>OX155956.1:2386961-3066961 GCA_944548615.1 Micropterix aruncella | reverse complement strand
TTTCGGACGACACTTTGCATAAGCTGGGGGCCAATTGAAAAGGCGTTCCACGATGTTAACTCGTTTGGGGTTTTTGCAGGGAAAGATAGGAGGGGTTCGGGAACACCGCACAATAAAAAATCATCAGCAGATATTAATAAAGTGAAAAATCACATTGAAAGATTTCCTTAGATGGAATCGCATTATTGTAGAAAATCTTCTAAACGAAAGTATCTAGATTCAAATCTATCGATTTCAAAAATGTATAAAATGTATGAAGAAGAATGTCAGAAAGAAAACGCTGTACCGCTTAGTTCCGTCATGTATCGACAGATTTTTTGTGAATCTTACAACTTATCCTTTTATAAACCCAAAAAGGATCAGTGTGCAAGTTGCCATCGTTACAAAGAATCTCTTAAAGATAAGAATATAACGTTAGAAGAAAAACAACATCAAAAAAATGTATATGATGAACATATTGTTAGGAAAAACCAGTGCCAAAAAGCAAAAGAATCTGACAAATGTCGATCGAATACTGATGCCAAGTTTATGACGGTTACAGCAGATTTACAGAGCCAGTTGCAAATTCCGTCTGCTGAAGTATCACTGATGTACTATTCTAGAAAGATAAATGCATATAATTTTACAATTTACGAGGGAAGGAAACCAAATGATGGTTATTGCTTTGTTTGGACAGAAATGGCCGGTAAAAAAGGGAGCAATGAAATAGCAACGGGTCTATATAAATGGATTTCCCAACTAACTCCAGAAATAACTGAAATCAGTATTTTCGCTGATACTTGCTCTGGCCAAAATAGGAATCAATTCATAAGCGCATTTTTCATATACATAGTTCAGACAACTCATCTTAACATCATAGAACAAAAATTTTTAGAGTCCGGCCATACTTTCATGGAAGTGGATAGTATGCACAGCGCGATTGAAAGTTGCAAAAAAAATATGCCTGTCTATTCACTTCTAGATTGGCTAAATATAATGAGAATGGCTAGATCGAATAATAAAAGGAAAACTGCTAAGCCCTACCAGGTACGAGAAATGACGCATTCTGATATGATTGATGTAAAAGCTTTGGGAAAATTCATTATTTCCAATCGAAATAAAGACGAGAATGGAGATACTGTAAAATGACTTAAAATTAAGTCTCTAAAGTACGAAAAAATGTACCCAAACATAATTAAATTTAAATACAGTCACGGAGGCCCTTACATAGCAATGCATGTCAACCCTAGATTAACGAGAGATAAAATAGTTACACGTTTTCCCTCTTTACCCAAGGCATACACTCGCTGCATTGCTATTAGTAATGTTAAAAAGAAGGATTTGTTACAACTTTGTAAGAAAGGCGCCGTTCCCACAGAGTTACATGGTTGGTATGAAGCACTGCCAAGTAAAGATACTGCTGTACCTGATATTTTACCAGAACCAGATTTTTTGGAGACTGATGAAGAGGGGGATTAAAGTATTCAGAAAATGTTGTGCAATTATTCGTAATATTAGTAATAATCATAATAGTTATAATTGTAATAATAGTGATAAATATTAATATTAAAAACACTATGTAATTAATCGTAATAATAGTAATAATCATAATAATAGTATAATAAGTCAACAAAAATATCTGAAGACTACCAGTATAAAAACTGTACATTTCTTCAAAACGAAATAACTTGAAACTGCGAAAAGTTGATAAGTACTATTTCATTAAAAAAGTGACGATTGTAATTTTTTACACAAATAAATAATACTGCATGAAAAAGAGTATTTTTTTCTACATTATTGGAGATATTTACATAAATAAAAACGAAATGCATCATAAAAATAACATAAAAAAAGAATCCGGCAATCTTCAATCGCATTTATCTCGAAACTATCTGAATGTCAGTTAGCCACTTTTCGCACCAAGCCGACGATATATATATATATATATATATATATATATATATATATATATATATATATATATATATATATATATATATATATATATATATATATATATATATATATATATATATATATATATATATATATATATATATATATATATATATATATATATATATATATATATATTATGATATAATACAATAGTATGTTATATTATAATAATCATATAATATACAGTACATTAGGATGGCAGTTAGTGAAATCATAAAAAGTATGAGATAGGCTAGGTATGATCGAATCTTTTATTATATTTATGGAATCATAAAATACATCTAATTCTTTACACGATTTATCAAAAACGCGACACATTCTGCCAAGAGGTCTATTCGATCCGATGTTGTTATTGCAAGCGACAACCGAAAATGTTTGAAAAGTAAGCGGAGTACGCATAAGATATTATACTCTAATTAGTAATCATGTAAAAATATAAGTGATAATTAATGTATTTTTAGAGTATTGTCTGTGTACCAATTACACTAAATAAATAAATAAATTTGCTGGCAGCCGCATATAACCGAAGTAAATCGCAAAATATATGATATTTTTTATGCTACGCATCAGCTAAAACGATTTATCCCCATGACAATCTAAATAACTATGGCACAGTTAGCCCTCCTACCTATTTTCGACTAAGTATATGTGAATTATTGTATATTATTTAATTAAGTAATGGTTGTGAACGTCTGAACTGTAAAGAATTTTATCATGAGCCAGCATAAGGTTGAGATTGCGGGGCAGAGTCGGCTCACTTGGGCAAGCTGCTCTGCTTTCACTCACGAATCGAGGAGACTCGATCGTTCCTTGAGTCTCATACTCTCTTATATCACGGCGCAGGAGTACTCGCTCAATTTCCGGTTCAGCAGAGGCCTGTTTCGATAACATGCCGGTAGATTTGGATTTACTCGTATGGTATTAGTGTTTTGTTATAATTGACAGATACTTTAATTGAATGTGCTATCTTTCTTCTTCCTTCTTTCATTTCATATCAACTCAGATCTTCTCATTCATTCTCATTCAGATTATACTTTCTATTGAAAAAGAGGGATAAAAAAAAATAAAATACAAACGGAGCTGCCATGGAATTCACCGACCGAAGTCGGGCCATCATATACTATTATTATACTGTCACTTACATACTATTATTGAGCGGTGGATTCCGGACTAACGACCGGCTGTGGTAGGTTGAGGACAGGTTCACCTTATCACCCATTTACTCCCCCTTCGGAGATGCGGAAATCGCGGTTTTAGATAAAAAATTTTTAGAAAGGAGTTGATTATCTTCCTGGAGAGACCAAGATCTTTAAAAAGGTGAAACAGAGATTTAGCTGGCAGGCCAAGAGTTTTTTATTATTATTATTATTATTATTATTATTATTATATTTCGCATATATCGCATTCAAAGGAAGAAACAGAGAGAGAAACATATTGTTTTTTTTGCTGTATTAATAACCATCAGTCTCCTCACCAGAAGATATTTCACAGTTCGTCATATAAAGAATCTACAGTCACGATCTGAATAAACGCCAGGATCTGAACGACTGCTGCTGCACAAGTGAATGTAAATTGTGCAGCGCCTGGTGTATATTCTACAATACAGGTCGTAATGTAACTGAGGGTGATCAATAAAAAACCCCAAACATATTCTTCCGATGACCTTTTCCGAGAGTATAGAGTATTGAGTGTGAGAAAAATGTTTGTGCTGGTAACTCTCACTAAATTCCAGAGTGAGTTAGGAGAACAGAAAAAAAGCCAGCAATCTCGTGTAACAAGAAGATCGACACAAACAAATGTTGCAATACCACTCAGGAGATCCGCTTTTGGCCAATCCAGTTTCTCTTATCTTGCCCCCAAATTTTATAATTGCCTACCACCAAACATTAAAGTCATTAAAATATCATAAAAATTTAAAAATAGTTTGAGTGCCTACCTCTTAAATTGTACAAATGCAGATATTGAACACCTTATTAAATAATTGAATCTTTATAATAAAAACATAATAGTATATGTAATAATATAAATTGATGAATTCTAAATGTAATTTTATTTTAATTTTTGTGAATTTATTTTGTATATTATTAATACATATTATTACATATTAATGCATATATAAATATATGTTAATTTTTATCATGTTTTAAAATAAAATAATATTGACAATTTTCATGACATTTTCTTACGAATTTTTATTAAGTAATTAAGATATTTCTGTTATATTAAGTATGATTTTGTTTATTTATATAAATATAATATTGTAGATTTCTTAGGATAATTAAAATAAATTGTCTACCTTGGAACAGGTGGCAGCCTAGTTAGGTTAAGACTTTTGTATATTGAATGTACTCATAATTTGAACTCAATAAATAATTTGAAATTTGAAATTTGAATGTGGCTGTTCCCGTCAGCCGTGCGACTTGAGAACGTGGAAAATGTGACTTTCGATGTTGCAGAGTAACAGAAAAAGATTCGACGGGGAAATAGCGCAGTAATATGTCAGAGATTATATGAAACTCCGCGGAAGCGTAAGGAAAGACCTGAAAGTGCACGTACGGTCTTCCGCGGTTGGAGGATTAATAGCTTGCTTGAAGAATAGAACTTGGAGGCGTCAACTAAAATGCGCGAACGTGTCACCTCAGGAAGTTTTAACGATATTTTCTCGTTCTGTCTCCCGAGAGGTGGGAGTAAAAGACTTAGGGGCGAAACATTCCACTGTCAAGTTACGCAACTCACCCGTAAGAGACCGACGCCGACGGTTTCGAGGTCGCTTACGCGGTCCTCTCCCTTGAGTAGCGGTGATTCGGTGGTATACCGAATCTATCGCGGACCACGACGTTCTTTGCCCGGCTATTCGTCCGGTATCGGGTAACCGATTGGCATCCCCGCTCTATAGGAAACAAAGCCGTTTCCAGTCGCTTCCTATTATCAGTCAGAATGCAGTCGATTGGCTGACGCGGCACGGTGCACAAACCTTCCAGGAGCGCCTGAGGAATGATTCCCAGGGTAACTGGCTCGCAGGCACAGAGTCCTCCCTGGCCTCGCACTTCTGCTTGAAGGCTATCGGATTGGTGTTTACCTGTGAGTTGGGCCTACCCTAACACATGGGAATAATAACCCAACTGCACTGGGCCTATTAACCATATGTAGAATAGAACTATCTGTACACATTAATACAATGTTCGAAACACCTTTAAATTCAATATTACTAATGTTTCATATTGTATATCTTATATATATATATATATATATATATATATATATATATATATATATATATATATATATATATATATATATATATATATATATATATATATATATATATATATATATATATATATATATATATATATATATATATATATATATATATATATATATATATATATATATATACCTATATATATATATATATATATATATATATATATTTCGCTCTTTCTCAACAACAGTATTCCACCACGTATCTATTAAATAGGTGGATACCTATATACCTCTAACAAAGAACCCATGAGAACGGTCGATCGTAGCAAATCCGTTCTTTCGATAACTATGTACGTAGTTACAAGCCTCGGTAATGATCGGCTCGGTCGGCCCACGCCCGGTTCACTTTTACTCGTGAAGCAGATCAAATGTTGCGCAATGCCCAATGAGCAATGTCGCCCGGAACGCAGCCATGGTGGACCATCATAAGCGACGTCCACACGAGGCAATCTCACGTGGTTTGCACAAATTTTTATAATGGGCTTTATGGAACCGCCACCAATATTGATAATAGTGCATTAACTTCAAATTTATCTTGTTATTGATTTAATTTATTTAACTTTACCGGCCTACGAAGAGGTAAAATATTGTGAACGGGCTAAAAAGATTTCTCGAGATGAAGACGGATATATATCGAGGATCCATTATATAGACGGGTCCATTATATATATATATATATATATATATATATATATATATATATATATATAATATATATATATATATATATATATATATATATATATATATATATATATATATATATATATATATATATATATATATATATATATATATATATATATATATATATATATATATATATATATATATATATATATATATATATATATATATATATATATATATATATATATATATATATATATATATATATATATATATATATATATATATATATATATATATATATATATATATATATATATATATATTTTATATATATATATATATATATATATATATATATATATATATATATATATATATATATATATATATATATATATATATATATATATATATATATATATATATATATATATATATATATATATATATATATATATATATATATATATATATATATTGGTTCGAGATGAAGACGGATATACACAATATTGATATTTCCAAGAGATACCTCCGGGAGTATCTGCTTAAAATCAACATGTATGTGCATAACGACATTTTTAAATACTTTGAAAACAGCATCGTACCTATCAATGTAATTTAATGTAATAATGTTTTTATTTTTAATTGTCATATTACAGTATTTTCTTGTTAATTGTAGTAATTTATTTAGTAATTATTCTTTATTAAATTGAGAAACTAATTTAACCTAATTTGAGATACTTAGTCATTTCTACACAAATGTATTGGTTGTGATGGAAATAAAGATTCTGTATTCTTACTCTTCTAATTATTGAAAATTATTAATGATGCTATAGATAGCTATAGATAGTTGATGTCACCCTTGATGCTATGGATAGTTTTCTTTGTACATGTATCTGTTATTGTTTCATTAAAATGTTCATCTCCAAGGCACCTGATGGTCAATAGTGGGTCCAATTGCGTTTCTATTGAGTTAAAATTAAGTCGCATTAAAATAATAGCAATCGCGTTTCTATCAGATTTAACACACGTAACAAAATCTGCGTCTTCGTTCTGTGTCTATGGTAATGTACCAAAAAACTGGCAACACATGTTTTTCGAAACGTCAAAATCGGCGCTCTGAATCCATTTTTCGTGCATGTCTGGCTAACAGGTTTGTTTGGCATTCCTTTTGATCCGAATGATATCTGATGTGGCGGTGTTCTAACCACCTTCTCGTACTAAAAGACAACATATGATTTACAGGAAATGACGGAAGACGAATTTTGTTCGAAAGCAAATAGTATAATACACTTAAGTACGTACCGTTGTCGTTATTTATTCGATCTCCTTTGTAATATCCCAATATACGGGAAAATTTAACAGTAACAGCAAAAACGGCAAATTCGTACGTAAAAACACAGCGTCACCGACTAAGTCGCACCGGAAACGCGCGTTTTAAAATTGTCACGTTCAAGCCGGTTTTTATTCTGATAACTGTCAAATTTTGAGAAACGGAATAGCGTTTATTTGGGAATATTTATTTCCACAGAAATTAAAATAAAAGAATATTGCATCCTTATTTCATCCAAATTATCCAAATAATGAAAAATATCTAATATGCCAATCTAGTATTATAACGTAACTTTTGAAATTTAAATTGTTGTACCATTTGGTCTACACCCTGTTTGAATAACCGCAAGGAAGTTTATATAATCGTTATCAACTATTGAACTATTGATCTATCTTTATTCAAATAAATTTGACTAAGTTCACGGTTGTTTTATAAATGATTTTTCACCCATTGTTGAATAGTTATTATGCAAATAATACATCATCAAAAATTCCAACAACAAAAAAAAACCCCGACAACCAGCAATGACGAAATGTTAAATTTTAAACGCTTGAGAGCAGAAAAATTACATTATTATATTTACGTCGATTTCATCTATGATTCGGTCTTCTCATTAGGGCAGAGCTTAAGATCCATAATTTTAAGATGAATGCTATAAAATATTTCAATTTGGTTGCCTGAAATGTGGTTTCGTGTGAACCAGCTCCCAAAACAGATTTAAACGCTTCGATAAAAGCTCAGGCAATCCATAATGACGTATGCAGTCATATATTTTCACTCGCCTATTAGTCTCTTAACTGACGGTAAGTTCCAATATTATCTTTACGGTCATATCTCAAGGTATAGTTTTATATACCCTCAATTATATCTTGTAAAATTTAGTTAATTATTATTGACACGTGCTTTGCATACATACAATGTACAGGCTGAGTTTTTAATTAGTAACATCCTTAACGTGGGTGAATCAGAACGAGAAAATAAGCAACTTTTATTAAAAAAAATAGGAAAAAACATACAAGAAAATGTTTTTATAAAACCTTTTTTTTTGTTTCTTGAAAATTTTAAATTTTGACTGATAAATAAAATTTTAATAAGCGTTTTTATTTTAATTCTAAAATGTCGCGTATAAACAACATTCGCCATATTTTAACTACCTCTATATGACGCAACGCGTTCAACTCTTATAATTTCACAAAAATTTACAGTCTTTCAAAAAAACATTTTTTTTCGGAAAAAATCCCAAAAAGTTTCCTTTTTACTCGTATTGATTCACCCACTTCAAGGATGTCACTAATTAAAAACTCATCCTGTATACTTTAATGAAATTAACATATTTAACCACGACAAAGCACGTGCGTAAAAAGCTGGACATTAGATTAAATTGAGATAGTATCCCGCATTCCCACATACACTCACTCCCTACATATCCACGCATATACAAACATACACACATGCACATACACATATAGCGAAGTTACTTATAAAATTAAAATTCTCTTTTGTTTTCTTTGTACTATGTATCATATTTTGTATTCCTCAATAATATGTTATAAATAATTTAAAGCACCGTTGGCTTTGCTACCTTTAGATATTATGTTTATATTTTATTATTGATATGTCGTATGTTTTTAATGAAATAAATAAAAAATAAAATACCCGTTTTTCACTAACGACAAAAAGCCTCAGACATGCTCCAAGTCCACCTGGACAAAATACATTAGTGGCTCATTGACAAAGGTAGAATCAATGCTAGCTAAGATTTTAATGCGAAACGCAACGTGTAGATGACACTGAGAGTTGCAAAAAAATATTTATCTTCTCTTATTATGTTCAATATCGCAACATTCATGGTACGAGTATAACAATATGGCGGTGCACTTTAGATAGTACTCTAATGGGCTCGATTGCGTTTTTTCTTGAACTAAAATCGGAAATTAGTCCGTGTGAACGAGACAGGGCAATACGCTAGAGCGGGGTGTAAGATGACCGGTTGTCACTTTTTCGCATTAAAACTGCCCGCCAAGGTCAAATCTTACACCGCACGAAATATGCTCGAATTAATTCGGACGAGTATAAGTTCGGCAGGTGGTATTTATCGACGATCATTCGTATCATATTCCGCTCTAACGTATTGCTCTGTCTCGTTCGCTTGGACTAATTTTAGTTTTAGTTCACAAAGAAACGCAATCGGGCCCAATATGTCTATAAGGTATAAAATAATAATATAATAAGAAAGTAATTTTTAAATCATATCTCTTTTTATTTTAGTATTGTTTACATAAAGATGTCAATTTTGTATTTGGTATACATGTCTGAATACGTAATAATTATACATGTTATTTTTAAGATAGACCAATTGTAATCAGCCTATATAACAAAAATATATGGCACTAATAATCGAAAGTTATTATTGTTAATGTTGTTTAAATAATCGGATTTTTAGAATCAATAGGTTCTTATAAATAGGATAGAAAACGAATTTACCGCGTGAAATTTGTAGCATCCGACGTTTACAGTCTACCCTTGACAACGGCGGCTGCAACGTCACCGAAACTTCGGGTGCTACAAATTTCACGCGGTAAATTTGTTTTCTATCCTATTTATAATGTCAAAAAACCGCGATAGTCTTGGATTTTATACAATAAGTCCTTTATCAAGAAACATTCAATATCAATATCGTTATAGATGGTCAAATAAATTGCTATTAATTTCGCCGTCAATGCTATCAGCGCCACCTGCATTTCGCCGGTTTATAAGGGGATATAAGCGTGGCATAGCTTGCTGTGGGTCTATTTAAATATTGTAAATTTAAATATTGTAAAAACGGACTAATATACTGTAATTTAAATGTACCTAAATATTAAGTTTCTACAATCTGTTAGGATTTTTTTTTGGAAATAAATTGAAATTGAAATTGAAATTGAAATTGAAAATTGATATATATTTTTTTTAGTTAAATTGTATTTCTTGTTTAAGTGTAGATATTAACTATGAAATGTGTTACGCCTAAGGCAAATTATGGATATTACCATAAATAAATAAGACTGATCGCAAATAGATAAATAAAAAAATATCAACCGAAGACATCATTTTCCTGCATACTAATATGGCTTAACCCCTGGGGTGCCTAAAACGCTAATCAGTGGTTGCGGTGGAACAGATCCGCGCGTAACCATTTTGGCCGACCTTCATATATATTATAAATATATATTAAACATAACAATATTAATTATTAAGTAACAAGAGATAGTACTACAAAATCGACTAAAAATGTGCGGCGCTGTTTTTGCGCGCGAAGGCTGGCTTCCGAAAGGTTAAGTGTGCAACCTCAACATGTATTGAAATATATGTGATGTTAATTAATGTTAGAAGAACGAGTTCTTAGTTACAATTACTTAAGATACGACCTACTTACTTGATCCGAAATCGTTACTTTAATGTCAAGGTTTTCGAAATTTGAATATTAGAAAGTGCGTGTAATGACAGTTACTGCGATATTAACAGCGTTTTGAACCGGCATTGAAATCTGCGGTGCCTAGTTACGTACTGTCATGAATACATACTACATTGTTTCAACATGTCGGCATTCTACTAAAACAACCGTGTCAGAAAATGTGACAACGATATTTTTTCGCAGGGGCATTCTAGTTGATCAAGTAGTAGTGGGTACACGGCTAAACTAGACAAGATACTTCACTTTTTGATTGGAAGTGGTAACTTTTTACTTGGGGAAGCACTTGAAAATCCGTGCAGGAAACAAAATGGCGGCCGTTAAAAATGGCAGCCATTAGCCGCACTATTTCTTTTGTATCTCTTCTCCTACGTATCCGATTACGATTGTCTTTTTTTTGTTTGAAAGCTCTCGTAAAAATAATACTATCTCTTTATCCATTTATATCTACACATTCGAAGTTTTGCACAATTTAAAAAAACCAAATATTTTTGAGTTACCGGGAGTTTTTTTTACATTTGGTGTTTTGTCGCGTTCTTTCAAATTTGTTTGCGTTTTACTGTAAAACTTTGCTCATTTCAAACACTGAAGTAACACCTTTTCTGCTTCAGATTTAAAAATCGATTTAAGGCATCCATAGCTGGCAGATATTAACCCTGAATCTCCTCCTAGTGCCATAGATCGGGCCATATGTTGCTTATTTGAAAAATCTAGTGGTGTATACTTGATTTTCCCAGCCAAACATACTGCTGAATCACTTGTTTGTGCTGGGTATAGGACGGTTACAGAAAATGTAATGGAATTTCAGAATCTAGATGCACTGCCCCTGGTTTGGGTTTACAAAATTTAAATGACGGAGGTGGCATAGAAGAAACACTTCGAAAAAACAAAGTAAAGTAATACAAAAAGTGTGCCTTTAAGTTCATTAAAACAGAACTTAACAGGACCAAAAAACGTAAACGTTCATTTTTCTTTCCCAACACGTCAATTGAAGACAGTTGACAGTCTCCATCAAAACAAAATTGATAAAATCAAAGTCTGGAGGCATGTCTGGGGTTATTAAATAAATATATATGTTGAAGATATTTCATAGTTTGTTGTATATAATGGGCTCGATTGCGTTTCACTTGAACTAAAAACGGATATTAGTTCACTTGAACGAGACAGAACATACGTCAGAGCGGAATGTGAAATGAACAGTTGTCACTTTTCTGCATTAAAACTACCCCCCATTCAGCAACTAAATATAACATTGCACGAAATGTGTTCAAACTTTTTCGGAAGTCTATAAGTCCGACAGGTAGTTTTGGTGCAGGATAATCGACGATAGTTTATTTCATATTCCGTTCTAACGTCTCGTCCGGTTGAACTAAGTTCATATTTTATTTCACAAAGGAACGCAATATTGTGCATGCGTGCCTTATGTAAATAATTAAATTATTTGTATAGTCTTTTATCTCGTTTCTCGAATGGGAATTTGGGTTTTTCCTCCAAATGCATTTGAATGTATTTCGGCGTTTGTCGGTTAAAAATAATTCTGTTGCATTTGCGTAGGCGCTCGGGTGACAAAGACATAATCGTTTGCTTTTTGTGGTTATTATAGCGCCATAATTGTTTTATTCTATTGTCAGAACGGCGGTATATGACCATGGCGAATGAAATTGTGCCGTGAAAATTGCCTCTCACCATTTTCATGCGTTATTACAGCGAATGAAGCGAGTAATCTTGAACTTTTCAATGTGACTCTTAGTCTATTGTTTCGTTATTATTGAGTGCTGTGTCCTATGATTACTGGATAATTTCTGCTATAGACGACAGCGCCAGAAATCACAAAAAAACATCACGCATACAACATAACATACATAGCATACAACATATAAAAATGTTGTTATAATATTTATGTCTTCACAAAAGTAGATTACTGTTTTATTGTGTTAAGTACCGAAATATTTTTTTTCATGCATTGATTCTGCATATAGAACTTAGTAAAAAATCCGAAATAAAGTGTTTTTTATGTATAGGAGATTTTGTAGTATATGAAAATGTTCTACATGGAAAAGTCATATAAAAATCGTAATAACTCAATTTCAATTTAAGTATTCTTAACCGACAAATACGTTGAGTATCATAAAGTTGAATTATAAATGTATTTTCTAGTTCACCAATACTTTTAACTTAGTTTTTTACGCAAAATATTTTTTTTTAAGAAAACTTTCAATATCCAAAAAAAATGTTTTTCAAAAAATATGTATTTTTATTCAAGTATATACGCAATCATTCACTGAACAAAAAGGATTTTACATTCTAAACGTTCCTTATGATTACTTCGTCATATTCCACAAATAGAAATTAATGATTTACATATTTAATAATTAAACAATTATTTGGCTTTAACATCCAATTGTATGAATTTTATGATTGTTCCACTTTTCAAATCTGACTTTGCCTACCATACAGACATTCTTAAATATTTATTAAACACAAGAATGTCCCGAAAAATGCGGTAGTTCAGTAGATGAGGTGAATCAGTATCAGCAAATAAAGACTTTTAGATAATAGAATTTGAAAAAAAAAAACAAAAAGAATGGAAAAAAAAACGTTTTTTTTTATAAATTTGAAATATTTGACTTTAAGCTAAAAGTTTAACTAGCGTTGAAAGCGCTGCGCCATCTATCGATATGTGAAATATCGCGAATAAATATTATTTGCGATATTTTACCTACCGCTAGATGGTGCGACGCGCTCAATTCTTTTATACTAGTTTTGAAAACATTCAACGTCTTGAAAAAAAAATATTAATAGTGAATTTTTCCAAATAATTAATAAATGTTACCTATTTGCTCGTACTGATTTACCTGCTTCAAGGATGTCACTAATTAAAAACATCCTGTATTTCTATCCTTTCATTTTAGTAGCGTTTTAAAGAAAAACATAATATAAATAGGTCCTGGTCTGTAAACTTGTTTTATTTTCTCCGTTAGAAATGCTAATGTATAAATATAAATATTATGTATAACAGCAACAAAAGAAAAATTACTATCATTCAAAAAAGACACATCTATGCCCACTAAGGTGTAAGAGAGCCTCTAATTTGTGAAAATTACCCACAACAATAACAATGTAAATTAATGCATTGACTTACTTGCTAATTTCTGATTACCTAACCGCGTGTGCTGTTTATCTCACGGCTAATGAATAATTACATCAGATAAATGACCGAGTAAAAGTATCTACATAATTAGCATAGGAAAAATAGACATTAAAAGTAACCTCTTCATCGGAGGTCGTATGTGTAACCGGATTATTAAGACTGAGTTCGGTAACAGTAGAATATAAAATTTCCTTAAATACGTTTAATTAATAATGCTGGAAAATACTACGAGACTCGAGCAAGTGGAGGAAAGAGCCCATGCATAAGAAATGTCATATTGGGTCCTTACCTATGTTTTTGCCGTTTTTCTCAAACAGGCCACTTTATTATTTTAATTTTTTTATTTATTTATTGAGATACTTATGATTAGGTATACAGTTCATTGATCATGTAACGGTTGCTTTTTATAATAATAATATAAATTATTTAATAATTAATATAGGGAGGTTTAACACATTTTACAAGACCTTTCCTGCCAATAGCACATCTAACTATTTGATAATTTGGCCCGTCTCTAGATGTGCATATTTTTATGCAATTTTAAGAAGGCTTTGAACTTGGATAACTTGGGTTAGAGTTGAAATTTCAAATTCATTTGTGCAACCATGGTAGAGTTGAAAATTTACATTATTTCCGTACAAATGCGATGCTGAGCCGTTGTTTTGTATTACAGCTTCTCTTTTGTACTTATCGGTTTGTTTGTTTGTTTGTTTATACTCTTTATTGTGAAAATGTTACAATGGGCGGGTTTATTGTCTATGACAATCTCTTATAACCAACCAATGACGTGTTATATGTATGTGTGCGTGTAACATCTCTGTAAGTGTGTGTCTTGTCATTGCATTCCATCGACAGAATTGAAAATGCAATTCCGTTAATTAGATCCCAACGGAAAATGGTGACCCAGCCGGGAATCGAACCCGGGACCTTACAATGTAAGATCGGTCTAGCTATACAGTTACCGTAAATATGTACTTTTAAGAACTGCAAACAATGGATGGAGAATTTCGTGATTAAATAACCGATTCTGGCCAATCGCTCATCGCCTCTGCTTCTGCATGACAAGGTATAACCACAGATTTCACTGCAAACAGTCGCAAAGTTGCAGGGGTTGAGGCTGATGGACCGTTAAACCCAGAATGAAATATTTTTGATGATGATGATGATGATGTTGAAACGTTTTGGACCGGAACAAAACGCCCCTTAGAATAAAACAACGATAAAGCGTGGTTAATTTCTCGTAAGCTGCAGTTTCTCCCGCTCTATTAACCGGCAATGTCATCATTGACTCAATGTCAACTGACATAATAATGACATCGCTCTTCTCGTTGAGTGCGCAGTGTTTGTCACGATATGCAACCGCCAGCTCCCGCCATTGACATCGCTCTGTGACCCAGATTTGTCGTGACTTAAGATTTAGCGATTTCCTAGGATGCCACCTACGATATTTCGTACGAAATACAAACGCACCGATATTATAACTTTGGCGAATAGTATACAGGCTGCTAAAGCAGTGATTTGGCGCCATCCATTACTGAACTGAATGCATATACAAGGAGCAAATATAACAATGCGTTTTTGGATACATACATACAATACATGCGAACAAAAAATAATAATAATAATAAATTATTTATTTGCAGCTTCCAATACAAAAAATAGGTTAAAAAAAACGCTGAAAATTAGGGGTATTATCAGGATATCTCTATACTTGTTTTTCAGGACATACATATTATTAGTACACAACACCACTATTTAATGAAATTAAAATATGATGAAATATATAAAATGATCATAATCGAATTAATCAATACCAAATAATCATGATAAAAATTTATAAATGATTTTTTCTTTAAACTTGATAATTTGATCATTTGTAACAAACATTATTATTAAATTAATAACAGGTAATTGTTAAATAAATCTAAAAATATTTGGTTTTTAAAAATGATCCTTTATATGAATTATTGAAGATGTCCTCTAATATTCCAATTGATCATGATCGCAATGTCAATTCCACCTAAATCTATACAACTGTATAAAATAAGAGAACCTTAAAGTACATGCACAAGAAAATTAGGTAAAAGAGGGTCTGCGAGATGACAGCACTCTCGGCTTAAAAACATGTCGTAGAAGTTTACAAAGAGGTCGGAAGATGTAATTACATTATGCTATATCTATAACATCGAGAACCGATCGCATGAAACTGGTGTTAAATTTCTATTTAGGCTAAAAGGGGTAGATTTATCTCTCTCTCTCTCTCTCTCTCTCTCTCTCTCTTCGATTTTAATTTTTCCTATCATTTATTCGTTAATTATTCAGAATTATAATTATCGTAAAACTTTTACGATCCAGTTAAGTAATTTTGAATTCTCCGCGATTGACTTTTCTCGGTATTTTTCGCTCATTCCTGCATCATAATAACTCATGATAAATAAATATTAAATAAAATGAGTACCAATGAAATATAATTAGTATCGATAAGTAAGATAAAAACAAGGTGTTCTTCACCTAATTGGAACAATCTAATTTACAAAAGAAATTAGGAGGGCAGAGCCGATTATTTAAATATTCTAGGTCAAGTGAAACAAAATACAACACATTTTCTCGCTCTGCAGAATCTTGAAATGTATTTATGATGTCGTTGTTACCTACTGTTCCAGTTGTACATGTTGTCTCTAAAACTCGAGCACTTTTACCAAGATGCCGTAAAGAGATATGATTTAAAACGAGCTCAGCCGTAAGTGTAATTATGTCATGACCTCTAAAGAAGATTCTTTTTAAATTACTTTTCGAAAGTGTTGATTGTGCATGTTTTATGTAGTAACTCAAACATACGTTTTTTGTAGTGTACCTCGTATAGCTATATCGAAAAAAATCCTTTTAAATTTATATCCAGATGGATTAATCTAATTTACAAAAGCAATCTGCTGCTGCACCCAGGGTTGGCTTCCAACGAGGGGACTCCTAAACGATCAACAGCTCAGAAAAGAAATGTTGGATACGCATTCAATTATGATGGCCCGTTCTAAGTTTCACCGCGACATTGCTGCACCCAGTGTTGGCTTCGAACGAGGGGACTCCTCAACGGTCAACAGCACAAACACGAAATTCTTTAAACACGACAGCCTCTTCTAAGTTCCGCTATGACATGGCTGCTGCACCTAGGGTTGGTTCGGGACAATGCATTTTAATAAAAGCTTATTTTTAAAAATGTATTTTTACTATTAACTTATTCGTCAATATTCTTGTATCGCTCCTGAAATCATTTTACGTAATAACATTATCTGACAATAAAGACAAATGGCGGAACAACATTTGGACAAAAAACTTGACCTCAAGAAGGATATTCGATTTAGAATAAACCACAAGAAGATTTGAAATTTAATATTGAATTATATTCACCGTAATAAAGACTCTTTATTTGTACTTGCAATACTTTAGACTTAAATCTCCAACCGAGAATATCTTTTTTATTTCTTTGTTACCAAAAAACGTATCTAAATGTATTCAAAACATTTGCTTTCTATTTTTACGTATTACACATGGAAAACTCGATTTAGAAACTTTGTAAAATCACCATGACGTCTAAGAAAATAATTAATAAATGATAGTTTAAAATTATACAATTTTCCAGCGATTACATTAATCGTCGAAAAATTACCAAGCGTTAATGAGTTTTAACGAGCCCGCAAAATGCATTTAATTATCGTTAAGACAGTATTTATCGCTATGCAATCACATCCTCGGTTGCACGCAGAGGAATTGGAACAAATCGTTATTCATACTCGCCGTTACGAAATTGAAAAAATCTTTTTTTATACTGGTGCCAATATGCGGGCTGATTGGTACCGAGGTCTCGGAAACGCATAGGTACAACGATAACTTTTTAGGTTTAAATGATATTATTTTACTAATGTACATCAGTAGTTTTGTAACGTCTCTTAAGTATCGTTACATACAATCAACAAATGCATTGATTTCCAGTGAAATGCACTGACACAAATTCACCTATTATTCTACCTCGTACAGCGATGAATCAGCACAATGAAACAATACTTTTATTCGGAATATTTTGGATTGCATCATTTTTCGTACTATATAAACAGGCGAAAATGCGACCAAAGTATCATTCCTCGAGTGATCACGTCCCCCAAGACAGCGACGGCATACCCGGTACCCCTCTCACGAGGCGAGTCAACGGGTCCGGCTTCTTTGTTACCTTTTCCTTCCTTTCCCTATCGAGGCGAGACGCATCAGTCTGCACTCCCACAGACTCGAGCCGTGCCCAGTACGAGATACTAGAAGCACATGTACAATCCTTATCCACACACCCTCGTAACTTCAGGCAGATAGCCACTACATTCGCGTCAATATATCCTATTCGGGAAGCGTTACGAACTGGCAATATCGAACTCTCAATACCTTCTGATACACTTTAAATCGACTTTTAATATGGAGATAACCCGCAAGTTGACACCACCACCTCACACCGAATAATTTGGAGTCTAGTGAGGGGTGGTCCCTCACAGTTTCATTGTCTTAACTTTTACCGTCTTCTATTTCGGTATCACTGGTTTTTGGTATTAGCAACGTGTTATTTGTTTCACTGCTGTTTTGCGATTCAGAATTCAATATTCAGAAGTTGGTTCAAACCCGTTGTATGTAATTTAATACATTTCAGGTAATATCGACATGTGTTCCAAAATGTCACTGTAGTCCGGTGTAAGCTTAGTACGTTTACTAGTCAAAGCAACTAAAAAACGTCCTCTTCTCCCTCGCAATTTACTTTCACGATGAAAGATTTTGGGTAGTCGTCAATACATTCTGAATCCTAGTCAGACTGATGATGTGTTTATTACTGGGATATCGTTGAAGACTAATGAAGAGCTTATTGGTCATAACACTTAACACTTATTTTTAAAATGTAACACTTTTTGAAAAAAAAAATACCACAAACTTCTGACGAAGTTTCGATTTCTGCATTTGTCGGATAAGTCAAGTTATCTATAATTAAGGCTGATCATATCAGCTGTCAGACCTGTTATTAAGCCTATTTTTTTTTTAAATTGAGGAAGACATAATAAATATTGAAATTAATAGATAATAAAATACACTCACCCTATGCTTTATAATAATGAATATAATCATAACATCAAATATAAATAAAAGTTATACAGTTTGTAAAAGAATAAAATAGTCACAGAAATAAATTTAAAAAAAAATAATAGTTACAAAGAGGGTGTAGAAATAGAGCTAGATTATTATATTTATAATAATATAGTATATTTTATATACATTACATTACATTACATTTTCGTCGTGTCCAATTGACGGCTAAAGACCGCTCTTGGACGTGTCAAAATAATTGGGTGATGTAGTAAGTTTCGTTACTACTCTTTACTGAACATACATAGTTAATCAAGAATTAACTACTAGATTGTCAAACTATAAATATAAATAATCAAAATAGAAGCTTAATATTTGAGTAGTTAGTAATTCGAAAAGATATGTAGTAAATTTTTTTATCGTAATATTCAAATTGTCAGGAAAATGTTAAATAATCAAATTAAATCTACGTTATGCATTTTAAACTAAAAGTACAGATATAAGACCATATAAAATAATCAGACAATAAGGCTCTACTTTTTTAAGTACCTAATTTAAATGGGCACACTATTTAAAAAATAATGGCCCTCAAATTGGGCCAAATTATAGAAAGGGTGGCCTATCAGCATCTCCTTGATGTTTTTTTTAAATTTTATGAATTTTTTGAATTTTATATTATATTATATTCTTCGTTTTTATATGTTGATCAACATTTTACATTAATACCTACTCAGGTATTTTAGCAGCTCAAATAGTTTTAGAGAAGAATTTATATTTTTATTATAAACCTAATTATTCATTGCTTTCACAATTTTTAAAAATATTCAATATGTATAAAAATTAATTATAGCACCTAAGGTATACCCCATAATCATGTAAAATGAATTTCTTTAACGAGGGTAGGATTTTTTTAAATATGTTACCTCCATATATATAAGACATTAAAAATAACAATATATTTAAAAAGTCCTTTAAAAAGTTTCCTTTAGAAAATATATTTTACACCTATGAAGAATACGTACAATTCACCACGAACGGCTAACGAAAGTATTGTGTACAATCGAAAATTAAATATGTAGAAATAACTATTTATAAGTTTTGAAGACAATAAACTAAACTTGAAACATACAATGTAACGATTTTAAATGAAATGATTATAAATTGTAATTTCTTTTCTAAATTTTTTTTTTTTAATTTTATTTGTTTTAAGTGAATGCGACTAAATATTATTATTATTGTGATTTGATATTTTTAAATGATACTTAAATTTAAATTTTAATAGTTACATTATACTAATTTTATTTCTTATTCTTTTAATTTAAGTTATTTCTCATGCTTTCAATTATTATTATCTGTTATTTCTTATTTTTTTTTCTTTATTTTTTTTTATATGTAAGATGTTTTTCTTGAATTTTATTTGGTAAAATAATGGGATTTAATATAAGTACCTATAAATAATATTTCGACTTAATCAATTTGTTATTGTCTTAATTATGTTTAAATTTTCTGTAAGTTCTTTAAATTTGTAATTGCACAACTTGGTTTTAATTTAATTCGGATATTTTTGTATATATGTTTCTACAATCTGTAAAGATTTTTGAAAATAAACTGAACTGAACTGAACTGAACAGATTCTTGCCAACTGGGTTATTTCGTAAATTAAAAAAAAACTCAATATAATAATTTTATACCTCCTCAAGCTTCCAACGTACCATAATGTGGCTGCGATCGGCATCCGATATTCCTAATAGAGGCATAAACAAAAGGCCGTATCATGAATCACCTACTCTCACCTTCAAGGTTGCGCCAGGCATGAGTCTCCGAGCATAAACACACACGCTTCATCGACCATTACTTTACTAGTTTGTTGTGAGACTCGTTCTACTAGCGAACCTTTTCGAGTTTCTCGCAATTTTCTTTCATTTTATATGGGCATTAGCGGTAACTCCTCTTCAGTCGCGTCCTCGCTTTAGAAATTTCTCTTAGAGGGTCTCCTTAAAAGTACTCGTTTACTGTTATGTGCCTATGTTGATAACGTGGGATTGTGTTCTAGTGGAGGTCAGCGTAGGATTCGCCAGTTTCGTGGTATAACAGTGATTCTACGCGATTAAATGAATGAATAATAGCAAAAATTTAAACCATCTCATGGCAATTATGTCAAGAAGATCAATCGTTACGAACTTACTAACACTGATATCAAGACGACCTAGCTTCTATAAGCATTGCGACAACTGTACGATAGTCATTTCATAAATAACGGACACACTTTTTGTTTACTTACATATTTATTTTATGACAGTATCTACATAGGTCACACTAAAGTATCCGGATCCGGCCACTTGTATGTGGCCGGATCCGTATACTTTACAAAAGACATTCATAATTTAAAATACCAATACAGCACAATAGGAATGTTAAAGAAAAAGTCCGTAAAATATTTGAAAAACCAAGAGCGAACAACTACTATGGACGATGGTGAAAGGACGTTAAAGTGCCTCATTCCAAGAATCTTTAATACTATTGTATCTGAGGAAGACTGTGTAAGCGTGAGCAAACAGATGTTTAAAAAGGGATTAAAAAGCTACCTGTTGGACGTTTATAGTGAAATTAGTGGTCATAAGTAAATTTGTTATAAGTTTCTATAATTTAAGCTTGTAGTAATACTGGCCTAATTTAAGCATGTAATAAGACCAGTAGTAATACTACTGCTGTGCATTGTTTTTTATATTATTAATATCTTTTTGTATCACAAAATTAGAAGTGTAAGACTAGAAAAATAAGAGTTTGTCTCGCCAACAAACGTGAACCAGTAGGGCGAGATTTTAATATTTAAAAAAATGTATTTTTTCTCTGAATATTAAATTTATAAAAAATAAAACAAATAACATTTTTTTTATAATTAGTATATTTATCGATATAAATCTTTGTCTGTGGAATAAAGTTTTATTTCAACTGTCACTTCATTTTTTTCATTATAGCGTCGGCGATAAAGTAGAGATTTTGGAGATAAAGCACCAAGCAAGACGACACTATATAGCTAGTTTTCAGGATTCAAACGCGGCCGTATCAATCTCAATGACGAATTGTGGAGGTCGCCTTTCCACCACTGGCATAATAAAATATCATATAAAAATCATAATAAAATAATAATAAAAACATCGATGCTGAACATCGTATGATCGAAATAGACAGGCATGAGACTTACCATGAGATTCGGGCCTTCTTAAGAATAGACAAGAGTCAGGTATAATCAATCCTATGTATCTGTGACAATTATGTGTCTGTGAGAAAGCTGTGCTAGCGGTGGATAACACGCAATTTGACCGAGGTTCTAAGAACGGGATGTGTTACGTGGGGCAATACCACGGTTACCAGATTCAACGAAGGAACGTCAAATGTGTGAGAAGGTGTCGAAACATTGATTTGCAGCTACGACCCCAAAATAAAGCAACAATCAACAATTTGGGTCTTTTAAGATGAGCCGAATCCAGCCAAAGTGGCGCGCGTGCAAAGCGGAAGATCGCTTCTTTTTTAGGAAAACTTGACACGTGACTACTGTCGCTTTGGAGAATCATCGTACCCTGGATGCTGATTATTTCATGATCATTGGCTTGCCGGAAGTTATTGACGAACTCTAAGAAAGTAACTGTAAAGGCTTCATCATCTTTTCATTTCATCATATTTTAGTTTACTTGATTTTATTTTTCACGGCATTCTTCAACGTATGTTTTTTATTTAGCATTACGCAATACTTAATTATACGAATCTGAGCCTACCTTAGTGCGGACGTCTCGTGCGATCCACTTAGGTAAGGTTTAATTTACTTGTAACTGATATTATGATTTTTGTAAAATAAAGAATTTGAATTTGAATTTGAATCTGGCACCATGACAATGCCAGCTCTCACACGGCCAGGTTGAAAAACTTTTGTAGGCGAAAGTGTACCAGCTAACTTCGATATATGCGTACCCCATTGCAGTTTGTAGCTACGATTCAACGAGAGGGTAAGTCAAAAGTGAAACGGTCGCAGAGCACGTCGTAGATCCACAGAACACGTATCTCTGTGCGAATATAATTCAGCAGACTCGCGAATATCAGCGGTGAGGCATGGCCTCTTCCGCACGGTGCATTGGGCAACGCCTCGAGCAAGTAGTCCATTCCAAATATGGATCGAGAATGTTTCCATGTTGTCGGAGTTGTCCCACGCGTTCGCCCCGCGCGCGGACCGGTCAGACTCAGTATTCGCCGCTTCTTATAGTACAATTATTACATGATACGCCATAAGAATAAGTGGCACAAGTGGCGAATATACACAAGTGTTGATGTAACATTTAAAATTGACATTTCTTTTGTTCTTTCCGCGATTTTTAATAATAATATAATCGTTTATTAATATAATAATAATAATAATAAAACGCTTTATTTGATAAAATAAATCGGTGAGCGTATTGCGTTAAATCAATATCTTACAGTTAACCTTAACTTAATAGGAAAACACGTTTTCCTATTAAGCAGAAACAGCAGTAAATGAAACGTCAATTAATATTTTAAAAGCAATATACCTATCATGACACATGGAATTAGGAGGGGAGGAACGAGAGATATTTATGAGCGCTTGTGTTATTTGAGCCATCCTTTGAAGCAATACATACTCGGTGCTGTCTGCTGCCAATGTTTCGGTAAAGGGGTCATCATCCACATATAAGGGGTGCAAGTAGAAATCACTACTGCAACCAATGATCGAGAGCAGCAGATTGTCTTCAGATCTCAGAGGGCACCCGTGAGGTAATAGATCATTGAACCTGCTTATGAGATAGCTCGGAGCGGCCCCCTCCAAGATTCGGTAGAGCCCACCGAGGACTCTCGTATCTCTATCTCGGGCCCTCGGCCAGTGAAGTCTCCTTCTATACTCCGTAATATGGTCATACTTTCTTATGTCATAAATAAATCAATATGTAGATTGCTACAGATTATTACAATAATCTGAACTATGAATGAAATAGTGAAGAGCTTTAAAAGATTAGGAGTGAGTGAGGGAATAGCACGCACCTAAGCGAGACGCCATGTAGTGACGAACTCGTTGCAGCTAAAAGAAATTGAATAATGTTTTGGTGAGCCCTACAGACCACTCATTCCAGATGTTAATATATGGAGAAGATGACAAAATTAATAAAGTTTTGAAACGTACGGGATTATATACATTGAAGGAACGTCTTTAAGAATTTCACATCTCCTCCCACTCTCCACCTGCTCAATGTTTTTCGATCATTAAAAAAATTATAATAACTACATGAAAATAGCTAAGTGCTAAAAATTCCTTATAAAATTACACACAGAAAAGTATAGAATAATGTCACAAAATACGTTATTTTGCTAAAAAGAACATTACATAAGGAATATTACACTGGAAACAAACATTACACTCTCGACGAAATAGACTCCCTGTGGAGGTATAGTCGTGAATGAAGCTTACCTCTATTTATTAAAATTTAAAACAGTGGCAAGCAATTTCCTCGATTGCAGAGTACGGTTCCGCTTCGGAATGATGTCAGAGATTGTGGGCGACTAAACTTGCATACCTATACGTGGGCCAATGTAACGCTTGTTATTCGCAACTGATATACAGGTCCATACATATATAGACTTGAGGCTGTTTAATATTACGCTATATTACTGCGGATTATGCATTTAGATCGACTGAGAGGTTAGCATAAACGAACTTCAATAAATAGAGTATCAATAATAGATTATACTAGAATATAATCAATGTCGAAAAGGTCACTTAGAGCTATAAAATGTAAAAAAAACAACCACGTTTTTAAAAATTGATGTGTATAATGGAGAAAGTTTGCTACTGAGCTTAGTATTTATAAATCACTCACATAATAATAATCATATTAATAAATGCTTTATTCATACTAAAAGCTAGCTTATTGCCTACGGGCAATATTCTAGAGCTAGCCTATACTGATTTGCGAATATTGTTTGCGGATCGTTACTAACTTAACCTATATAATGAGTATGGCAAATTAAAAGGTAATAAGAAAAATACGAAAACATAAACTGAAGCCTATAAGGTAGGGATGGACATCGATGTCCGATATATCGAAAATATCGATGGTTAGAGATCGATGTTCGATGTTTTTGACATCAATGGTGACTCATCAATGTTTCGGCACCATCGAAGTTCCTCCATCGCTATTTCTTATCTATACATTATGTTTTATTTTGCTCCATATAAGAATAATAATATTTTATGGAAGTTGAAATTTCTTACACTTTAACCGCTCGCGCTGGGACGAAAAACTTCCGAACGGCCTATTGCAGTGGTAGACAGATCTGCTGGACGTAGGCAATAAGAGAGAATTCATAAAAAAATATATATTATATTTTTATACAAAATCGACCACAAAAAGGTGCGGCGACAAGATTAAACGATGAATATTTTAAATGAATTGATTAAACAGTGCTATTTCCTTTTTTTAATTTAGATTTAATTACTTTTTTCAATTGTTTTATTTTTAACACCTATGTTGAATTATACATAATATAACTATGTTCATCTCTGTTATTGGTTTTATTAGAAGAAAACTAATGTTGTCAGCAAAATGAGTCTAAAGAGCGATGTTTTTCAAAAGATAATCCACGTTTAGACGATCTAAATATCGATGATTTGAAAACAATTTTTCGACTATCGATATTACGATGTTGGTATCGATGAGTACATCGATGTTTTTCTTCGATGTCCATCCCTACTAAAAGGATACCAAGGCTTAAAAAGTAGGTGAGTGGAAAAGGAATGGGAATTTACGTGGAAGATTTCAAATATTTCCCGAGTCTGTTTTCAATCTGGTAGTTTAAGTGGCTATTCAAACTGAATTACCATTAACACCAGGTCTACGATCAAACTTTAGGACGGAGAAATCCGGCCAAATCTGATAGTGATGGCGTGAGGCTGCCTGCTGGGTTCACTTCCCAGTGCCCCGCGGTAAGGCGTTGGACTCTCACCGGCGTAGTTAGACAGTAGACTGTGTCGTCCCTAAGTATCTGCGCTCAACCCAGGGATGAAAAAATGATCTGATACCGTTATGCCTTCTTGTGGTGACTGGCTCGCCCGTAGCAGTTGTAAACCTTAACATACGTATAAATGCAACAGGTGCATAATCAAAAAACATAGAAACCCCAACAAAATCCCTCTGCAGTGGGCTAAATTCAGACTGTTTATGATAGAGCGAGAGAAGACGATACAGACTAAAATAGCTGGCATACGTACGGTACTTATTAACAACAATGATGCAACGAAGAATAAGAAATTGTTAATGAAGTCGGCGAACGATATGCAATCCGTCACCTTTTACAAAGCAAAGAGGCTATTCAGTTGGCGCCTCGTTCCTTGTGCGGTTTAACGAGGCGATTGGCGGCGATTGAGGCGTTCATGAACCGACCGTAAGCCATGTAACGACCGACGAATGCCAAGGCGAATCCGACAAAGACGAGCCACGTTTAATAACAGCAGCTTGACGCACAGCCATGTATTGATATCTTCCTAACTACTTAAAAAGTAAAGATATACAAGTTAAAACTGAGCAAAAAATTGCAACGAGAGGCTCCACGGCCTCTAAACTTATTGTACAGAAAACCTGAACTTCTTTCGACCAAAACTTTACAACAAACTTAAAAAATATATTAAAAATACGCAGAAATGTAAAGTCAATTTAATTTAAATTTATTATTACGGAACTCTTACTTAAACTTGGGTGAAATGAGGTGGAAATAAGTTATATTTTAAAATAAACTTTTTTACAATATTATTGCATATATTCTATACTATTTGTTTATTTATTTGTCTTACAAACTCCATCTTCCTATATTGTCTTTTAATTTTAATTTTATAATCACGCTATTTCGATATTTTAAAATATAATTTTGATTAATTTGGTTTAAATCACCTGTTTTATTCTTTATTATATGTTTCTGTTTTATTTTGATTCTTTATGTGCGCACATATAAAAAAATTATCAACATATAAGGAGGATTTAGCGATTGTAGACATGGTATTGGATACATTTAATATTACTTACATATTAATTCATTCAAGTGATTACACTATGAAAAATTATCCAAATTCAGCACTCGACATACCTCCGACATCAACTTTCGGTATCCGACTTCACAATAGATCTATCAGATACGTATTGTAATGTGACATCTACACGTTGCGTTTCTTAGTAAGACCCTAGCTGCCAAAACGTAGTACGGCATTGAGCAATATAATACACTAAGTAATCAATGGCTTTATGTAAGGGCCGCTGTAATTTGATTTGGATCGCTTTCGTGTCCGATTTTTGTAAATCTAATTGTGCCTACTTCGCTCTCCTACCGCAACACTTTAAGAAAACCGAAGAAATTAAAAAAAAACAAACTCACAGCTTTTATCTTTTAAAAAAACACTTGATTTAGCTTCTTTGATGACATTTGGTTACTGATTGAAACATAGAGCTTATACATTACTTTACATGATCATAACATATTAAAAACATAACAAACACACAATTTCTTTTGTCACTATCGCTATTTATCCCGTTTCCACCTTTTTATGTTTTCTGTTTCAATTTCTGTTTTTTTAACGATTGCCCAACAACAAAGCAGTGTTCAGGGATAATCTATGTATTTTTTCCGTTTCTTTATTCCACCATAACTTCTTAACGCTTACGCCGATTTAAAAGTGTGCGTTATTGTTAGAATTGTTATACATCCCGAGTATCGTAGGTACCTTAAGGAGGAAGCCTGGTTTAGACGGCCAAGAAAACATGTTTCTCATGATTTTTTTTTTTACTTAAAGTTGAAATCTATTCATGAATCTTTACCTTTAGAATAGCTGAGAGTCTCAGATTGCTGTAAGTGTAAAGAACAAAAGTGAGTTTATTTTGGCGAAAATCGATTTTATTTTATTAGATTCCTTGAAGAAATATAAAAATTATACCTTTTAGTTCATTTACAAAATACGTATGTAAAAATTAATATCTCAGATAGTTTTTTTTGTTTCAGACAAAATTACGCTATCTATCCAGCGCAAGCAGATGCCGTCATTTCTGCAGCGGTAGAAACATTTGCAATTTAATATCTCAAATATAGTTTTTTTTCTATTGCAAGAATTATTTAAATTTTTCAAATTATTATTAAACTGACATAAAAGATTCATGGTCAGATTTTGACTTTGAGTAAACAAAACAAACATAAAGGACTGTTTTTTTTGACCTTCTAAACCAGTCCTGTCCAAATATCAAGTAAATAAGTAGTTGTCTAAATGTCCAAATCTCCAAATGTCCATAAATCAAAATATATATATCGTGTTTAATGTCAAATGTCCTGTCCACCCTAGAACGGGCTAGTCCCAGTTGGGTGACAGAATCAAATAATCAAAAGGTTAAGGTTTTGCCATTCGGTTCCTGTTATTTTTGTAAGCTAATCAATGTTTTACAGTAATTAATTCTTAAATAAATAAATGAAAGGTTTGATTAAGTACATTCCGAAAATATAATTGTATTTATGTATATGGATAAATACACTACCACTCGTGTTTTTCATTCCTTTTAATATATTTACTTGTTTAAATTACATTGTTAACAAATTAATATTAAGCGAAATAATAAGTAAAACACCAATTTTCATATATCATTTAATTTTCATACATCATTTAATTTTTATATAAAATTTAATTCAATTAACATAAGGACATTGTTCAAAAATGTTAGTTATTTTAATTGATATCGCTAATAGTGACATAGCGAGTTAAAAAAAACGAGCGCGAGAACATACTTTGTCAGTCATGACTGCTTCATTCGTTGTAGTATCTAAAAATGAAGCAACATGTATATCAACGTAGCAGTATAATATAGCATAATCCATCCTTTTCTTTGTATTGTTGTGTTTGCTAAGGATGCCAACGCCCACTATCACGAGGCACGAATTTTACGTCAGTGGCGACTGGAGAGCGCTATACAGACTTAAGCCACTTTTTCAGTCCCAAAAATGAACCTTTTCACGTAAACAGCTTCAAATCAGAGCCTTAGGTTGAACCAAGTCGACCTCACTGTCATACAATTGCACTTTCAGTAGTTTTTATATAAGTCCAGCATTTTGAAATAAATTTTAGTCGTTTTTACTATTATCTTGCAACAAAATTTTACAAACGCCTACCACTGAACATTAAATATATTAATAAATATTTATAAATAGATTGATATTAGATTGATATTTATAAATATTTAATAATAGATTAAGTGCCTACCTTATAAATTGTATAAATGCAGACATTTCATATATTATTAGATAATTAAGTAGTTAAAATTAAAACACAGGTATAAGTAGGTATAGAGAAATAATAACTTTAAATATTATTTTTTTTTATTTTTACAATTTTTAATAAACTGGAATAATCTGGTGACTATGTATTATAATATATCATATATCCCTGTGTGTAATTTTAAATATATTTTTTCATCATTACTATTATTTAATTATCATTCATTACTTTGATTATATTATATATCCTTGACGATTTTTAAAAATATATTAAATTACTATGCATGATTTTTAAATTTTATAACTTTTATAATTTTATGATGTTTTAATTATATCATTTTTATATTTTTCTGTAATTTTAATTACTTGCTGTAATTAAAATACCACCGTACCACCGTGAGCATGTTTCTTAGACTCTATGAATTATCGGAGTGACTTTGAAACTTCCCGTTATGTACTCATTTCGGATTTTGTCTACTAGTGTGACACTCGCTGACCAGCGTAGCATGCGTATTTCCGTTGTATGTAGTTTATTAAGATGTTGTTTGTTAGTCGCCCAACACTCTGGTCCATACAAGATAGCAGGTTTAATGGCTGTCTTATACATTTACCCTTTGATCTTGAGGGGCATTTTTCTGTCGCACATGACGCCTGTTAGTTGTCTCCACATCATCCATCCTGTTGTAGATCTATGGGAGTTAATGGGCCCATGCTGGGTTGGCCACGAAGACCCATGTGTTCAGGGTCGGTCACACTCACGGGTCAACACCTATCCGACGGCCTTCACGCATGAGGTGCGAACCTGGGTAGGACTCTGGCCTTGGTCAGTTTCCCCTGGGAATCAAACCTCTGGCGCTTCTGGACGGTCTGCGCACCGTGCGGCGCAAGCCAATCGATTGTGCACTCTGACTAACATCTTGCGGTGTCGACTACAACGGGCGAGCCCGTCACCACAGGACGTTTTAACGATTAGTCGTTCTGTCGCCCTGCAGTGAACGTAGAAGACTTTGGACAGTACAATTCTACGTCCAGCTACGTCACAACCCGTGAGAGTCCAACGCCTTACCGCGAGTTAGCCAGGAATAAACCCGGCGGGCTCGAGATACTCGCGCCCTCACTTCCAATTGTGACCAGATTTCTCCGGTCTCTCGATTCGTTCCGAGTTCGAGGTCGCTTGCGCGGTCCTCTCCCTTACGAAGCGGTGAAACGGAGTGCACCGAATCTATCGCGGACCAAGGCGTCCTTTGCCGGACTCTGAACCGGGATCGGATGGCCAACGGTCATTTCAAGAGCAGTCGCCGTAAGGTAGACAACCACCCCCGCTCTGTAGGAAACAATACAGTTCCCAGACTCCCCCGACTGTTAGTCGGAGAGCACAATCGATTGGCTTGCGCCGCACGGTGTGCAGACCGTCCAGGGGCGCCAGAGGTTTGATTCCCAGGGGAGACTGGTTGACCCAGTGTCCTACCCAGGATTCGCACCCCATGCGGGGAGGCCGTCGGATGGGTGTTGACCCGTGAGTGTGACCGACCCTGAACACATGAGTCATCGTGGCCACCTCATCATGGGCCCGTTAGCCCCCTCATGGGCCCGTTAGCCCCCACTCTGACTAACAGTCGGGGGAGTCTGGAAGCTGTACTGTTTCCTATAGAGCGGGGGTGGTTTCGGACCTTACGGCGACTGCTCTTGAAATGACCATCGGCCATCCGATCCTGGGTGAAGAGCCGGGCAAAGGACGCCGTTGTCCGCGATAGATTCGGTATACACCGTTTCACCGCTTCGTAAGGGAGAGGACCGCGCAAGCGACCTCGAACTCGGAACCAATCGAGAGACCGGAGAAATCTGGTCACAATTGGAAGCAAGGGCGCGAGTGTCGGCCCGCTAGGTAACATTACTGGCTATCTCGCGGTTAAGGCGTTGGTCTCTTGCGGGTTGTGGCGTAGCTAGATGGTGGACTGTTTTGTCCCAAGTCTTCTACGCTCACTCCAGGGAAATAGAACGACTAATCGTTAAAAAGTTGTTGTAGATCTATGAGTAACCTCGTTGTCAATTTTACCATCGTTGCTTAGTATTGAGCCCAAATATTTAAATTGCGTCACCGTTGGTAAAGGCGTAATTCGTAAAGAGATCTTGATGTTATTAGGATTATTGATGGTCAGAAAGTCATAGATATTGACATTCACAAGAGTCACCGGATGGTAGTAACTACAAAAGTAGTACGTACAAAATTGTATCTTGACAATAATTTTAGCAAAAAGTGGCCATCTGGTTCTCTCCAGTGGTACTATTATTGTCTTTCGAGGTTCAGTATATGTAAGCAACGATTTACGCTGAATAAAATTTGTGATTGATTGATTGAATATAGCAGAAATAGAAAATTCATTCAACTCCGCGTACAAAGGATATAATATCAACAATCGCTTGAATTGAGTAATCTGCCTTTATCGGTAAAAAATAATACAATATAGAATTTCTGCCGCGCCCATGACAATTGTGTACGGTTTAGAATACACACAATACGACGCACGGGGTGAGGTATAGCATTTGTTTCGATGGCATAATAATTGCAAATACGTGACATTTCGTCATTGTTAGCGCCACGGGGTACCTCTGAGTCGCGCGTTTATGGCCCGGTTTTGTTTTTCATTCATAGCGCTACAACAATTAATCATAATCTTTATTTTTTTCTATACAAAATAACAAAATTATGTTTTAACCCTGCAGACGTGAAATTTTCAGTGTTAATTTTGTATTGGCTGTATTTTGTCACGTGCTTTTTCGATAGAATATTGAAATTGAAATTAGACATTACTTCATTATTAATATTATTAAAATCGGTTATGTCACTTCAAGAATTTCCCGGCAAGCACACCCCCCACGGCATTCCAAGTCCCCCCCCCCCCCCATAGAGATTGTGTCATGATTGTGATCGCAAATATAATATATATATGTAGTATTTGCATGGTATTAAAATGTCTATTTTTTAATATGATCTAGTATTTTTCTAAACACGGCGGAATTTCAAAATTATTTGTGTCGCTTATACAAGAGATATTCCAACCAAATGTCACAATTCGGTTTTGACCCAACAACACATCTGTGTACCGAATTTCAAGCCTCTAAGTCCAATATTTCGAGATTGAAGTATGACTAGAGTGACTTATGGTGGACTGATTTTAACCACAATCTATTCAACTCTTGCCATGATCAAATGATGCCTGCATGTCGAATTCTAGCTCAATCGGATGAATTGTTTGGACGCTATCGTGAAAGAATACACACACAGACACACAGAATTAGTGCATTCACAATATTTTCATTCTGCCGGGAAAGTAAAAGAGCTTAATTTAGTTTTAAAACATTTTTCTAATATAAAATTTCTATTTAATAAATATACAAATTGCCGCCAATTTAAAGTAAATATTGAAACACTATATTTGCGTACCCACAAAGAATAAAGAAAAATATTAGTCTAGATCCTAACCGGAATTTAAAAATAATTTTGTTTTTAAGTCAAAGAATATTCCTATCAGTTGAAAATACTACTGCAGAGCGATTATGATTTCTTGCACCATCAGATTGCTTATTGCAATACACACTCATAAAATAATTTTATTTTTGACTATTTTTTAATATTTTCAGTAGAGTAATTTAGCACAATAATGTGCATGATAATTATCACACGAATTCTACCGACTCACTAAATAATTTTTACTGTTCCCATGATTATAGTAACAGCAATTAATCTTTTTTTATATCCCAGTTAATTCCATGTTTATTTCATTATTAAATAAATTGGGTATTTAGTCAAACTTACTTATTATTAGCGTACCTATATACATTTTGTATATAATATGAGTATTATTGATGTTAGTGCGTTTTACTTATAAAATAAGTTCAATGTTTTCTCATTAGAAGGCAATAACAGTTTTAGAAATATTTTGGTCTAAGTAATTGCGACGTACAAACACGCGATGTACAAACACGTACGTGATGAACCGTGTAATTGTTTTTTTTTAATTGAACAATTACATTGAAAAAACAAACTCGAATGCGACTCTAACGATTTTTATAATATTTGGTGGAAATATTGTGTTTATGAATAGGTAATAATAAATCGCCTTCACTGGTTGTTCCGGGAAAACTCCGTCTTTATAAACCGTCCGACTAACACTGATTAAAAAATCAGTGTATAACTTGTATATGAGACGTTGGTCCGAGTAGTGTCCGACCGTTAACTTTTCTAAGGACAAATCTATATGGCCTATCTCCAGCACGAAGAGCTCAGCATCGTACAAGTCGCGTACTCGATTCACGAGGTACTTTAGCACTGAACGTAGATTGTAGGGATGCTGGTGTGAGTTGGCTTACAATAAATATCTCTCCGTATATATGGGTTTCCTATATTATTACGCTGTATTTTGAATTCCATTCGTAGTCTTGACATCTAGGAAAGCCAAAAAGCCAGCCTTTTTTCCCCATACATAATTTGTATTTGTCTCTTTGAAATATTTATAAAGTTAAACAACTGCAATAATATATTATTGATATTTAATTTATATTTTTGTTGTAATATAATCATAACAAATTCTGGTTGTAATATAATCATATAATATAATCATATAATATAATCATTTTGTTGTAATATAATCATAACAAAATCCCGTTGAGTATGATAAGACCAAATCTGGTTCTGAAACAATTATCCGTTGAGTATGATACGACCAGATCTGGTTCCGCGTTTTTTTCACTTCTTTGACGTTCTCATATTTATTCATGATTATCTAATTGTTTTACAAAATGATATTTCAATATTCTATATTCGAAATTTCAATGCAATCATTGTGCAGTTGTTCTTTTTATGATTGGTGTAGTAGTTTCGTAGTTATAGTACTTTAAGGTCGATGTCGCCGAAAATCCTGCAAAAGAGACAGATGCATCCATGAAAATACCCATTTACTCCAAGGGTTAAAATATTATGAAAAATGCATCGCAATCTTCTAATCATCGAATCACCGGTTTATGGTTATATTAGTTACAAGATTAACCATCGATCGACCAACCGGGCCTATAAGTACAGTCCGAATCATAATATTGTCACGTCGTGCGCGTGGGATCCAATTCAAGGTCGGGGACTTACGCGATATTAATTATTTATTGTTTTCATTCTGGTGATCTATCCAAGGAGAGCACAGCCGCATGCCCAAATGCCTACAACCAATATTAATTCTCTTTGTTTAATTCTTGCATTGGTAATACATCCGTCATTCAGCTATGAATTCTTTGACATTTGATTGTCGACGCTCATTAACACTTAATTTGATGAGTTGCAGTTAGGCTATAATGCAAGGGGAGGGGAGGGATCGAAGACAGTTTAACTCCTAAAAAAATTAAAACTTTCACGAAGTTTAAAGATATTTACAAATTTTTTTATAGAATATTGGACTATTCATTTTAGACGCTATGTGGACTGTGAAAGATCATGTAGTAAGATACTTAATTTCTTAGATCGATAATTTTATTTTGTGGTTAGTTTTATTTCAGCATGTTATTATGTATGTTATGTATTTACGTTCAGATAAAGAACATTGAACAATTGAACTTTAAAGATTGTTTAATTTATTTAGTCAATGTCATTTTCTTATACAATGGCTATATTTATCTTTACTGACTATTTTAATTAAGGACGATTTTCCTACTTCGACATTTAGGATATTTTATTTTGTATTGTTCACATCAATACCTGAGGGATTTCTTGTTTTTTGTCCGTCTTTTTTTTCTGTTTCTTGTTTTAAATTCGAGAAAATGCCTGGGAAAGAAAAGCAATGACCGAGGCACATCAAATATTTTTGATTTGTATAAGAATCAAAACTGAAGGATTACGAGGAAAATGGATCAATGTCCTTCAATTTTTTTTGGTAATTCCATTTCTAAATTCACTAACTTAAAATACGACCTTTAAGCCAGGGTTTATTTGAAAAGAAAAAAATATATTTGGTCAGTAAACGAAATTTAATTGAGTTTCTAGAATAAAATACATATTATTTAAATTTCTACCTCCGGAAAAATAATATCGTCTTATAAAACAAAACTGGCATAAATCGATTTAAAACAGCAACCCTTTACTTGGAGTTGTCGACAACGGGTGAACCCATCACCCTAGAAAGTTTTAACGATAGTGATCGTTCTGTCTTCCTGTCTCCCGTAACGCTTCAATTGTATTTGACAATAATAGTACCAAAAAAGAAGTCATTGGTTTACTTTGGCGGTTCTTTCCAGTCAAATCTAACCAGAAAGATAAAAAAAAATACTATAAAAAATATAGATGTATTTACATTCGATCAAATAAACTTGATTGAAACAATCAAGCAAACTTGATTGTAATATTACAGTCCTGTCCACTCTTAAACGACTAGTCCCAGTTGGGTGACAGAACCAAATAAGCAAAAGGTTAAGGTTTTGCCATTCGGTTCCTGTTATTTTTGTAAGCAAATCAATGTTTTATAGTAATTAATTCTTAAATAAATAAATAAATTAATTGAATATAACTGAAACTGAACTGAAATAGCGATAAAACTGATACATTATCGTTATCCAACTGAGAGCAATCGAACAACTTCCCAAAGAGCATTGGCCAAAATAAAAAAAAAGTGAATATAAACTTATTCGCAGTGCCAAAAACCCAAGAATGTGTCACATGTGTCAGATGAGTAGGGCGTGGGTCTGCAGGACAGGACCAATTGATCGGTGCGCCCCCGTGGCAGATTCTGAGGTCATTACCTCGTTTGTGGGAAGTAGCATGGCGTGGGTACTCTACGTTAGGTGCGCCATCGCCACTCCGAATGCAGCGGACCTTGTAAAATGCAAAATATATCGTATGCCCTGCCCATCCGTGACATTGAGGATATCGATTCGAACGCGACATTTATTTTGTTTAATCAATTCGGAAAACCTACAGCTTATACAATAATCGTGTTATACACACTTACTCGAACAAAAATCATTAAAACAAAAACAACAAAATAAAAAAACCTCATAATGTGGATGAATTTCTAAATCGGTGCCTTATAAACTACTGTGCGTCGACTTTATAGAGAATTTATGCCGAAGTGCTCCATTCTGCTCTCGTTCGTTAGAAGCCCCAAGAGTCTACGAAAGTTTAGGTGTTTTTAGAAACGACTTTGATTACCTTCTACCCTACTTTTATAAACTGACTATTGCGGATTCCAAATTCAGGACGCAAATCACACAGTGCTGCGAACATTAGCAAAATATACCATCTTTAAGACATTTAACATTAAAAAATGATCTTGGGATACGAATAACAAACCCTAACGTTCTCAAGACTCGGCTTACCATACTTTCTGTATGCTGATCAATCAGCAACTTATGATCAGTTGGCGCTCTTAGAGTACGGATACGAATCAATATTTTGTGAATACAAAATTTACTTTTATTTTATCGACTGTCTTTGTTATTTATTATCAACTGAAATACATCTTAAAATTAAAATAATTTCTGGGATTATTATTATGTTAGGCAAGTCTTTAGACCAGAAATCATGTTTATATTTGGAGTTCAAACTTTTCAACTTGTTGTCATCAGAAATGAAAGTACTTCAAGAGGTTGCATTTAAGAAATACATGAAAAGAAACCTAGACACGCATTATCTCTATAATTTTGATGAATTTGACAAGGCTGAGTTAAATTTTAAAACATACTTTTACCATTTATCAAATCTATTTCTTTATTATAAAATCGAAGACTATCGCGGTTGTTTGACATTATAAATAGGATAGAAAACGAATTTACCGCGTGAAATTTGTAGGACCCGACGTTTCGGTGACGTTGCAGCCGCCGTTGTCTAGGGTAGACTGGAGAGCTGTCAGTCCGTTGTTTTGCGGGTAGGCCGCAAACCGCTGCCGCCACTGCGTAGGTTATAACGGTGGTGGGGGGCCGGGCTCGGAGCGCGGGAATTTTTAAAATCCGTCTTGCACACAACACTCACTGTATCCTGTTTTACGTCTTTGCGTTCGGCGTTCGGCGGCGGGAACATTTTAAGAAGAGGGTTCCACGTAGAAGAGAGTTTGTAGCCGTCATCTCTATTGAAGTTCGGAGTTCTTCTTATTTCAATGGCTTCCCGGATCATGCGAGGAAAGTAGAATTGTTCTTTGGATAGAACAATGGGATTTTGAAACTGCATCCAGTGGTTACTTCCGCTATCCAATATATGTTCGCAGATCGCCGATTTTTCTCGCTGAACGTTTTTAACAGCTTTGATGTGTTCTGTCAGTCGCGTGGCTATGGGCCGTTTCGTTTGTCCAACGTAGGCTAGACCGCAGCTGCATTCGACTTTATACACACCCGGGGTTTGCAGTGGTATTACATCCTTTACAGGCCTCAAAAATCGAGCTATATTATGGGTCGGTTTGAAGATCGTTTTTATATATAGAGAAGGACGGCTCCTTACCATTTTTGGATGTCAAAGTGACGAGGAGAAGTGACAATACTCTCGGACATACGGTATATCGGAAGCCCACACATACGGACAGATATTTGCATGCAAGCTCACACCATCATCCCTACCATCTACGTTCAGTGCAAACGTCGCTCGTGAATCGAGCACGCGATCTATGCGACACTGAGCATTTTCCGAAGGAGATGGAACATGTCAATGATGTCCTTAGGAAAAATGGATACGGAAAATATCACGAGACACGCACACGATCTAATACGGACGAAACTCAAAAACCGAGCAGATCAAGAGCATCAAGGGCGTGACTGATCGAATAAGTAAGATGCTAAACAGATTCGATATAAAAACGATCTTCAAACCGACCCAAAATATAGCTCGATTTTTGAGGCCTGTAAAGGATGTAATACCACTGCAAACCCCGGGTGTGTATAAAGTCGAATGCAGCTGCGGTCTAGCCTACGTTGGACAAACGAAACGGCCCATAGCCACGCGACTGACAGAACACATCAAAGCTGTTAAAAACGTTCAGCGAGAAAAATCGGCGATCTGCGAACATATATTGGATAGCGGAAGTAACCACTGGATGCAGTTTCAAAATCCCATTGTTCTATCCAAGGAACAATTCTACTTTCCTCGCATGATCCGGGAAGCCATTGAAATAAGAAGAACTCCGAACTTCAATAGAGATGACGGCTACAAACTCTCTTCTACGTGGAACCCTCTTCTTAAAATGTTCCCGCCGCCGAACGCCGAACGCAAAGACGTAAAACAGGATACAGTGAGTGTTGTGTGCAAGACGGATTTTAAAAATTCCCGCGCTCCGAGCCCGGCCCCCCACCACCGTTATAACCTACGCAGTGGCGGCAGCGGTTTGCGGCCTACCCGCAAAACAACGGACTGACAGCTCTCTAGTCTACCCTAGACAACGGCGGCTGCAACGTCACCGAAACGTCGGGTCCTACAAATTTCACGCGGTAAATTCGTTTTCTATCCTATTTACTATTTCTTTATTATCGACTAAAATTAATTTTGTCCTGTATTCAGTTACTTTAGTGTTGATTTTCTTGTAAAACTTATTATTTATTGACTGTTTTTTTTATTGACGATTTTTAACAACTTATTAATAGATTAACAACTTATTGTTTTATTTTGAAATTAATAAGAAGGTGCCTTGCCTTTACATAAAAAAATATATGTACACGTAAAGAAGTTGTGATTAACTTCGAGCAAATGTAAAATGACGTATTCAATAGTATGTACATTTGGAAATAATAAAATATGCGTGAGTTTAGACTGCTCGATTTTAACAGTTTTTAAGTTAGCCCAGAACAAGCTCCTCTTTAGCACCATCCACCATAATAGTGCAGAAACGAAATACGAAAGCGTGCCTAAACTGAGCTGAACGTCATTTTTACAGCATGTTAAGACCTGTATAAGAAAGTTCCACTTAGCACCCATTTAAAGAAAATACCAAAACGCCGGTTGAATATTAGTCTCTGTGTGAGCACGTTTGTAGACACTGAATTACAAAACAAAATGAAATTGAATACAAGCCATTATCCTAAGGTGCTCAAATATGATATTAATATATATTTGAGCAAACATTGGGTAGCAAACATTGTGTGGAACTGGTAATATGTCAGAGATGGTCGATGTAATCATCGTTACCACACAGACTGACAGACAGCTCAGTCTCAACATTAGAGTTCCGTATTTACGCTTCGGTGCGGAACGCTAAAAACTATCATCTATATATTGGCATTCAATCTCTCCGTATTATTTATGTGATACAATCAGCCTATATAAAAATATGCGATAGATAGCACTAATAATTCTTTGTTATCATTAGTCAAAGTATTGGGGTTTTATAATCAATCCGTCGTTATTATCAAAAAATCAATCATTATTATTATGCAATTTTTGCTCAACTTTTGCCTTTGCGAATTCTATTGCAATAAGAGCTCGGCAATATCCCGCGAGGAAATACATCGGCATGACACCAGGAATAAAATCCATTATCTCCTTTCGGTTGTACCACGTACAGCGAAGTTCTTTACATAGGACCTAAACTTTTGAGTAAATTGCGTGATCATTTAAAGGCAATTAAAAATATTATTTTTTTCTAGATGTCCATTTAGGTGTATCTGCTTAAAAGCAACATGTATGCGCATAACAACATCTTAAAATGCTTCGAAAACAATATCTTCCTTATCAAGTAATTAAATGTATTATGTTTGTATTGTCATTTGTTATATTTGATTTGGTATTGTGATTTTTATATAAATTAGTTTTTTTTTTGAGTAATTTTCTGTATTTTGTCGTTTGATATACTTCGTCATTCCTAAACAATTGTTAGTCATTCCTAAACAACGTTATCAAAGTTACCACCAGCATTGTTCGACAGTTGGGCGGTGTCGACTACAACGGGCGAACCCGTCACCCCAGGCTGGTGACGATCACTATATGTGATCGTTCTTTCAGCCGAGGGATGAGCGTAGAAGACATAGACAATGGACAATCCACTTTATAGCTCCGCCAACAAGCCGGCGAGAGACCAACCCTTACCGCCCGGCACCGGGTTAACCTAGCGGGAAGACCAAGCGCCCTGGCTACCAGTTGTGGCCAGATTTCTCCGGCCTCCCGACTGGTACAGGTTCTAGGTCGCTTGGAGGTCCTCTCCCTAGTATAGCGGTGATCGGTGTATACCGAATCTATCGCGGACCACGGTATCGGGTAGCCGAATGGTCGTTTGAAGAGCCGCTGCCACTAGGTAAACAAGTCGGAGCGCACATTCAGTTGACTGACGCCGCACGGTGCGCAAACCGTCCAGGAGCGCCCGGAGGAAACTAGCCCGCAGGCCAGAGTCCTACCCGGGCTCGCATTCCTGCTTGAAGGCTGTCGAATGGGTGTTGACCCGTGAGTTTGGCCGACCTTAAACACATGGGTCTTAGTGGCCTAACTGCAACGGGGCCCATTAGCCCCCATTACCCATACAGATGGTAGAGGTACTAAGACCTGCTGTAATGGTATTGATGAAGCTGAAGGGTTTCATACGTAATAATTACCTACTTTACAGTACAGCTAGACTAATAGATGGTATTCTATCTCCGTATTATTTCTGTGATGTATTCAGCCTGTATAAAAAATGCGATAGATAGCACTTATAATTGAATGTTACAATATTGGATTCCGGTTATCAATCAGTCCTTTATTTAAAAGAAATCATTAACAATGTTATTATAGAAGGCCAAATAAATAGCTATTCGTTTACCCGGTAATGCTATCATCGCCACCTGCACATCGCCACTCGAAAGGGTTGCCAAATCTTACTATGGACTTGAGAAATCTAATACCATAGATAATCAATGATACCACATAGGGACGGGGGGACAACAACAGCCCCGGGGCCTAAATAAGCTAATGTGAGTTGATCTGCGCATATCTTACACAACATACAGTTTGCAGGCGCGATTCGCATCACGCATGACTCATGTGGGAATAATCTTTTACTATGAAAACCACCGAACAATTAAAATCAGTCACGCGGGACATTTGGACGTGACGCAAACCTCTCCGTATTGTGTGGGTTCGGCGGCATTTTTACGAGAATTGTCCGACAATTTAAATAACAATTACTCACATGACAGCATTCCGGAAACAGGCGATTGAATAAGGCGCAAGCTTGAAACAAAAGACGGGCAATACCGCGTCTAATGAGCCATTAAGGCTTAATGTGCTCCATTAATTTGATCACCTCTGGAGAACTTAAATGAAGTGAGTGACGGAAACGTAATAGTAAATCGAGGCGTATAAAAGCGCCGTAATACATCGTTAAATTTGTGTTGTAGTGTACAACACAAAAACCAAATCCCAGGGCCGCTCTAGGCGTTCCCCCAGCTCACATCAGAGCCCAACTGTCAACTAAATGCAGGATACAGCACAGACAGAGGTCACTTCAGCCCGGCCGGGATAGCCCCTCTTCGGGGAGGCTGCCGAATAGGAGGTAAACCGGTCATCGGCATACACTAGTGACCCCAGGAAGTTACAACAATATTGGAGTATTCTTACAACCGTGGTTGTTGTTGTCTCAGGGACTTAGCTCCGTCAACAAGTCCGTGAGAGTCCAACGCCTTGCCGCGAGGCACTGGAAAGTGAAACCAGCGGGCCGAACTCACGCCTTCACTACCAGATTTGGCCGGATTTTTCCGTCCTCCAACCTGGTCACAAATTTGAAGTCGCTTGCGCGGCCTCTACCTAATGTTAGCGGTAATTCAGTTCGATTTTTAATCGGGATCGGGTGGCCAACGGATAATGGGCCTCAAGGATAGATGACGTCAGGTCGACAACTGACCCCGCTGCTTAGGAAATATACATTTCTAAGTACGATCACATCGCTCTCTACTGAAGCTTTTTGGGAGCTAATGGGCCCTTGCTGAGTTGGCCACGAAGACCCATTCTGTTTCAGGGTCGGTCACACTCACGGGTCAACACCCATCCGATGGCCTCCACGCATGGGGTGCAAGCCTGGGTAGGACACTGGGTCAACCAGTCTCCCCTGGGAATTCAATCCTCTGGCGCTCCTGGACGGTCTGCGCACCGAGCGGCGCAAGCCAATCGATTGTGCTCTCCGACTAACAATCGGGGGAGTCTGGGAACTGTATTGTTTCCTATAGAGCGGGGGTAGTTGTCTACCTTACGGCGACTGCTCTTGAAATGACCATTGGCCATCTGATCCCGGTTCAGAGTCGGGCAAAGGACGCCTTGGTCCGCGATAGATTCGGTATACTCCGTTTCACCGCTTCGTAAGGGAGAGGACCGCGCAAGCGACCTCGAACTCGGAACCAATCGAGAGACCGGAGAAATCTGGTCACAATTGGTAGTTAGGGCACGAGTGCCGCCCGCCAGGTAACATACCTGGCTACTCGCGGTTAGGCGTTGGTCTCTAACGGGTTGTGGCGTAGCTAGACGTCGGATTTGTTATGTCCCAAGTCTTCTACGCTCACTGCACGGTCGATAGAACGATGAATCGTTAAAACGTCCTGCGGTGACGGGTTCGCCCGTTGTGGTTGACATCTCAATATGAAGCTTTAATGGTGTGGCTCCCTTTCACTATACGTCTGACTATACGAACAGACCTAAATTAATTTTCAAACCTGGTTGAAATTGACCGAAATAGAGGCAGATACTAATGCAGATAATGACTCTCTGGAGGATATTAACTATTTTAACAATATCACACACTTATAAATAGGTTCAAGCGTTAAGAGTTATGAGGGAATAAAGAAACTTAAAACATACATAGATGAACCCTGAACATATTACACTCCTCTTTTGTTGGGCAGTCGTGCCACAAGCACATTTTCGAACATTTATTACTATATACATAATACCTTCATAAAATAATATGTAAATATAAAATAGGTTATAAATATAATAAATAAAATTGTCCATTCGGCACCCTCAAGCCATTATTTTACAAATATAATATTTTTTAAATTTGGTCAAATGGATATACTGAAGAGCGATAAAGGGCAGTGAGGTCGAATGTGGTTGAGAATCTGTGGTAAAAATCCCTCCTCAGATGATCATATCTAGTATAATGCAAAATTCTTCTAAAACAGCCGATATGCCCAAAAATAACCTGCTGCGCAAGATGGAGGATCTATGCCAACCTCCTATTGCCGTGCTATGGCTAAAATTACCAAAAAATACTAATTTGTCTCCGAGCCAGGAGCGAATCGATATAGGTTCTTTCTTTATCATGGTGTAGCCGGCTCTGTCGATCCATAGATAGATTCGCGCCAAAATCCGCATTTAAAATACGCATTTCGTCGAATGCGACCTCGGGCCGCCATTTCTATATTCGCGTTTAAAGTTATGGTATCAGTGGCGTGCATTGAGTTTAGAGTTAAGGTAGGCATTCGCGTATATCGCGACAGGGTTCAAAAGCTCAAGTGGACTATTTTACGATTAGGGTTGTTGAATATCATTTTTTTTTGATCTTTCAGAATTGATTAATAGTTTGTAACAAATGTAACAAAGAGACTGTGTCAGTCACCGCTCAACCTTCCACAATCCATATATATATTTTTAATTATAATGGTGCATCTTTTTAATTTGAAACAGAATTTGGTTTTAAAACTGTCGACACAATTGCTCACCAAATGAGTATAGACTAAATAAATAAAACAGGCTTTGTTTAAAATGTTAAATTACAACGAAGCGAAGAACGACTAAACCTGTAAATATATTTAAAAAATAAAAAACACAATTGCCGTTACAGAAAGTGAACTATTCTATTTATAATTAATTTTTATTGCGTTTTTTTATTTAATATTTGTGGTTTATGTATTTATCCATATAGATAGATGTATATCTGATTGATTAATTGTATATTCGATATAACATCGCCAGTTATGAACCCCTGAAAACTGTCAATCGGTGAAGACTTCGGGTTGGATACTAAATTTATGGACAGATGAATCTAACTACGAACGGAATGGAATAACAAACTATCACAACTTATGAGACATATTGAGTTGTCAACCACAACGGGCGAACCCGTCACCGCAGGACGTTTTAACGATTGTTCGTTCTATCGACCGTGCAGTGAGCGTAGAAGACTTTGGACATAACAAATCCGACGTCTAGCTACGCCACAACCCGTTAGAGACCAACGCCTTACCGCGAGTAGCCAGGTATGTTACCTGGCGGGCGGCACTCGCGCCCTAACTACCAATTGTGACCAGATTTCTCCGGTCTCTCGATTGGTTCCGAGTTCGAGGTCGCTTGCGCGGTCCTCTCCCTTACGAAGCGGTGAAACGGAGTGCACCGAATCTGTCGCGGACCAAGGCGTCCTTTGCCCGACTCTGAACCGGGATCGGATGGCCAATGGTCATTTCAAGAGCAGTCGCCGTAAGGTAGACAACTGCCCCCGCTCTACAGGAAACAATACAGTTCCCAGACTCCCCCGATTGTTAGTCGGAGAGCACAATCGATTGGCTTGCGCCACTCGGTGCGCAGACCGTCCAGGAGCGCCAGAGGATTGTTCCCGGGGGAGACTGGTTGACCCAGTGTCCTACCCAGGCTCGCACCCCATGCGTGGAGGCCATCGGATGGGTGTTGACCCGTGAGTGTGACCGACCCTGAAACAGAATGGGTCTTCGTGGCCAACTCAGCAAGGGCCCATTAGCTCCCATTAGCTCCCTTAACTTATGAGACAGTATGACAATAAGAAAGTATCACAGAGTATCAACAAATGAGATAGTATGAGACAGTATCATCAAATTATGAGACAGTGAGACATCGCGAAGGGGAGAGCGCACGATTGTGTACGATTACAATAAAAAAACTATATTTAGCAAGGTTTTGGGACTGGTTAGTCAGAGTTTTTCTGCCTTTATGCCATGCACGCCACTGGATGTTATCAATCGGTGGTCATTAGCGAGTTCTCAGCCTTCTCGAAAATCGCTCAGGTATGCATTGTAACGAAATGAAAACAAACTCGGTAATTAAGGTCGTCGCGAAGGTGGACTCACTCAACAGTATTACAATAGCGTCACTATTATCGTTGCGGGCGTTTAGGAATCTCGACGGACCATACTTGAGTATCTTTCGTATTCATGACCTGTGCAAGGTCAAATCTCTCGGAAGAAATCCCGATGACTGGTGTACACATAGCCAGTGATTATATTAAGCCATGCTAGACAGAACCACAATTTAAATGGTTCTTGTTTCTAAGCATGTCACTATTCTATCTCTATATATTATAAGTTAATAGTAAAACACATTTTTAAAACAAGCTTTTATTAAAATGCTCTGTCCCGAGCCAACCCTGGATACAGCAGCCATGTCATACTGGAACTTAGATCGGGCTCATAATTAAATGCAATTCAGAATTTCGTGTTTGTGCTGTTAACCGTTGAGGAGTTCCCTTGTTGGAAGCCAATCCTGGGTGCAGCAGCCCACCCTATCGCGGTGAAACTTAGAACGGGCTATCATAATTGAATGCGTATACACAATTTCGATCTTGTGCTGTTGACCATTAAGGAGTCCCCTCGTTGGAAGGCAACCCTGAGTGCAGCAGCCATGTCGCGATGAAACTTAGAACGTGCTATCATAATTGAATGCGTATACAGAATTTCTTTTCTGTGCTGTTGACCGTTGAGGAGTTTCCACGTCATGTGCCAACCCTGGGTAGATCAGCCATGTCTTGGTGAAATTTAGGACGGGCTATCAAAATTGTATGCGTGTACAAAATTGTGTGTCTGTGCTGTTGACCGTGGAAGAGTGTACTATGCGTGTAGAATCAGGTCACGCTCACCATACAAATACAGTGTCATCGGAACTGAATTAACATGTAAAATTTCTACTTCATAGGATAAGAGGAAGTGGTTTTAATTGAGCTTTCAAGAGTTGAACTAAACAAACAAATTAACAAACTAACAAACATTGCAACGTTTAAAAGCTTGTAATAAAATGCAATTCGATAGCCACTGGGCTGATTTAGGTCAGGTTTTTAAAGGAATGAATGAATGAAACCCTTTATTGTGTTCTAAATGAAATACGAATGGCGAATTAATCTAAAAGTCAATTTCTTACAGCGAACCATTCTGAAGATGTGATACAATACGTAAGGAAACAAAATATAAAGTTTTTTGACTAAGGAAAGGGATGAAGGAGGATATAGATAAACAAAGAATAAAGAGAGGTAAAATTACGACGTTTCAACATATATGAAAGTTTCTCTCCTCTTAGGAAGCAGAAAAGCGTCTCCTTCGTGAAGCGATTACAAACGATTACTGTCTAGGGATTACTATACGTATGCCCCACATATTGTAATCCCTCACATAACGGTGCGGCACATTTACAACAGAGTAATCACACGAATCATCTTAAATATGATTTCTGAAATCAGCTAAATCATTTTATGTCATATTATTATTATATAAAAAAAGTAACGCACAAAGAAGACTGAAAATGTATCATTAAACTAAGTGAATCCTCGACCAATTTCAAAACTGACAGTCAAATATTTAACGAAGGTTAGCTTTGTTAACTACCTCAACACTCAAGTATTGTCTGTAAAATGCACAATATAAAATAGACGTCTGATAAGGACGGATCTGTGAAATAAATAAATTAACACTGCGTACATATGATGTACGTCAAAAAATGTAATAGTACATTAAATAGTACATATAACGTACATAAGTACATAAAGAAATGTAATAGTACATATAACATTTCTTTATGAACTTCTTTATACGGGTGCGTAGTCTCGCATCCGTATAAAGAATCTATTAATCATTTTTTTATTCTCAAATTCTTTTAACCCTTACAACAAATACGCGTAATACTCTTGGTTCCATATCCAATTAAGGGGAGTACCAACCGTATCCAAAAAACAACAAAGGTTTAATTTTAAGTTGGAGAAAGCGTATTTTCTCTGACTCAGTTTTACTAGAAGGTAATATTAATCTGACTCAGTTTGTAATTCATGCAAGGGTATATATAATCAAGCCATAGGAAAGAAATGGGGTGGCAGGCTAGGAATCAGTCGAGATGAGCGCGACGTTGCCGTACTACTCGCTTCATGGCTTGTGTATACAATAGTAGCGGTCTATTCTGCATGTGAGTTACAGCGCAATGACAATGGATCAATAATCGATTGTTTTATATGCACGTACATGAACAACTCCGACGATCATTACGTAATATTAATTAATTGTCAGCCAACAACTATTTGTAATCCAGAAGTTATTAATCCCAGATTCCAAGCCATATTTATGTCATAAAATCCTTGTTTTTATTTACTTATTGTAAAACGAAACTCATCTATAATGCGATTTGAAGTTCTTCGTTTTTCGATTGTTTCAACTATTTATATATTTTTTTATATATAAAAACATTTCCATAAACGATCTTTTGCAGCGCCAAAATCTGACGTTTCGTTTAATTTACTATTATTATTACACCTGTAATATTATTTCTTTTTCAAAATCAGTTATTCATTTTTCGTTTTCATTCGTATTTGCAATTATAGAAATGTTAAACTTGGCATGGTTTTCGAATATAAGACCCTGCACCGGTGTAATCCATCACAGATTCTGCGGTCTGGATGAGCATTGTCAAGAACTGTAAATCATGATGAAGACTCTCATGAGAACCAAGCCTGGTTCTGCACGACAACACACGAGCACACACCTCAAAGCACATAGTCATAAAGTTTCAAGAGTTACGACCGGAGACTTCTCCTCAACCACCATAACCGTCAGAATTTTTTGAAACAGATTTCCACTTTTTCAGAATTAGGATTTTGATAAGATTTTTTACAAGGTGAAAAAACCTACTTCCGAGACGTAAGAAGTTCCATTGAAGCGCAACACATGACTGTTTTTAAAATACGTCTTTTATGAATTTCCAATTAAAGGACTTGTTAGTGATCAGTACCAATTTATGACTGTATTTGCTATACTTTTAAATACCGCTTAATCCTTTGTATGGTTGTTTGTCAAGCCCAAGCTTGTTTCTGATTTTACCAATCCACTTTGTATTTTTGTTACGCTAAATTTGTAAGATAGTATGGTTATTTGTCAGGCCCAAGCTTGTTTCTGATTTTACCAATCCTCTTTGTATTTTTGTTTGTGATCAGTACCAATTTATGATTGTATTTGCTATACTTTTAAATACCGCTTAATCCTTTGTATGGTTATTTATCAAGCCTAAGCTTGTTTCTGATTTTACCAATCCTCTTTGTATTTTTGTTTGTGATCAGTACCAATTTAGGATTGTATTTGCTATACTTTTCAATACCGCTTAATCCTTTGTATGGTTATTTGTCAAACCCAAGCTTATTTCTCATTTTACCAATCCTCTTTGTATTTTTGGTAGTGATCAGTACCAATTTATGATTGTATTTGCTATACTTTTAAATACCGCTAAATCCTTTGTATGGTTATTTGTCAAGCCCAAGCTTGTTTTTGATTTTACCAATCCTCTTTGTATTTTTGTTAGTGATCAGTACCAATTTATGACTGTATTTGCTATACTTTTAAATACCGCTTAATCCTTTGTATGGTTGTTTGTCAAGCCCAAGCTTGTTTCTGATTTTACCAATCCACTTTGTATTTTTGTTACGCTAAATTTGTAAGATAGTATGGTTATTTGTCAGGCCCAAGCTTGTTTCTGATTTTACCAATCCTCTTTGTATTTTTGTTTGTGATCAGTACCAATTTATGATTGTATTTGCTATACTTTTAAATACCGCTTAATCCTTTGTATGGTTATTTATCAAGCCTAAGCTTGTTTCTGATTTTACCAATCCTCTTTGTATTTTTGTTTGTGATCAGTACCAATTTAGGATTGTATTTGCTATACTTTTCAATACCGCTTAATCCTTTGTATGGTTATTTGTCAAACCCAAGCTTATTTCTCATTTTACCAATCCTCTTTGTATTTTTGGTAGTGATCAGTACCAATTTATGATTGTATTTGCTATACTTTTAAATACCGCTAAATCCTTTGTATGGTTATTTGTCAAGCCCAAGCTTGTTTTTGATTTTACCAATCCTCTTTGTATTTTTGTTAGTGATCAGTACCAATTTATGACTGTATTTGCTATACTTTTAAATACCGCTTAATCCTTTGTATGGTTGTTTGTCAAGCCCAAGCTTGTTTCTGATTTTACCAATCCTCTTTGTATTTTTGGTAGTGATCAGTACCAATTTATGATTGTATTTGCTATACTTTTAAATACCGCTAAATCCTTTGTATGGTTATTTGTCAAGCCCAAGCTTGTTTCTGATTTTACCAATCCTCTTTGTATTTTTGTTACGCTAAATTTGTAAGATTTGATTTTTTTGAGCTTATTTTATAATGGATAATCATTGTAACAGCGCATGAGCTATTATTATTTTAATCGGTAAAATATATGAATGTATATACTATTGATCGTTCATTCAAATATGTCCATGCGTCGAGCTCTCATCCGTCGCTAAAGGGGTCATTCACAAAACTACAAGTATATTTTACGCAGATGTAATTTTTTTTAAACTCCAAAATAATATTCAGTGAAATTCAGTGATAATATTATATTATAAATTCAGTGACGTAATATTCAGTGAATCTCCTAAATAAAAGGCGGTAATATACATACTGAGAAATAAATACCCGGAATGGTTCATTCAAAAATCCACGTACACGCTACACGTCCACAATCCACGTACAAGCTTTGCAAAGAAATCTTTAGTTGCAATGTATTTAATTGTCACGTCGAATTTTGGCGCAATCTGTCAATCAGTCTTTCTTAGAGCGGTTAGTTAGGTTAGTAGAACTCTTTTCATTTACGTCGAAAGATCACCAGTTTATTAAAGATGTGCTTGAGTTAGGCAATTCGGGCCCTACATTCCTGAAATGCATCATTACAATGAACCAATGAGGGTTTATATGCTAGGCATGAATAACAACCAAATACCTCGGTGAATAGCATATCAATAGCGAGCCGAATCCGAAAAAAAACCACGAAAAAGTCGCTCGAAAGTCAAAGTCACGTTGACTATTTTTTTGAATATCGGGGGATGGTTTAATCCAAATTCGTTTCTGAGTTGCAGTGGAGCAAATAGTCAACAAGCAATATTTTTCGCATGTTATGAGCCGACTGTAAGAAAATATTCGCCTCTAAAGAAAATATTTGTGGAACAACATTGTTGGATATTGCATCACGATAATCTGCTGCAGATACACGCATATACAAAATAAGTTTTTAATTAGTGACATCTTTGTAGTGGATAAATCAGTACGACGGACAAAGCAACTTTGATAAAAAAAAGAGGAAAAACAAAAAACATTTTTTTTTAAATTTAATTATTTTTTATTCAAAAATAAATATAAAAATCTATGAGCACAATGCGCTATTTAGTGTTAGATAAAATATCGCTAATATTGTTCATTTGCAATATTTTATCTACCGCTAGACGGCGCAACGCGCTTAACGCTTCTCAAACTTTTTTCAATAGATTTAATTTTCAAATTTGATAAAAAATATTTATATATAACTTTTTGTTTTTTTCAATTTTTTTTATCAAAAGTTGCCTATTTTATCGTACTGTTTCACCCACTACATGGATGACACTAATTAAAAGCTCACCTTATATCCATATGTGTACTTTATATATTATATGAATGAATTTAATTTCTTTTATATGTTATATTATATAATGGGTGGTAAATATTTATTATTATTCTGTATAAAAATATTTTTCTTATTTATCAATTTAAAACGATGAAGGCTTTTTTTGTGTTTTATTACTCTTTTTTATTATTTTTTTTCGAATAATATAAATATAATTTACTTTATGTTTTACACCACAATTGTGAATATAAAATAGAGGTCTAAGAATCCCCGTTAGATGTGAATAGCATCATTTGTTATATGAACTGGGTCGATCTTAAGCTGTTGTTTTTCAATGATCTATTTTTTTACTTCAAGTACATTGTACTTACATTTTTTGTACCAGCAATAAATAAATAGAAATAAATAAATAAATCATCAGCCCTATGATGTATCGTCTCTCTATGTAGCTATTAGCTATCGTGCTTCGTTATCTGCCATACTTATGCACAGAAATCCTTATGGATGGAAAAAATAATTTGACGACAAGAACTGTAAAAAATATCACGCACAAAATGGGCTCTGTTAAAGCGAGCCTGCGTTCAGTGGACTGTATCGCTACTTAATATAACTACCAGATTGGTCGAGGCGAATGTTTCTTAAATAAAATAGGATTCGTCAGTTTTGGGAGCATAGCGCACTGAACGCAGCCATTTTTGACATCGCTTCACTGTGTGTTTGTAAAATTTGAGTTTTTTCTTTCGAAATATTGGTGCTTGTTAGTCATTTAACACTTTTATAAATAATTTAATTAATTTTAGCGAAGTTTCGTATCAGCTGAAATGTATATGATCTCCGCGAGTTTGACAGATTGCAACAGACTTCTATATCTTTCTTTCCCACGACGCGACGGGCGAAGACAGCGTCGTCTCTTTCTCGTTTTGTCACATTATAACGAATTCGATTTGCATAATTTTACTTTGGTCACAGCGATAGCGGCAATCGCTTTGTTTTACGTTGGCGATTAGCACTGTGCCGATACACCATAGGGCAGATAATCTCTTCTGAGATTTGAACCCTTATGATTTCTTACTGTTCCCAAACTTAAACTACCATTTGAGTCCACTGAAGCCATAAAATATCATTCGTATAATACTAGGAATCCTAGTTTTAAAGCAATTTTAAAGCAAGCAGTTTTAAAGTATTATGTTGTATTTTATTAAACAATTCCCGTTATTATTTAAACGAGATCTAATGTGCTTCTTAATATCCGACTTACATGAAGTACTTTCTCGCTTATATATCGAAAATCACATTTTCCCTGATTATCATATGCCGGTATGAACATTAGCTATAGTTTCCTTTAAAATTTCATCACAATATAAATTGAATAGTAATAGAATAGCAATAGAATAAAAATACTTACCTGGTGATTGAATGAATAAACATCTACTTTATTGCGTGATACTAATTCCACCCATGACACATAAAGCACACATTCAAAAATTGGACATAACACGAGAGGCAATCTAATCTACTCGCTCTCACAGATCTCTTTGCGCTTTGAGAGACAACTACAATTTACGACAACCGCAAATCATCACATGCCAAATTATATGCACTTAAGAATAATCACATCACAACTGAGCTACTGTGGGTGATTCAAGAAAATTGCAATAGGCTTTTCCAAACACGCGCACGCTGTAACCACATAGTAGTCAGATGTCCGGTTCAGACCAAAAAGTCCGGTTTTCAAGATACCTGTTCGGTTTTCAAATTAATTAAAAGACGAACATATAGTTACACGGTTTTTGGTTTTTTCGCACGGAGCGCGGGTAAAAAGATACGTATTCTATTGTTTTATTTGTATTTCATTACCTGTAAGGCATGATGATAAGAAGGCAGAATTAAAAAAACGTTTGGCTTCAAATTGGTCTACGTCCGTCTTTAATCGATAGTAATATAATTGTGTTTATTATAATACATTTACTGCTTATTAGAAAATAATCTCCCCCTCCAATGTCTAACAAAAATAATCTCCCCCTCCAATATCTAACGACCCGCCCGGTTCGCACTTAAAAAGAACAATAAGTTTTCCATTAAGAAATGATACACCGCCTATTGGCCTGCCGAATGGAACCGTTTAAATGCGGAGACCTTCAGAAGTCAAGTATGTATATTTTTAATATACCATATTCCTGCAAGGATTTAAAGGAAGAAAAAATAAAATTAAATATTATAAAATTGGGACAAATACTAAATATAACAAAAAAACAAGTCTTAGTTTTTCGTCATCGTCTCATTATATTGACTACTAGCTGACCCGTGCCCACTTCGTTGGGCGGTAAAACTTTTTACTTGTGATAAAATTGTGAGTGTGGTTTGGTTAATACTGAGTGCTATGATTTATTTCCTGGCTGCCAAAAGAAGGGTTATATTTTTACTGCATATGTATGTATGTATTTGCATGCCAATTTGACTATATTACTGTTATTTGTGAGTGTCTCCTTGTGAGTGTCTTATTTGTGAGTGTCTTATCTCTTTAACCATTTATGCAGTAAAAGTGAAATTATATTCAGTAAAAGGGAAAAGTCTTTTGTTTTAAATTTACTTATTTTGATAATAATTCATAATTGTTGATAATATGACCAATAAACATGGCCTAACGATTTAAATTATTTTTTTAATTTGAAAAACTACTTTTTGTGACTTAAATATAAAAGTTAGGCATATGCTGTCGCTAACTCTTTGGTAGGCAATATTTAGCTCTACAACTTTTCTCTAGAACTTAATCATATATCTCTCATTGTTAAGGCAACGTTAGTTAGAAACGTTTTCGTTCGACCGTTTTTTCCGACTTACTTTGGAAATCCGACTACCACGATAAAGTATTTTCATTTTTCGGATTAATATATAGCCTATGACACTCACAAATAACGTGGCTTTCTATTGGTAAAAGAATTTTCAAAATCGGTTAAGCAGATCCAGAGATTACTTCCTACAACGTCACAAACTTTACCTCTTTAAAATATTAGTATAGATATAGCAACATAGATATCGTCATCTAATATTAAGGGAAACGTCCAGTAGAATCCCGTGATGTCTTCGGCTAGACATTTTCCTTTTAGCAGAGCTTCTCGTGAGCCGGGACTATTGACCCGGCTTTCTGGGTGTGGCTTCGCATGGCTACACGCCCTGCGGCAGGTTTTGGAGTTCCCCCAGTGCACTATTCGGGGCGCTCTTCCGAAGCAAGGAGTCGTGGTTGCAGTAAGCGCGATAATAATTGCCGCGGCTTCAGACGGACTGGTTAGCTGCTCCTGCACGAGGGTCAGAAAGTTTGCCACCATGATCGTGACCTCCTTCTCCTCCTCGTGAGAGCGCACGTGAAGTTGCTGCAGTTAGCTACTCAGCTATTAAATACAATTTAGGTAAATCAAGGCCAAATTATGAATCGTAAAGATAATATCCAATGTGACAAAATTAAAATTCGTTAACCTTAGTGAAACAATTTCGCAAATCATTTAATTTCAATCAATTAATATTAATATGTAACACGTTTCGAGAATGATATTAGACTTTCAACACGCTATTACATATTCGTTCGATAATAAAAAGTGTGTTTTAATTTTATATCTTCAAACGTCGAGCAATTATATTCTTTCCCCGTATCGATTTGAAACTTGGCACACTTAAGCAATGCTGGTGACAGCACAATAATATGGTACCATCGAGCTTGTATTATAATGGAGGTGGAAGGTGGTCATAGGTATTCCTTAATCGGCAAACAAAAGTCCATCAGTTTAAGTTCGTTTGACATACCTGAATGAGTCATTTGGTTACATATTGTGACCAGGAAGTTAAAGCATGTGTTTTTTAGTATTTTAATCAATTTGTGTCGTCTAATTTCAAACTCCGTCAGATCCATATAGGTCTATTTTACAGTCATAAATTTATGCAATATTTGTCAAGGCTGTCCTAAATTTTAAAAGGTAATTTTACCATTTATCAATTCTATATTATCGACTAAAATCAATTTATTTTGTATTTTGTTACATTAGTGTTTATTTTCTTGCAAAACTTATTGTTTGTTGGTTATTTTTTTTTAAATCATTGACTCTTTTAAAAAAATTAAAGATAGGTTATTTTTAATCCGAAGGTATCATGTCTTGCAGTGAATAACTTCGAGCAACTCTAAAATGACGTATTTCATAGTATGCACCTTTTAAAATTAATAAAATATGGCTATGACTAGGATAAGTAAAATTACTAGGGCATAGTATTTTTTTTATTATTTTATATTACTTAACATATATTGAATATAATCGACCTTTTTTTCTTACTTATAACATTATTTTTCACCTTATTTTAGCTTTAAGACTATTGTGTTTGTCATTTTCTATTTAATCGAATTTTATGTTCTATTTAATGCCGACTATATTATTGAATGGGATTTTTTTTAAGACAACATTTTAGGGCAATTTAGTTTTATTAGCATTTTAGGAAAACTTTTACATAATTTATTGTCATATTAGAGTCATGTCCACCCTAGAACGGGATAGTCCCAGTTGAGTGACAGAATCAAATAAGGTTTAGGTTGAAATCAACATTAAGGTTTTGCCATTCGGTTTCTTTTATTTTTGTAAGCAAAATCGATATTTTATAGTAATTAATTCTAAAATATAGTTTTAAAATGTATTAGATTAAGCAGTAAAATAGGTTTTAGCTTGTTTTGATATTCTATTTTGATTCTGACTGGTTTTGCTAATGAAGTCTCGGATCTGACTGTTTTTATGACTAACTTCAGGTTGTGACGTCACTTAAAACAGGGAGTTAATAGATTTGCCTTTAATCGCCATGACAGTTTTTCGGTATTTCTTTTCTTTGACTGGTCCTTACGGATATGACGGCGTTTAAAAACCTTTTGTCATGAATGTAACGGAGTTTAAAATTTAATGCTCTTTTTTTAGTATTATTTTGTAAGCTGCCGTACTAAATGAAGTTTTGGTAACAGAGAAATCAAGTGAGACAAAGGCCATACAGAAAAATATTTTTTTTTTTAAAACTGGATCTGGCGGAATTTGAAATTAGTAATCTTTTATTTACTTACAAGTTTTCCGATGAAAGGAATGGGTTCCCGTCACTATTTCTAATTAATAAATTAGCAGAGCGATCTTTTGTGCAAGATCCTCTGTGCAATCGGTCGAATTTCATCTGGCGTCTGCGCATTGTCTAGATTTGATCTGATCACTGCTCGCCCGTGAACACAATGGATATTTTGTTGGTTCACTCAGGAATTGTATTTCCTGTTTCCCCCTGAGCTGCGATTACAATGCCGGCGGATTTCTGCGGCTGACGAATTAATCAACTCCAATTAAAAATTGTTCTGCATTGCGGAAATGTGTAATGGTACATAGGATGTGGTAATGAAGCGATAAATATGGTCACCCTAAAACTATAAAATATATTTACCTAGTGGTATTCATATTAATTGACTGATAGGCCAGATGGTAAGGGGGGAAAAGTCGAAGAGTTAAAAAAGTAGACCTTTGTGAAAGCGGCTCCCAAACTGGGTTTCACGGAACAGAACGGTTGCGCGAGATCCTAATAAGAGTTCCATGAAATTTCGTCTCGACATCTTATTAAGCAAACACACATTTCAATTAACGAGTGATATGCATATGTATGGTTAAATTTAAAGAAACATCTAGAAAAAAAGAAAAAAACCTGCTAAAACCTTTTTTTCCTGTCTTCTTCTAAAAAAAAAGTTTCAGCAGGACGAAGACCCGTTCCAATGTCCAATACGTCTCTGCCATGAGCTATTGAAATTTTTTCTCACAAATTGATATACAGGAGTGGTCACAAAATTGCTTCCTATGCAGTCCTGACTTGATCCCGATGAACTGTTTAATGTGGATATCTCAAATCCGAAGTGTACGTCAATAATCAGTAGACAGAAAATATCCTTTACGAAATAGCAGCCCCTGCGCAGTCTACATACCGAGCTATCGAGAAATTTTGCTGTTTATTTAAATGAGCAGCGTGAACGTGATGGTTCACATTTAAATGGCATTATTTTAAAGACGTAAATTCATAAACTGGGTATTTAAATCTTTAATAAATATTTTAGGCTCAGACGTCAACCTTTCTTTTATATTATTATAATACATCAAATTTATTTATTTATTTATTTCAAACATATCACAAAATGCGGAAATACCCAAAAATGGTCATACCATGTAATAGCGCGAAGTAAACGACAGCCCACATTCACATGACAATGCTCAGCGCATACCCAACTAGACCGAATATAGCATATATCTGGGCATACGACTTATTGTTTGACTTGGATGGAGAAGCAAAACTGACTCATATACATACATGTACACATACACTCATACATATACATACATACACACATATATAAATCTAACGATCTAAATTTATTATAGTATTATTCCTTTGTATTATATTAGACTAAATTACATTATGTGTATTATTTTACATCATACTAGTTGTATTACCCGGCGTTGGCCGTGTTATATCTGTGCTCATATACCCATGTATACCAATTTTCAAGGAGATCGGTTGTACTATCTATTTGCGAGTTACAACAAAGTAAATAGGGCTCAAATGTCTACGTATACAAATTTTCATAGCGTCCTACGTATACCAAAACATAAACTTTCTTTTGAGATATTGCTGCTTTGCATGGTAAATAATTGGTTTCTAAAATGGCAATGAATAATTACTATGTATAGATGCTTTTAACTCATATAATATAATTAAATGCCTAAACAAAATTTCGCTAAAAGGTACATATAAAAATATTGGGAGAAAAGCCAATCGATGGTGCAAAGGTAATATAGTGAATAATATTTAATTTAGATATTTATTAAATGTAGATATACAATGTTCTTTAAATATTTCTCGATACCTTATAATTTTACTATAGTATGGAGTCGGGCGGGGCCCAAATTACATCAATTAACTGTCGTTTAGACATTCACGACTTTAAGTAGCCTCGAACAGTATAATAAAGAAATCAATGCTGCTTTGTCCCACGCAGTAAAACTTAAATTTAATTAACGGTCTGACAGCCAGGTGGGTAGGGTTATTAACGTAATGGTTCCGAAAACAAAAACAACAATTGCAAATCTAATCAGGAATCCGGAAGTGGGATCCAGTGTATTCGTGAAATTTACTTAATTATGACGATTAATTTCACTCGGAAGAACTTCCTATCTGCTGGATTTCTAGATATAACTAGCATTATTATCCCAATCGCTACTCTAAGTCCACAATGAACCTTCACCCGAACCTAGCAATTATTTTTGGACAGCAAATTGCATTTTGCACCTCTTGTTAAGACGACATACTACCTGAGAAAAATATCTGAAATGTGAAAAGAAATCTTCTTTTTACTGAGGCTCTCGTTCTTCCTATGCTAGAGTATGAATACTGTATTGACAGCCTATGCCTGAATATGAGGAAAGAGAAAGAAGACAGCGAGTGTGGAATGCCTGCGCAAAGTTATTGTGATCTTCTGATGACAGGCTTTAAGAAGGTTTTTCTGGATCATTTTCTAAAAGGTTGGCTTGGATATTTTTTTATGCAACATTTACAGCCCTGAGGACTTATTGGGTTTTTTTACTAACTAGCAAACGCTCACGTTAGTTAATTTAGAGTGGGGTGTCAAACTTTCTTTGGCCGCGCGCTTTGTAACAGAAACTTTTTAGTGCCTTTGTTCTACTTCATTGGCTTCGAATGAGTGAACTTAGAGACTTGCATATTATTTCCCTTATTTATAACATCCTCAACAATCCCACCGCTCCCTCCTACCTAACCGATAAATTCACTCATTTAGGAAGTCACGGTTTTCCACTCCATTTCAGTCAGGGTATTAAAATTGCTATTCTTATTCATAATTAATCTTTTTTTCTTGTTTATTTACTCTTCATGCAGCTAGACTTTGGAACTAGCTCCTGTCCAATATCAGAAACGCACCGACAGTATCTACTTTTCAAATGTATCTAAAAAGCATTTAATGTTCTTAAATTCCTAGTTGTCCTATGTCTCATTTATCCTCTTTTGTCCTGCTCTCTTTGTGGATATTCTTTGAATCCTAATACTGTTTTAGAAATCTGTCATTTTTGCTATTTGATACATTTTTGTTATTAGATTTATTGTTTATTTTATTATACTGGCACCTAAATTATTTTATCACCACGAAGGTTGGCTGTAAGAGAGGGTAATTTATGCAGTAAGTCCGCCTGTAGTATTTTTTGTTTTAAAATGATCAATAAAGAATATCTATATATTTATCTAGATATCTACCTGGGCAAAATATCTATCTACCTGGACATTTAATTTGAATACTTTAAAAATATAAAAATATAACTAATAGTAAATGTAGGATAAATTTATAACATAAATTTATATAGCATATGAAATAAGTTTCCTGAAATGATATTTATTTCTTATTAGATATTATTTTCATAAGGTACACGACGATTTGACTTTTTACACGACTGCCCAACAATAATAGAAGTGTAATGTGTTCAGGATCCATCTATGTATGTTTTCTGTTTCTTTATTCCACCGTCACCTCTAAACGCTCAAATTGATTTAGACGTATGCAAATTTATTAGAATCATTATGTGATCATGAGTGTCATGGGGTACTTTAACAATCCAAGTATTAAATAAATAGTTGTCTAAATGTCCAAATTTCCAAATGTCAATAAATGAACATAAATATATAGTTTTTAGTGTCAAATGGAGTGTCTGATTAAGTACACCTCGAAAATATATATGTATCTTTATGGATAAATACATAAACCAAAAATATTTCTTTAAAAAACCGTGACAAAAATAATTATTTATACAGTAGTTCCCTCTTTGTAACTGCAATAGTGTTTCTTATTTCTTTATATTTGCTTGTGATTCGGTGGACGTGTCTCATCCAGGGTGTGGATGCCCACGTGACCTTTTTTGTGTATTTACCTTTTTTACAAAGGGCAATCAGAAGCCTTGAACTTCGCATGCGTAATTTTATTTAAAAAATCTCGACGTAATTCCGCGCATAGTGAGTGCTCTAAATATGTTAATCCTCAAAAGTCACGCCGCTGCGCCGATACGAGTAGGCGATACATTAATGTATCTGTCAGGTTGACATATGGACCAATATGGTGGACACGCACATTACACCGAACGACGATTTGGATTAGTGATGGATATCGATGTCCGATATATCGACAACATCGATGGCTAGAGATCAATGTTCGATGTTTTTTACATCGATGGTGCCTTATCGATGTTTAGGCACCATCGATGTTTCTCCGTCGATATTTCTTATATATGTTTTCTTACTACTAAAATACATTATGTTCTTAATACTTTATGTTTCTTACTAAATTGCAAAAAATACTTAACAGTACAACAGTAGGGACGTCGCTGCCATCGAAGCGTCTTTTTTATCAAAAACAGGTCTAAGTTAACTAAGAAAATAAAACGTCTGGAAGGAACTCTTTTATCGAAGTTGACATTTCTAAACACTTTAAATGGCGAATTTGGAAAAAAGAATCAAACATTGCCATTTCCTATTTTTAATTTAGTTAATTCCTTTTCATCATTGTTTTATTTTTGACAACTATACGTAATCGCTGTGTTCATCTCTATTATTAGAAGGAAGTATAAAAGAAAAGTTATAGGGACTGTCATCAAAATGAGTTTAACAAACGATGTTTTTCAAAAGAAAATATCGATGTTAAGATGATCTAAATATCGATGATTTGCTCACGATATTTTTTGACCATCTATGTTGTCGTCGCGATGTTAGAATCGATATTTTTCCTTCCATGTCCATCCCTAATTTGGATACGTGGAACGAATGTCTTAAATGTGTATTTCTGAATGCGCATTGCTCAGAATTCCACGTTCATTTCAAAATCCTAGATCAGTGATTCGTAAACTGGATGCCGCTGCACCAAAACTGAGCCTTTAAACCTTTAAGCGTTTTGCTAATTTTTAGGATTTCAAGAATATCCGCAAGGAGCGGATGACATGGAAGGATGGGACGAAACGTGGTATAATTAGGAATTTAGGTACATAAAATGCTTTTTTAGAGACACTTGAAAAGTAGAATAGGTTGCTGTTTTCGATATTGGATGGGAGATGGTTCCATAGTATAACTTCATGAACGGGGAAGGAATATGAAAAAAATAGGAGTATACAGGACTAGCAATGTTACTATCCTGACTGGAACGAATGGAAGACCATTCTTTCACTTTTTTCCAATCAGGATAGACTTCCTGAGTGAATTTTTGGTTAGGTAGGAGGGAGCGGTAGGATTGTTGAGGATGTTATAAAAATAGGCCAGGAGATAGTGACAGAAAATTTCAAGTCATTTGTTACAAGTATGGCGACCATTCAGAAGTTAAATAAGGTAATTCATGAAATTAAAAAAAATGGTCTTAGCGCTGGGCGTCGGGGCGTAATCGCAGGGAAAAATGACAGAAATCTTTGTTATACAAAGATTATAGTATTTTTCGGTTGTCGATAAATAATTAATCTGCCCTAGTGAAATTCCATTGTTTCGCGGTGGTGCTTATGGCCCTACATACCAATTAGAATACGTGTTTTTTTCTTGTTTGTTACTGGCTATTTTTTTATTTACTAATTATTTTTAAATAAACATTCACGAATATAACTCTACCATACCTTTTAGGCGGTTTCAAATAACCGCCATACCTCAAAGAAGCAGATTTATTTAATGCTGTAAAACGATTTGGTACAGTATGGCACTTGAATCGTGGAAAGTTTGTAATTAAATGAGACTGTCAATATATTTACCAACTAGCTGACCCGTGCCCACTTCGTTGGGCGGTAAAACTTTTTACCTGTGATGAAATTATGAGTGTGGTTCGGTTAGTACTCAGTGCTATGATTTATTTCCTGACTGCCAAAAGAAGGGTTATATTTTTACTGCATATGTATGTATGTATTTGCATGACAATTTGACTATAATACCGATATTTGTGAGTGTCTTCTTGTGATTCACTTTAACTATTATCTCTTTAACAATTTATGCAGTAAAAGGGAATTTTTATGCAGTGAAAGGGAAAAGTCTTTTGTTTTAAACTTTTGAGACGATAAATTAACTTATTTTGATAATAAATCATAATTGTTGATAATATGACCAATAAACATGACCTAACGAATTAAATTATTTTTTTAATTTGAAAAACTACTTTTTGTGGCTTAAATGTAAAAGTTAGACATATACTGTCGCTGACTTTTTTGTAGGCATTATTAAGCTCTACAACTTTTCTCTAGAACTTAATCATATATCTCTCATCGTTAAGGCAGCGTTCGTTAGAAACCTTTTCGTTCGACCGTTTTTTCCGACTTACTTTGGAAATCCGACTATCACGATAAAGTCTTTTAATTTTTCGAATTTTTATATAGCCTATGACACTCACAAATAACGTGGCTTTCTATTGGTAAAAGAATTTCAAAAATCGGTTCAGTAGATCCAGAGGTTACTTCCTACAACGTTACAAACTTTACCTCTTTATAATATTATATTTACCAATGAAATCTGATTCTATTTTCAGGCGTGATCAAATTTTCTAGCATTATAGATATAACTAATGCACACATTTTGCAACCGCTCCAGTTTGTCGTGCATGCCTTCGGTGGTGGCAAATATCAGCATAATCTAGTATAGTTGCTTATTACTTTCCTGATCCACCAACCGACCAGGAGGGAAAGTATTATGAACGCGAATATTTTTTCGCGATATAGAAGGATATATCCATTTTGAACCCCCCTAAGACGATTGATCATTTCCATATTGAAGTATGTCTGTGTGTCCTACGGTGTCTTTTTATTCCTCCAAGATAGCGCCCAAACGCTTAATCCGCTTGAGCTGAAATTTGGAATGCAGGCACCATTATGTCATCGCAAAAGTTGACAAGATTTTTGGTTAAAATCGGTCTACTAGTCATACATCAATCTTGAAATATTGGACTTACTGTTTACGTTATATAATATATAGTTTATATATAGAAATTATACCAATAATCCAATTCACCATCAGATGGATAAAACGGCCAAATTAATTGACATACGAAATTCCCCATATTGCGGCAAGTAACCGACTTTCTCAATAGGTGGCGCTGCGCGCCAAATTAGCACGTAATGTCATCGAATGGAGTTGACAGACACAAGTAATTTTCGGATCAGAAAATAAATTGTACTTTGTATTCAGCCTATAGTGTTTGATTTACGACCAACATTATTTGGGGAAGCCTGCTGGAGTGTACGGGCGAGTACTAGGGGTGTCCACTTTGAAAATACATCGATGTTTTTTTCGATGTAATGCATCGAGACTGTGCATCGATATATTCCGATGCATCGGTTAGAAACATCGATGTTTTTCAAAATCGAATGGTTTTTCTGACATATGTAATCAGCTGATTTAGCTGTTTAATTTTAATTAAAAAATGAAGGCAATGCTTAAGATCATTCTTTATTATTATTAAAAAAAACAAACATAATACAAATCAAATATAATGAAATTCCCGTAAGTATTATAATCCTAAGTCCAGTGTTCTTTTGGAAGACTTTGCAAAAATAACAGTTTATTTAATCGTTTCCCTTTCAGTCTGTTCCGTTGCTGATTAACGATTTGTGCCGCTTTCGAAAATAAACGTTCAGATGGTACTGAAGTTCCCACCATGGTCAAATATTTATACGCAATGGTATGGAGTTTAGGAAGCTGAATTTTGAGGTCATTCCAAATTTCTAATGGGTTTTCATTAAGTCTTCCTACTGGACTACGCAGGTAAATAGACAGCTCATCAGAAATCGCATCGTCAGACTTCGCCGTTTTCCAGCTCTTGTGTACTAGTTTGTGGTGATCATCCCATAAAGAAAAAGTTTCTTCTGCTTTGTCAGAATGATCTGAAGAATCAGATTCTACGGCCTCATTTTGTTGTATCGTAATTTTAATCAATTCTTTGACTTTTGCCACAGCCGAGGAACAAGCAATTGGGTCCGTAAAATGCATTTTTTTGAACCTCGGATCCAATATCGTGGCTATAGCGAGGGGTATCACTCTCTCTATAACACCCATTCTCTTGTCGATCTCTTTAAGGACCAGCGATTGCAATTCTTTGGCAATAGGATCTTCGAATTTAAGAGGTTTGATTTTCAAAAGAAGACAATGGATAAGTGGTATTACCTTGCTGCTAGTGCAGTACTTATCACCTGACACTTCCTTGGTTGCAGCTTCGATCGGTCGCAGAACTTGTAAAACCGATGAAAGAATTGATAACTCTGAAGCTGTAAGCATCGGTGGTGCATTTTTATGTTGAATAATTATGTTATTAACGATAGTGCGAAGCTCCAAAAGTCTCTCGATCATGTAATATGTACTGTTCCATCGGGTCGGGACCTCTTGTATCAATTTAGTTTCTTTCTGGGTAGCTTTACGTAATTCGTTACTGGCTATATTACTCTGTTTAAACCATGTCACAATATCTTTGACTTTATTTATTAAGTTTCGCAGCTCTGTACACTGTTGCATAGAATTTTGAGCTACCAAATTCAAGGTGTGTGCAAAACATGGTATGTGTTTTTTACCAAAAGCCAAATCGACCGCCTTTACCATGTTGGATGCGTTGTCTGTTACTACAGCCGAAACTTTATTTGTGTCAACACCCCATTCAGCACAAGTATTCAGCAGCATTTGAGCGATGTGTTCTGAAGTATGACGTTCATTTGACTGGTACACTCCAAGAGTAATTGAAAATAGTTCATTTCCGATGCCGAAGTGTGCCGTTATTCCTAAAAAACTTCTCATAGTCATTGTTTCAGACCACATGTCAGTAGTAAGAGCAAGGTTGTCAATATTTGATAACTTTTCTTTGAAAACTGTAGATAGCCCTGCGTATTTATCATCAACCCATCGAGTCAACGTAGTCTTACTGGGAAGTTTATAATGCGGCGCAATAACTTTAATCAAACTGCGAAAGCCTTCATTTTCAATAATTGTAAATGGTTGATTGTCTTTACATATCATATAAATTAAGGCATTATTTATCTTCACAGTTTTATCGCCACTAGGCGAATAAGCATAAACTTCTTCAAAACTTGAAATAATAGTTTTTTGACGTTTTGGAGCTGGAGGAGCAGGAACATATTCGTCGTCTTTTAAAGAGTCAGATTTTTTACCAGCTTCTGTAGTCAATCCTATTACACTAGCAGAGCTTGTTGACGGTAACAAATCAGCAGCATTAGGGTCAGATTGTGTGAGTGTAAGTGTATGTATTATATTGCCGGCGATAATGGATTTTTTCGAATTCTCATTATTGAACTCAAGAAAAGCTGCTTTATGTACATGTTTTATATGACCAATTAAGTTGGTTGTATTGCCACAAGATTTTATACCTTTTTGACAAAGTCTGCATTTTGCGGAGTTACTGTCTCCATCAATTTTATCGTAAAACTTCCATATACCACTTTTCTTGGAAGGTGCCATTGTATAGTATAATCAACCTGAAAAAAACCGTTTATTAATGAAAAACCTGAAATCGATCAATGTATCAATCGACATTTGATAATTAACAATTCACATCACTAATGATTACCTACTATCTGCAACCATAATCATATTAGTAAATAATTTGTGTTGTATTAAATTATCTTACAAATGACAAAGTACATATCTTCTATTTATTCTGTCAATCAGTAAATTGTAAAACTAAACGTGTACTCTTGTTCACGAGAGTATAAATGATTTAAATGATTTAACCTAAAAACCTACTTTATTACTTCACTTACCTGTCCAATCAAACATGTACGGAAACATTGAGATTTTCCTTACAACAATCCTATTCCGTTCTGTAAAGTGTGCACATTCACGACACAATTAAAATCAAATGTAATTAAACGTACTATTCAAAGCGCACAAAGCAGACAGAAGTCAGAACGCAGACTCAGACAGTAGTCAGTGACTACAGACATCGATTTAGACAGATTAACCATTTGACAGAGACGATTTTTTTAAATCCACCCTACCACGCACAGTGTTGCCAAGTTCCAACCAGATAAATGTCAATTTCTAGAGAGGAGGCTTTGAACCTTGACAGTCATCGATATATGGATATATCGATGTTGACAGCAGCCAACTAGCGCCACCAACAGGTTTCATATTATAACTTCATAACATGTCATAATAAATCAGAGCAAATAAAACAGTAATAGTTAATTATAACCGATAACATTTTGATTTCAATCGATACATCGAGTATATCAATAACTTTCCAAAACATCGGATCGAATCGATGCATCGTATTGTAAACATCGATGAATTCGATGCATCGATGTATATCGGACACCCCTAGCGAGTACATGGTCCTACGAGTCGGAAGACCAGACAAGAGGTTCTTGTTCCGGACCCGTTTTTGGCCAAGTATCAAGAGGCGTTGGATCGACGTCGAGGATACGGCTACAGGAGTGGCCTGGCTGCAGATTGAAGCCAGCGTGTGACGTACTGCGGACGGAGCCCAAGAGTGACGTCATCACCACCAACACTACACTGGCACTGGACAATTACAGGAGGAAGGAATAAGTGACGTATAGTGCAATATTTATATGGAGGACAAACTGTGAGTACTTTAAGTTATTATATGTGAAGTGTGAACTGTCATCCAATTTCATCTGTCAAAAAAGGACTTTGAATAAATTCAATATTTTCATTTTTCAGTAGTAAATTTTGTGTTATTTTATATGTGTTTAGGACTTAGAATAATTTTAAGAAAAGTTAACAGACGGGGAACCTATGCCCGATTTCATAGCGGAGTCCAAACACTTGTGAATTTTTCGCAATTTATTGTATTTAGAACATTACTACTCTGAAAAATTGAAGGTATTATTGTTAACATTGCATTATAGTGGTAACATTACAATGGAAGCACAAATTAACATGCAGAAAGATGTTTACCGACGGATTTTGAAAGCGCAAATTAACTTCAAAAAATCACCTAAGGACCGTATTACAGTAGCTTATTTGGAAACAAGATTAGAAAATTTAGAACAACTGTGGCAACAGTTTTTAAAGGGTCATCAACAGACACTAAAAACTATTGATGCGAAAACCATTGAGACGTCGATATATTTTACAGAAGATCAGTATGATACCGTCAATGAATTGTACGTGGATTATAAATCCGAACTCAAAGAAAGTCTAACGGAATTGGTTGCGCTTAAGAGTGAAAATGCAAGTCTATCTGTAGCGTCGTCACCATCACCGAAGCACACGCAAGTAAACCTGCCAAAAATCACGATACCCACTTTTTCGGGACTTTATACAGAGTGGATGAGTTTTAGGGATTTATTTCTGTCACTTATACACAATAACAAAAATATCGACGATGTGCAAAAGCTACATTATCTCAAAGGACATCTCAAGGGAGAAGCTGAGCAACTGTTGCGTCACATTGCTGTCACTCAAGAAAACTATGGACAGTGTTGGGATTTATTACAAAAGCGTTACAACAATAAGCAGTATTTGGTCAATTGCATTTTGAAACGATTTTTCGGATATAAATCAATTACGGTGGAGTCGTCGAATGCCATTAAAGAACTATTAGATATTACGTCGGAAACATTAAATGCAATCGCAAATCTGGATATCGATGTGAAGTCCTGGGACGTCATTATAATTTACATAGTCGGGCAGAAACTCGATCCGGAAAGCAGAAAGCAATGGGAAGCAAAAGTGAGCGAAACTATTGCATCTTCAGAGCAAATGTTACCCACTATTCAACAGTTTAAGGAATTTCTAGAAATTAAGTATCGATCATTGGAATTTTTAGATAATAAGACAGGTTCACACTCGAAATCAAGGTATCATCACAGTCATAATAACAATAATGTACAAACAAAGACGATTAATTCCTTACATGCAACCGGAAGCGCCTGTGGGTTTTGTAAAGGCGAACATTGGCTATTACAATGTAAAGATTTTAGAAGCGCAGATATCGACACTAGGCGCAACTTTGTCCAAGGTCATGGGTTGTGTTTTAATTGTTTAGGAAATAATCATTCTGTAAAAAAATGTAGAAATAACACCTCTTGTCAAATTTGTCACAAAAGACATCATTCATTATTGCATCCAAAAGGCATAACACAATCAACCGGAAGTGGTTCGGTTGACAATCAGGTTGTATCAAAATACAAAGTATCATCATCATCGGAAACAGAGAAACCATCGACATCTTCAGCCATCGCAAACCATTTTGTCAAAGGAGTTTCACACCAAGTGCTCCTTGCCACAGCACTAGTCAAAAGCAAATCACGAAATGGGGGAGAACAACTGTTACGTGCGCTAATAGATCAGGGGTCACAAGCATCCTTCATAACAGAATCGGCAGTACTGTTTTTGGGACTGAAGAGAACACCAGCCAAAGGGGTTATTTCAGGACTGGGAGGTGAATCGGGCCTTATATCAAGGTCCATAGTGGAAGTAGAAATCGGTTCACGTCTCAATTCAGGCTGCGTGTTTAGGATCACAGCATATGTGCTGGAAAGGTTAACGTCGTCTATGCCAGCGACGGTTGTAACAATCACCTCATGGCCGGAACTAGAACATTTATATTTAGCGGATCCGGAATATCACACTCCGAATAAGATAGATATCTTATTAGGGGCGGAGGTTTATGGCAAAATTATTGACGAAGGCATAATCAAATGTCCTACAGGGTCTCCAGTAGCACAAAATACGGCCCTAGGATGGATTTTGAGTGGTCAGGTATACTCCGAAGCGAAAATATCATGTAATGTAATTAACATGCACGCTCAAATAGACCAGTTACTTCGATCATTTTGGGAAGTTGAGGCTGAGCCAAGCCATAATATGAAAATATTATCGGCTGAAGAACAAAGATGCGAAGAACTCTATCAATCCACCACGACGCGGGACGAAGACGGTCGCTACGTTGTCAAGCTACCGTTCCGAGATTCTCAACCGGCCTGCGCGGATGGACACTCCAGAGAAATTGTTCTTAGAAGAATGTGTTCCCTGGAGAAGAAGTTGCAGAAAGATCAGCATCTGAAATCAGAATATCAAAAGATTTTTAAAGAATATATAGATCTAAATCACATGGAAGAAATAAAGCATACGGAAATCAAAAGAAAACAAAAATGTTTATACTTACCTTACCACGCTGTTGTTCGGGAGGACAAGGAGACGACAAAGGTGCGTATAGTATTTGATGCCTCGTGTAAGGGTACCAACGGTGTATCCCTGAACGACGACCTCATGGTGGGACCCTCTTTACAGCCAGAACTTCGCCACATAATTATGCGTTGGCGAATGCATCCTATCTGTTTCATTGCAGACATTATCAAAATGTACCGACAGATCAGAGTGGATGACGATGATGCGGAATATCAACGTATCCTATGGCGAGAAAACCCTGATAACGATTTCAAGGAGTACAAACTGGTCAGAGTGACATTTGGTACATCTTCGGCTCCATATCTAGCCGTTAAAAGTTTGATTCAGGTAGCTAAAGATGAAGGGCATAACTATCCATTAACGGCTGAAAGAGTCGAAAGAGATTTCTACATGGACGATCTGATGTCAGGATGTGATGACGAGGACGAGGCAATGGAGATATATAAACAGATAAACGCGCTATTGCTTAAAGGCGGATTCGAGTTGCAAAAGTGGACCAGCAACAGTGAATCTATGATTAAAAAAATACAACAGGAACAAGCGGGTAAGGAAGTTGAAAAAGCAATTCAAGTAAAGCTGGAAACAACAAATAAAATATTAGGACTTACTTGGAGCCGACGAATAGATGAATTCCTCTACTCAGTGCAGCTGTCGCCAATGTCAATACCTGTAACTAAAAGAAAGGTTATATCGGATATATCTAAACTGTACGACCCACTGGGATGGATAGCTCCAAGTATAATAAAGGCAAAGATCTTTATCCAAAAGATTTGGCTAGCGGGTATTGGTTGGGATGAAGAACTTACACCATTATTATACGAGGAGTGGAAGGAATTCCGTGAAAGCTTAACTCAACTTACAGATTTCAGAATGAAGCGGTGGATGAACACTAAAGGTGACGTCAAACTGGTTGAATTACACGGCTTCAGTGACGCTTCCAATGCAGCATATGGGGCGGTAGTGTATTTAAGAGTCACTGACGCATCCGGAGAGATTCATGTCAGCCTGGTGACAGCAAAAACACGAGTGGCACCGATTAAACAACTTTCCATACCTCGATTGGAATTAAACGGAGCTGTTTTACTAGCCAAATTGTTGGTAGAAGTTTCCGAGGTTTTGAAGGTACCAAATGTAAACATTCACGCTTGGACTGACTCTGAAGTAGTCCTGGCATGGCTGAGTTGTCATCCAAGTAAATGGAAAACATTTATTGGAAACAGGGTATCAGAAATACTAACAGTGACAGACCGCAATCAGTGGTGTCACGTTCGTTCTGATCATAATCCGGCAGACTGTGCATCACGTGGATTATCAGCATCGGAACTAATCGGTTGCAAGTTGTGGTTGAGTGGACCATCCTGGCTGAAAGAAAGAAAGATAGATTACAATAATTCAAAATCCATGACAACAAAATTAGAAGAAAGAACGATAAAAACTCACGTGGCTATGTCTGAAGAGAGTTATGACGATAATGTGGAAATATGGTCGAAGTTTTCATCACTAAAAAGAATGCTAAGAGTCATCGCCTATTGTAGGAGATTCTTAAAGCAAAAAAGGCAGAAGCATACTCACCTCCTGAAAGCCGAAATCAACGATGCGTTAGTCATTGTAATTAAGAAATGTCAGAACGCGGCTTTCGGTGAGGAAATAGAACGGATGAGACAAGGGAAAACAATTGAAAGGAAAAACATACTTACCTCTCTCAACGCGGAATTAGATAAAGACGGATTACTCCGAGTTGGTGGGCGGCTTCATTTTGCAAACCTGGAATGGGATCAAAAACATCCAATAATATTGCCCAAAGCCTCTCATCTTACGGAACTTATATTAAGAGAAGCTCACCAGAACACCCTACATGGAGGTCCGCAGTTGATGATGAATTACATTCGGGCAAAATACTGGATTTTTGGGTTAAAAAACTTGGTGAAATTCCACGTTAGGAAATGCGTCATTTGTATTAGACATGCAGCTTCGCACAAAACCCAATTGATGGGCCAATTACCGTCCCCGAGAGTGTCGGTTAGCAGAGCCTTTCTGCGTAGTGGAGTGGATTTTGCTGGGCCGATCCAAATACGGGTTGCAAAGGGGCGTGGCAACCGATCATATAAAGGGTACATCTGCCTGTTCATTTGTATGGCAACACGCGGGATTCATTTGGAAGCAGTCAGTGACTTAACGTCTGAAGGTTTTCTCGCAGCGTTTAAGCGCTTTGTGGCACGGCGAGGGCACTGTAGCGATATGTACAGTGACAACGGCACAAACTTCGTCGGTGCAGCCCGAGAACTGGTGCAGATGTTCCGTGAAGAAAAATCTGGGATTCTACCAGAGATAGCTGATTGGTTAGCTACTAACGGAACACAATGGCACTTTATTCCACCCCAATCTCCAAATTTTGGCGGATTATGGGAAGCCGGAATTAAATCCTGTAAATTCCATTTAAAGAGAGTGATAGGAAACGCAACATTAACTTTTGAAGAGATCACCACCGTGTTGGCCCAGATTGAAAGCTGTCTCAATTCTAGACCTATATCATACATTGAAGACCAAGGTGAACCAATGCCATTGACACCAGGGCATTTCCTGGTTGGTGAACCTTTGCTAGTGGTCCCTGATCACAACTACGAACACACTGCCATAAGCTCTTTAAGGCGGTGGCAGCTTTGTCAACGAATGCTCCAAGATTTTTGGCGTCGTTGGTCCCAAGAGTACCTTAATCGATTTTTACAAAGACGCAAATGGGCCCAAATTACTCCTGAGCCACGGATTGGCGATGTAGTTCTGGTCAAAGAGTTAGATTTACCCCCAGCCCGTTGGCTTTTGGGTCAAATAATCGATAAACATCCTGGAGTGGACAAGGTTACGCGAGTGGTAACGTTACGTTGTAAAAATGCAATAATAAAACGGCCAATCTCAAAATTAATTGTTTTGCCAATTGCTGACTAGCAATTTCGAATTAATTTTTCAGTAATTTCATTGTAATTAAGTTAAGCAAAATCGGAGCACTGTATAACATGTATGTTTTCGTTAAGTGGCAATTGAATTTCAATTTTTCTTTACGGTTTAGTTTAATTTGGCCCAGAGAAAGAACTGCTGTTCTTGGCGGGCGGTATGTTTACGTTATATAATATATAGTTTATATATAGAAATTATACCAATAATCCAATTCACCATCAGATGGATAAAACGGCCAAATTAATTGACATACGAAATTCCCCATATTGCGGCAAGTAACCGACTTTCTCAATAGGTGGCGCTGCGCGCCAAATTAGCACGTAATGTCATCGAATGGAGTTGACAGACACAAGTAATTTTCGGATCAGAAAATAAATTGTACTTTGTATTCAGCCTATAGTGTTTGATTTACGACCAACATTATTTGGGGAAGCCTGCTGGAGTGTACGGGCGAGTACACTTACCGACTTGAAATTTGGTACTCATATGCCTTGTTGTTGCTGGTTGGAATATCTAATACACACGCTACACTATTATATTTTAAATTTAATAAAGAAACTTGAATTTATTTTTTTAATTTTGAATGTTATTTAAATTCCACCGTACATTTAATATCAATATCGACACCATCTGTTAGGGCATGGTCCGAACCCACCCTGACCGAAAAACAAACTGCGCCGCCAACCGGGTTCGTACGCCGCCGGATCATCGATTTTATTGATGAAAATAATATTCAGATGAAATCAGTCCTTGGCTTCTTACTCGGAAAGTCATGGGTGACAACCTTTTTTTCCCTCCATCAGTTTGTTTAATTTCCTACGTAATTTCAGAATATTTTCTGAATAAACGAAGTTTTAAAAAAGAAAACGGAATTCTTTGGGTCATTGGGCCCCATAAATTTCCCCCTTAAAAACTTTGAGAACTACTGCCCCAGATCATGATTGAATGATTATTACTTTATTATAAGATAAAATTAACATAAGAGAGTCTTCCATTAGGAAAAAGTTGATATCTGCTACGGCGTTCAATAAAAAGTGATAATGAGTATGATGAAGTTAACTTTTATCGAATGTTCTTTTATTTTTCGAAATAGCTACCTTTTAGGTCCTATTTTCCGTACTTATTATATTGTAGTTCAAACAATTCTAAAATTTTGGAGATATATAAGAAGATTGTCTTTGGTATAAAAATGAATACTAAAGTTTTCACTTATGGCAGCATTTTTTTATAAACACAGATATTATTACATTTTTTTCCTAAATTTACCATTTGTTTCTACTGTTTAATGTTTAACTTTCCTCTAAACTGTTTAAATGAAACTTAACTTTATTTTAGATAATTCCTCCTAGTGTAATTAAACATTGTATAATGATTTCTGATTCAAGAAACAAACAAAAAATAACTTGGTTGTCTATGTTGTTTCTTACACGACTTTCAATTCATTTCGACCACCCTACTAAGTTCGCAAAATTTCTGGTAGTTAATTAATTCTTCCTAAGAAAATGAGGACATTCGCAAAGTTAAATGTCATCAAATCCATCCAACGCACGTGCCATTGCATCACTGCTGGCGTCAGGGACATTGATTAGGCGTATAATGTCCCAAAAGTCGCACGACTTTTCGTGTTTTAATGTGCGTGCCTTACCAAAATTGGCAGGTGCTCATGGTCTCATTGGCATGCGCCAAAAAACCTTCAAAAAGCTTTAAAATCAGTGCGTCGTGAAACACATTAAATTTCACCTCCTGCGTAATTTTTCTTTTGATGGAAGTTCTTATTTTTATAAATTTTACCGCATGAAATTTCTAGCCCCGGATGTTTCGGCGATATTGCAACCACCGCTATTCAGGGTAAACTGAAGTTTAAAGGCTCATCTCTATTAGAGTTCAGTATTTTTCTTATTCCAATGACCTGATCATGCGAGGAAAGTATTATTGTCCTTTGGATAGCGGAATATTGTTTTGAAAAAGTACCCAGTTTCGCTCCGCTATCTAATATGTGTTCGCAGATCGCATTTTCAATCGCCAGGATTTAGGCATATTTTCAGAAATTTCAAGTATTACGAAAAAAAATATTTTTTATCCCATCTATTCGAAAAGGACGACTTCGTTCGCCTTTCTATAAGAAACTTTATAAGTGCGCCGCAATTATCTTTGCGGCTCACTTTTTGAATAAGTGCGCCGCAATTTATCTTTGCGGCGCACTTTTTGAATTTGGAACATCTTAGTCCTCAGCGCCGAAGAAATCGAACGCAAATGTTGTTTGAATAAAGACTGGCTGGTACGACGCCCCTAGTCGCGCCGCCGGCTGAATAAAAAAAAGCAAATGGAATTTTCTCATAGAGGGTGATGAAAAGTAGAGTGTATCACTCGGGCGCAAAATATTTTTAGCTCGGGCACTTTTTTGAATTCCTCGCTACGTTCAGGATTCTACTAAAGAATCCCTCACTACGCTCTGGATTCAAAAAAGCGCCCTCGCCGTAAAAATGTTATTTTGCTCCCTTGTGATACAGTCTACTATTTAATCCCTAACCTATTTAATCCTCACAATAAACATATCTATTTTATAATATTTAAATATAATTTTTTTCGGGTGTTTAATGAAAGTATGGTATATTCAATACCCATTTTCGACCGCGCTGCAAAAATTGCTGATTTTTTAAAAATAAAGTATATTTCTAGGGTAATTAGAGTACCCTGATTCCAAATCCACCATTAAAAAAAAACTACCCCCACCCATTTTACCGTTATGTCAAAAAAACAAATGTTCGATTAATCGAACGTTGGCGCTTATCCCATACCATAAAATCCCATACAAATACGAAATGTCAAATTTTACTGTCAATTGACCGCGTCTCTTCCATTTCTATTGTGTTTTCAACAGGAATAAACGTGTTTTGTGCGTGCTTATCATATTTTTACATTTTGGTAGTTTCTAATCATTTCTATCGCAAAATAAGTGGTCAGTATTTAGTAAAATATTGATTCGTACGATGTGTTTTTGCGAGTGTTATGTTATTGAGTGAATATGTATTGTTATTTGATTCTAGAATTGCAAAATGCCACGTTCGAAGAAATTAACAATGAAGGAGATTCAAGATATTATAGAGAGTTGGAGCGATGATGAAAATCCTGTTCAATTTGTCAATATACTCCCACCGGAGGTAGACGAACAATCGGATGAAGAATTAATCGACGACAATTTCATTGCAATTAATTCGGATCCAAGTGCTTTGACTGAGGTTGCCGGCTATGTGGAAATTGAGACTGAGCGAAATATTCTTGAGGATATTGGTTTTGAAGAGATTGTAGAATCTGAACCGGAGGCTGGGCCGTCAACTTCTAAATCAGCTTCTAAATCAGCTGCTAAATCGACTGTCCCACCTCGTAAAAAACCGAAAGTCAGTTGCAAACCATTGAGTTCATTTGGAACTCCAAAATGGTCCAGGAATAGAGGAAAGAAGCAATTACATTATGATATATCGCCTAATGCCGCTCCGTTGTCCGACATGCAAAAAGAGGTGTGTGAAAAACTTAAAGATCTTTCGCCAATTCAAATATTTTCAAAGTTTTATGATGGGGAGGTGTTGGATCATATCATAACTGAGACCAACCGATTTGCAGCCCAGAAGAACACGGATTTTCATTTAGACTTGGTTTTATTGAAGAGATTCTTGGGGATTTTAATGCTGTCGGGCTACCACACTTTGCCTTCTGTTGAGGATTATTGGTCTTCGAAGCTGTCAATGGGAATTCCAATGGTAAAGCAAGCAATGTCGAGAGCCACGTTCACGCATATCAAGAGATACATTCATTTTGCTAATAATGACGAATTAGATACTAACGATAAGATGGCCAAGGTACTATAATTTTCATTATATTATTGTGATTGAAGTTTCCTAATTTGTATTTCATTGATTTTAGCTTCGTCCATTCTTCAATATTATAAACAGAAAGTTTATGCAGTTTGGCATTTGGGCGGAGTTTTTGTCCATAGACGAGCAGATGGTGGCCTATTTCGGCCGCCATAGTTGCAAAATGTTTATTCTAGGAAAACCGATTCGTTTTGGATATAAACTTTGGTGCCTCTGTTCGTCAACCGGATATTTGTTCTTTTTCATCAGAAAAGGGATTCTGTGCCACTGGAACTGTTCGCTGTAATCGTGTATCTGGCGGTGCTACTAATATGAAAACCGGAAAAGATTTGCCTCGCGGCGAACATGATTATATGTACGACTCTAACAACCAGATCACTCTTTGTCGCTGGCAAGATAATAAGGAGGTAACAATTGCTACAAATTATGATCAGATTCTGCCACTCCACTCTGTTCGGCGTTGGAAAAAAGCAACTAAGGCTTCTAAGAAAGGGCCAAGAGAAGAAGGTAAATTTGTCAACGTGGATCAGCCAGCTGTGCTTCGCCACTATAACAAAGGGATAGGCGGCGTTGATCTTCACGACAACGCCATTCAAAATTATCGAGTCAACATCCGTGGAAAGAAATGGTACTGGCCACTTTGGATAAACACCCTGAATTCTTCTGTTGTGAATGCTTGGAAACTGCATTATATGGTCGCGAAATATAAAAACGAGAAACCAATGAGCCAGAAACAATTCAAGCTGTCCGTCACTGAGTCTCTTCTGTTGACCGATGATAAAGAAGGATTAGAAGTGGATGATGACCTGGAGTTCCAGAGACCGCGAAACTTACCAACCGTGGTTGGTGAACACCTCATCGTCCGTCAGCCGGAACGGAAACATCGTCGATGCCAGTTGAAAGGCTGTGGCAAACCAACAATTTGGATGTGCGAGAAATGTGGCAAGCATATGCACTCGCATTGTTTCAAAGTTTTCCATGAAAAATATTTTTTTTATTTTCCTAAAAACTTTTTACTATTCTGTAAATCATCTAACATTCCAAAAAATCAATAAACAATTGTTTTTTACTGACACAATCTTGTCTATTCACTTATACTACGATATGTTTCATTTGTATGGAATTTTATGGTATGGGATAAGCACCAACGTTCGATTAATCGAACACTAACTTTGACTCATACCTGTGCCATCCAGGTATTGCCAGGTGTTGATTTTTTGATTGAAAAAGATAGCTTTGTCCTTTAGCCATAAGATATTATTATTATTATTATTATTATTTTAAATTATATATTTTTAATATAATTTACAAGAAAGGTCTATCGGCCAGGTATTTTTCAACCTCCCCCAAAATTACGGAGGTGGGTGGAGGTGGGGTGATGGATATTATTTTCGAATAGCCAAAAGATCATAGTAATGAATGATACTAACTATATTGCCGATATTATTTACTTTCATAGTTAAAAAAAATATTGAAAATGGACAAATTTCATGTTCGATTAATCGAACACCGGTCGAAAATGGGTTAAAAAAAATCATTTTTTTTTTAGAGTGACCTCTAAATTAAGAAAATAAAAATGGTTTCGAAACAAAAGACCAGCATATAGGTACCTACTATAGAAAAAAAATTGAATTCAATTTTGTGCGGAATATTTTTTGTGAATATTGTTCATATATTAATTAGTGCTCGAAATCAATTCCAAGCGTATTCGAAGAAAAAGAGCAAAGTTTGAGGCCCTTTAATTTATTCGAACATTCTTTAATAAAAGGTTTAAATAATCTAAAAATGTTATTCATATTTCCAATTATCGCATATAAATAATTTATTAAAAAAAAATAAAAATGTTTACATCTCATCACAAAGGGATAAACGTACATTTTTAAAGGGTCTACTTAAATCATTTTTTTTAATAATAAATATCTAGTCTATTTTTAAATTCGTTTTCACTACGAGCTTCTTCAACCACATCAGAAGGTAGAATGTTTCACAATCCGGTTAGTTACGAAGTGTTTTCTAGGATTCTAACCGGATTGTGACCATTTGTTCACAATCCGGGTAGTTAGAAAGTGTTTTATAGGATTGATGTAGAATTGTGTGTTCTCCAGTTCGTAGTCGTGTCCTCGCAGATGATGCATGTGGTTTCTAATAAAGAGGGAAGACAACTAGGCAATTGTGACATCCGTAGAGGGTCTTGTCATTTTCGATGAGGTTACCGCTGAGTCGACGATCCTTGGGTGTGGGCAGTTACAACTTCGGAGCTTTTCTGGGTAACCCTGCTTTGTAAATTCCATTATCATTTCGGTCGCTTCTGCGCTTGACTTTCTCGAGGAGATCTCCGTCTATCACAAAGTAAAGATACCATATCTAGAATCCAAACTCTAACTTGGCCTGATGTAAGTTTTATACAACGTAAGGCTGGTGTGGTGTTATTTTTTTTTAATTTAATCATCAGTATCGAAAACTATTTTAATTACTACATTATATAATATATAGGATAATCTACGACAAAACATTAACTGAGTGTACTTTTCATAGCGACTTTTGTTGAGATCTGCCCAACTCGGATATACCCGTTCCAATCTAACGTTTCCAGAGGATTTTACATTTAGACATAATTTTAGCACAATATTTCAAATAGATTACTTAACGTATGAAAGTAATCCTAATAAATTACTATATAATAATCCAAATTAACTAATTTTAACAAAGACATATAGAATCGTACATTAAATTTATACAGTATAATAGTACTAAAACAAATCGAATCAATTAGAGTAATATCAATAAATAAATAGGAAAATAAATACAAATTAAAGAAATATAAAACAATAATCATGTTGGCAATTATTAAAATAATCAAAATAAAATAAATAGTCAAATTAATAATAAATATAAAGCAAAAATATTATAAATTAAATTAAAAATAGATAAGAGGTGGTCAAAAATAATTTTTAAAAAAGGAACTTAGAAACAATCAAAGTTAATCTTTGACAGAACTGTCATGCTAATATATCTATCATAGTGTGTATTGATATATGCTTTTGGCAGAATGATTTGCTTATGAGGTATCGTACACACATGAGTTGGCCTTCTTCACGATTTGTGTAATATGTTGACCCGACTTCAGGACGCCCACTATTATGGTGCCCAGGTTCTGGCTTCTGGACTTTTTGAAACGGCACTGTTCCTATAATATACTGGTGTTTGAGGTATTTTGCTGATGTAAAGGACAGTGCTTTGGCATGATACTAATATTTTTTAAACCGTTATGATAGGTCAAGTACTACATATTAAAAACATTTTATCGTAGAAAATAACAAAATCAACTAGGGGAAATACACATTATCTAAGATGTTTCTATTGTCCCGGGCCTACCCTACTTTAAGAAAATTTACCAATCATGTCTCTTTACTTCACAGTTGGTTATCATCAGCACAACACTGGCATCGTACTCTGGCTGGAACCGATCTCCAAACACGCAGTACCACATCCAGACAGACGAAGGTCCTGAACGATACTTTCGGTACCAAACGCAGAGCGGGCAATACAGGAAGGAGAAGAGGCTACAAGATGGGACAGTCGTAGGTAAACTACTCAATACAATCAATCAAACATTATTCAGTCGTCGGATCATCTAGGGCCGAGACTTCAGTTCGGCTGAGCCCTTTAAAAAATCGAAATAACAAATATCCGTAACAACTTCCGAACCACTCACCGAATCTGCAGACGATACTAGCGCTGTACTTTAAGCTGACAACAACAACAACTCACACTGCTAATAGAGATTCATCTCTCGTTGAACTTGACAATTGGTTCAAAGCGAATAAGATGTCTCTCAATAAGTCTAAAACGGATATTTTTAATTTTAACAGCAAGATATCATCTCTAATAATTAACTACCTGGTTCAAGTTGCGGAATCATTTAAATTCCTCGGACTAAATTTATATATATAGAGCGTGTTCAGTCCAAACTGTCGTCAGCCTATACACATCTTCGATATGGTATTCTTCTATGGGGTACTGCAGCGTACAACAAAAGTGTATTCACTATACAGAAAAAGCCACATGTTGCTATAGTTGGCATTGGGTCCACTGCATGGTCATGTCATGAACACTTGGAATTTTGACGGCAATATGCAATTTTTGCTCAAGAGGCTCTTTGCGAATTCTGTTGTAATAAGAGCTCTGCAATGTCCCACGAGAAAATACATCGCCATAAGAGCAGAATAAAACCCAGTACTTCGAACTACCATATAATGTAGTCAAGTTCCAGACGACTAGTGTATAGAACTGAAACGTTTTAATACACCGCCTGATACATTAAAGGAAATTAAAAGCATTGACATTTTCTAGAGAACCTTCCGGGTAAATCTACTTAAAATCAACCTGCGCATAACTACCTTTTAATATACTTTAAAAACATCTTCGTACATACCAATGTTATTTAATGTACTACATATTTGTTAATTATCAACTGATATATTTTAGTTTTTTGGTAATTATAATATTTTGGGGTAATTTACTGTATGCCATTCTTTGTTAAATTTAGTAACTAATTTAATAATAATTTTATATACTTGGTCGTTCCTACACAACTTCGAAGTTGTAATGGAAATAAATATTGTGTATTCTATATTATTGAGCGGGTTTTTTCATGGTTTGAGTACATAGCGTCTTCAGCTTCGGGCTTTTGGGCTTACATGCAGTGGGGTGTCGTCGACTACAACGGGCGAACTTGTCACCCCCAGGCTGCTATAACAGTTGGAGGTGTCGACTACAACTGGCGAACCCTTCATCCCAGGAAGTTTTATTGATAATGAACGTGCTGTCTCCCGTGAGGTGAAGGTAGAAGACTTGAGGACGAGTACAAACATACCATCCAACAAAGCCAACATACCCGTCGGAGGCCAACGCTCTACGGCGAGTCACCGGGTAGGTTAACTTAGCAGGACCACCCCCCCCCCCCCTCTAACAATTTGGCAGGATTTCTCCGTCTGGATTTAACCATCAGGATACCTCTGTCCTTCCGACTGGTTACGGGTCCGAAGTCGCTTGCGCTGACCTCTACCTGTTATAGTAAAGCGGTGATTCGGTATGAATTATCGCAGACCTTGTCGATTTTTGCTCAGTATGCCACTCGTGATCGGGTGTACAATGAGTCCCTCGGTTATCAGTTGGAGTGCGCAATCGATTGGCTGACGCCGCGCGGTGCTCAAGCCGTCCAGGTGCACCCGAAGATCGACTCCAGAGGAAACTGTCCCACAGGGCACAGTCCTAATCAGGCTTGAACTTCTACTTGGGGAAGCTGGTCATAATGGCCTAACTGCACAGGGCCCATTAGCACCCCTGCTGACATGCAGTACGCTAAGCTATATTATATCCAGCGATTGCTTTTGGGCTATTCTTTCCAATAGTCCGGATGGACAGAGAGAGGTAATTGTCTTGACCGGGGAGTATAAGAGTTCTGCCTTTAATTTATCATTAGTTCAGTTGCAGGTTATACCATGTGTGAGTATTTACATAATTCAACGTAACGAATAGAAGTTACGCAAACGGTCCAAACTTTTGGTCCATGCGATTGATAAAACGGCGATTGGGATTTAACCGGTGATGATTACAATTATATAGATCAATGCACCACAGACAGACAATATTATAACACAAAAATCGATTTAAAATGAGGTATTTAAAGTGTGTTTAACGGATTTATAAAATAAGATTATTAGAGGGTGATTTTGCTTCTAATCGGCACATTGTAATACATTGAGTTACAGAGTTCTTTGTCTGGCCAGCCACTGACATATTTCACACAGTGACATATTTCTCATCCGAAATCTACCCTCTATCTTCTAGTTCTATCTTCTAGACCTCTTCGAACCATTATCTTCTTAGAGCCTACACTTCGTCGGGCTCTGACAAACCTTTGAATATCCCTTCCCACAAGACATACTTTTTTTTTATTCTTTTGCCGATTATGCTGCTTAGCTTTGGAATGGTCTCCCGGGTAATATAAGGAATTCACCTACCGCAGAAATTAGACTTTTAATTTTCAGCCTTTTATTATTCAAGTATGTAAATAACTTTAATAATGGAGTATAGAGCGCATAAGCGCTCACCGATAAACTACCAAACGTTAGCTGTTGGATATTGTTATTATATTATTGTTATTATAGATATTCCGCTTGCACAGTTATGAGGTACTCGCCATAGAAAAATAACGAGTAACGGGTATAATCTATCTACTACATACATTGACCAGTATATTTCATTTTCTGTCTATTTTAGGGGCATTTACGATATTTGTGGGTCATATACTTCGGCTTTCCGGCTCCGAATTTCCGGCTAGCGGCGCCAAATTTTAATAAGGAATTATTATCTTTTATGTGCGTATATAGCAGTTGGGCGGTGTCGACTACAACGGGCGAACCTGACACCCCAGGCTGGTTTAACGATATGTGATCATTCTTTCAGCCGTGGGATGAGCGTAAAGACTTAGACAATTGACAATCCACTATAGCTCCGCCAACTAGCCCGCGAGAGACCAACTCCAACCACCGGGCACTGAGTAGTTAACCCAGCGGGCAGACCAAGCGCCTTCGCTACCAATTATGGCCAGATTTCTCCGGCCTCCCGACAGCTTACAGGTTCGAAGTCGCTTGCGCGATCCTCTCCCTAGTGTAGCGGTGATCGGTGTCTACCGAATCTATCGCGGACCACGGCATCCTTTGCCCGGCTTTCCCCCGGCATCGGGTAGCCGAACGGTCGTTTAAAGAGCGGCTGCCAGTAGGGTAAACAACCGCCTCGCTCTATAGGAAACAAAGCCGTCCAGACTTCCCCGACTAACATTCAGAATACACAATCGATTGCCTGACGGCGCACGGTGCGCCAACCGTCCAGGAGCGCCCCAAGCTTCTGCCCGGGCTCGCACTTCTGCTTGGAGGACGATAGATAGGTGTTGATCCGTGAGTTTGGCCGACCCTAAACATATGGGTCTTAGTGGCTTAACTGCAACAGGGTCCATTAACTCCCGTGCGTCTACAGCAGAGCACCACTGTAGCACCCTACAAGATGTATATCTAGGTCTAATATTCTGTTTACCAATTTCAGGGTCATACGGTTGGGTTGACGCCGATGGATACTTGAGGCTTAGAGACTATATCGCTGATGACCAGGGCTACAGGATACTCAAATCGAAGACCGTTTATGTGGGACCTGAAAGACCAATACAGGTAGAGCATTAAAAATATTCGTTAAAAATGGTGAAGTGAAACTTTCACTCGGGCGTACTTATTAAGTGCACTAAAATGTCACAAAAAAAGTTATAGTGACAAAGCGATAGTGTTCTGAAATCAGTCAGACGATCCCTTTTAAACGATACCCGACTACCGACTCTATGAGTAAAAAACGATCCATTTGGACCAATAACCACAGAAAAAATGTTTGATAATAATATAGTAGGCAACGTCCTTAGAATACTAAATCATATGTATTTATTTTTCTATTTCTAGTATTAACGAATTAATGTTTTATTAGGTGGTAAAAATGCCGCTATTGTGAAAGAAATGCGATTATCTCTTATCAGCTTTTCAAATATCGACTGAGATACAGTGGTTACAGATACAAAGAGCAGCATCCACAGAATTCTAAATCACATGTATTTATTTTTTCTAGGATCAGCATTAACAGTCGGGACTCTTCTGAATAAAAAACGATCTATTTGGACCAATAACCACAGAAAAAAAAATAATAATATAGTAGGCAACGTCCTTAGAATTCTCATTTATATGTATTTTTCTAGGAACAGTAATAACGAATTAATGTTAAGTTTTAAAATCGCCGCCATTTTGAAACAACATGGCGAATATCTTTCATTAGCTTTTTAAACGTCGGCATTAGGAGATCTGAGATACAGTGGGTACATATACACATACACACACAGACAATATTTTCTAGAAAGCACCCTTTTAGATTCCCGGTATCTCGAAACTTCCACAATATTGCTCGAAAACAAGACTGCCCCTAATTACAAACACGATATATTTTTTTGGGAAAATAGAAATAGGGGGGCTTTCACTATTCCCCGTTAACCCCATGTCTAAATTTGGCACGACGTATCTACATGTAAAATCTAACTAATAAGGTTCCGTTTACAGCTTTTGGTGTGGAATCATAAAAATAATGGTCGTAAAGGTCCAAAGATGAAGCAAGATCAATAAGCAGTTGACTCAAGGAGTTGATTGAAGCGAAAATCATCAATATAATTATATAGAAAAAAGAATTTAGAGGGAGATCCATTTTCAGATATGAACCATTATTTTTCACAAGATAACAACGATGACAGATGTATATGTATTTACAGAATAATAAGTATTTACAAACCTTCGATTAAACTTACAAACCTCCGATAAATCTTAAAAATAGTAGATAATAAACAATAAATAGTAATCAATAAATAAACAATAATCTGAAAAATTAGTAAACATCATTTAGAAGAGAAGGATAGGCAATGTAGATAAATACTTTGTAAGCAACAACATATCCACAAATGTGTATCTATTCCAGCAAGTTGTCTTTACACTGAAGACGGTATATCATTAAGGACGCTACACTAAAAACTGTAGGGATATATCCTATTTCCATGTAATACACCTATTTTTGAGAATACGAAGAATATAGGGTACGCCCCTCCGTTTACTAATTCCAATCACAAAACTGATACTTCTTTACAACCATGTGTATATTTCTTCTGTTATAAATGCTTTGCTTTTTGTTATTTAAGGATGCCCTGGATATCTCGAGACAGGCGCCTGCGCAGTCCGGAATCCTCGTCGATCCAGACAGACCGCAGCGAGTCCAGTCTCCAACCATCACAGTATCTACAACTCCGAGACCACCACCAGCGACTACATACAGACCAAACCCATCAGCTTACTATACGCCATCTAGCACATTATCACCATACTACCAGTCGTCATCCACTCCATATGTTCATATATCACCAAATTCTATAGATACCGTAACGAAAACAACATATACTGGATCTTATCCTATCACTACGTATAGACCACCATTCAGGATAGCCGTTCCGAATAGTATTGATTACGAAGGCGATGATTTCGGCAGGCGAGTCTATAGCGATCAACGTGCTCCTATAGATAGCAGCCAGTCCTTAGAAGCTGTAAGCACTAGCAGCAATGCTAGGTTCTCCTCGCGAAGAGGTGATGCTAGGAACGGGTACAGAGCTAGCCAACTAGGAAATGGCTATGACCCTCAGTTCCCGTACTACGACGGTGTTTCAGTTACCAAGAATGGTTTTAGGTACTACCTTCCAAAGCAATACCACGAAGAAAATAGCTCGCTGGACGGAGATACCAGGACTGGCAGCTTCGGCTACGTAGACCCATTCGGTATTAGGAGGGTTATTTATTATAACACTTCGCCAGGGTCTGGTTTCCAGCTCAGGAAGAACAATAGATACGTAGGTCACAATGCCACTCCTTACGATCCGAGACCTCTATAAGAAAGTTTGGTTATTCAGTGTTCGAAGTAAGAGTACATCTAGTGCGCATTTTAGGTTTAAGTTTGAAAGACAAATGAAGGTTATCAGTATTTAAGTTCTTTGTGTATGCCTACCTCTGAGAATATTATTTTGCTCTTCAGTAATCGAAACACGGACGACTATCTGAATGTCCATTAGTTTTTTTTTCGAATCACCGGCTGCCATTCGCTTGGAAGTCTGTACCGCTTGCTGTTAACGATTTTTTAAACTTTTGTTCTATCTCGATAACGTAAGCTCTAGCCCATTTTAGTATCAACATTTTCGTGTTTAGTTTTGCGTTCAAGCCTTCGATTTCCTCAATAAGCATGTATAACATACTATCTCTCTCTCTCTCTCTCTCTCGCTGTCTCTCTCTCTCTCTATTCTCTTTTCTCCATCTCCTTCCATCTTGGGCGCCATCCCAGATTCCCAATCCGCCAATTTCAGTTGCCTTCATACTCTTGAGTGTCGTGAAATATATAATCCCATGCACCATATTTTTCGAGATTGAAGCACTTACCACATCTATGTATTCTCTTGCTAATAAATAAGATAGAAAGGAATTTAGCACGTGAAGTTTGTAGCAGCCGAAATTTCGGTGATGTTGCAACCGCTGCTGTCCATGATAGATTACCCTGAGCCCTGTCTACCTTGCCATCAACATGCTCCTGTAGATAACAGCCAGTCTTCTGAAGATATGTATAGTAGCTATCAGCAATTCTGGGCTCTCCTCTCGAAGAGGCGATGCTAGGAACGGGTACAAAGCTAACTAATCTTATTTATAATGTCAAACAACCGGGATAGTCTCCGATTTCATATTTTCTCGCTCTTCCTCTTTAACTATCATACTTTGATTACAGGATACTTTCTTCTACGTCGTCGAATACTGATTGCCTTCTCCTCTAAATTTAATTAATTAGTCATTTAAGCACAGTAATAACTTATTAAACCCCCGACTGACTAATTCATAATCTATAATTAGCAACACTACACAACACATTTTCAGCGCCATTAGATAGATAATATTCAATTTCATATTATTGCCCGTTTGTACGATCGGCTCAATACCGTATTATGTTATTAGCTATGTCCATTTTTGGTGTGACAAGGCTTTGGTGGGCTGATAGAGTCCTAGTGGGAGGATATAAACGAGGTTCTGATATCAGCTGTTTTGGCTGTCGGATAATGTTGCCAGATGCGTGGAGAAAACAAAAAAAAATAAGTTATCTAACGTTACAAACTTTAAAAGTGTTACCATAATCAATAGTGACACAACACCGCAGCTTGGAGAAAGAGTATGATTATTTGATCTTTGAGAGAGGGGACCGGACAATTAAAATTAATAAAAAAGTAACATCTGGTGTGTCAACACAACAAGCGATACCGTCACCCCAGGTAGTTTTAACGACAAAGACAACTAGGGCTGTCGACTACAGCGGGCGAGCCCGTCACCTCAGGAAGTTTTACCGATTAGTCGTTCTATCTCCCTGGAGTGAGCGCAGAAGACTTGGACAAAACAGTCCACCATCTAGCTCCGCCACAAGCCCGTAAGAGGCCAACGCCTTAACCGCGAGATAGCCAGGAGTGTTACCCGGCGGGCTTACACTCACGCCCTTACTTCCAATTGTGACCAGATTACTCCAGTCTCTCGATTGGTTACGAGTTCGAGGTCGCTTGCGCGGTCCTCTACCTTACGAAGCGGTGAAACGGTGTTTACCGAATATATCGCGGACCACAGCGTCCTTTGCCCCGCTGTTCACCCAGGATCGGATAGCCGATGGTCGTTTCAAGAGCAGTCGCCGTAAGGTCGCAACCACCTCCGCTCTATAGGAAACAGTACTGCTTCCAGACTCCCCCGACTGTTAGTCAGAGTGCACAGTCGATTGGCTTACGCCGCACGGTGCGCAGACCGTCCAGGAGCGCCAGAAGGTTGATTCCCAGGGGTAACTAACCATAAGGCCAGAGTCGTACCCAGGCTCGCACTTCATGCGTGGAGGCCGTCGGATAGGTGCTGACCAGTGAGTGTGACCAACCCTGAACAGAATGGGTCTTCGTAGCCAACTCAGCAAGGGCCCATTAACTCCCAAAGACAGTCCACTGTCTAGCCGTGAGAATCCAACGCCTTACTGCGAGACACGAGGAAGTAAACCCACCGGGCTGACCTCACACCCTCACTCATATTTGGCCGCATTTCGCCTTTCTCCAGTCTGGATGTGGATTCGAACTCGATTGCGCGGCCTCTGCCTATATTAGCGGTAATTCAGTTCAAATTTACCACGGACCGTGGCGCCCTTAGCCGTCAATATAACACGGGGTCGGGTGATCAACGGGTCGTTTCAAGAGTAGCTGATATCAAGTCAAAAACTACCCTCGATGCTTAGGAAACGTATCAGACCGTTTCTAGACCCCCCCCCCCCCCCCCAAGGTTATTGGCCGGAATGCACAGTCAATTAGCTAACGCCGTACTATGCGCAAGCCGCCCAGCAGCGCCCGAAGGTCATCCCCCAGAGAATCTGATCCACCTACTCGAGTCCTTTCCAAATTCGACCCTCTTCGAGGAGGCTACCGGATGGGAGTTAAACCCAGAGTTGAGCCGACCCAAGATAGCGAACAGGTCATAATGGCCTAAGCTGCACGGAACCGTTAGCTGCCAAAAAAAGCAACAGTATTGACCTTAAAAACAATGCGCTGATTCATATATTTCTCAAATAAAATTACACGAATCTCTATTCGCTTAAATCCTTTTTTGGTATCTCCAAATACGACAAACAATCGCCAAACTTGTGACATTTAATCGAATTACATTTTGAGCATATATGTAGATTACGCAATGGGTGATAAGATAGATCCTTGCGAAATACCGTTTTGCAATTGCTAAGCGTTTTGCCATTTTAAGGAAATACGAATATGGCATATCGTGATATCGATAAAATGCACCTTTGTCTCCTAAAAAAGCATGCTAAACTTATATATATAATAGCTTTCATCTCGCTTTAAGTAGTTTAATTTATTAACAAAACCAAAAAGTACTTTTAATTACTAGTTGAAGTGGTATGTTTAATTACTTTTCTATTCTAACATTTCTAAAACATCCTTATTAATAATTAGTCCATAATCAGTTGGTAGTATTCTATTGTTCTTCTAAGGAGTTGTTTTCGTATTTTTTTTATTAAGTGCCATTTTTGTATGAACATACAATATTTTTGTTTTAATGTAACCAAATACGCCAGTCCGATACATAAATATTTCTTTAAAATCTTCGTTATTTTAAATTATTGTGGATTATGATGATTTTTTAATCATTCGAGAACTCAACGATAACTCTTCATTTTCTCAATGAAAATTTGTCTTGACTTCTCATTTTTAAAATGTGGTAATGTGCTTTATTATTTAACTATTGATTTCGAAATAAATCTGTAAAATATGTCTGTGTTTTAATTTGTGGCGCCCGATTGATTTTTATGTAGCTGTACTTTTATGAGCATTGATTATATACAATACAATACAGTACAATTAATTCTGCTCCGGTAGGTAGGTAGGCTTTCCTACACGTGGATGCGTCATTGCGTCTAACATTTTAAGTAATGTAATTAATTCAGAAATATTACCTATCGTGATAGTTGTGACTATATTAATTTATTTTAGTATTTTATAATCGTTTTAAAAATCATTGATATTATATAGAAAATAATCTAATAAAGAAAATTGCTAATCAAATAACGTGCACCGTGTCTGTACCCTTAATTTTTAAGTTAATAATGTGTATAGGTTTTTAGATTGCTTAATGCCGTACATTTTGGCAGCTAGGAGTTTACTATGAAACGCAACGTATAGAATCATCTGACTCGGCACAACTAATAGCAATCTCATTGTCCGGCACAACTAATAGCCATTCCACATCTAGATGGATATGACGTTAACTACACATTGAGAAACCGAAATAAATTAGACGGCGTAATCGTCTACACGAAAACATGCCTAAACGCATCAGCGAATAAGCTCGATATCGATGACGGCAATGGCATGCAAGTAACGTACAATGATGTTAACATAATTGCAATTTACCGATCACCTTCATTTGCAAAAGATGCCAATTTCATAAATTCTCTTATTTCCAGCGTAAACAGCATTTGTTATGTAGAAAAAATCTATCATACTGTCATTGCCGGCGACGCAAACATAAATATATATGGAAAACGATCAACATTTCTTGATGACTATGAATGTTTCTTGCATGAACTGGGTTTCGTGTCCGCGATAAATACGCCGACAAGGGTCCTTCCAAATATTGAGTCTTGTATAGATCATATTTTTATAAGGACCAAATACAACGTCACCTCTGCAGTAATACACTCCACAGTTACCGATCACTATAGTACGATATTAGCCATCGATCGTGATATACAGAAAGCTCAACTAATGTACACAAAATTTTAAAAAATGATGACTCGAAATTACTAGATTTACGGTCAAAGGAACTGTGGACAGACGTCATAGATAAATTGAATGTAGACCAACTAACCGACAAATTTGTAGCTACCCTCCGAACACATTAGAGACTGTACAACAAACAAACAGATCCCACATAAGAATAAAAAAATAAGGAGTTAGACGATGGTATATGTATATAGACGGTATATGTATAGATAGACGATGGTATATGTATAGATAGACATAGATAGGTCGAATAGTGGATATATAGATGCAGAAATTTATAGATATTTATTGATGTTTATAGATATTTATAGATATATTATAAATATTTATGGATATTTATAAATATTTGTAGTAGCTACTGATATGTTGCATGAAAAGTATATAACTTAGTACGATACATATTAACAAGCTCTTTAGGTGCAATTGATTTGAATAATTAACGAACGTCGGTTGGTTGAGGTTGAAAATGTCGATGGTGGAGAAACGAGAGTCGTACGTGTACATCAGCCTATAACGCTGGGTATCCAATAGGTTCGCGCCCCAACTCTGCTCCGAGCACCTGCAACTGCTGGTGGATACGTTCGCGCTCTTGATTTTGGCTTTTGTTGATTGAGATTTCTAAAAGTATGGGCGGGCTTTGGAAACCATCTCCAATTCCTCATCACTAGATAGAGGTGTGTTTGCGGTGGCGGCTACTAAAGATAGAGGCAAGCTATTGTAATGATTTGAAAATCATCACATGAGCGCTTAGCAGCGCTAAGTAAAACGCAAAATAGATTAATCGAATTTTTTAAATTAAATTGTACTTAAAAAGATCATAGTGACATCTAGCGATTTAATTAGGAACTAAAACTGACAGATAAAAAAAATGGCAGTTGCTAAACTATAGAGCGCAGTGCCATCGTCGCATAAATAAAGGGTTTTGAGTAGTTTTTGAGAGATAAGGACATCATTAGGGGCCTAAATATAGACAATCCGGAGAATTTGGCAAGAAATTAGCATATTTTGAGATTTTTACGAAAAATCGACGTAAAAATCAATAATTGACAAATAGACAATAGAAGCATGGTTATGGTCTTAAAAAGTCGACCGATCGGTTTTTCAAAAAAATATAAAAGGGGTTCATTAAATAGTAGGAATTATGGGAGAATTTAATAGCAATATTGATAACGTCATTTGAAGAACATTTAATTTATTATTAAGAGAAATTGGAAAACATCATCGATATCGACGCATGGAAGCAGAATCAATGAAGTCAAAAGAATTTATCACCAAATAATTGCCAGTCAAAATAAAATTTAATTGTTAAAATGAGGAAATTTAGAAACACTTAATTAAAATAGAGGAATTACTAGATAAAAATACTATCAATAAATAAAATTGAAATAAAATAGTTTATATTGTTTGTTTCGAAAACGGAAAAGGAAACAAGGAAAGCTTCTAGAAGGATCGAAAATGTTCTATTGAGCAGTCGACGCTTCGAAAGCGGAAACGACGCGCATAAAACGCGGCAAAATCAAATCAAAAGTACGGCATTTCCCGCCGAATATGAAACATCAATTTTCTCATAATACGTAAAATAAATACTTAAAATCATATGTAGAATTGGAAGCACGAATTATCATTAAGAAATTCGCTTGTTAGCAACGTGGCAGAGCGTTATTTAACAAAAAAAATAGATAAATCAGATCGTTTAATGACTGATTAGTCAATAATGATGGGTTAAATCAGTTAAAAAAGGTCACATCGATAGGGGTGTTATATAAGGGATGGACGACTAGCTTCCGGGATTCATTAAAAAATTTCAGTCGGACGCATTAAACCTACGAAAGTTTTCGACAAAAATGTAAAAATCTGGTGCTCAGATGTGAGAAAAATAGTTGAGAACGAGGGCATTGGAATGCTATGAAGCATTTCAATGCCCAGATAATTTAAATTCGTATAATAAGTGCTCAGATCGCGTATAACAGAAACGCTTCATCACACTCGCCATTGAGGCGATTTTACAAAAAGTGCTAAAAAAAGCGAACAAATATTAAAAATCCAGTGCTAAAACAAAGTGAAATCGAGAGAGCTATGCGAGTTGGCACATAAAAATCCAACTTTTCCAATTAAATTTGAAGTACAAGATTTTGTCGTATTGCAATATACGAAAATATATCGGAGCGGATGAATAAAAATGAAGACGTCAGATTAGACTTCACAACTTTGCGAACGTTGTGCGATGGTGTACACATAGCGGCAAAATAATGGAAAAACATTTAACAAGGATGCTGTGATGGTCTCATGATAGCAGTTCGGTAGAGCGGTGATCACAGGCTCTGTAATACAATTAAAATTTGACGAGAATGCAGTGACGGCTTGGAATTGCAGTACGATAGTAAAGCGGCTGGGGTTTCTAAGAGACATTCGTCGTGGTGGTGGCAGATTTCTAGGAAAGCGACAACACAAGGAAGATTTTGACGTTTAGTTATAAGTGCATAATTGTGCAAATGCAGCTGTAAATTGAGATAGGGTTCATTTATTAGAGAGTCAGTGTTTCAAATCATACATCACATCTATAGAAGATGGTATCGAAAAACATCCAAAAAACTTCTGGTCCTTTATAAATAATTGCTCTAAATCCAATAGCATTCCGACACCTCTCAAGTACCTTGACTTGATTGCGACCACTGGAGATTCCATGTGTGAAGCCTTTTCCCAGTACTTCTCTTCTACATTTTTGGTACCGGATATGCAGCCTACTGATTTGCCGCCACTCGACTTCAACGACGTTATTCCTTCCCAGACAAATGATATCTGTAGCATAGAGATCAATGATCACGACGTGGAAAAATTGTTACTTCATTTAGACACTTCTAAGTCGGCTGGACCTGATAATATCAGTCCAATATTTCTAATTGGCTGCGCTAAAACTGTTTGTGTTGCAATATCCCTGTTGTTTCGCAAATCCTTAGCTAATTGTGAATTCCCCAGTATCTGGAAGTCGGATTTTGTTTCACCCATACATAAGAAGGGCTCGAAAACAGAAATTACTAATTACAGACCCATTTCGAAATTATGCGTTATTGCCAAAATATTCGAACGAGTCGTCTATAACCAAGTATATGCAGCTCTCCAAAACTCTATCAATCCGTCGCAACATGGTTTTATCAGGGGTCGCTCGACGGTGTCCAATCTTATCCTTTTTAATGACTTCTTGACTGAAGCTATGGATCACGGCTATCAAGTAGACGTAGTCTACACTGATTACAGTAAAGCCTTTGACAGATTGACCACAGACTACTCTTGAACAAGCTTAAGTTTATGGGTATACAAGGGGACCTCCTCCGATGGTTCTCCTCCTATATCAATAATCGCTCCCAAGCTATCGTCATCAAAAACTATATTTCTAGTTGGGTTGCTATCCCTAGCGGTGTACCGCAGGGCTCACTACTTGGTCCATTGCTGTTCTTAATTTTCATCAATGATATAGCTAGCTGTTTTCTAAATAGTCACTTACTATGTTTTGCTGATGACATGAAGATTTTCAAAATAATTAAATCGGTCGGTGATGTCACCGACCTTCAGGCGGACCTTTCAAGATTGGACAGTTACTGTCTCTCTAATAAAATTGACCTCAATCCATCCAAGTGCACCGTTGTCACCTACACCCGTAAAAAAATATTCAGCATCTTGGAATATGCATCTCAGGTGTGGAACCCTTGTTATGACAAATATATAAACAGAATCGAGCGCATTCAAATGAAGTTCGTGAAATATCTCTGCTTCCGTCTGAAAATCCCATACAGCTCATCTAACTATTTCAATTTATGCAAGAAATTTCATATCCTCCCCTTGATTAAGCGGCGTGAAACCGCGGACTTAACCTTTTTGCTAAAAATTACCTCCAATAATATTAACTGTCCTGACTTACTAAATAAAATTAATCTCCGTGTTCCTTCCAAACTCAATAGATTTAACCCTGCTCTTCATGTTCCTCATGCTGGTACCAACTATAGGCAAAATGCATTTCTGTGGCGAACAAGTGACAATTTCAATGACATGATTAAACGCTTTGACTTTGATCTATTCTGTACGAGTGTTAACTCAGCTAGGCAGCGGCTGAACAGTGAATTTTTTAGCATTAATTGTTGAATAATTATTGATGCATTCTTAATCGATAGCTTTAATTAAAAGATCACATATGTTTCTACAACGTTATTTAAACGTGAAAACCTTTAATTGGCTCTCTGCTATGTTACTCCGGCATTGTTAAATTATAATTAGCTGTTGTTTTTCCTGAAAATAAATAAATAAATAAATAAATAAATAAATAAATAAGTAAACACGGGCAAGTATAGCCGAGAGTCATTGTTGGCAAAGATGTACTAAAAATATGTAAGTTTATTTTTGCTGAAGCTGGCGTTATTTAGTTATTTTGGCTGAAGCTAGCACCCAATATTATCATTGTTGTATATTTTTTGGGGTTATAAATATTCGAGTTTTTTGTGGTTTGTTTAGAAATTGTTAAGATGCGATTCCACCAGTGTGCAGAACTGTGCGGCACTGCAATGCACATTGTGCGACACAAATGTTTATTCTGGTCGACTCACTAAAGCAAACAATAACAAATTGTGCGCGAACATTCTAGAAATGTTCGCGCACATCTGTATACTTTTGTGCGCGCACACATGCAGGCAGTGGACTCGCGTCGACGTGTACAAACCTGTTGTGCGCGAACTCAGTCTTGCTTCCGCTACCGGAGTGAAAACATTGATTTGTGCGCGTACATTGTTAATTAACCAAGCTAAATATGGATTGCACGAATGATAAAATTATTAATTTTATTCAAGCTATTGAAACTTATCCTGTATTATGGGATTCTAGTCACAGTGATTATAAAAATAAAAACAAAAAACACGACGCCACTCAAGAGTTGGCGCAAAGTTTCAATTGTGACTCGACTGAGGTAATGAGAAAATGGAAGATTATTTTGGCTCAATACCGAAGAGAAAAGAAGAAAATCGCGGACTCAAAATCTTCAGGTTCTGGGATTTTAGATATATATAAGCCGAAATGGTTTGCTTATGCATATTTGAATTTCTTTCATGGAAGGGATGAGCCGAACGTCAGCTTGAACTCACACGACGAAATAAATGAACAGGTAGGTACGTTTTAAATGTTTATTTTCTTACCTCTAATATTATTACTTAGATACCTATACTATTTACGCCAGTGTTTCTTGCCATGGCACCATTCCGATGTCAGTTTGGAAATAATGTGCAAATTCTTCTCTTATGTTTTTCGCATCGCCAGGGGGTCTTCTTCCAACATGTCTTAAAGGCAGTAAGTTTGCCATGCCTGCATCACGCCGCCAACTTCCATCGATAGTGCAATGAGTAATTTGGTTCTCAGTATCAAAACAGCCAGCAGAAGTATAAAGTTGTGAAGACGATTTTTGTGTTATCAAAAAATTATGCAAGTAACAACATGTCAGTGTTATCAATTGTGTCTTTTCTGGAGCTAACAGAATAGGTTTCCTGAGTACGCGAAATGCACCGGACATAATGCCGAATACGTTTTCCACAATACGTCTCGCTCTGCTCAACCGATAATTAAATATTCTCTCTTTTGATCTTTTGTCATGTTGACCGGGATATGGTTTCATTAAATTTATATCTAACGCAAAAGCATCATCTGCCACAATGACATGTGGAATTGGTTTGTTCCTTCCGGGTAACGGGTAAGGGTCAGGCAAATTTAATTTTCCTTGCTGAAGATTAGCATAGAAACCAGTATTTTTGAAAACACCACCATCCGATATTCTTCCTTTACAACCGACATCTACGTACGTAAACTTATAATTTGCATCAACCAGTGCTAAAAGCACAATGCTGAAATCACCTTTGTAATTGAAAAAGTCGCTTCCAGTATTACTTGGAGCTTGAATAACAACGTGTTTGCCATCCATAGCCCCAATGCAATGAGGGAAATTCCAAAGATGGTCAAATTGGCGCTCTAAGATCATCCATTCTTCTAAAGTGTTAGGCATCTGAAAAAGGAAATTTTATTACTATTTCAGGTATCACAAGATATTATTATCCAGAATGACACAGTAAATGAAGATCAAGAGTCTCTTCATGAAAGGCCAGTCGAAAAGTTTAAGGCTCCGAAGAACTCGCTTAAACGCCGTATTGTCGATGAAGACCCGAGAATCGCCCAAGCTTTGTCCATTATGAATAACGTAAACAAGCAGATGGAAGCAAAAAAACCTGATGACGAAGACATTTTTGCTGCAGCCGTCGCAACGAAATTAAGGAAAATTAGAGATGAGCGAACCAAGATTTTAGTACAAAGGGATATAGATAATTTATTGTATGACGCTATTATTGGTACTGGAAAATATGTTACAACTCCAATGCCTTCACCGTATTCAGATTCGTCAAATTGTCAGAGTCAAGGACCGGCTTCAAGTTTTCAGGTCCGCGATAATGATTATTCAGATCTTTTACGTCAGAATGATGGCGAAACAATATCTTGGCATGAAATGTAATGCAATAAAAGTGACTAAAATAAAATGGTATATTATTTTTATTTTCTTACCTTAATATTTTCTTTCAACACGCTTATCAACGCCTTACAAGTCTCAGGTACAATCCGAGCAATAAGCTCTTTTGAAACTTTAAATAAGAACATTAAACTTGCAAAAGAATCTCCAGTAGCAAGATATCTTAAGGTGATTGCAAGCCTTATTGAAACAGGGACACATTTTCTGTAGTTGGTATCTTGCTTAGCAATAAAAGGACTAGTTACATTAACCAGCAACTCAAAATCTTCGCAAGATATAGGTACGTGTGAAGTTTTTAAATCCACTCAATGGATCTATTTTTATTTCTTCTAGAAATTTATTCGTTTCTTCATTCCGTCGCTGTAGTAACGGCCTCACCCAACATCGCGGTTTCTTCCTTCGTTTCTTTTTAAGGAGACTACATAGTAAAACACATGCTGCAGCACAAAGCACTACGTTTCCCTGCCCGTTCATATTAACTACTGAACTGTCTCGGCAGAAACTCTGCTCAGTGAACATGTTCGCGCACAAGTGTGCTGAACTGTGCGCTTACAAAAGTTACGCACAGCCTTATCAGTGGAGACGGAAGCCAAATGCGACACCAGCTTAGTACCTGCACTGTTGGAGTTTTGCACAAAATGTGCGCAAGCAAATGTGCTGCACACTATTTTGGTGGAATCTCACCTTTAGAAATGTTAAGTAGTTGTAACGTAAAAGCGTGATTTATACGATTTTGCACGTTAACTAAAAACGAAAGCACATAAGATCGCTTGTTGGTCCAGGAGTCGTGGATGTTGTAACGAGATTGACATCTCGTAGGACTCATTAAATTTGAAAGAGAGATAGCTTAGCTACTCCATTGATTTAGACATCAGCCATTATATAAATGTGCTCATAATTTGGAAACTAGTTAAGGAAACATTCGAATAATACAGAATGTTAGGTTAAATTTAAAGATAAGGAAAATTGTAGATTGTAGGTACTAAAATTTTTTACGACTGATCGATGGGGTTTCACAGATAAACGGGAAGGGAATAGTAATAATAGAATTAATAGAACGAAGACCATATGGACATCCAGTGGACTGGATAGTAACCTGGTCGTAGTTTGTATCGGGCATTAGCGACTGCGGTCATTTAAATTCACTTATATCACTGGAACGTCATCGAGTAGTTTGACAGTATGTTAGGTTATATGTATTTTCAGTGTTGTATGTAAACATTACGATTCATGTTTCAATATAATTTGACATTGAACATATTTAAATAAATAAGGGATTAGAATCTAATTGTCGAATTTCACGGCGGAGATTTAAACTCATGCATTATTATTATTAATATTATTTTTTTTAATAATCGACTGAACTCAGCCATTGTTGTCATCGACAAATAATCGATCGAAAATAACTCAAAGAACAAATTGTAAATATTTTGTGGTGAATTAGGCGCTCATTATTATAAATATAATTCACAATAATAGTAAATTAAAATAGAAGAAATTATAATTTGAATTGTCTAATATATGCATTATGGTTTAATATATATGGATTATTAATTGGAGAAGATTTGTTTCATTGAGGAAGTAAATACAAAGAGGGAAATTATTAGGCAAGGTATTGGAAGCCTATCCCCCTTCACCATCATTATTATCATTACATAGATAAAGTGAGAGAGTAAGTAAAAAATAGCTACAAATGGAGCCCAACTGGTGGGGCTGTTTGAAGATTGATTCATAAAAATAGATATAAAGAAATAGAAAAAAAATAGCTACACTATCATCATAACTTTCGTTTGCTGGGTCTACTATAACAACTGCATCTGCAGGTGTAGACGGAGGAGCAAGTCCACTATTCATTTGAGAAAATGATCAATTTGGTTCTGTCCATATAATCGAACAAACATCTGCGGTATCTCTCTCTTGATCAAAGATTTTGGTGAAAACTTAAATGTTTCATCATTAGCCAGAAAATCAATATCTTCTCTCAAATAGAACAACGCTGCTAGTCAAAAATATTCGGCGCTCAGGGATCCGAGTGTTCATAGAATCAGCCAGCTTCTGAGCTATTGGTGTTTTCAGTTCTTTTAACTTTCGTACCAGAACCGCAAAGTGGTTTCAGCGGTTATGAGATCGGAATCTCGCCGACATAATACCTTAACTGCCAATTTAACTGGCTGAAACACGAGTTCTAAGTCAGATACATACTCTTGCACTCCCTAATGGTACCTAATGGGACCATTCAGCTTGGGCCTGATGGCCTGTCTATGTTTTCTAAGGTCGGCCTAACTCACCGTACCGATCCCATCCGATAGGCTCTTTGAAGAGGGACTGACCTGGAAAGGGCCGCCGTGAAATCTACCCTCGGCTGTAACCTACAGTCGTTGACAGTTGGGATCTGAGGTTCCGATTCGAGGGAACACCTCGGGCGGAACTGAGCGGTCTGCGCACAGTAAGGCGTTAGCCAAACGACTGTGCACTCTGACTAACAGTCGGGGGAGTCTGGAAGCAGTACTGTTTCCTATAGAGCGGGGGTGGTTGCGGACCTTACGGCGACTACTCTTGAAAAGACCATCGGCCATCCGATCCTGGGTGAAGAGCCGGGCAAAGGACGCTGTGGTCCGCGATAGATTCGGTATACACCGTTTCACCGCTTCGCAAGGGAGAGGACCGCGCAAGCGACCTCGAACTCAAAACCAATCGAGAGACCGGAGTAATCTGGTCACAATTGGAAGTAAGGGCGTGAGTGTCGGCCCAAAGAAATAAGAAATAAGAAGAATAAGAAATAAGAAATAAGAAAAATTTATTTTCATAAACCCGATCTGGGTATAGAAATTACTTTACAAAAAAATATTATATATATAATAACATTACGAAATTACAACAAATAGTATTTCTACAAATGAAATTACATTTTAAATTATAAAAAAAGTGTATAAAAAGTTCTGCGATCTAAGCTAACAGTGTATAAAAAAAGTGTATAAAAGTTCTGCGATCCAAGCAAAGCATTCGACTGTATAAACATCAATACCCTGGTAGACAAGCTAAACCATCATGGAATTAGAGGAGCGGCCAATTCACTCATTAAATCGTACCCACAAAACAGGCAGCAAGTGGTGGAGATTAAAATAATTGATGGAATTGAGGAAAAGGCTGAGCAATCGAGTTGTGAAATAGTAAACACCGGTGTGCCTCACGGCTCAACATTAGGACCTCTCCTCTTCAAACTCTATTGTAACGATTTAGCCACCAACATAACATGTGCCAAGACTGTCCAACTCGCAGTCGACACCACGCGCATTCTTGAAAGTGACTATAGAGCAAAAATGGAGGATCCAAAGTTTGATTCCTAGGGGAAACTGACCATAAGGCCAGAGTCCTACCCGGGCTCGCACTTCATGCGTGGAGGCCGTCGGATAGGTGTTGACCCGTGAGTATGACCGACCCTGAACAGAATGGGTCTTCGTGGCCAACTCAGCAAAGGCCCATTAACCCCCGTCGTGACAAAGTTTGTTTTCTTGCTGAAGAATAAAAGATTCTTATAGGTAGTGCAAATAATATTTTACATGATCGCTTAGGCATGAAAAAGGTATCCGGGCGCTAAGCAGAGCCGGCATTTTACTTTTCTTATGTATAGGCCACTTGACTTTGTGCCGCCCCTCCCTCCTACCTATCTTAATGACTTTATTTACCTAGGGCTTTTTAGGCAACGAACAAATTTACGTATTTAGGTGGATAGGTAGATGTTAAAAAGTCAAATGAATGATTGGATTAGTCATAAAATAAAAGAGTAATGAAACAACAATTATACTTTCTATTCTATTACTTCTTTCGGTATTTTTTGTTCGCGAAATCATATATAATATCGTCATAGTTTTTGTTGTGAGTTAAATTATCAGTGCATCTATATACAAGGTCAGTTTAGTTTTTCTTGAGATAATGAAGATCTCTGATAATTCTTCTCTCGTCATAAATAACAAAATTTCTATTCTCCAGAACAATCGGACCACAACAATGTGACCGGAGTGCAAAGCGCGATACGGAGAGCTTTATTCACGTTACGGTAAACGTTGCACATAGACTGGTTTTTCACAAATGTTGAGAGATTGGGTAATGATTTTGATTCAGGTTTCTCTGCAGTCTAGAGGACTTAAAGCATTTATTCAAATGAGATTTAACATTTAATAGATAGACAACTCTATCGATAAGTGACATGCTTAAGTATTATACGTTATCGCGCACGAACTTCACGGCCTCTACTGTACCAAAGCGAGCGCCCCCTGAAGACTGCCGCCCTTAGGCCGCGGCCTATACGGCCTATTTACAAATCCATCACTGGCGCTGAGTACCGACTTCGCAGAAAAAACTAGACCGAGGATTTCACAACCCCCTTTGCATTTGTTACAACCGGATAATGACCGTGTTTTGGCTTGATTCATAACTACGTACCAAACAGGGCTCCAACATTACGATCCTGAAATAAAACAACAGCTCGAGACTCGGAAACGACTATCATCACTAACTCATAAGCAATCCCAGGCCGGTTCATCCGCCGGTAAAATCGTGGGCTTTCTTTTCTGGGACAGTCAAGGGGTCATGATGATTAAATATGTTGAACATAGAGCTACTATAACGGGTAGAATATAAGAGAGTTTACTTCTTCGTTTCTCACGTTTTCGCTTCGCAATTGTTTTATTTGTTTAGTACATACAAGCTGAAAGACTAAAAAAATGCGATGTGACTTTCGTAAAAATTGAAGAAGTAAACCCGCTAAATTTGTCTTGTTTCAACAAGATAACGCCCTAGCATACAAGTTCAGGTTTCCGGTGGCTGCCATTGAATAAGCTGGCTTTGAAGTACATACTTGAATATAGTCCATGCTCACCGGGCGTTGCCGCTATGGTTTCCATTTCTGGTAGTAGCTGCAGTACAGTATTTTTTAGAGGAGGGTGAAGATTTTTTTAAGAATGGTGTTTTATGTTTAGAAAAAAAATATAACAAGTGGGAAGGTGGCGACTACAACGGGCGAACCCGTCACCCCAGGTTAGTATAACAATATGTGATCGTACTTTCAGCCCTGGGTTGAGCGTAGAAGATTAAGAGACAATACAAAACTACTGTCTAGCTATTCCAACATGCCCGTCAGAGGCCAACGGGAAAGGTACCCAGCGGACAGACAGAGTTTTGGAAGGATATCTCCGTCTGGAATTAACCATCAGGATACCTCCAACCTCCTGACTGGTTACAGGTTCGAAGTCGCTTGCTCGATCCTCTCCCTAGTGTAGCGGTGATCGGTGTACCTATACCGAATCTATCGCGGACCACGGCATCCTTTGCCCAGCTTTCACCCGGAATCGGTTAGCGGAATGGTCGTTTCAAGGTAAACAACCGCTCTCGCTTTATAGGCAACAATACTGTTTCCAGACTCCCCCGGCTGTCAGTCGGAATGCACAATCGATTGGCTGATTCCGCGAGGTGCGCAAACCGTCCAGAATCACCCGAAGGTTGATTCTTAGAGGAAACTGCCCTGCAGGTCGGAGTCCTACCCGGGCTCGCACTTCTGCGTGGAGGTTGCCGGATGGGTGTTGACCCGTGAGTTTGGATTACCCTAAACGCATGGGTCTTAGTGGCCTATCTGCAACAGGGCCCATTCGCTCGCGAATATCAAGTGTGTAGACCTAAAAGGGACTAGGTCAAAATATAAAAGAACAGTTATAAAAGTTTACTTCACCATACCCATTATCAATGTATATGTTTGGTCGCTTGAAAAATGTATAGTTTAAAATAATGATTATATATATTTTTAATCACTGATAAATTTCTAGATTATATATAGGAAATAAGACAAGGCATTGGAAGAAAGGGATCCATACTTTAATTTCTTAACCAATTTCCGTGGCTCCAATTTCAATTACTTTTTTAATGATGCACCTAATTAGCGATCAGTTATGGGATTCCAATTAAAGACATTATAGTTCTGCAAAAATGTTAATTAATTTAATGTTTTGTGGTCATTTCCTCATTTAGGGTATTTCTCATTAGAGTCGAATATTGCGAAGTATAAAAGTAACAGAATCACAAATGTTGCAATCAAAGCGTCCTTACACAATAGCTCTGTCCACATCTAGCATTGAACATGGTGAGTTTATCGATCAAGTTTAATATTTTTGTCACTCGACTAGGCCAGTGATTTTTATATGCTACCTTTTGTGGTATTACGCAGTCATTGAATATTCAATTACTTTGCTTTATTGTTGGATTTTGGGATAAATGAAGCATCCAATTTTGATCCACTTACTATTATATATTCGATTAACTTTACTAAACTTTAAATGGTTAATATTTAACCGTTTTATTTAACCACTATTTTATATTGGTAACGGATAAATGTTATTTAGTTTTTCTTATTTCCTTATCTAAGTAATTGCAGTTTTCTCACACTGGACATTTTAACTTGAATAACTACAGTTTGAGTTGGAATTTCGAATTGAAATAAATACCTTTAATCAAAGGTCACCTTAAGAGGCCGTACACGAAATTTTGCGCATTTCGAGAATTTACGTAATTTTGCAGAACTGAATTTAAGGTTAAAATACTGTATTTCTATAAGTTTTATTGCACAACATAAAAGATCATTTATAATATTGTCTAATGAGTGAGCTACTTTTTTGAAAATTATTATAGAAATTTGATTAATTGACCTTAAACCGGCGACTGTTTGTGAATTTTTGTTGTAAGAGGTTTAGAATATAACATATTTACGAATCGTTTTGACATCTAAACGGTAGAAAAAAAATACATTGTATTGTTGTGAAAGTTTTCTATATAATAAGTGAATCACTTTTTACTACTTTCATATAAAATTGTTGATAAAAAAAATATTTAACTTCATCAATTTTTTTAGAAAATGGGCGAAGAAATGCTTTTGATTTTGGCCTTTTAGAACTCTCGTTCATAAACTAAAAACAACAGAAATAAACTTTAGTTCAATATCAATCAATTTCCTCAAAAAAAAAATGCAAAACATTAATTAAAATTGGCAATAAGGTCTTTTAAAACAATCTAATTCTAGCGTTATGATACTCGCCTATGATACGATTCACGCCTCAAGTCAGCTAGTCCCCGCCGAGCGCTTCCAAAGGGTGGACGTATCTCTTTGGTTCCGAAAATCCTACCTACCTATAGTTATATTATACCATTGACTATAGAGGTATCAAAGCCCACATCGATTTCGTACACGGCCTCTTAATCTCTTTGAAAATCAGTTAAACTTTATCTTTTTCCTGTTTGTGGTTGCTCGGATATTTTGGTGTGTGTAAACATTTAAAAGTTTAAAATATACATTGTTTTCGAATATGAGTGTATTCCGTCGTGGCAGCAAAGCAACAGGCATGGCAGTCAATATCAATAAAGTGCATTGATCAAACACCAGGCACGAACGCACCGTGCGTTATCGGTGCGTTATCGCTTCCATTCTGGCAATTTCGACCTTAAGAGTGAGTACCATGGAAAAATAAAAGAATAAAGAACGAGGGCTATTTATATCCATTACAGCCGTTACAGTTGTTTAGGAATGATTAAGTATATGGAATTAATCTCAAATTAGTTACTCAATTTAACAAAGAATGATATACAGTAAATTACTCCAACAATATTCCAATTTAAAAAAGACTTACGTAACAATTGACATTAAAATGTGTACATTAAATTACATTCTCGTAAATACGATGCTATTTTTAAATATCGTTATGCATACATGTCGATTTTAAATTGATACACCAGGATGGATCTCTTAAAAATATCAATGTTTTTAATCGCATTTAATTTATCAGGCAACTTATTAAAAAGTTCAAGTCCCATGTAGAGGCTAGTCGTCTGGAACTTGGCCGTACGCGGTATGATCGGTTAGAGGTAATGGGTTTTTTTCCTGGTGGGAAGCTTGCAATAAAATTCGCAATTAGTTTTAGAGCCAAATTTTCATATTTGGTAAATATCCCTAGTTTTTGGAAGTGTTGACGACATGACTGCCGTGGACCACTACCCACGATCTCACGTATGGTTCTTTTCTGCAGAGTGAATACACTATTTTTGTGCACTGCAATATCCCCTACAAAAATTCAATAACGCAAAAATGATTCAACTAGTGCGTAGTAGGCTGTTGTTATCACCTCTCAGAATACCCAAGGCTATGCTTGGTAATGATGAATAAAGGGCTATCGTGCAAGCGGAGCCGTCGCAAACTACGGCTGAGCTAGCAGCAGCAACCCATCAGCGTAAGTGACCAAAGAACATTGAGTCATTTGCGAAAATTTGCAAAGTAAAAAACCTCGAAAAGTGAACTTCATCTAAATGAATGTCCAGCTGCAAAAATGCGTCGACGCTTGCATTACTTTATTGAACCAATAACAAAATGAAAGAAGTCTGAATTGGATTGCCACAGTACTCGTGGGGAAAATGATTCTTGTTTATAACCGTAAGGGTTCATCACAGCGGTTGAATCCAGGAGATCAGCTATACAATGACCAAAATGACATCAGTCAGAAGAAGTTCATAAAGTCGGTCTGATGGTCCGTTGCCGGTTGGTATCCCTTACAGCTTCTTGCACTCTGGCATAAAGTTAAGGCAAGTGTGTACTGTTAAGAAATGCAAACAATGATGGAGAAGCTCTTCGCCACTGCTTCTGCGCGGCAATATACGAACACATACTTCACAGCAAACAGTCGCAAAGTTGCAGGAAATGCGGCTTGTGTATCATCGTTTCAATTGCAAGACATTCACATTCTTGGTATTCGTATGTCTTTTTACAGGGGAAAAAACAGCCCGAAGAGACAGTGATAATTGCCATACTGCGTATACTTTCTCAAACTTTATTTTATTTCGTTCCTCAGAAGTTCTTAATATTGGTGTCGCTCCTGCTTGGAGTGGCAGCCGCTACTGAAGAGGAAAGCGCTGCCACTGTAGAGAAAAGAGAAGCATCAGCTCCAGAGACTGTACTCCTCGCGCCGTATCCTCCACCAGGACACATTCCGTTTTCAGACTATGGATTACCACCAAGGGAGGTCGTGATCTTAGCACCGCCGCCATCACCACCGACTCTGCCACCAGTCGTGAAACCAATTCTACCACCTGTACCGCTAAGACCAGAAGTAGTAGAAGTAGTGAGCCCGCCGCCGGCACCGCCCAAATTGATCCCACACCCAGTAAACCCCATTGCTGTTCAGCCTCCTTCTCCGCCAACTAAAAAAGTAGAAATAGTGGTGAGTCCTCCCCCTGCACCACCGGTACTAATCGAACATAAACCACTTAAGCCGGTAGAGGTAGTATTCACCGCACCCCCAAGAGTTATACCGGCGCCGCCATCCCCGCCCAAACTTATTCCTGCGCCTCTCAGAGTCGTCGAAACACTCCCCCCTGTAACTCACACCCCCTTAACTCCTTCACCATCACCCCCAGTACTAATCCCACACAAACCATCTAAGCCAATAGAGGTGGTGATCACCACACCGCCGAAAGTGATACCGGCGGCGCCATCCCCACCCAAACTTATCCCTACGCCTCTCAGAGTCATCGAAACTCTCCCCCCAGTAACCCACACCCCCTTAACCCCTCCACCATCACCCCCAGTACTAATCCCACACAAACCATCTAAGCCAATAGAGGTGGTGATCACCACACCGCCGAAAGTGATACCGGCGCCGCCATCCCCACCCAAACTTATCCCTACGCCCCTCAGAGTTATCGAAACTCTCCCCCCAGTAATCCACACCCCTTTAACCCCTCCACCATCACCCCCAGTACTAATCCCACATAAACCATCTAAGCCAATAGAGGTGGTGATCACCACACCGCCGAAAGTGATACCGGCGCCGCCATCCCCACCCAAACTTATCCCTACGCCTCTCAGAGTCATCGAAACTCTTCCCCCAGTAATCCACAGACCCTTAGCCCCTCCACCATCCCTCCCAGTACTAATCCCACACAAACCATCTAAGCCAATAGAGGTGGTGATCACCACACCGCCGAAAGTGATACCGGCGCCGCCATCCCCACCCAAACTTATCCCTACGCCCCTCAGAGTTATCGAAACTCTCCCCCCTGTAACCCACACCCCCTTAACCCCTCCACCATCACCCCCAGTACTAATCCCACATAAACCATCTAAGCCAATAGAGGTGGTGATCACCACGCCGCCGAAAGTGATACCGGCGCCCCCATCCCCACCCAAACTTATGCCTATCCCTACGCCCATCAAAGTCATCGAAATCCTAAAACCGCACAAACCTGTAGAAATAGTCGAGGTAGCACCGCCCCCGAGCCCACCGACCCTACTCCCCCTTAAGCTAGCACCACAAAAACCCACCTTGACACCTGTTGTTGTGGCACCACCGCCAAAGCCAACCACGTTCCAACCTGTGAAAGTGGTGAGCGTACCGCCACCAATCGAAGTTCTAGCTCCATACCCGCCGTCGGAGCATTTGCCATTCCCTGAATACGGTCTCCCGTAAGGATACATTGTATTAGGTCTAGATGATAATCGCGATTTTGTTTGAATGAAAATTATAAAATAAATAGATTAAAATGTATTCACGTTGTTTTATTGTTCCTGACTGCTTTTGGACAAAAATAAATATCAGGAATCTAAGAGTTACCTAACACTTGCCATTGCAGGTGTCTCATTCATTAATTATTATGATTCTGGGAATTAAAAACACAATAATTATAATAAATATTAAATATCCCTATTTTCAATAAAAATGCCAAACTATTAGAAATATCTATCTGTCTTGCCTGAATATCTATCAACTAACCAATAACTTAAGTTTATATTAAAGTTTTGCGTTGGCTACAGAATATAAAATTTTAAGTGATAAAATAACCAGAAAATTTGAAAAACGTTAATAACAAAAGTAAAAGAAAATCAAATTATTAAAATTAAACGAAGACGCAGAGGAAAGGAAGGAGACGAAGGAAGGGAAGGGAAGCGGGAAGGAGGGGTAGATTAGGGTTGGTTATATTATGGTTTTAAGTTGATTTGCTCCTTGAGCCTGGCCTTGAACGTCGCGATACTGGGGGCTGTTTACATATTTTTTGAGGCAATAATTGAAGCGGATACAGACGTTCTGCAACCTTTCCACCTTGGTGGCCAGTACTTTTGTCATATCGAGAAAGGCGGCGTCGCCATAATTAAGGATTGGAAGAAGCAAAGATCGGCAGATTGTGTCATTACTTTTCTCCGGGAAAAAATTTCAAGGCCTCTTCAGTTAATGACATCTGTTGAAGATATTTCCTCTCATCTCCCTAATATGGTGCTGCCAGGGTAGATTCTGGTCGAAATGGACACCATTATTCTGGTCGAAATGGAAACCATTTAGTCGTTTTTCGATGACCTTTTCCAAAATTTTTGAGAAATTACTCAGTGGGGCTACGGGTCGATATTTTTTTTTACGCTCGTGGGATCGCCCTTTTTATATATCGGTGTAATCTTGGCGACTTTATAACACTCTGGAAATATTCCCTCTGAAAAGCTTAAATTGTAAAGATATGTTAGACAAGATGCCAGTACACGTTTATGGATTTTAATTACGCTAACAGGTATGTCATCGAGACCAGTTGATTTTTTGTTCTTTAGAGAGTCGATACATTTTTCTATTTCTTGATTGTTGATCGATAGTTTGATCCTTATTAAATGTAATTTATGTAGAACTCTTTGAATGCTTTCTATTTTTTTAGTTTTTATATATTTTTGTTATTGAATTGCTGATTCTCTATGTTTTCTCATTATTTCTGTGGTTTTTAATTTTTCTAGCTTTTATGTCTTTGTTATTAAATTTTTGAATGTCTATGTTTTTTTTCAATTATTAGTTTTTTATAGACTTTTTTATAATTTTATGCGTAATTTGAAATGTAATTTTATTTGTAGAAATACCACTAGATATGTAATTTCTATACCCAGATCGGGTTTTTGAAAATAAATTATTCTTATTCTTATTCTTATTCTTCTTATTTTTTACCTGCATGTTATACAGAATCTCCTCCGTCTCAATGGATATTTTTAATATTGTAGATTGCATGTCGATCCTCGAGTTGTAGAAACTGATAATCTGCATGTACATTTCGGCAACATGAATGTAACAATTCTTCTTTGTATTTTCTCAATATTTTGGAAAACATATTATTTTATGTGTAGGTAATCGCACTTTTCGATATGGCGGTAGCAGAAACAAATAAAACAAGCATAACATTGCAATATTTTCTTTATCTCTATTCCATTAATATTCTCTTTCTGCATCACGATCACCAATGCCATTTTCTGGGGATTTAGTAATCACTGCACTATTTATGAAACAAGTACATTTTATTTTAAATTCATTAACATTTTCCTCACTGCTCATTTCGCTAAGCAGAGAAGTACCCACTGCCCAGGAATTGGTTTATGGGTTTGAATTGTACGATAATGTGTGTTTGTGTAGGTAGATAGTATATAGATATTTTAGAAATATTGCAAACCAAACACGTTATAAGACGGTCTTGACACATTTATAATACAGTTTCCTGAATAATCATAAAAATTACAAATAATAAAATTTAAAAAATATTTTTATTTTTGGTTTATGTATTTATCAATATAGATACATGTATATTTCCGAAATACACTCAATCAGACATTTCATTTGACACTAAACACGATATATTTTTGTTAATTTATTGACATTTGGGCATTTAGACACCTACTTACTTGATATTTAGACAGTTAAGATACGCTATGACACTCGGGAGGACATAACGATTCTAACAATATCACACACTTCTAAATTGGTTCACCGTTTAGAAGTTATAGTAGAATAAAGAAACGCAAAACATACATAAATGAACCCAGAACACATTACACTCCTTTTTTGTTGAGCAGTCGTGTAAAAGGTGACACAGTGTTTTTTAAATAAATAATTTCATCCCAAAACAGATTTAAAATTTAGTGAGGTGATACAATCGACACAAATCCCATCTAATCTATTTCGCAAAAAAATGTTTTTAAAATATTATATCTGGAAAATGTAAAAAATATTATGTGAGAATGAAAATACATACCTGCCGACATCCTAAAAAATGCGCGTGTCCTCGCTTAAAGACGCTCGATTGTATTAAATACATATAAAGCTTATATCGATCACTTCTTCTTCTAATATATAACGCTTCTATCGACAAAAAAATATATCGACGTTATTTATTTTTATTTATTAGATCATTATAAAAATGCATCGTTAGTGGGCTCGATTGCGTTTCTTTTGAACTAAAATCGAAAATTAGTTCATGCGAACGAGACAGAGCAGTACGTTAGAGCGGAATTTGAAATGAACGGTTGTCACTTTTCCGCATTAAAACTACCCACCGAAGTTAAAGCAGCTAAAACTAACACCGCACGAAATTGTTCAAACTTATTCGGGAGTCTATTATTTCGACAGGTAGTTTTGCTGCAGGAAAATCGACGATAGTTCATTTCATATTCCGTTCTAGCGTATTGCTCTGTCTCGTTCGGTTGAACTAAGTTCCTATTTTAGTTCATGAAGAAACGCAATCGGGCCCAGTATGATTATTGATTCAACCCAAGATAATTAAAATTATACTATATTAATTTATTGTATTTTGATTTGTTTACTTTAAAAAATAATTTAATAAAACTAAAAGATTTTGACAAAAAAAGACTTACATGTAGATAGGTAAATGATAAATGACATTGGGTCCAATTGCGTTTCTTTGTAAACTAAAACTGAAATTATTTCAAGGGAACGAGATAGAGCAATACGTTAGAGCGGAATATCTTGTGTATTCCGCTCTAATGCTCTAAGGCTCCGCCTTAATGAGGTGAGTGGCTTACCGGATGCGGATCGCAGGCTCTCGAGACCACGCATCGGAGCAATGCATCTCGACAGACATTTATTTTTATTTTATTTTATTCTGGAACCAAACAGAACTACATACAATGCAATAAAAACGTATTTAAAAGTGACAAAAATCCATTAATGTGATTCCGAATATAAAGTATACAAAATGAACGCAATATAATTTTATATTGTTTCCGCTTAAGAATGGGGGGAATAAGGATGGGAAGTGAGGTGAAAGGAACAGACAAAATAGATAAAAATATATTATGTATGTATATAAATATATTTATATTTAATTCTAGGTATGATATATAGGTATTATAATGAATATACTTGAGATAAAATTATATCCTTGAACTAAATTAAATGAAATATAATATGTATACATGTTTTGTGATCATCTAGATAGACTCTAGAAATTTTTTTATTGAGTTCTTATAAGAGGTTTTTAATGAGTGTAATATGTCCACACTTAAAAAGTCTGTATTATATCTATGACACGCTCTGTATAGAAATGCATTTTGAGATGCGTTGGTTTTCACCACAGGGAGATGAAATAGTCGATGTGATCGAACAGGGCGGGGAGGAACATAAAATTCAATGCGCTCCAAAATTGCGTTCGCATCGATGGAATTATTTACCAACCCATGCAAGTATACGACATCGATCAAGACTCTACGGCTCTCCAATGACATTAACTTGTGGGCTTTTAAGGATTCCTCATAGGAGCTGGGCTTACTGAAAGAAGTGAAATTTAATCGCTTCACAAATCTTTTTTGTATCGATTCGATCCGCGGTCAATATTGGGGATTCCAGACCACTGATGCAAATTCCAACTGACTTCTTACATAGGAATTATAGAGGGTTTTAAGCGTGTCAGTGGATTTGAATACCGATGATAGGTACCCTTAGAATAAAACCTAGTAATTTATATGCTTTTCTAATAATATTATCGATGTGTTCAGCGAATAGCATTTTCGTGTCAAGTGTAATCCCGAGATCTCGCACCGCTGATTCTCTTCCAACTATAGCGCCATTCAAGTTATAGTCAAACATTATATTACTATTTTTCTGGAGTATGTGATTATGTGACATTTGCTTACGTTAACGAAGAGACAGCTATCGGAACAATATTTCATAAGGCGGTTTATATCCGCCTGCAAATTAAGGCAGTCATTAATTGATCGGATCTCGCTAAAAATCTTCGTGTCATCCGCATATATGACTATATTGGAATGTAGTATGCAATTGGTGATATCGTTGAGGTATAGAAGGAAAAGAAGTGGTCCTAAGTGTGAGCCTTGCGGTACCCCTGAAGGAAAAGAAACATCAGATCCATCAGGCGGTGGCTGAACCATCAGTTCGTCAATAACAGCGGTTCTCAAACTTTTTAAAATTGTTCGATAGCTCGCGGACCCCTTTAATAAAAAAAAGTGTAGCGAACATTTTTTTATAAACAATTATGTATTCAGCAAATAGTAAATGTTATGTAATCGTTAAAATGAAATAACAATTTTAATGGGATGGATGAATGTGCTTTGCCTGAACGAGTTCTCTTCTATGTTTGGCTTTGTTTTGGCCAGTGGAACTCTTACGTCATTTTTCGCGTATAATCTATTTCGAGATTTTGTCTTGATAGTAAGTCGTGTAGAAAAAGCCGACTCACACTCATAGGTGGTTGCTAATGGAATCAGGACTCTTAAAGTTACGTTGGGTTTTCGTGCCCAAACCAAAGCACTAAGTTGGGTTTTCATGGCCAAATAAACTAAATCTTTTATTATTACGCACACGAAACCCACTAGACAACTACTGAATGATAATTTGAATGTACCTAGGATGAAGACGACTTTCGGACAGCGACACTACTCTTTCATAGCTACAAGACTTTATAATAAATTAAGCAGTAACATAAAAGCCAGCCCCAATTGTCATTAGTTTAAAGCAAAATAAATAAATGGCTGTTGCTAGAAGAGACTTTATCTATCCATGCCATGATCGATGTAGTAGAATAAGTTGAAGTTGACTTAACATATATTGTGTATATATGTATGTATGTGTGAATATGTCATTGTGTATTCTAATGCATTTAATATTTCTATTTACTATATAATATTGTAATTTTTAATATTTTTTTATTATATATATATATATATATATATATATATATATATATATATATATATATATATATATATATATATATATATATATATATATATATATATATATATATATATATATATATATATATATATATATATATATATATATATATATATATATATATATATATATATATATATATATATATATATATATATATATATATAAGTATATATATATATATATATATATATATATATATATATATATATATATATATATATATATATATATATATATATATATATATATATATATATATATATATATATATATATATATATATATATATATATATATATATATATATATATATATATATATATATATATATATATATATATATATATATATATATTATTATTGTGTTTGGTTGGTTCATTGACCCTCGTTTTAAATGTAAAAATATAAATCGCTTGCCCTGGAACGGGTATATCCCTGTTGGGCAGCACTAGCCAGTGAATGAAAGAGGAAAGCTTTTTCCATTTGTTTTAATATTATAATTATTGTAAATGGTTAATTTGATAATTCCAATAAAATAAAATTAATAAATAAAAGCCATCTTTGCAACATCAGTATAGGACTGTGCCATTTCAATCTAAAAATCACTGCAACAAGTTTCACAGAAACCATATTTTGCATCCCACCACTTATCAAATCAATAAACTGTTCCTGAATGAAACTGTCCTCCGAAGGCAGATCACTAATGGAATGGTCAAATGGGTTAGTGAGAAAACGATGGTTTTTGTCAAATTCTCCTATATGAGGAAAATCGTAAGAAATTTCTTTGCTAAGAACGAATACATGTTGTTTCATCACCTCAAGGATATCGGCATCGTCTTCACGCGCGTTTTCGCGATCCTACCGAAACCTCTTCGCGGGGGACCGCGAGCACAGTAGACCAGACAGTAGCTTCTTTTAGAACAAAATTGAAACCGAAGCAAATGACGTCAGGAATCTTAAGGGCTACCACAAATCGTAATAGGATTACTCGTCTTCATCTTGAAGCATCGTCCCGGCCACATTTACGGTGCTCAGGCGACGCAGATGCTATTATGCTACCGATTTGTTCTGAGAATACCATATGGCGTGGACTCGTAAATCTCCACAAAAAAATAATAGTAATAGCGGACACAACCTGCGCCCACAGCGCGTCACAGCCCACAGCGCCGTAACTATGGGCCTAAGGAAGCGACATGACTTACCCCTGGCCCCACTTCCGTCGCACCCTCTTCCCGCATTGCCTTGTTGTAGCTCTTGAATGAAATTACTGGGTGTTATTATACTGTGCCGCGAGTGTGGGATCTTTCAAAGTAAGGTCCGCGATTCCCTATGAGACTAGGGAACCGTGGACCCCACTTTGAAAACCGCTAGTCTATAATATCGGATATATTCGTTCGACCGCATCAAAAACCTTGCCACTGTGAAACAAGAGGGCCATTGCCGAAAAGACCTAAACTATACGATGGAAACTTTCCAAATTATTATATTAGTTTTTTTTATCGTTTTCACTGTCATACCAATCTAACGGTTCCGTGCAGCTTGGGCCTGTTGACCTGTTTGTCATTTTGGCCCAGCTTAACTCACGGTTTAACTCCCACGGGAAACTAACCTGGAAAGAACCTCGAGAAACCCGTCACGGCTGCGTCGTGGATAACTGGGATCGGATCCAATCTGGGGAAACAACTCGTGCAACACTGGGCGATTTGCACATTGTGCGGCGCCATTCCGGCGAATAACTGGAGGGGCCTGGAATAGATCTTATACGTTCATAATTATTGGGGGATGCCACCCACCTTTGAAACTATCCGTTGGCCCCCCAATCCCGTGTGATATTAGCGGGCAAAGGGCGCCACGGTCCGCGATACATTCGAAACGAATTACCGATAACATCATTTAGAGGCCGCGCAAGCGACTTCGAACCGACCAGACTGCTGCGACGGGAGGACGGAGAAATCCGGCCAAATCTGGTAGTGAGGGCGTCAGGCTGCCCGCTGGGTTCACTTCCGAAAAGCTCGTGGTAAGGTGTTGGGTAATTAGACAGTGGACTGTGTCGTCCCTAAGTCTCTGGGCATACAATGCGTTTGAAAAAAATATTAATATCGTTATACCTTCCTGGTGTGGCGGGTTTGGGCGTAGTAGTTGACAATTCTAAAGTGCATCAAAAAAATTGCCACTGGGCGACAAAGTTCAAGCGACCAAACAGTTGCCGCAAAGACCAAAACAATACTATGGAAATTTTCCGAAATATTTTTAATAGAAAATTTAAATTTTCCACTGTCATACACTGAGAAAAGCATAACGCTATATTATACGGAAATACGCATGATTCAAAAGGGACTACGTATATAACATGCACTGTGGTCCTTACGTATGTATCAACATGACGCGTTGCGGTGTAATTATGTCACGGGCATCATTATTCTGTATACGGTGTTATTACTGCACGGGATTTTTTTTCTGGGTGAATCAGTACAACAAAGTAAGCAACTTTTAATAAAAAAATGAAAAAAAAACAAAAAACAAAATGTTAAATAAAAAAATGCCGATTTTTTTTTTAATTTTTATTTTTAAACAGTATGAAAGCTTTAATCACGATGCGCTATCTAGCGGTTGGTAAAATGTCGCTGATATTGTTTATTTACGACTTACTACCTACCGCTAGATAGCGCAGCGCCTCTTAAAACCTTTTTTGACAGTCAATTTCTTCAAATTTTCAAATTAAAATATATATATTTATTTTCAAAATATTTTTTTTTTTGTGTTTTTCCATAAAAAAAATATTAAAAGTTATAAAAAAATATATTACTACGTTGTATTGATTCACCCACAGAAAAAAATGCCCGTGCAGTAATAACACACCGTATAACCGTAAGACTAAAACGGCATTGTAGGAAGAAATCCATTTTTTTTTCTCAGTTTAAAACATAAGTTCTTGCCATCTTTCTTAGTCATGTATATTTAAATCTTTTCTTTCTTTCTCGATTCGTAGAGGAAGTTTCTCCAGGTTTACCCCCTTGTCGGTTCTTCTTCTTCTTGGGTAGCCGTCTCCTACTCCTACAACGTTTCAAGGATATCATCATAGCTATGCTCACTGTAGATGCTACAGCTCTGTAATTTAGAGCCTATAATATGCCCCTTTAATTTAATGTAAAACTACCTTATCTGTGTTTTTTTTCAATTTCGATACCTAGGTAAAATCAGCGGAAAAATTCAATATTTTATCCGCGATATTTGAAGTCTTTAGTAGACAGTAGACCTTTTTAAATGCTTCAATGGGCTTGATTGCGTTTCATCGTGAACTAAATTATAAAATTATTTCTTTTCAACGATACAGGGCAATACGCTAATGTGAAATGAACGATTGTCAATTTTTCGCATTAAAACTACCCACCAAAGCATCTGAATCTAACACCGCACGAAAAGTGTTCAAATTTATTCGGACGAGTAGGTATAAGTTCGACAGGTAGTTTTTATCAACGATCGTTAGTTTCATATTCCGCTCTAACGTATTGCTCTAACTCGTTCGCTTGAACTAATTTCAGATTTACTTCACAGAGAAACGCAATCGGGCCCAATTGCGTTTAACGCGGTTATTAACACGTTGGTTATTTTACCGTATAATTCATACATCCGAATAGAGAAAAGATTCTTTCTACAATGGTTACTAAGTTTGAGCGTTAACATAATTATTTTTCCTACTAGATACGCAATTATCGACTATAAATTAATTTGACATTGGGGATTTGGAATATACAAAGTGATTGATAATATTGCAAGGCCGTTTTGCCAACGTAACTATGCAAACGTGCATAAACAAGTCTTTCTACACTTTCATCATAATTAATTTTTTGCGCTGTAATTAGTATAAAAGGTAAAAGGGTACAGCGAAATGGCATCACAAACACATTAGCATCGAAGAGAACAACGTGTATTGGATAAACAAAATTAAAATGGTGAGTGTTCAGATTTTTTTTTTAAATCAATGATCATAAAGATTTTCTAAAGATACAACATCATTGTTAGATTTTTTTTACATGCGTTAAAATTGTGAGAAAACTGCTTTTTGCTGAGATCTACTTATACCTATTATTTTTTTTGACTTTTCAACTCAACATCTCTAGTAGTGCCTTTACTGACAGAATTCTTTATTTATCTATTTATTCGCAGATAAAACTCGTGTGGCTTTTCGCCCTCGTAGGGGCTAGCTTTGCGGATGAATTTCGCACGCCTATCAGCTCGTACGAAGTACCATTATACGACCTTCCGAGAATCGATTTGCCAGTTTTGGAATATGGACTCCCAGCGCCTTATCCAGAAGTTGAGCCCTATCCACCAGCTGTAGAAATCGTCGAGATAGCGCCGCCGCCACCGCCGCCGACACTACCCCCGCTGAGACCGGTTCCCGTTTACGGACCTCCTGCGCCTTACCCGCCGGCAATCGTAAAAGTAGCCCCTGCACCCCCACCGAAACCGGTTCCCGTTTACGGACCTCCCGCTCCTTATCCGCCGGCGATCGTAAAAGTAGCCCCAGCGCCTCCACCAAAACCGGTTCCAGTTTACGGACCTCCCGCTCCTTATCCGCCGGCGATCGTAAAAGTAGCCCCAGCGCCTCCACCAAAACCGGTTCCAGTTTACGGACCTCCCGCTCCTTATCCGCCGGCGATCGTAAAAGTAGCCCCAGCGCCTCCACCAAAACCGGTTCCTGTTTACGGACCTCCCGCTCCTTACCCACCGTCAATCGTAAAAGTAGCTCCTGTACCACCGCCAAAACCCGTTCCCGTTTACGGACCTCCCGCTCCTTATCCGCCGGCGATCGTAAAGGTAGCCCCAGCGCCTCCACCAAAACCGGTTCCCGTTTACGGTCCTCCCGCTCCTTACCCGCCGGCAATAGTAAAAGTAGCTCCTGTACCACCGCCGAAACCGGTTCCCGTTTACGGACCTCCAGCTCCTTACCCCCCTGCGATTGTAGAGGTTGTTAAAGTAGCTCCCCCGAAACCGCCGACATTGCCGCCACCGAAACCCGTTTCTGTTTACGGACCCCCCGCACCTTACCCCCCAGCCATCGTTAAAATAGCGCCAGCTCCAGTCATCAAACCAGTCCCGGTTTACGGACCGCCTCCCCCACCCCTCCCTGTTTACGGACCCCCTTCCGTCATCAAACTTGTACCTCCCCCACCTCCACCAATTCCAGTGTACGGTCCGCCTAAACCGTACGCGCCGGCTGTCGAAATCGTGAAGATTGCCCCTCCACCACCCCCTCCGACCCTTGCCCCTTATGCCCCTGCTAAATTCCACATTCCGGTACCCGTTTACGGACCTCCCCCAGTCGCTCCGTACCCACCCGCTGTCCCCCACCGAACATACGGAGTACCTTTTTAAATAAAAGTATCTACTTTATGTAAGCATTTAACATTGTTATAATATTTATTTGGTATTAATAAATTTGTAAAAAATACTTTCATGTATTTTTATTTTCATCGCCAAATGATACTGGGTGAAAAACGTCTAGAGGCACTGTCTTAGTGAGTAATAATCTACAAGATCTGCTAGGACAAGGGTTCCTAAACTTTTTCATTTTGCGCCCCTTATAGGTTATCAGAATTTTTGGCGCCTGACCCTCCGCTTTCATCAGAGAAACACTATATATTTTTAACTCTTTATTACTCACTAGGTAGTAACATTTATTGATCGAGCGGAGAGAAGTTCTCTTTTCTCGTTCTCTCATTCGGCATTTTGTATATTTGCCTGTAAATTTGGGTTACTTAAGCAATTACGACGAAACGCGTGTTTCGATTTTCTTCAAATGTGGCATTATTCCTTACAATCATTAGAAATTACGTATTGTAACGTTTCAAAATGGTGGCCGTTTTAATTGGGGTGGAATGAAACAAAATTTTCCAGTATTACCACGTAACAAATTAACATGGAGTAAGTCATATATACAAATATTTTTTATAAAAATATATATACGCAATTTAGATATGAAATAGATATAGATAAGAAAAATATAGGGATAAAAGATATAGAAAAAAAAGGGTAGATAAAAAAATATTTTCCAATATAATTATGTTTCATATCAAAATGAAGATTAGTCGAGTAGACAACTAATATATTTTAGATCCGGGAATGTTGAAAACTACATACTATGAATTAGTTCAGTCTATTCTTTGTTATGGAATAATAGGATGGAGAGGTTGTGCGACGACTGTCCTCCGCCCATTAGAAGTGGATCAAAAATGTATCTTGAAGATCATAGCGCGTAAGCCTTATCGATACCCCACCAATTTGTATTTTAAAAATAATCGCACGTAAACCGTATCGATTTCCGTCAGACACTCTTTACATCCAGTCCGAGGTTTTGGATTTAAGACAGCTTTATGTTCGCATGGCCCTAATATATACTAAAAATAAAATGACACCTTATAATCAACGAGTTGGAAAGACGAGAGCAACAAGAACTGGTGATATGATGGTGCCAAGATCTTACACAACATTTGGCCAGCGCCATTTCACGTTCATTGGCCCTAGAATGTATAACAATCTTCCCGACGCAATTAAAAGTAGTGAGAACACATCCACTTTTATAAAATCTCTAACTGATTGGTTGTTGGAGGTGGGTAGGGACGGTTTAGGGAATATGTTGACTGTTGTATTTTGAATGATAGTATTTAGTACTTAGTATTTAGTTTTTCCATGATAATTTTAAATGACTATTATAGGTATGTGAGCGTCATATCAATATGTAATTGATTTATATATGTATATTATTTTAGTTTTTATTTTTATTTATTTTGGTTTTATTATTATTTTCGTATAAATATATGTATGTGTATGTGTGCATATATGGATATATATTTTATCTATAGATGTATATAAGTATCTATCCATATTTGTATATGCGTAAATATTTGTAGTTTTATATTTGTCGATTTAAAAATAAGTACTAACTATAGATTAAGTTGACAGTGCACACTTAATATCATCATTAAAAGTCTGCCTTAGAACAGACCTAGGCCTAGTTAGGCGACTGTGTCAATCATAAAAATAACGTCGCATCAATTTCTTGCTAACATCTTAATTAAATATGACATTAATTTTTTACTAGATGTGTTACTACTAAATAAAAAAATAAATAAAAATTAACTTCTTTAATCAATGCTATGCCCTGGACAGCAGACAGCTGTACATTAAATCGGCCTTACTGAATGAACGGTTTAAAAGTCAACCAACTTTTAATGAGGGAGTGATGATATATACGAGAGCAGCGCTTTCAGAAGATATGCTGATACCACGTACAATCACCTCGTACGGACAGCGCCACTGCTCATTCATCGCTCCCAGGATTTATAATAACCTTCCTGAATCAATTAAGGCAAACGACACAATTACAACAATTAAAAAATCTGTTACGTCTTGGCAGTGGCGGCGCTAGGCGTCGGCGACGTCGGCGACCGCCGACGGCCTCGCACCTGAGGGGACCTCGCAAAAGCTTCCGCTGAGAGAAGCTTCTCAAGGTTAAAATTGATTAATACCGACTTGAGAAGCACGATGACCCAAGAGAGACTATCTGCGTTATCAATTCTATCAATTGAAGCTGAAACAGCGGCTAGTATTCGCTATGACATAATCCTGAAAAAGTTCAGTAAGGCCAAAAGCCGAAAAGTTCGTCTATTTTAATTTCTATTTGTGTAATTTTTACATCATTTGATTAGCAATAAAACTCGTTTACTCATACATTAGTTTTACTATAATTCGGCTCATGTAATCTAACGTTTTCTTTTTGACTGGGAAATAAAAAAGGCCTCGCGAACCTAATTTCGCCGACGTCCAAGTGTGGTCTAGCGCCGCCACTGCGTCTTGGTTGATGAAAAAAGGGAGGACCCTTCACGCCTCGCGACTCGCGGTTAACCCTCAGTTTGACTGCGATATCGCAGTCGTGGGGCCTTATAGTCTAAATAGAATGTATGGATGCATACATAAATTTGTAAAAAAAAACGGTCTTATAATATTTATATTCTCATGACATTATTGGTCTTTATTGTAGGTTTTGCATTGCGAAGCTTTCTTTTATTCTAATGGTTATTTTAGTACTTCTATATTAAGTTTAATTTAAATGACATTTTTATTTTTTTACTAAATTTTAATTTTTATAATTAGGTTTGATTATATTACTGTATTTCTTACCAATTATGATAACTTACATAGTTTTTATTTATCATCATTTTTTATTATGATTATGCTATGGTCAACAATTTTAAATCTTTCATTCACACATCTTCTTGTATTTTAATTCCCATTTAATTTTATTTTTTTACTATTTACATTATGTTTTATTTTTACAATTAGGTTTGATTATCTCACTCTATTCTTAAACAATTATGATCATCTAAATACTAGGTAATTGTCATTTTTTTATGAGTATGTTAAAGTTAGCAATTTTATGTTATCAATTTCATTTTGATATTATCAATATTATATTTAATTTTCCAGCTTGTAAGAATTTCCTTATTCTACATTACTACATTTTCTTTTTATATTGGTTCATAGTATATTTAAAACAATTTAAATGTCCGCCTTAGAACAGGCTATTTCCTAGTTAGGTGACATTAAAATAGGATCACTGGCAACAGTTTCTGGCATAACATGTTATCAGTTTTTTGTTACTGGATACTCGGCTATGACATTATAATTGTATATGTCTATTTACTGTAGATAATTGTAAATTACCAAATAAATATATATTTAGTTATAGATATATTTATATGTGATTGTATTGGTTATTGATGAAAAATAAAAATACATTTTTTTATATATTCGCAATATGGAGGGGAGGGGATTGTGGTTGAATAGCACTACTATCTATTTTTTCAAATTAAACTAATTTTATTATTATTATTATAACTATCCACGTAGCCAGATTTTGCTTTAAGAGGGGTTTTGTAACGATTCGTGTTGTCAACTGTTGCGAGCGAACCCACCACCACCAAGAAGTTATAAAGGCTGTTGTCTTTCTTTCTCCCTGGAATAAACACAAAGACTGGGTTGATAAACACGATCCACGGCAAGGCCGTGCCCAGAATTTTTTTTCGGGGAGGGTCCAAAAAAAAAAGACCGGCTAATTCAAATTCAATTTTATTACCCTTACATTAAGACGGGAGAAGCTTGCCACTGAAAATACTGTAGGTACTAACTACTAAGTAACATTTTCGTTTTTAAACCTAAAAACTTAAAGATTTTTTTATTATAATCCTATTTTTATTTATACACACCATCCACCACTTCCTATTAGGATTTTAACTTTATTTTGGAGTAATTTGCAGCAAAACAACATGACTGACTGACTACTGCCGCGGCAACAGGAACAACATCGTCGTCATTATCCGTTTTTTAAATTATTTTAGGTAACTGTTCAAACATTAGACGTATCACGTACGTCAAACGTTCGTTACACCGTCTTATAGCAGGGCGCTGGCCATGCCAATCGTCCAATAATTGACTCAAGCGATGGAGACAAACATTTGAATCTTGAGTCTTTTGACAGCTCTACGCTCTGTTCGATATGAGTGGAACGGATGGATATGAAACTACCACTTAAAAACATACCTGTGAACGCCCGGAAACGTTCTGAGCGCTGTCCGCTAACAGAGGGTTTGATGATATGACGAAACACGACGCTGAGATGAATGTGAGTGACCAACTCTACTAACTGACACTTGACTGCGCGGGATGTGTCGGTCCGAGATCAAGGGTTTCACCCTCATTGGGTGGATTGCCAAAAAGAAGAGTCATCAAGGGTCTGTTATCCTATAGATTTCTACTGTCACTGCAATATCGTACTGCTGTTATTTCTTCCTCGATTTTAACCCGATAACATAGCTTAGCGGAATACCCCTTAATAATGTATTTTTTGCACCTAAAAGTCAATTTTATCTAGTGTAAATCTATTTCATTTTGGAAAGTCGATTCTATCTAGTGTAAATCCATTTCATTTCGGGGGGGGTCCGGACCCCTCGGACCCCCCCCCCCCCCTGGGCACGGCCATGATCCACGGTCAAGCTCCGCCATATGCTCGCAAGAGGCCAAACCCAACCGCGAGGTACTGGGAAATGCTACCGTGGAGCGTTCTCTAGCCCTCGCTATGAGATTTTGACGAATATCTCTATCCTCTAGTCTTGTCAAAGATTCGAAGTAGCTTGCGCGGCCTCTACCTGGCGTTAGCGGTATTTCGTATTAGAATTTACCACTTATGCAATGCGCCCTTTGCCAGTTCGGAGTCGGGTGGCTATTAGTTGAGGGGTGTCAATTGCTCGAGCGAACCCGCTACCCCCAGGAAGTTATAACGTTTTCCCGTGGAGCAAACGCAAAGGCCAAACCCAATCTACAGTCAAACTACGCCAGCAGCAGAGTTTGACGGTATACCGCGAGACATTGGAAAATGCTACCCAGCGGTCTTCCTCGCGCCCGTACTGCTAGATTCGGACGGATATCTCCAACTCCCGGTATGGTCACAGTCTCACAGATTCAAGGTCGCTTGCGCAGCCTATACCTGACGTAAGCGGTAATTCATAGCTTGAATTTGTTGTGAATCCGTGGCGCCCTTTGCCCGTCAAACTTTTCGGGATCGGGTGGCCAACGGATCGTTTCTAAAGATATGTGACTCCCTGGCGTAGCCACACCCGTTATGCACCCCCACCGTTACAAGACTGCACGCCCGTTGGCGAGGTACGTTATATCCGATCTCCGGTTCAACTTCCATCCGGCAGCCTCCCCGGAGGGACTACCCTGGAAGAGCCGGACTCTGCCATCGGCTGTATCCTGCAGTACCTAGTGAACATCTCGTTCGGTACCTACTGGCTGGTTTACGAACCGGACTGTCAGTCAATCGCTTGCGCAATCCGGCGAATAACGGGGGGATGGGGTTTGAGACGTGCGTTTCCTAAGAAGCGAGGGTTGCTGTTGACCTGTCAACAGCTTGTTGACCTGTCAACCTTCTGCAGCAAATGAAGGCGCTAAACACTATTAAAAGAAGGAAACTGATACTTTAGTCATGATATTCGAAACTCCAAGTGCCTACCAACGGCAAGCGTGAACAGCACGAAGGACAGGAGGAGAAACAAGAAGAAGAAATTATACTGGCCAAAATTCTAACCTCAATCGCCATTAAAAATATCTGACAGCTGTCACTTTGGCGACCTGTCAATTGCGCGTGCCGGTTGTTTGTTTTCGAGGTTATGCATTGAGTACATATTGTGATTTAACCGCATATTTATTTAAATATGGCGAGCGACAATACATCGGCCGTCGCAACATCAGCGGTGTTACTCCGAAGCGAAGAATTACCGGCAGATACGCCAATAGTGAAAGGATACGACTGGAGCAAGGGAGTTGATTACAGCGCCCTGCTCGACAGCTATTTGAACAGCGGATTTCAGGCGACGAACTTCGGTTTAGCCGTCAACGAAATAAACAACATGTTGAAATGTCGATCGCTACCCTTGGCAGAAGAGCACTTAGACACGCTGGAAGAGAACGAATTCTTGAAGCGGAAAACAAACTGCACGATATTCCTCGGTTATACGAGTAATTTAGTTTCGTGCGGACTGCGGGAGACTATACGGTTTTTAGTGCAGAATAAAATGGTGGATTGCATCGTGACGACCGCGGGCGGGGTCGAAGAAGATTTAATCAAATGTTTAGGATCGACGTACATTGGCGATTTTTATTGCGACGATCGTAAATTGAGAGAACGCGGGATCAATCGCATTGGTAATCTACTCGTCCCGAATAATAACTATTGCAAATTCGAGGATTGGGTGACGCCGCTTTTAGACGAAATGCTCAAAGAACAAAGTGACAATAAAATTGTGTGGTCGCCTTCTAAAATAATCGCTAGACTAGGCGAACGCATCAATAACGAAGAATCAATATATTACTGGGCCTGGAAGAACTCTATACCGGTGTTCAGCCCGGCGTTAACAGATGGCAGCCTCGGCGATATGATGTATTTTCATTCTTATAAGAATCCAGGGTTAATAGTCGATATTTTAGGCGATTTACGATTGTTGAATTCGATTGCGGTTCGTGCGTTACACTCCGGCGTCATCATCTTAGGCGGAGGCTTGATAAAACACCACATTTGCAACGCTAATCTCATGAGGAACGGTGCCGATTTCGGCGTTTATCTGAACACGGCTTCGGAGTATGACGGAAGCGATGCAGGCGCGCGCCCCGACGAAGCTATATCCTGGGGTAAAATACGAAAAGATGCAAAACCCGTCAAGATATACGCTGAAGCGACACTCATATTCCCGTTACTCGTAGCGCAAACCTTTGCAAAAAACGCTCCACGTATTTTAGAATAAAAATTGTGCCACCTTGAAAATACAGTTTTATTTAACCCTTGGAGTAAATGTGTATTTTCATGGATGCATCTGTCTCTTTTGCAGGATTTTCGGCGACATCGACTTAAAGTACTGTAACTACGAAACTACTACACCAATCATAAAAAGAACAACTGCACAATGATTGCATTGAAATTTCGAATATAGAATATTGAAATATCATTTTGTAAAACAATTAGATAATTATGAATAAATATGAGAACGTCAAAGAAGTGAAAAAAACGCGCGACCAGATTTGGTCGACTCGTACTCAACGGATAATTGTTTCGCGACCAGATTTGGTTGACTCATACTCAACGGGTTAAGTTTTAAAGTCTTTCATACGAGCGCAATGCGTTCTATCATTTATTTTACTATTTATATTGTATTTATTTATTTAGCATTATTTTACGCTCTAACTGTAACAGGTCAAAGTCATTTGTATTAGGCCGTGGCGGCCAAAAGCTATATGAAGCATAATTTTGGGGCCTGGTTGTGAGAACACGAAAAAGAATTTTAATACAATTATGCCGGATTTTAAAAACCCGGTCCTTAAGCTATCATTTCGCCAAAACGAAATCATTGATTTTATATAAAATCAATGACGAAATTAATAAATTATGTCCATATTAATTGTAAATAAATAAAATACAAACGGAGCTGCCATGGAGCAGTGGATTCCGGACTTACGAACCGGCTGTGGTAGGTTTAGGACAGCTGTCTTGCCACATGTGAGCGTTCACCTTACCACCCATTCACTCCCCCTTCGAAGCCATAGAATTTGAGATGCAGAAATCGCGGTTTTAGATAATTTTTCTAGAAAGGAGTTGATTATTTTCCTGGAGAGACAAAGATCTTTAAAAAGGTGAAACAAAGATTTAGCTGGCAGGCCACCAGCACCTACTTCCACCGCGTGAAGGTGAACAGTGAAGCCATTCCGGGTGATGGCATTTGCGAGGTCATGGTATTCATTTAATTTGTACTCGTGGTCTTTTGGGATGTTTGATTCCCATGGAACAGTTAATTCTACGATAAGGACCATCTTCCGAGATAAAGAGTAAAGAGTTATATCTGGACGCAGGGCTGTGCATCCGAGACTTTCAGGGAATTTATACTGCTTAGAGACCGAATCGACCTCCATAATCCAATCTGAAGCTTTCTCGATTATTGAGAAAGGTTTTGCAGTGAGATGTTTTTTGCCTTTAGAGCCAACCCGTACAAACTGTATTGGGGGTTTGGAGGATACTGTGGAACCCTTGTTGGCTCGAGCCACTGAGAGGCTAAGTACCTCGCGAATAACAGCAAGGACTTTGTCGTGGCGGTAAGTGTACCGTCCTTCATCCAAGGCCACCTTGCAGCCAGATAGAATATGTCTAGCTGTGCAAGGGGTGTTGCTACAAAGGGGACATGAACTATCCTCGGCATAGCTCCAACAAGCGAGGTTACTGGGGTCTGGAAGTGTATGCTGAAAGGCATTTACATAAAATTTCAGCATCTCTGGCGCCCAGTCATACAACATTACTTTCCAGTGCATTGGAGGAGGAATACAAAAGTCTCCAATTGTTGTCCAATCATTCTGGCATTGAAGGCCAATAGCGTGAGCCATACTTTTGCTGTCGTAATCTCCCCGCAAGAGAGACTTCTTCAAGTCCACATCGCTCATGGTTGTACTGCTATACCCCAGACCAGTGCCATTCTGGCTGATTCCAGTAAGGAACTTTTTGTGGAAGTCAACGCGGGCTTGTAGATCATTTGACTCACTACGGCCACTTACTACGTGCTTCGATATTGCCGGATCCTTGGAATTACTTAGAATCGAATTTTTGGTTATTCTGGAGTTGGCGTAGAGCAGAGAGGGCAGTTTTAGAGCTAGCCCAAAATTGTGTTTGGACCTGAAGAGAGTCGAGGGGTCAGCTGGTTTGGCTAAGGACAACCAGGATTTTAGACTAGCTGTCACCAGTGCATCCAGACGAGACAGTTGGGTTTTGGTGAAATCGTAAATAAGAAAGGGCCATGACAAATGTGAAGTTAGATAGTTGTCATAGATCCAAGCCTTACGAGGGCCAGAAATTAGCAATGCATCTATCTTTTCCAGGCAACTACTGAAATGTTCTATAACATGATCGCCAGAGGTCTTTTCCCTGGCAGGTGATTTTTCTGCCAAGAAATTTGAAGTGGTTATTTGGGTCTATAAGGGAGATAATAGAGCCCTTATAGACCAATTTTGGGTCATACGACGTAAATTTTGTGTCTATGCGGGCGAGTCCAAGGCAAAAACATTTGGAGGGCTTCACTTTTATACAGCCTGACCAGTCGCAGAACAGCTTCACTTTCTGTAATAGCAGGGAAAGCTGCTTGGGGCTCCTGGCGATAAAAGTTAGGTCGTCGGCAAAAGCGAGGCACGACGATGTGTATTGGCCGTCTGTTTTAAAACGGTAACCCCACTTCTTGTCGAACTGGGTCAAGCTTTCCAGCAGTATATTGAAAACGATATTAAATATCGTCGGAGAAAGGCAACAGCCCTGAAACAGTCCAATTGAATATGATATAGACCGGGTAGTCCATTCTTGCGTTTTCACATGGAACGTCAGACAGTTGTAGTAGGAGGCTACAATGTCACGCACCACAGGTGGGAAGTTGTACCAGCGGAGCGCAAAGTGGAGGAGACTGTGCCGAACTGACCCAAAGGCATTCTCTAGGTCGAGTCAGCATACATTGATTTGCATACAGCATACATTCGTGCTGTCTCGCATCCTTAATGGCAGCAGCCAAGAGAGAATTGTGCTCTAGGCAGCCTGAGACGCCACGCATGAAGCCTTTTTGTACTGACACTCCAAGGTACTCGTTCCGGTGCATGAATTCGCTCATCCTCATGTGGACTATGCCAAAAAAGATTTTGGCCACAGTATCTGTCAGAGCAATGGGCCGAGCGTCCTTTGGTCCGGTGCAAACTGGGACCTTCGGAATTAAGATGACTGTCGCTCGGCCGAAATTCTGTGGGACTACACCGCTATTCCATATATGTCAGAAGATGGATCCTAAATATTGCAGAAGGCAGGGGCACTTTTTATACACTAAGTAGGGAATACCATCGGGACCTGGAGTAGAGCCCGACGGCTTCCTTTTTATTTGATTTAAAATCTCATCTAGAGATGGGGGTTGAGAGGCGAAAGCTACTGTAGGCAGGTGCGGAGGTTTAATGCCCGGAGGAGGGCTGTGCGTATGGAGCCGCATTGGATCCTCATAAGTGGTCGAAAAGTATTCCGTGGCCATTTCTTCCGGGATTTGGATTGTGCCCTTAGCGGCAGACAAAACCTTTTTACTGTAGTTAAAACGGTTTTTGTCAAACCGGGATTCCTCTTTGGACTTGAGAAATGCTTCTTTGTGCTTGTTGTTTTGCGTTGCTACGCTCTGTATTTATTTATTTATTTATTTATTTATTTGCAGCTGTTATAAAAAACATATACAAAAAAAAAACAAGAACACACAGATTAAAAATTAAAACTATAAATAGACAAAGACTATGAAATAAAGCTACAAACGCTGCAAATTAGGGGTATCCTCAAGATATCTCTTATCCTGGTTTTCAGGACACACCTATTAATTATTGATACATAGGTATATGATTTTTAAAATAAAATAACCAAATCAAATAAATCTTAAAACAAAAAATCCAAATAATCATAATCAAATAAATACACAAATCGAAATAATCAAAATCAAGATATTTAACATCAAATGATATTAAAAGAAAATAACGTAATTACATAAATTTAACAATCTACATATAATAAATCAAAAATAATCAAATTGAGTATAGAGCGGTACGCGCGCGAGAAGTTGTGGCAGAGGGCCTTATATCCGGCTTTCTTGGCTTCTAGTAGCTGGCGACGAAGTAGCCGCTTCTGCCTACGGAGCTTTGCTTTGAATGCGTTTTCTCTGTGAACCGGGTCGACATGGGTAGATTTTGGGTAAACACCCGAGAAGTATTCATGGACTGCCACCTGGAAGGACGCCAGTTGAACACTGGCAGGGGCATTACGGTTCACAGAGTGGTCAAGGATTGAAGTTAAATTACTATTGTGAAATTCCCAATCCTCTTTCGCAAGTGAAGGGAATTTTAGAGGAGGGAAAGATATGATTGGCGCAGGTCGTGGAGACCGGTCGGGTGACAAACTGCGGGCAGATGTGGAGTCTAGGGACGAGTGAGGTTCGACTCTGTCCGTGACTCCTTGCGACGGTTTAAGACACTGCCGTGCAGCGTCGCTATCATCATGCCCAGCAATATGCTTGTTTAGCCACCTAGCGATGATTCTCAATATTAAAAAATACTATTTACACCAACGTATGGTCTATTTGCATAGTACTAAGACAGTTTTTGGAACTTCCGTACAAAAAATATAAGAAAAAAATGTTTGAAATTACGCAATTTTCAGAAATGTTATGGCCAAACATTATTTTTTTTCTATTTATTATAGATACTTTTGAGTGGTATAAAAAATAACACAGTGATCTTAAGGTATTTTATTATTGTAATCTAATTTTTACTTAATAAAAAACGATGCATTTGATAATTTATTATATTATATTTGAAAAGCCAAATCGACTATATTTGGCGACGCGCGAAGCCGAAATCGTCATTCGTAATTGGCCACTGCCAACGGTGGGACGTATTCCCTTGTCGCCGCGGTATACCTATACATCTATATGTATATATCAAAAACGCGCGGGCACGTGGCATTGCAAAAATACCTAAATTTTAAGGTGCGTCAAATCGGAAGGGAGCCTTAAAGCACTACTGAAGCCAGAGTGAGAATAGTTATTTTCTATCATTGATGGCACATCTAATAACCCTAGCCTTTGACAAAAGCTGTTATGCTGTGGCCAGGTCGAAAACCTGACTGAAGGTCATTAACCGCCCTACCTGTACGAACGTACAAGATACGTCCGCTATATTATCGCCCAAACGTAAGTTCAAGTAGAAAGAAAAAGAAGAAAAAAACCTGAGACCCACAAAGCTTATGAGATATGTCAAATTGTTCCTACGATTCTAAATACAAACAAGGGTCATAAATGGGTCTATTCTGGAAAAAAAACTGGTATATTGTAAACAAGTTTTTCTATTAAGTAATGTAATTAAAAAAAATACAATTACTTTTTAACTACTTTTTGAATAATAACGCAAAGGTAAGCAACCCAGGGATAATTAGAAATGATATAATTTGAGTATAGATAATACATTTCATGGAAATAGATCTAATGTCTAATGTCAACAGAGGAGAAAAAGTCTTCGGAAGTGGAAGAACAAACGCTTGGTTCCATTAGCTTCTTCTTCTTCTTATTTGTGGCAATTCCACGCAGCTTGGTTGCTGGCGATTGTGCCAATTCCATTTAGCTAGAACAAAACCATTGCATAAAGAGTAGTTTATAATGTGTGTGTCGCCAATATCGGCTTGAGAATGGGATCGTCAGATTGATACATTTAACAGCATTGGTTTTTATGATGCTGCTATTACAGCAGATTTGTATGATGCTGCTATTACAGCAGACATGCTGTAATAATAGCGAAAAAATTTAAAACATGGACATCTGGTCTTATTTGTTTTTTTACCTATATTAAAAATGGATTCTGATTTGTTGCTATGGTCTGCTTGGTAAAGTGAGAAAAGTATTTTATAGACTCCAATAAAACAGTTTTTATTCAAAAATATTCGCAGCTTTATTTACATAAAAATAACACTAATAATAAAAATTTACTCGAGATTATTCAAAATATCACTTTATGTACTTCCTCAACAACAAAAATATATGCTTTCTCGATGAATGTCCCCAAAACTTGGAAAGCTATTTATAGTATTGTCTTTAAAAAAATATATGTTTATCACAAAATATATTGTCAATGGCACTAATCTATAGCAACTTTATTTCTCTGAAAGTCGATGTTAACATAAATATAGGAATGTCGATCAGATCGCAACTTTCTATAACTAAAATATAGGTACATTATTGTCAATTGTTTCTATAGCGGAAGGTTAGATTTATAGGTCGATCCGGGACGTTGATGAGATACGTTTTGATGCCCAGCTTTCCACCGCTCCAGCCAATCACAAATTTTCGGATTAGCTGCAAAATAAAACAATATAATTTCATTAGGATAATTTCCATGTTTCCATGCAGTAAGATTGTATAGCAAAAAGCCACAATAACATTCGGGGTTGATATTTCAAGTGAGATAAAACGTATCAAAATTACAACTAGAGCTGTTAACTAAAAAGGGTGAACCCGTCACCATAGGAAGTTTTAATGATATAAGATCGTTCTGTAGAAGACTTGGGATGAAAACAGTCCACCGTCTAGTTACGCCACTCGTCCGTAAGAAGCCAACGCCTTACCGCGAGATAACCAGGTTAATCAAACAGTGGGCCGACACTCGCGCCCTTACTTCCAGTTGCAACCCGATTACTCTGGTCTCCCAACTGGCTACAGGTTCAAGGTCGCTTACGGGGTTCTCTCCCTTACGTAGCGGTGATACGGTATCTACCGAATCTATCGTGGACCACGGCATCCTTTGCCCGGCTCTTTACCCAGTGCCAGATAGCCAATTGGTCATTTCAAGAGCAGATGCCGTAAGGTGAAAAACTACCCCCGCTCTATAAGCGACAATACTGTTTCCAGACTCCCCCGGTTGTCAAAATCAAAATGCACAATCGATTGGCTGACGCCGCACAGTGCGCAAACCGTCCAGGAGCGCCCGAAGGTTAACGCCTAGGGGAAACTGGCCCACAGGCCAGAGCCATACCCTGGCTCGCACTTCTGCATGGAGGCCGCCGGATGGGTGTTGACCAGTGAGTTTGACCGACCCTAAACACATGGGTCTTAGTGGCCAAACTGCAACAGGGCCCATTAGCTCCCTACGTTCAATCAAAATTACAGTCAATCTAACAAACATTTTGGTCATACGAGCCAGGTCAAAATATATAGGAAGTGATATATAGGAAATGCACAACTCGCGCACATCCATTGCCACCGGATGATGATTACAGACACACAGATAATTTAGTAGGCAGCTTTAGTATGGATTTAAAATAAGAAGGGTGCGTTTTGTCCACTACAAGGACCAAACGCAGATAGGCAAAACACAAAAGTTTTTAGGTTTATTACAAACTAAGCCAAATACTTACCCTCAGTAAGGTAATCTGCATATTCTGTTCCGCCAATCTCCTAGCGATGCAAGTCCTGGGACCATGACCGAAGGGTAGAACTAAGAATGGGCTCTGGGTCGTAAACTGGCTGTTGCCTTTCAACCAACGCTCGGGAATAAATCGCAGTGGCTCGGGAAAATACTCAGATAATCGGCAGCTCACATAGTTTTGCGTCACAATCACGGTCTGCAATAAATTTACAATATTAGGATACTTAGATCAATAATAAACTAGGCACATGCACGAAGAACACCAGCACCGCCAAGCGGTATATATAAATAAATACAAATGAAACTGCTGTGGAACTCACCGACTATAGTCGGGCCAATCTTAAGTCGGGCCAACATATCTTTAAAAAAAAAAAAAAAAAAAATATTTCTGCATAACTTTACTATCATACTATATAATATAAGATATTAAACAAAATGTACTATATTGTAATATAATGCAAAAGAATAATACTATAATATATTTAGATCGTTATCCTACTACTATTATAAACGCGAAAGTTTGTAAGAATGTATGTATGGATGTTTGTTACTCTTTCACGCAAAAACTACTGAATGGATTTTGATGAAACTTTACAATAATTTAGCTTACACATCAGAATAACACATAGGCTATAAATTATAAAGATATATAGTTTTCTATCATCATTATCACAATTTTCCATCACCACGCGGGCGAAACCGCGGGGCGCAGCTAGTATTTATATATTTGTGTATGTATGTATATGTGTGTATGTGTATATGTATCTATATGAGTACCTACGTCAGTTAGGCTTCTCCACCTAAGTCAGAAAATAAGTCGTATGCCCAGATACAGGCTATATTTGGCCTAGTTAGGTATGCGCTGAGCGTGAATGTGGGCCGTTGTTTCTTAGCACCATTACTTGGTATGACCATTTTTATGTGTGTTATAATTATGTTTGAAACAAATAAATTAAATTAAATTAAATTAATCATAATATTTTTATTACACTTCTGGGGAAGAAGCGAGTATTGACCTTACCACTCATTCACTCCCGCTTTGTAGCCATAAAACCTGAGATGCGGAAATTGCAGTTTTAAATATTTTTTCTATGAATGAGTTCATTATTTTTCTAAAGATAATGATCTTTAAAGAGATAAAACAAAAAATTGTCTGGCAAACTACAAGCGCTAACTACCACTGCGTGAAGCTGTTCCGGGTGACTGCATTTACAAGATCGTGGTATTTATTTAGTTTATACTCGTGGTCTATGGGGATATTTGATTCCCATTGAACTATTTATTCAACAATAAGGGTTATCTTCCAAAATAGGATGGAGGGCTGTGCATCCAATATCTGGATGGAGGATAGCGAACAGTTTCGTGCAGATTGGGCCAAAAGATCCATTTTGTTCTCGGATCGGCTCAACTCACGATTCAGCTCCTATTTAGAAGCCTCTCACAAGCTGGTGAATCGGTTTCTCCTGGTGGGATTGCATCCCGGCGCTACTGGACGGTTTGCGCACCGCTCGGCGACGCAAATCGGTTGTGCACTCTGACTAATTGCTGAAGGAGTCTGGAGACTAGAAATAAACTGTCTCCTAAGCAGCGGGGGTTGATGTTGACCTGTTTAATTTATTTTTATTATAGCAAACTTACAAATAGTAAATATATAATGCTAGTATTTTAGAAACATATACAAACCAAACAATTTTACTATCCTATGAACAGTTTGCAATGCTTGCATTACAAATTAACAGAAATAACATGAACACTTTGATAGTAGAAAAAAATATAATAAAACTAATAATAATATAAGGGTAAGAAAAGTAATAATTAAATAGGTTGTTAATAAGGTTATTTGGATAGAGTAAAATAGAAGTATGAGTAATTGGATAACAATATTTCTTAGACATAATATCATATAATACAATAGTATGTTATAATATAGTAATCATTTAATACAGTACATTAGGATGGCAGTTAGTAAAATCTTAAGAAGTAGGAGATAGGCTAGGTGTGATCGAGTCTTTTATTAAATTAATGGAATGTTGTCATGCAAATCTTGAAATGACCTTGGGCCACTCAATCCCGTGTGGCAATACGGGCAAAGAACGCCCAGGTCCGTGATAAATTCAAATTGAATTACCGCTGTAATTACAACAGGTAAAGCCGCGTAAGCGACTTCGGACCCGTAACCAGTTGGGAGGATGGAGGTATCCTGAAGGTTAACTCCAGACGAAGATATCCTACCAAAACTGGTAGTTAGGGGGGGAGGCTGCCCGCTGGTTACCTTTCCCGGTGACTCGCCGTGAGGCGTTGGCCCTTAACGGGCTTGTTGGCGGAGCTAGACGGTAGATTGTCTTGTCTCTAAATCTTCTACGCTCATTCCACGGCTGAAAGAATGATCCATATTGTTATACCAGCCTGGAGTGACGGGTTCGCCCGCTGTAGTCGACGCCGACCTACTGTGAATCCAATATGACACTTCTTCCAGGGAAATGATACTTCTTAGAGACTGAATTGACCTCCGGAATCCAGTCTGAAGCCTCCTCGATTATTAAGAAGGATTTCGGAGTGGAATGTTTTCATGTAATCTTTTGAGTCATTAAGCACAAAACGTATTGGGTGTTTGGAGGGTACTGTCAAAATCTGAGAGCCTAATTACACCATAATCAACACAAGAACTTCATCATGGCAGTAGGTAGGTGTACCGGCCTTGATATTGTCACGTTGTGGGTTTAATGACATAATGATACTAAAATAAAAGAAATGAAATTGTAAAATGAATCTTTAATTACCACTTCGTCGACTGACCGACGGATATATTTGGCGATAATGCGCCTAGACAATTAAATCATTCTTTAGAGATTTAATTAACTGGAAATAACAATCGTTTAAAATATAATTAATCTAAAATTACTAACAATTTGAAGAGAAAAATAAAAGAAGGAGCAAGAGCCTCAGGTCGAGGGCATTTAACGAAAGTATTTAGTTAGAGTGATCAGATGGGACTTTAGTTTTTTTTTCTCTTTTCAAAAAAATTTCATTGGATAGATTTTTTTTTTGTTTTGCGAGGGGGGTGTGTCACGCCCAGGAAATCTAGAGTTGCATTTCCTCGCGTGAAAACGCCGTGGAAACATATTTCGATTTTACTCGATACAAATCGATATTGAAATCAGTGTTGCCAAGTGTTGCTAATGAATAGTCGCCGATGGCACCAGAAAAGATAGCCTAAAGTAGCCGTTTTGCAAAAATCGTTGCCTAAAAAATCGCCACTTCGAAAATGACAAGTACCTTGGTATGGTAAGGCAATAAAAAATACTAAATGGTGGAATCCCTATTTTGAAGCGACAAATTGAATGACAAAGATGGTTGCAAACCCACCAATCTACACCAATCTACCCGATTTCGACATTTTTTTGGGAAAACGAGTTCTAGTTTTTTTTGCCAATGAAAAGGATTGCAGGTCGTAGGTCTAAATAAAGGAATTGAAATAATTGTAGGCAGTTACAGATGTTTTTTAGAAAAAAATATCAAGCTTATTACATAAAATTCATTGGATGGAATAAGATTGTATGATAAATTAAAACAAATTACCTACGTGCTAAGATTACCAGTTTGCATAAAACTAATATATTTGTGAACAAAATACCATGAACCATACATAAATGTAGAATGTAAAATGACCAAAAACCTATCATGATTACATTAAGAAATAATTAACAATATTTCCTTTAAACTTTACTTTACTTTACTTTAAACTTTTACACAGAGAGTTTACAAAAAGCAATTACATACTTACAAAAATATTCAACTAAACCATTCCAACTTATGTTTAACACATGAGAAATTTATTTATTTTAAAAACCCTACAAGTTACTTATATGTTCGGCGTCATTATGTTGGAAATAAACAAAATCGTCCTCACCGTCCATATTAAAATGAACAATTGGTGTAGCCTAAATCGGCGACAGGCGTTTTGTGCTATTTTTTAGTCGCCGATAATCCATTCAAGGTAGCCTAATTGGCTATATATCGTCTAAGTTGGCAACACTGATTGAAATAGGTTAGATCGATACGTCAAACGTCTTGTCAGCTGACAGGTCTGTTTTTTCTCTTTTGTTAAAGCCATGAGAACAAGCATTTTGCACCAAATTGCTGATTGCGTAAATGCCAATCCGAATTTGTCTTTGATAAGTACGTTTCATATTTAAGGAAATAAAACAAATAAAATTATTAATAACGTAGAAAATTAACATTTAATATGCTGGTAAAACAGAAATAAATCTAGGAATTATTCCACATATTTCAATATATTGATATTTTTATTGGACTCAAATTATCTATGGTTTGACAATTTCGATCTAGATAAAAGCGGGGTTACGGACCCGGCATTTTCACTTTTTTGGACATTTATGCGATCAACAAGTTGACCCTTGGCAAGCGTTGGACCTCATTCCCTTCGGTAAGTCGTTTTATTCGAATATTCAGGAATGCCGTGACGGTTTCCGATAAGTGCACATAGTTTCATGCGAGTTCACATCGCGTTTCGCCTGTTGGAAATGAGGGAACGTGTCACAAACGCGTGCTCGCTGGGGGTTGGGAAAAGGGCCAATCCGCGCTATCCTTTTCCCAACCACCCGCAAAAAGGGAGATTTTTGTTAGGGCAAGGTTAATGCGTGGCGTTTCTTGTGGTTTTACAGGGGTCCTCGAGGGATACGACTTCATCGCCAAGGATGCGCCTATAACATCATGCGGTCGGCGTAAAAGGGTCGCCACGTGCATCAATCGTCCGCGCGCACCTTCTTCTCCGGACTCCTCGCGCGCGACGCCTACATGAGCACGTGCGCGACCGGCGCTATAGCCCGGGCCGGCTGAGAGCGCGGTTCCGCCGAGGACGGCCGTCGCCCGCCCGCCTCGGAAGCTGCCCTCCGCCGCCCGTATCGTCCCGCCGCCCGCTCCAGCTGCTGCGCCCGCCCCGGGCGTTCGCTGACGACCGCCTTCACCGCGCGAACCCGTCTACCCGCCGTACCTCGAAACCTGCTCCGCTCTCCGGCAGCAGCTTCTAGCGCCTCTTCGGGGGCCGACTTCGAGGCAGTCGGTGCCCGACCCCCGCGAGACGTTCGCGTCGGCTAAGCCGCGGGATCTCCCCGATAACTGACTTTTGCATACCCGTCCTCGGAACCTTTTTCCCGCACCGAAGTTGAACTCGAGAAATATGCCCTCGACCTGACGCCCTTGCTCCTTTTTTTATTTTTCTCTTCAAATTGTTAGTAATTTTAAATAATTATATTTTAAAAGATTGTTATTTCCAGTTAATTAGATCTCTAAAGAATGATTTAATGGTCTAGGCGCATTATCGCCAAATATATCCGTCGGTCGGTCGACGAGGTGGTAATTAAAGATTCATTTTATAATTTCATTTCTTTCATTTTAGTATCATTATGTCATTAAACCCACAACGTGACAATATATGGTCGTTAGTGTCGTCTAGCTGTGCAAAGCGTATTGCTACAGCGAGCGCGAACTATCCTCTGAATAGCTCCAGTGATTGTGGTTAATCTCGTCTAGAAGTATATGTTGAAAAGCACTTAAAAATATTTTTTTGCATATCTGATTTCCAGTCATACAACATTATATTCCAGAGCATTGGAGGAGGAATGCAAAAATTCCAACTGTCGTCCAGTCTTTCCGACATTGAAGACCAACACATGCTGTCGCTGTCATAATCTCATCGCAAGATTAACTCCTTCAGGTCCACATCGATCATAATTGTGCTACCATACCCCAAGAATAGCTCCATTTTGGTTGGTTCAAGTGAGAAACTTTTTTGTGGAAGTCTATGTAAACTTGTAAATCATTTAATTCACTATAGATACTTACTGCATGCTTCAATATTATGTTATCCTTTGAATAGACAGAAGTTGTGTTTATTCTGGAGTCGTCATAAAGCAGAATGAGATTTTTAAAGCTAGCCCAAAATTTGTTTGCATATGAAGAGTGAAGGGGTCAGCCCGTTTGGCTTAGGACAACCAAGATTTTAAACTAGCTGTCACCAGCATATCCAGATGGGACAACTTGGGTTGTCGACTACAGCGGGCGAGCCCGTCACCTCAAGGAAGTTTTAACGATTAGTCATTCTATCACCCTGAAATAAAGCGCAGAAGACTTGGGGACAAAACAATCCACCGTCAAGCTACGCCACGAGCCCGTAAGAGACCAACGCCTTAACCGCGAGATAGCCAGGAATGTTACCCGGCGAGCCGACACTCGCGCCCTTACTTCCAATTGTGACCAGATTACTCCGGTCTCTCGATTGGTTACGAGTTCGAGGTCGCTTGCGCGGTCCTCTCCCTTACGAAGCGGTGAAACGGTGTTTACCAAATCTATCGCGGACCACAGCGTCCTTTGCCCGGCTGTTCACCCAGGATCGGATGGCCGATGGTCATTTCAAGAGCAGTCGCCGTAAGGTCCGCAACCACCCCCGCTCAATAGGAAACAGTACTGCTTCCAGACTCCCCCGACTGTTAGTCAGAGTGTACAGTCGATTGGCTTACGCCGCACGGTGCACAGACCGTCCAGGAGCGCCAGAAGGTTGATTCCCAGGCGAAACTGACCATAAGAGTCCTACCCAGGCTCGCACTTCATGCGTGGAGGCCGTCGGATAGGTGTTGACCCAAGAGTATGACCAACCCTGAACAGAATGGGTCTTCGTGGCCAACTCAGCAAGGGCCCATTAACAGATGGGACATCTTGCGGTGTCAACTACAACGGGCGAGCCCGTCACCACAGGACGTTTTAACGATTAGTCGTTCTATCGCCCTGCAGTGAACGTAGAGACTTTGGACAGTACATTCTACGTCCAGCTACGTCACAAACCGTGAGAGTCCAACGCCTTACCGCGAGTAAGCCAGGAGTAAACCCGGCGGGCTCGAGATACTCGCGCCCTCACTTCCAATTGTGACCAGATTTCTCCGGTCTCTCGATTGGTTCCGAGTTCGAGGTCGCTTGCGCGGTCCTCTCCCTTATGAAGCGGTGAAACGGAGTGCACCGAATCTTCGCGGACCAAGGCGTCCTTTGCCCGCCTCTTACCTGGGATCGGATGGCCAATGGTCAATTCCAGAGCAGTCGCCATAAGGTACGCAACCACCCCCGCTCTATAGGAAACAATACAGTTCCCAGACTCCCCCGACTGTTAGTCGGAGAGCACAATCGATTGGCTTGCGCCGCACGGAGTGCAGACCGTCCAGGGGCGCCAGAGGTTCGATTCCCAGGGGAGACTGGTTGACCCAGTGTCCTACCCAGGACTCGCACCCCGTGCGAGGAGGCCGTCGGATGGGTGTTGACCCGTGAGTGTGACCGACCCTGGACACATGGGTCATCGTGGCCAACTCATCATGGGCCCGTTAACCCCCGGACAGATGGGACAGTTGGATTTTGGTGAAATCATGCCATGTCGATGAATAGATCCGAGCCTTTCGAGGGACCAGAAATTGGTAATGCATCTATTCTTGCCCGACAATATCAGGTAGTAGGCAAAAGCGATACACGACGTGGGATACTGTAGATATCGCCGGGAAAAGAGCCTGAAATAGCTCAATTGAATATAAGCGGGTAGTCCATTCTTTTATTTGGAACGTAAGAGTTGTAGGACGAGCTTAAAATATCACGCACCACAGGCAGGAAATTGTACCAGAAGAGTGCAAACTGGAAGAGATTGTGTCGAATTGACCCAGAGGTGTTCGTTTAGTAATAATAATTTAATAATAAACATTAAAAAAAGTAAAACGCAGAACCTATGTTTAAAATAAAGCAATAGAAATTCTTAGAATTTCTATTCTACATTTAACCGGATTTCTTGGTTGTAAGCCATACTTACTCCTTTTGGCACGTGATATCCTGATATTGCAGTATCGCTAGTTGCTATTCGGCCAACACCAATAGACACCGGATTGAGCCTCAGAGATTCCTTTAAACAGGCCTTTGTATAGACAGCTTTGCTCAGTACTTCCGGGGTTATTTCATCATTGTCTTTCGGTAGTAGCATCAGAGATTCTTTGTAAAGTTTTTCTTGCACCTTAGGATTAGTCGCCATGTGATAAAGAAGGAAACTCGATGTGTAAGTAGTCTGAAAATAAATATCGACTACAGATCTTAGATTTCAATACGCTAAGAAGGCATCTTAACTTGGGGTTGTGCGGCAAAACTCTGCTAGCCACCCTTTTCAAAGCGCAAAAGGCTATGCTAAGGGTGATCAATAAAAAACCTCAAACATATTCTTCCGGTGACCTTTCCCGAGAGTATAGAGTGTTAAGTGTGAGAAAAATGTTTAATGCTGGTAACTCTCACTAAATTCCAGAGTGAGTTAGGAGAACAAAATAAAAGCTAGCAATCTCAAGTGACGAGAAGATCAAAACAAACAAATTTTGCAATACCGCTCAGGAGATCCGCTTTTGGGCAATCCAGTTTCATTTATATTGCCCTTAAATTTTATAATTGCCTACCAGTAAACATTAAAGCCACTAAAATTTCATATACATTAAAAAATAGTTTGAGTGCCTACCTCTTAAATTGTACAAATGCAGTTATTGAACACCTTATTAGATAATTGAATATTTATAATAAAAGCATAATAATATAAATTGATGATTTCTAAATATAATTTTATTTTTGTGAATTTATTTTGTATATTATTAATACATATATCATGTTTTAAAATAAAATACTAGCTTATTGACAGTTTTGATGACATTTTCTTAAGAATTTTAATTAGGTAATTAAGATATTTCTTTCAACATTAAGTATGATTTTGTTTATTTATATAAATATAATATTATAAATTTCTTAAGATGATTATAATTAAAATAAATTGTCTTCCTTGGAACAGGCAGCAGCCTAGTTAGGTTATGACTTTTGTATATTGTATCTACTGATAATTTGAAATCAATAAAATAATTTGAAAATTTGAATTTTGAAGATAGACTATAACAAAAAAAAACAAAATAGAGTATAAAAGGCAGGGTGATGACCCCTGATGCAGTCTTTCCCAAAGTGTGCGCTGCAGTGCTCTAGCAATGCCACAGCAAAGCGGCGCGGGCGAGCACCCTTGGCTCTTCAGACGTCAATTAAACTTTTTACTTTTTTCTCATGCAGCTATGCGGACAGACTTGTTAGTGTTGCTCAATTAATAATTATATTCAGTCTAACCTATACTACTATCCGATACTCCGATACTAATAACTAAAGACGATAATAATCAACTCCGATACTACTATGGGTGTCCCCAACTCTGATACTACTAATGGATATGGATGGATGAATTCCCCGCTCTCATTCCCTCTTCCAAGTCTAATTCCTGATGTCCTACTTTCAACGATAAGGTTTTTTGAACGTTCGCATGCCACTAGGGGTGATTCTTGTTTGTTCATAAATTAGCAATAAAAAATTGATTGAGCTGAAATATGTGGTATAAGTGGTTGAAGAGCGATAACTTAGCTTTATTTTGATATGAATTTGTAGACCTATGACTTTATTTTTATGATATGCCCGTGTTTTTAAATTGATTCAAAATTTTGCTGAATTTTTCGCTGTATGTTAATATCCTTACATCCCTAGGCTGTATCGTGGGCAAACAAAATTAATTAATATCCTCCTAGCGATGAGTAAATAATAAATATTATAATATTAAATAGTAAATAATAAATATAATAATAATAATAAATAAAGTAAACATTATTGCAATACAATGTATAAACAGCGGATTTATAAGTAAAAATATCTTTTGCCCATTATAAGATATAAATCCTTCTGCGTCTTATCAAATGATCTAAACATCAAAATATCAACTACCCTAGGCAACTTAAATACGATCTCTCAAGCAGAATGCATTGGCATCACCAGAGCAGCACAGGCAGTCGCAGCCAAAGATGTCGGAGACGTAAGTTTGAAATTTGTCTCCGACAGTGCTTCCGTGCTACAAGCGCTAGCAAAAAATATGATAACCTCAGTCCTCGTACTGGAATGCCACAATGCGCTTCAATCCATTGCAGGGTCAAATAAAGTGACCCTGCAATGGATTAAAGGGCACAGTGACTCACTGGGCAATGACCCGGCGGACGAACTGGCCAAAAGGGGATCAAAGGAATTAGTATATGGACCGGAACCCTTGATGCCCATTCCCCAGGCCCAAATAAAAACATGGCTACGCAGGAACACCGAAGAAACCCACCTTACAGAATGGAAAAAAAACGCAGGATGCAGGCAAACAAAGAACGCGGTTCCGGAAGCGTCCAAAAAACTTGCCCGCAACCTCACCAGATTAAAAAGGGACAAAATCCGTAGTCATAGGTACTATGACAGGCCACTGTCCCCTAAACAAACACCTGTTTACCATAGGTGTGACAGACAGCCCTCTATGCAGAGGATGCATGGAGGAAGAAGAAACGCCACAGCATGTGCTCATGGAATGCAGGAGCGTTGCAGAGCAACGGGCAAGAATACTACAATCTCCAGCATCTCTCCCGGAGGCCTGTAGCAACCCAAACAGGCTGCTAACCTTCTGGGACAGCCTGGGTTGGCTGGAGTAACATAAATGGAAACATGAGCCACGCACAACGGCCCAATCAAGAGGCCAAGTGCGGGAAAAAGCCCAGTCAAACTAACTAACTAACTAAGATATAAATCCGTAAATACAACCCGGTGCTAATACAACGAAAACTTTACCATCTTTGAACTACCAAGTAAAAACATTTTTGAAGATCTGGGCATTTTTGAATACACTCGATAAAACATTTCATGAACAACAAAACCTATATTTAACAACTAAATTTTCCCTTGCAGTGCCACAATGGGGGAGGGCTCTCACGCCCCCCGGGGGGGGGGGGGGGGGCTCCTCCCCCAGAGCAATTTTATCCCCTTCATGGAATTTCTGGATTCACGCTAGTCTCAGCCTTTCTAACTGATAATCTTCAATACTAACGATGATATTGTCAAAATAGAATTATGGCTCTTCCAAATGCAAATATATTTTTTAAATGACGATTTCAATCTTTTGTCCTAAAAGTTTGACGACCTATAAGAGGTTTTTGCTTAGTAAAACAGGCAAATATTTAAAAAGGAGACAACACAAAAAATGTAATACATACCGTGTCGATAGCAGCTAGTAAAAAGTCTACGGAAACTCCAACAATATCTTTGAGGTCCACTTCAGAATTTGCTAAGTATGTGTCCAAGAGAGACGGCTCCCTCGAACTGTCATCAGTGTTGTCCCCGAAGAAGGACATTTTTTGAGAAACCAGGTCGACGGCAACCCTAGAAAAAATTAAAGATTTTTTATGAAAATAAGCCCCATTTCGGCCTTTTCTGGAACCAGGTTTAGAGCCCACATATGATATCGACCTGCTTGAGAGAATGCAGAGTTACTTCCCGAAACTACCACCGACACTTTGAGTTAAGAGAAAAGCCTTTGAACAGTAGAACTTGAAATGCAGAAAGATAGGGGATTCGATCGAGACCTACAATATACTTTCGGGATTCTACAACTGTGCTGATATCAAACAGGTACACATTCGATAATGACTCACATCTCTGAGGGAAAGACTTAAAGCTATCGCAGATATTTTTCTAGATAAATCTATAAAAAAAACATTTTCTGCTTTACAGGTTGATCAGAACAAACTACCAAGTGTTGCAGTTGGTAACAATGCTAATATTTTGAATAACAAACAGGACAGTTACATAAAGTGTGAAAATACTGATTGAAAACTAAATATATATCAGATATGGCCACATCATTTTCTGCTGCTTGGCCGTTTATTATTATTAACAAACTTAACATATTATTACAAGAATTAGCCCGTGCCAGCAGGGCTAATTCTCTATAATTATAATCAATATAATTGTTTTGGTATTCGTTTGTACTTTTTTGAACTGAAAATCTTTTAATTTTGTTTTCCTATGAATCACATTGTTTACTTGACCTATCAGGAGTCTATATCCGTTCCTTTCCTCCAGCTTTAAATCGGATTCATTCTTTGAAGACATCAAGACCAAGGACCACGTCATCCAGAATCCACTCATTCATCACTTAGAAATATGGTTCTCTCCTGACGGTAAAAGTCCAAGGCAGTTAAGTATGATTTCATGTGCTCTTATGGTGTTAAACTGAGGGGTCATGAAGAAGATAGAAACAAAGTTATTTCTTCTCTCTGAGGCCTCTTTGGGTGACTATTATTCAACATACGGTATTACTTCTCACAATTTTCCAATTTAAACTAAATAAAGATTTTGCCAGTGAGACAAAAAAAAACAGAATAATTTGTAGAGATTGTGGCCTTCATTGATTATAGATTTCTCATAAATAAATCATAGATCGCCGATTTATGTCCCGGTCAATAAAATGTAAAGTAAGATATGAAAGTCTAATTCGGAGAATTACCATGGGAACTCCTAAACAATAGGAATCTCATTAGATCATTCGTAATCATATGTAAATAACACTATGGAAAACAGATAACAAGGCAAAAAGACAACAGCAAATAGAATAGTCATGGGTTGGTGGGGATGATATTTGGGGCCCTTACGGAGGGCTACCACCCTAAACATCACTTCGCATGATCAAAATAAAATCTGTAATTAGTTATACCAATAGATAAAGGTCTAAAGTTTCATGTGACTAAAGTTTTATTAAATAATCTTCTATATCTTCTATATGACAAATATGTAGAGAAATTTCAATAAAAATGAGCCTAACTGAAATGAAGATTTTGATATATCGATTTTTGACATAAATGGGTTGGTTGATGAATCCTCTAAATCAGTGGTCGCCAATCAATGACCTGTGCGCCACAGCACAATAGTGTACCACGAGTATCCTCCTGGTGTGCCGCCAGGTTTTTGAGTTATTCTTTATCAGGTAAGGAAACGCAACTTATACATTTGTGGACTTACTCAGTAATGAAACATGGTGCAAAATTGGTTTTCGTAATGGATTTGTTTAAGAACCTTAATAAATTAAATGCAAGTATGCAGGGGCAAAATGAGAATATGCTGACATCATCTGATGAATTGAAAGGTTTTGTTAATAAATTAATTCTGTGGAAAGGTAATATTAACAATGGCAGCATTTCCATGTTCCATTATACAAAGTGAGATGTAGACTCGAAAATGCTGTCTGTAGGGCTGTTCATAACGACTCATTTTTATACTTTTCTCATAAGTTTGTTTACTAAAAAGATGTACCATAAATTAGCTTTCGGCGAGACGAATTTTATGGTTTTGCGACGATTGGACATCCTTCATTTTTAGTATTTTAGTTAAAAGTGTCAATAATTTTATTTTGTCATGAAATATAAGTATACATAGTTTATTCAGCAATTAAAAAACAAGTATGTCAAAGTGCCCAGTAGTCATTTATTTATTTATATAAGTAATGCAAATATAAAATGAGTGTAAACAATTTCAGCATAGAAATTATGCATAAAAATATTTCCAAAATTGAATCAAAATCAGAAAAAAGAATACATCGCATAGTCTAGTGACAACTTCACCTAACTAGGCCGGGACCTGCTCTAAGGTAAACATTTATTTTTGAATGTGCTTGCAATAATACCGTGTTTATAAAAAATGGCATATATTCCATTTATGCACAAAATAATAGAATTGCAAAACCATATTAAAAATGACTAAATACTTAAAGTTAGAAGTGGAAAATTAAAATGTCAGCAAATAAATTCAAATCAGAAAAAAAACATTTTAAAATAGTCAAAATTAGAATAAGAATATAAATAAAATAGTCCTGCATTTTACTTATAACTAAGATAAAATAGTGTTAAAACTAAAACAAATATCTCTTAACCCCTAGAGCCCCAATTGGACGATATCGGCCACAACACGATTCACGTCGTTTTAATTTTATTTCAATTTAATTTGTTTTATTTTATTATGTTAATATATTTTATTTAAATTATGGGTACAGTGGTTTGGTAGTAATTAATGTTTTGGTGAGACAGTGTCATAAATCAATTTTTTTACTAATTTTTACTAAAATTTTTTGGGACATCAAATTGTCAATCGGCTTCGGCTGAGGGGCCGAGGCCTGACGGGTTAATATACTTTTAAACTTTGAAAGGTTTCCAATTTATTTAGAGTATTCTCCAACTCAATGATCCTGAGATTAACAAAAGATGTCTAATTAAATATTTCTATAGAGATTATTATAATCCACACAGTAAAAGCCTTTTTGAGTATTTTTACATATTTCATCCATGGATTTCTCGCTATATAGAACATATTGCGGTATGTATGTTTTCATCGTACCTTAGGTCTTTGGCTACCAATTCCTATATAATTTATAGTAATAATTTGTAAGAATGCTAGTATCACCTCATGGGAAATGCATTATGCCTGTCACTGGGCCTTAAAACAATAAATAGGAGTATTCACAGTGAAATTATTTCTATCTCCATTACTTCTTAAATAATATTATTTGAAAAAACTTACTGCTCCAAGTAGTCCTGGGCTCTACAAAACTTCCTATAGAGTGGTGTGTCGAAATATCTCCACATAAAGCCACGGTCCAATTGCAGCGTGCTGCTATTTGACACAAAAGCCGCATCAATTAACCTTGAAGTCTTGGAACCTTTTTCTATTTCGTCTGGACCAAAGCTATCCAGACGAACGTCAAATGCAATTACACACATAACTGTAATTAAACATAAAAGAAAATAAGATAAGAACAGAAAATAGTCGAAAGCACCTGTGTGACACCAATCTAAAGGTGAAAACAGTGATAGTGCGTATACATATATAAAATGAAGGGCCATGGGTAAGGTTGCCATATTTTGCGAGAGTTCAATCGGGGCGCTCTGGAATGGGGATTAAAAAAAACGCAATAGTATTTATTTGCTTATTTAAATAGATAAAGGTTTAACACATTTAAAGTACTTAGTTGAAGCGGAAGAAGTACATGGTGTATTATGTTTTTCTGAGGACTTCACTTTTTTCAGCAATGCGGAATTCCCTTTAACATAATTATAAAACTCTGTGCAAGTCACATTATTATTATAGTTCATCTGACCCTGTAATATCGACTCCACAGTTTTTGGCAGAAGAGAATTTCTCTAATCAGTCCACTAGGCGGACATTAAAGAAACCACCCTTTCTACTGTAGCAATGTGGACTGGAATCGCAAACAAATATTGACATAGTTTTAGCATTTGGCATTTACTTTCTGGATTTTCTGTTTTATTAAAAAAGTAAGTCCATCACTCTTCCACAGACTTCGTCAACTTCTATATGCTAATTCAGACTCCGAAAAGTTTTTAAGATACGTACCCACGCCAACTTATCTGCTCTGATAAGCGAGAAAAGAATGCTAATTAAATTATTCATTCATTCATTGCACAGATATTGTGGCATTTTAGCGTTCGATTTGCACAGATATTGTGGCATTTTAGCGTTTGTCGGGACATTGGGACAGAGGAATCAATAACAGTGATAGTCCCGATATATCGGGACGGATGGCAGCCCTAGTCATGGGGAATAGTGATCAATATGAACTTTAAAAAAATTTTGGTAATTCCATTTTAAAATTTACTAACTTAAAAAATTACATTTTAGCAAGGGTTTGAGTAAGAAATAAATATATTTTGTCTGAAAACCAAATATATTTGGGTTTCTAAAAAAAATATACATTTTACTCAGAAAGAAAAGTTAAAACGTGGAAAAGTATTGATCATATGTCCCATCACAGTTCCCTCTCAGTGTCAACCAAAGGGTCATCGAGGTTCTCCTTTTCTGGACCTGACAGGACAGAATTATCAAGGTCCATCAATACCGCGAGTCTTTCCCGTCATACGTTTTCTTCTTCCTTCATTTGAGGGCAGACTGTAATCTATCTTTCCAAAATCGATTCATGCTTCGATTTGTCTGGGAACTAGATGGCATTAGCATCTCGTTTCCACAAAAAAATGACGATTGATTTTACCTGTGACCCTTCATATATGTGGGAGTAACTTAAGTTATAATAATGAAATGAAATGAAAAGAAATGAAACATCTCTTTATTGCACAATTAAAAGAAGGTACAATGGCAGACTTATTGCTACATAACAATATCTTCCAGTCAAGTAATGTGTGAAAAGAAGGGTAGTTATAGAAATTTTCTGTGGCAATTACATATGTTAAACCAACAGTAATTATAGTTTAAAACAGTGAAAACAAATTTGTAATTAAAATAATAAACAACACAACAAGGCACAACATCAAATAGACAAAATTTATGACTAGACAGACCGTAATACTTCAATATGCTGAATTTCTATTTACAAATCTAAATTCTAATCTTCTAATCTTTTTACATATCTAATCTAATTACAAAAAACGCTGCGGACTGATGCTCCGCAAGTATGCACTGGTTTTTAACAACAATTATTTTATAAAAGTGTGAAACCGACCAAAGTAGCATTCTCGTGCTGCTTGTCCTGGGTTTAAATTTCTAAATAAAATATTCTCAAGAGAGACAAGTATTCTCGGGCTTTAATGTTTTTGTAAAAATAAAAATCCCCAGTATTCTAGGGATTTCAAGTTAAAAGGTTAAACTCCAGGCTGTAAACTCCAGGTGGGTGGGTGTAAATAAATGTTAAACTCTAGGTGTGTGTACTCTGTAGGTGTGTAACTCTAGGCTGGCTAAATGTATTAGATTGTATAAATAATGTGAAGGTTGTTTTGAATAAAACTGATATCACTTACTTTCTAGACTTAATCTTGATAAATCGTTCATGAAGTCTCCTCTCCGTTTATTCTTCTTTCCGTCGCATTTGACATATTTGATCCGGTCAGCAAATTCCGTCACAATATTATCAACAACTTCAATATAAGCCTTCACCTTCGTCGGGCTGGATATGCTCTTCTGGAAATTGCTCCGCAAGCGCCACCATTCCGGCCCATTCCTATTTTTTTTTTCATATGTAAAATGAAAAAAATAATAATTTAGCAACGCATGTGAAGACGCTAACAAGGAAATTAAAGATAGTTAGTAAAAGAAAGAATGAAAGAAGAGTTGCCCAAAGAGCAATAAATGAGCTTTTTTGGGGATTCCACATGTGACTATGCAAAATAGGTTATTAGACAGTCCCACTTCAAGTCATTAAACAAGAGAAGCGAAAATCTCAATTTTAGAATGTATTTCTCTCTAAGATATTATTCTTTTGATTAGATTCCAATTATTTCGAATTTGTCTTTTTTTTAATTACAATTAGGTTTTTATAAACAATAAGTCTTTTATAAAAAACCATTCATTATCAATGTTATTATTATAGATGGCCAAATAAATTACTATTAGTTTCACCATCAATGCTATCAGCACCACCTGCATTTCGGTGGTGCGAAAGGTAGACAAATCGTTGTGCGGAGTCAAGAATATATAATCAAGATATATAATCAATGCTAGCGTATATCTCACTCGACCAAAGGCTGTGCATTTGAGACTTTTAGGACAATGATACCTCTTAGTCTAGAAGTTCAATCAACATCAAGAATCCTCGCCAGGAGCTTTCTCCTTTAAGAATGGTTTCGATGTGGATCAAGGGCAGAAGCACATAATTAGTTAGTTAGTTTGTCTGGGCTTTTTCCCGCACTTGGCCTCTTGATTGGGCCGTTGTGGGTGGCTCATGTTTCTATTTATGTTACTCCAGCTAACCCAGGCTGTCTCAGAAGGTTAGCAGCCTGTTTGGGTTGCTACAGGCCTCCGGGACAGATGCTGGAGATTGTAGTATTCTTGCCCGTTGCTCTGCCACGCTCCTGCATTCCATGAGCACATGCTGTGGCGTTTCTTCTTCCTCCATGCATCCTCTGCATAGAGGGCTGTCTGTCACACCTATGGTAAACAGGTGTTTGTTTAGGGGACAGTGGCCTGTCATAGTACCTATGACTTTACGGATTTTGTCCCTTTTTAATCTGGTGAGGTTGCGGGCAAGTTTTTTGGACGCTTCAGGGTAGAAGCATATAAAAAACGCATCACTTAAATGAAACTTACGTGGGCAAAAGACCTCCAGAATTGTATATATCCGCGCGATCTTTTCTGAATTTTACAAGTGCCAAATGCGAACGTCTCTCTGGGTATCTTCCTTCATTTCTAAACAGCGTCTCAATATCACGCGGATCAAATAAATACAGCAGATTAACACTCGGCAAGATGGTTTCCCTCACTATCTTGCCATATTTTCGATAATTCTTCATGCCATTGCGGTGCAGATAGTCAAAACTGTAAGAACCTAAAAACACACTGAGAATTCACACTTATTTTTAATTGGGGCAGCCTTGATACAGCATCAAGATTATCAGTATTCGAGCACAAACCACTAAAATTAAGATTGCTACAGAAATTTCCACCGTATATTTTCTCAGTAACAAAGGCCTAAATTAAAAAAAACTTAAATATGATTTTGGGCTTCTTTTTTATGAGAAAAACAAAAACTACCTCTTATAAAAATTCTATTTTTAAAAAAATGAGGTCAACATTTTTTTTTGGCTTAGTTACACATTATCTTGAAATATTTTTCTAGTTGGAAGTCCTCGAATTAAATCCATATATATTAAAATTCTTTTGGTTTCTTCGACCTGAAACCTTGGTATTAACTATCATGGGACTTATATATTTAAAATGGCATTGGTAATTTTAAATTTTGTTAAAGTAGATTTTATATGGCATAAACTTTATGGTCAATGGGTCAATGGGATTAGTCTAGAGTCCACCGATCACCTCAATAAATAATAAATAAATACAAACGGAGCTGCCATGGAATTCACCGACCGGAGTCGGGCCCATCATAATACTATTTTTTTTACACTTCTGGGGGGTGAGCAGTGGATTCCGGACTTACGAACCGGCTGTGGTAGGTTTAGGACAGCTGTCTTGCCACATGTGAGCGTTCACCTTGCCACCCATTCACTCCCCCTTCGAAGCCATAGAATTTGAGATGCGCAAATCGCAGTTTTAGATAATTTTTCTAAGAAAGAGTTGATTATTTTTCTGGAAAGGCCAAGATCTTTAAAGAGGTGAAATAGAGATTTAGCTGGCAGGCCACGAGCGCCAACTTCCACCGCGTGAAGGTGAACAGTGAAGCCGTTCCGGGTTACGGCATTTGCAAGATCATGGTATTTATTTAATTTGTACTCGTGGTCTTTTGGGATATTTGATTCCCATGGAACAGTTAATTCTACAATAAGAGCCACCTTCCGAGATAGAGAGTAAAGAGTTATATCTGGACGGAGGGCTGTGCATCCGAGACTTTCAGGGAATTTATACTGCTTAGAGACCGAATCAACCTCCAGAATCCAATCTGTAGCTTTCTCGATTATTGAGAAAGGTTTTGTAGTTAAATGTTTTTTGCCTTTAGAGCCATCCCGCACAAACTGTATTGGGGGTTTGGAGGATACTGTCAAACCCTTGTTGGCACGAGCCACTGAGAGACTAATTACCTCGCGAATAACAGCGAGAACTTTGTCATGGCGGTAAGTGTACCGTCCTTGATCTAAGGCCACCTTGCAGCCAGCTAGAATGTGTCTAGCTGTGCAAGGGGTATTGCTACAGAGGGGACAAGAACTATCCTCGGCAAAGCTCCAACGAGCGAGGTTACTGGGGTCTGGAAGTGTATGCTGAAAGGCATTCAAATAAAATTTCAGCATCTCTGGCGTCCAGTCATAGAGCATTACCTTCCAGTGCATTGGAGGCGGAATGCAAAAGTCACCAATTGTTGTCCAATCATTCTGGCATTGAAGGCCAATAGCATGAGCCATACTCTTGCTGTCGTAATCTCCCCGCAAAAGAGACTTCTTCAAGTCCACGTCGCTCGTGGTTGTACTGCCATACCCCAGACCAGTGCCATTCTGGCTGATTCCAGTAAGGAACCTTTTGTGGAAGTCTACGCGGGCTTGTAGTTCATTTGAATCACTACAGCCACTTATTACGTGCTTCGATATTGCCGGATCTTTGGAATTGCACAGAATCGAATTTTTGGTTATTCTGGAGTTGGCGTAGAGCAGAGAGGGCAGTTTAAGCGCTAGCCCAAAATTTTGTTTGGACCTGAAGAGAGTCGAGGGGTCAGCTGGTTTGGCTAAGGACAGCCAGGATTTTAAACTAGCTGTCACCAGTGCATCTAGACGGGACAGTTGGGTTTTGGTAAAATCGTAAATAAGAAAGGGCCATGACAAATGTGACGTTAGATAATTGTCATAGATCCAGGCCTTACGAGGGCCAGAAATTAGCAAGGCATCTATTTTCGCCAGGCAACTTTTGAAATGCTCTATAACATGATCGCCCGAGACGTCTTTTCCCTGATGGGTGATTTTTCTGCCGAGGAATTTGAAATGATTGTTTGGGCCTATAAGGGAGATATTAGAGCCCTTATAGACCAATTTGGGGTCATAGGATGTAAATTTTGTGCCCATGCGGGCGAGTCCAAGGCAAAAACATTTGGAGGGCTTCACTTTTATACAGCCTGACCAGTCGCAGAAAAGCTCCACTTTCTGTAATAGCAGGGAAAGCTGCTTGGGGCTTCTGGTGATGAAAGTTAGGTCGTCGGCAAAAGCGAGGCACGACGAGGTGTATTGGCCGTCTGTTTTAAAACGGTAGCCCCACTTCCTGTCAAACTGGCTCAGGCTTTCCAGAAGTATATTAAAAACTATATTAAAGATCGTCGGGGAGAGGCAACAGCCCTGAAATAGTCCAATTGAATATGGTATAGAGCGGGTAGTCCATTCTTGCGTTTTAACATGGAAAGTCAGACAGTTGTAGTAGGAGGCTACAATGTCACGCACGACTGGTGGGAAGTTGTACCAGCGGAGTGCAAAGTGGAGGAGACTGTGTCGGACTGACCCAAAGGCATTCTCTAGGTCGAGCCAGCATACATTGATTTGGCGTTCGTGCTGTCTCGCATCCTTGATGGCAGCAGCCAGGAGAGAGTTGTGCTCGAGGCAGCCCGAGACGCCGCACATGAAGCCTTTTTGAACTGATACTCCAAGGTACTCCTTCCGGTGCATGAATTCGCTCATCCTCGTGTGGACTATGCTAAAAAAGATTTTGGCCACAGTGTCTGTGAGAGCAATGGGCCGAGCGTCCTTTGGTCCGGTGCAAACTGGGACCTTCGGAATTAAGATGACTGTCGCTCGGCCAAAATTCTGTGGGACTACACCGCTATTCCATATATTTCGGAAGATGGATCCTAAATATTGCAGAAGGCAGGGGCATTTTTTGTATACTAAATAGGGAATACCATCGGGACCCGGAGTAGAGCCCGACGGCTTCCTCTTTACTTGATTAAGAATCTCATCTAGTGATGGAGGTTGAGAAGCAAAAGCTACCGTAGGCAGGGGCGGAGGTGTAATGCCCGGCGGAGGGCTGTAATTATGGAGCCGCATTGGGTCCTCATACGTGGTCGAAAAGTATTCCGTGGCCATATCTTCCGGGATTTGGATTTTTCCCTTGGCGGCAGACAAAACCGTTTTGCTGTAGTTAAAACGGTTTTTGTCGAACCGGGCTTCCTCTTTGGATTTGAGAAATGCTGCCTTGCGCTTGTCGTTTTGCGTTGCTACGCTCTGTATGAGTTTTAGTATAGAGCGGTACGCGCGCGAGAAGTTGTGGCAGAGGGCTTTATCCCCGGCTTTCTTGGCTTCACGTAACTGGCGACGAAGTAGCCGCTTTTGCCTACGGAGCTTTGCCTTAAATGCGTTTTCTCTGTGAACCGGGTCGACATGGGTAGATTTTGGGTAAACACCCGAGAAGTATTCATGGACCGCCACCTGGAAGGATGACAGCTGGACGCTGGCAGGGGCATTACGGTTCACAGAGTGGTCAAGAATAGAAGTTAAATTATTATTATGAAATTCCCAGTCCTCTTTCGCAAGTGAAGGGAATTTTAGAGGAGGGAAGGATACGATTTGCGCGGGTAGAGGAGACCGGTCGGGTGACAAACTGCGGGCAGATGTGGAGTCAAGGGACATGTGAGGTTCAACTCTGTCCGTGACTCCTTGCGACGGTTTAAGACACTGACGTGCAGCGTCGCTATCATCGTGCCCAGCAATGTGTTTGTTTAACCATGCTAATCGTTTATATTGTTTCCCGCAGATAGGGCAAGCAAGGTCCGGTGTCGTTTTAGCCGTGTCGTTGTTTGGGGTTTCTACTGGGGTAGCGGGAATTCTCCCCCCCTGATAGGCCGCTTGGGGGCATATTTCCTTTTTTTTCTTTTTTGCTTTATAAATAATCGGGTCTGGCTTGCAAGGCCATTGACCCGATGCGTTCTTTCACGCCGTCCACCGTCTCTCCGGCTGTCACAACTCTTTCGTTGTTGTCATCCTGATGATCAGGGGGTTTACAATAAATACAAACGGAGCTGCCATGGAATTCACCGACCGGAGTCGGGCCCATCATAATACTATTTTTTTTACACTTCTGGGGGGTGAGCAGTGGATTCCGGACTTACGAACCGGCTGTGGTAGGTTTAGGACAGCTGTCTTGCCACATGTGAGCGTTCACCTTGCCACCCATTCACTCCCCCTTCGAAGCCATAGAATTTGAGATGCGCAAATCGCAGTTTTAGATAATTTTTCTAAGAAAGAGTTGATTATTTTTCTGGAAAGGCCAAGATCTTTAAAGAGGTGAAATAGAGATTTAGCTGGCAGGCCACGAGCGCCAACTTCCACCGCGTGAAGGTGAACAGTGAAGCCGTTCCGGGTTACGGCATTTGCAAGATCATGGTATTTATTTAATTTGTACTCGTGGTCTTTTGGGATATTTGATTCCCATGGAACAGTTAATTCTACAATAAGAGCCACCTTCCGAGATAGAGAGTAAAGAGTTATATCTGGACGGAGGGCTGTGCATCCGAGACTTTCAGGGAATTTATACTGCTTAGAGACCGAATCAACCTCCAGAATCCAATCTGTAGCTTTCTCGATTATTGAGAAAGGTTTTGTAGTTAAATGTTTTTTGCCTTTAGAGCCATCCCGCACAAACTGTATTGGGGGTTTGGAGGATACTGTCAAACCCTTGTTGGCACGAGCCACTGAGAGACTAATTACCTCGCGAATAACAGCGAGAACTTTGTCATGGCGGTAAGTGTACCGTCCTTGATCTAAGGCCACCTTGCAGCCAGCTAGAATGTGTCTAGCTGTGCAAGGGGTATTGCTACAGAGGGGACAAGAACTATCCTCGGCAAAGCTCCAACGAGCGAGGTTACTGGGGTCTGGAAGTGTATGCTGAAAGGCATTCAAATAAAATTTCAGCATCTCTGGCGTCCAGTCATAGAGCATTACCTTCCAGTGCATTGGAGGCGGAATGCAAAAGTCACCAATTGTTGTCCAATCATTCTGGCATTGAAGGCCAATAGCATGAGCCATACTCTTGCTGTCGTAATCTCCCCGCAAAAGAGACTTCTTCAAGTCCACGTCGCTCGTGGTTGTACTGCCATACCCCAGACCAGTGCCATTCTGGCTGATTCCAGTAAGGAACCTTTTGTGGAAGTCTACGCGGGCTTGTAGTTCATTTGAATCACTACAGCCACTTATTACGTGCTTCGATATTGCCGGATCTTTGGAATTGCACAGAATCGAATTTTTGGTTATTCTGGAGTTGGCGTAGAGCAGAGAGGGCAGTTTAAGCGCTAGCCCAAAATTTTGTTTGGACCTGAAGAGAGTCGAGGGGTCAGCTGGTTTGGCTAAGGACAGCCAGGTATAATAATAATATACTTGCCGAATATATGTACATACGAAATTTGACAGCTCGCTGCCTTGGAACAAGTCCTGGCACTTAGTTGGGCAGCAGCAGTACACATATGCTAATACTCATACTGGCTGTGTTATTTTTTTTATAATATGAATAAATGTAAATAAATATGAATTGATATTAATGTTAGTTATAACATATACATTTCAAATGCGGTAATTTTTTAAAAATATATAAAAACAATAAATAAAAATATTATGACAGGCTCCACTCCGATCGGTGAATGCCATGACATCTCCATTTATATTACATGCTATAAATTTATTTGCCTACCCTATTATCCGGGCAATGTTACAATAAGAAAGAAGTTCGTATGAATGCGGCAAAAGGGCGGTATTCACATTTGTATGATGTAATCTGCAGTAGTAGTATACCTAAATTTAGACAATATAAATTACGGCTAAATGTAACATACAACGGTAATTCCTAAATTGTAAATTATTTTCCTTTTCTTGTATGCTCTTTCGTGCGCTTAACACATTCTTTTCGGGAAACGAGTAAACTCGTCATACCCCTTTTTATAGTAAAACGCGGGAGACGAGTTTACTATTGCGCAAAGCGGTAAGGCGCTGGAAACTTGTAAAAACAAGGGGCTCTAAACGGGTTAAAGGTTTTGCGTTATCTATTGTCGGCGGTACCCGATCTATCTACCTGCCCATACAATGAGTTTGAGACGGAACAAAAAATAATAACGGTAAAAATAAACAGCCAGAATATTGAAATTATTTTATTACCTGATATACCTGATAATTTTAACAAGGGATTTTGTTTTTGCATTTTTGTTCGTCTTTCCAGTAACTGCTTTATAGTATTTTTAGTACCCCCCAGAAGTGTACCCCCCAGAAGTATACTATCTATAGTAGGTACCCCCCAGAAGTGTAAAAATAAAATAGTATTATGATGGGCCCGACTCCGGTCGGTGAATTCCATGGCAGCTCCGTTTGTATTTTATTTACTGCTTTCGTTCAGACGTCTTATATTCGTGTTTCAGAGTTCATTTTGCTTTTATTATATATTTTTTGATATTGAAATTATTGAATTTTCGTACAAAATAGCTAAGTACTATTGTGTGTTGGTGAAAAATCTTAAGTTTTTTGAACTGCCGAAGTTTGAAGTTTCGGAATCAGCGTGGTGAATATAGTCAGGTAATGTTAAAAAATCAAAAATGTAGAGCTGGTAGCAATATCTAATATATACTCTTACCAATAAACGGAGCGTATTTCCAGAGCGTTCCAAACAGGGGAAGCGATCTAGGACCGGGTATATCTTCAAAATCGCGAAGCTTTTCTTCATTTTTCCCATTTACAGGAACGCTGTTCAATTTTATTATATTGCCGGTTTCTAATCGCGTTTTTTCCGAGGATATATCGCCCGTTTTAACACTATGGGGGCAGCCGGCGATCGGAGGAATACTATCAACAGGTTTTTTAGCGATATCGGTGCCTAAACTGCTAAATATGCGAAAGCGAACTGCGAACAAATTACGATTAAAACCGACCATATTTTTATACATGGTGAAAGTCAAGAATGTGCGATAATTACTAAAAACATATAACTTGATATTCTCGCAACAAAAACAGAAAAATGAGCGCTCAAAACGCCTGCGAGCGGAGCGAAATCACAGTATATTTTCTGCCATTTTCATTGTTTGACATTAATATTTGACACCAAAGATAATAATGTTTGACACTTCAACTTATTAGTGATGGCGAGTTCCGCGAAAGTCGACTCGGAAATAGTCGATTTTTAAAAATCATAATTGACTTTTATAAAAGCAAGTGACTATTTATTTAATGGAAATTGGGTGGCCTATGTTCGTTACGATCAATTTCCATTAAATCAATAAATCTCTTCAATTTACTAAAGATGGCGGGCTTCGTATAAGTGGATTCAAAAAGGGACATTTTTTATAAACACAATCGAAGTTTATAAAGGATGAATTTAATGGAAAGTGATCGCAACCTATATGAGCTCCCGCAAGGAGGCAAATAGTATTTAGCAGCGTACAGATACTTACAACATGACAAAGGTTGCAACACATTTCTATAGTATGTATCTACATCTCCGCCTGAACGAACCTTTACCATTTATTTTATTTAAGTAGGTACTCTAAAAATCCGAGCCGTGGAATTAAAGGTAGGAGTCAAATATATGGGCGCTATATATCGGTCGGCGAGAAAGTCCTATACAGGCGAGATGGAGGCACCCACTGAGACCTCTCGCAAAATGTTTTTTTGCCGTGAAAATCTACGGTTAATTCGCCGTGTCTAGACACGATCGTTAGTATTGCATGGATCACTATGGAAGCTTGTCCGGACACGGCGGCGGCACCGTCCGCGTTTCCGCCGTGTCCGTCGAAAAGCTTCCATAGTTTTGTACACTGACGGCCGTGTTGACACGGCGAATTAACCGTAATTTTCACGGCGAATAAACGTGTATGGGCAACAGGCCTGAGGCGGTCATACTGTGCATTTGCCTTGCAGTCAACGGATATATTAACCAGCGTCCTTCGGCGAAGCCGAATGTTCTCCGACGAAGTTTATGAAAACTTTGTCGGAGAACTTATTTGTGTACATATATCTCATAACGAATTGAGTTTCGCTTGGTTTCGGATAAGTCGATAGCGTATAAGGGAATGCAGTGTTCTTATATTGTTAACAGCGATATTCGCCTGAACTCGTGAACGCCGTATTAGATGATAAACTAAGTTGTTTCCACCAGTGTTATACCCCGTATGACCGTCTTCTCTCGCGTCGAATGATTATTCAAATCGCCTGCTCTTTGAGCCGAAATGGACTCGCAACAATCAGAAGCAGCCGCCCAGCACTACAGCGGTGTCTCTTATCCGAGCATAGGTAGGTATTCAAAACACTAGACCGCCATTTTTGAATTCAAGATGACAAAATGCAGACATTTTATTTTTGTAATAATTTAATCATATAATAACATAAATGTTATATAAAAATGACTAAAGGCAACAAATACTTTCTTATTTACAAAGCAGTCAAGCCAAAAGAATACTGTGTAAAATAGTTTTTTTATTTTGGCAAAAATACGCAAATTAATTTCATCGTAGATTCAATATAAAAATGAAAATTAAAATTAGTGTAAATAACTCTAGTGAAAACTATGACATAATTCATTGTAAAGATATAATTTGTTCCAATAAAAATTGATTGCACAAAAAAAGTTTACAATTTAGAGGCCGGGTATTAGGCATTGTGCTTCTTCTAGAACATAATTTTATTAATTTTAAAGACGGATTAAATATAGGGCGAAAAGTAAAACTATCGGGCTAGAACGCAAAAGTATCAAAATTATACAGAGAAGAATTAATAATTAAGTTAGGTACAAGAACGACAAAGTCAAGAATGTGGCTATGCGCATGTAATAAATACGAGCAAAGATGTCTTGAAAGCGTCATAATTCAGTAGCTGTAACAAACCTCCAAGATGGCCGCTTGTCAGAACTGTACTGAGACATATTTAAGGAATAAGATCCATTGTCATATTTATTATATAGATGGCAGTGTTTTAAAGTTTAAATTTATTGAGCGCGGAAACACCATTCTTAAACATGTCGAACTCTTATGCTCGGTACACTCGTTGAGATTAACCATTCAGTTAATTCTACAATATCACTGCACATAAGCAAAAGGCACATAATGCTGTACTGTTTTGAACCTAAAAAAAGTCAATTGGCAGAATTGGTCTTTCTTTTTGAAGATTTGCCGATGAAAGTAAAGAAAGGTCGAAGACTGGTTGAAAAGATGGTTGCTTTTTTTTTTGCAAATCAGGATTTTACATCACAATTTCGCTTAAAAAACAGTGTACAGTATGTTAACACTTGCTTACCCAAAGCTTTGATTGACAATGAGCTGCAGTGAAACAAAACCTATGATCACAATAGCCAACAGTGAAAATGTAACAATAACAAAGTCAGTTCTGTTACATTTTCACTGTTGCTTTTCATCTGTTACAATTTCATTACATTGACCACGCTGATCAAGAAATGATCCACGAAAGTCCCCAATTAGCTGAATTTTATTTAAGTGTCTAAAAACTTCCTTGGAGATCATAAGGCAGAAAACTATAAGGATCTTGTGGAAAATCTTCTGCAGTGCTATGTAGACTGGGGTGTAACATGTCTTTAAAGTTACACTTCTTACATTCACACTTGGACTTCTTCCCCGAAAACTGTGGTGATAGTGATGAACATGGCGAACGCTTCCACCAAGAATTTCGGACATGAAAGAAAGATGCCAGGGTGAGTGAATCAATGTTAGCAGATTATTGCTGGACGCTCATCAGGGAATCACCAGCAACAAAATATAAAAGACAGGAAAAGTGATTGCGCCATCAGTGCTCTTCCTCCGAGAAAGAACTATAAGAAAAGCAAAAAAGCGATTCAAGCTCTAATAACTAAAAAACAAGAGCTAAACTTGCATTTTCATTATCATTTCCGTGCTCAGCACCCTCAAAAACATAAAGATGGACTGTTTTCATCATGTTACAGAAAAAAAGTTAAATTTTGTTGGCTAGCGTTTTAGACCGCAAAACAATGACCGCTTAATACTTGACAATGTGCTTGTGACACTGTTTAAACTAGAGATAACCGATTATATTAATCGACGATTATTAATGTTTTCCCGATTTATCAGTATCTCATCCATCGCAGTGTGTTCTTTTTTGCAAGACAATGCACTGGTTCAGCGACTATTTCCGCTTTCTAAACTTAAAGTCATCGTCATTGACAATGGTCCAAGAGTATGTGGCGAATATGGGCTGAAGTTGAACACAACAAAGACAAAGTATAATATAGGCCTCGACGCCCTATTGCCCTGTCTCGTGTGAACGAGACAGGGCAATACGCTAGAACGGGATGTGAGATGACCGGTTGTCACTTTTTCGCAATAAAACTGCCCGCCAAGGTCAAATCTTACACCGCACGAAATATGCTCGAATCTATTCGGACGAGTATAAGTTTGACAGGTAGGATTTATCGACGATTGTTCGTTTCATATTCCGCTCTAATGTATTGCTCTGTCTCGTTCGCTTGGACTAATTTTAGTTTTAGTTCACAAAGAAACACAATCGGGCCCATAGTCAGTGAAGTACCAGTAGACACACCTACAGTTACAGCTTAGGGTACAACAATTTAAAGGACAACTGGGATATGGACGAGGAGATAAAATCCGCACTGAAAAATCCAAAAGTGCATTATTTGAGTTGAAAAGGGTATTTTGCGAAGGAAACATCAATCTACACCAGATGAGACTTTGAAAATGTTACGAATTATCAATATTATTATATAAGGTGGAAAGCTGAACACTACAGACACGCTGTTAAGAAAGCTTGAAGCCTTCGAAATGTGAGTCTGTTGAAGGATGCTATGTATAAGCTGGGTTGATACTGTCAGGAATGAAGACGTCTCAAAGCGTTTGCGCAAGAACACAGACATATAGAGTACAATAAAGACCGCCAAACTCGAATACTTCGTTCATACCATGCGACATCCCGAAAGATGCATCTGATAATTCAAGGCAAAATAGCTGGAAAAGGAGATCCATCACAGACAACATTATGGCTTCGTAATCTGTGAGATTTTTTAGAAATCTACTACATATTTGTTTCGAGCAGCGGCCAATAAAGTTGTTATAGCCAATATTATAGCCAATATAGCCAACATTCATGAAGAGGTCCAACCTTCCATTTCCTAGTACTATGATGGCAAAGAACTGGTTTTCTGGTATTCAAAACTGATATTAAATGGGATCAAAGTATTGAAGAAATTATATGAAAAGCGCGTTGCAGATCGGGTTTATATCGGAAAATAAGGATAAAAGTTCCAATAAAAACATTGTCTTTCACTGTTAGACCAAGCACTTTTCTACTTCCCCTATCTATCCCTGACTTTTAATCTCAACGAGTATACTGAGCATAATTTAGGCAGGTTTGAGCTTTATGACGACATTTAACTTATTTAGATAACATTGTTTTCAGTCCGCTGATTGCTTTTCACTATCGATAAGGGCTTCGGAGGGGGACAAGTCTTTTTGTGTTTCAGCGTCAGGCTCTTCCTTATCCGCTGAGGACTCACGCGATGTTGCAGCGGACGACGCTTCACTCGAGGATGCTTCTACTTTCTCTTTCGACGATTCTTTCTTCTCTTCCGGCTGCGACGATTCTTCCTTTTCTGCCTCTTTTTCCTTTGAAGTTTCCTGCGGCTCGGATACCCGACTCATGTCTTCTTTAACTTCTTTTTTCTCGGCCGTTTCCTTCTCTTCGCCGTCGTCCTCTTCTTCTTCTTCTTCTTCACTCCCTTCTGAATCTTCCTCCTCCTCTTCTTTAGCTTTACTCTCCTCTGTATCCGTTTTATTTTCCATCGATTCACCGTCTTTTACGTCTGATTCGGTTTTATTTTCGTTTGTGTCCTCGGTTTTATTATCCTTTGAATTTTCATCATCTGTTTTATTTTCTTTTACATCCTTTACGGTTTCTTTTTCTTCAGTATCTTCCTTTTCCTCTTCTTTAGCTTTACTCTCTTCTGTATCCGTTTTATTTTCTTGCAATTCGCCTTCTTTTACGTCTGATTCAGTTTGATTTTCATTCGCATTCTCAGTTTTACTTTCAGTAGAATCTTTTTCCTCGTCGTCCTTTTTATCATTCTCTTCATTTGCATCGTTCGGAACAGATTCATCGCCCTCTTTCTTTCCTTCGCTCGCCCCATCGGCTTCCTGACAACACATGACATATTAAAACAAGGCAGCTCGATCTCCACAAAATGTCACAATCTCACACACAAAGGATTAATGTTTACATACACTCGGCAGAAATGTGTTAATAAAGCTCTGCTTACGTTGCGCTTGGCGTCCAGTCAAAAAGCTCGTTTGCAAAAGAAAGTAGAAACACAAAAGTAAATGGTTAGCAATGAGCGGCAATGTCAATTTCAGCAAATACTACTCAAGTTAACTAATCACCTCCGCGGCACCTTCGTTTTTTTCGGCCTCACCGTTAACGGCTTCGCCGTTTGCGGCTTCACCGTTTGTGGCTTCGACGTCCGCCTCTTTGCCGTGTTCGCCTTCGCCGTTCGCCGCCAGCCCGTTTGCTTCCGGCGCCGCTTCTTCCTCGACCTTTGGCGCCTCCACTTTTAGAAACACTTCCAGAGTGTCAATTTCGTTTGCTAAATCGAATTGCTCGTAGTCCTGTAAAAAATAGGAAAAGTAGTAAAAGTGACTTGTTAACGAAATACCATTACTGTCATTATTAATTATGTCCTTGTTATTAATATAATCCTTCCCATGGTTTGCAAATCGGATATGGTTCGCTCCATACCAAATCAGTGTGCATGTGGACGGTTGGATCGGATAAACTACAACTAGTCGGATAGACAGACAATAGATTATTTCAACCTGTACCTTTGTTTTTATTATATTTTCTAGTCCAAATAATATATCATTGAGTAGTTAGAAAAAAGAATGGGCCCTTCAGTATGGGTCACGGCCACATAAACGAATTGATCCTATGAGGTTTCCTTTTGAGATAAAAATAAAAGAAATACTCATAACTGAATGTAATCTCAGAGCGCTCTGTGAATTGCATCACTCGTTTCAGATATTATTTGAGAGAGTAATTGTGCCGATATACTCGTACTAAACTTTAGTTCTCTGAATTCTCTTTCTAATGCAAGATACTTCAAAATGACAGTAACTCATTCATCTGCAGAAACAACTTTTCTCATAACAGTATCGTTTTTTAGAGGTTTAACTAAATGTAATAATTTCTCAAAGGTTTTGCGGTTCAATCCCAGGTATAAATGAAAATCATCATCCACAATTCTGATCAACTTTATGTGTCTAAATTCCTCGCATTCTCTTGAATACAATTTTGCCCATTCTTTTCTTTTGCCTGTTTTTCGTGGTGGCGGTTGTAACGTTGCCGCTACTGTCAAAATTATTGCATGAATAGACAATGGCGCAGGCGGCATGAAGACGAAGGTGTGCACTTTACAACGTACTTGAAGCAACTGTCCGATCCGGTCGTCTGTTGCGAGAACGGATTTGGTCCGTCGAAGTAAACCCGAGCGTCTGTAAATGCTGTATTGCATGCCACCATCTGCCGAACTGACGTTGGCAGATAGTCCCACTGGGAGGGTCATGCAACGAGTCAATGCACAGCCTAGTGATGTAGATATCTTTCCGACCAACTAAACATAGGTGAATCTCGCTCTCCTGCACAATCATTGATCGCTGTTGCATGTATATGGATACTTCTGATATTTGTGGATCATTACGTTTTGTTCTAATATTTGTAGATCAATACATTTTGAGTGTTTTGAGTGTTTACGCATACGTTTTGAGTGTTTTGAAATGGGGGCTACCCTGTATAGATTAGAATAAAATAAAATGGCAATAAACCAGAACTGACCCCGCAGTATTCGTCGCCATTGAAGACCTGCGGAGGAAGGGGATGGCGAGGATTAGGATCACTGACTGTGCCGCCGTTGGCCTTCGAATTGCTCTGCATGAACTCCTTATCGGCGTCTTTTCCCGGTTCGGCGATGTCTATGATTTCATAGATAACACTTTTTGAGTCGAGTATCATTAGTACTCGCTGCTGCCGCTTTTTCACCTGGAAAAATAAAAATGATCATAACATTAACACAAGATTAAGATAATTAAATGAAGGATGGACGGGACCTCGCCATAGTAAGAAAAGAATAGTAGGACATCTGGAGCCCTGTCCTCAAAATATTAAATAAACTTGCCCAACACCACAGAAAATCAGAAAAATATTTGTAACGATGGCAGTGAAGATGAAAAAAGTGAAGTTAGGCACGGGAGCCGGGGTTGCGGAAAGTGGACGCACAAGGAATGCAATGGGGCCAACCCGCCCAAAGCGTATTGAAAAAATCGTATCACAAGACAAGTAGACAAGACCCCTCCCCCCTACGACCCGCCCCGCCTCCACCCGCACCAACCCTCCCCCATCCCAGAGCTCTAGAATAACCTATAACTTAAAATTCTTTTGAGGTTTATAACAAATGAGTATTATTTGGTTATAAACCTCACAAGAATTTTATTTAGTAATGTGTAATATTTATTGAGGTTTATGTATACATACATAAATAATAAATATAAAATAACAGCCCAATAAGAATTTTTCATATTGGGAGACGATTGTTTGGTAAAATTAGCTTCTCTGGCTGAAGTATATGTTATATAATATACATGACTAACAAGATAAACTATTGGGTAACAAGAGAGAATTCATAAAAAATCTATATTGTTAGTATTTATATACAAAATCAACCAAAAAATACAAAGGCGCAGCGTCGTTTTTCCGCGCGAATTTTGATTCAGAATGCTGGTTTTTGAAGGGTTAAGTAGGTACTTTACAATAAATAAATACAAACGGAGCTGCCATGGAATTCACCGACCGGAGTCGGGCCCATCATAATACTATTTTTTTTACACTTCTGGGGGGTGAGCAGTGGATTCCGGACTTACGAACCGGCTGTGGTAGGTTTAGGACAGCTGTCTTGCCACATGTGAGCGTTCACCTTGCCACCCATTCACTCCCCCTTCGAAGCCATAGAATTTGAGATGCGCAAATCGCAGTTTTAGATAATTTTTCTAAGAAAGAGTTGATTATTTTTCTGGAAAGGCCAAGATCTTTAAAGAGGTGAAATAGAGATTTAGCTGGCAGGCCACGAGCGCCAACTTCCACCGCGTGAAGGTGAACAGTGAAGCCGTTCCGGGTTACGGCATTTGCAAGATCATGGTATTTATTTAATTTGTACTCGTGGTCTTTTGGGATATTTGATTCCCATGGAACAGTTAATTCTACAATAAGAGCCACCTTCCGAGATAGAGAGTAAAGAGTTATATCTGGACGGAGGGCTGTGCATCCGAGACTTTCAGGGAATTTATACTGCTTAGAGACCGAATCAACCTCCAGAATCCAATCTGCAGCTTTCTCGATTATTGAGAAAGGTTTTGTAGTTGAATGTTTTTTGCCTTTAGAGCCATCCCGCACAAACTGTATTGGGGGTTTGGAGGATACTGTCAAACCCTTGTTGGCACGAGCCACTGAGAGACTAATTACCTCGCGAATAACAGCGAGAACTTTGTCATGGCGGTAAGTGTACCGTCCTTGATCTAAGGCCACCTTGCAGCCAGCTAGAATGTGTCTAGCTGTGCAAGGGGTATTGCTACAGAGGGGACAAGAACTATCCTCGGCAAAGCTCCAACGAGCGAGGTTACTGGGGTCTGGAAGTGTATGCTGAAAGGCATTCAAATAAAATTTCAGCATCTCTGGCGTCCAGTCATAGAGCATTACCTTCCAGTGCATTGGAGGCGGAATGCAAAAGTCCCCAATTGTTGTCCAATCATTCTGGCATTGAAGGCCAATAGCATGAGCCATACTCTTGCTGTCTAATAACGAAAAAGAGGAACATCCGAAGTGTCCGTAGCCACGTTGACAACAGTTTTCCTCGTTGTTACCGAAGTTAAGCAGCGTTGGGAGCGGTCAATACTTGGATAGGTGACCGCCTGAGTGTTTGATTGTGTGATGCTATAAATGCCCACCTAGAAGATGGAGCCAATAGGCAACAAGGTGGGTAGAAAGAGTTTTTGGCTTGTGAGTAAAAAAAAAAAAAAAAAGAACATACTTGAAAAAAAACAGTTCATTTATCAATATATATTTAGTCAGCTAACAAGTAAAAAGATAACAGGAAAATTAAGCAGGTAGGATAACATAAATCACATATTATAATTACTCAAAATAAAACATAGACACGCATAAGCTATAATAAATTGCTGACGGAAAAATATTTTCGCCTATTTCAGCACGTTTGAAAAGCCATATGGTTAAATTTGTATGTAAAATAAATTCTCATTATAATAAAGTATTAATGTAAATACGCTTTAGGAAAACGAGGGATGGTGGTGGCGATATGAATTCAACGTTTTGAATTTGTTCGTAGACAGACTTTCCAAGATTACTATTTAAGTATATGTTTTTTGTCAAATTTCCTCTTGAATATGAGCTTTACTTTCTCAACGTAATTAACAAAATCATCAGGTGGAACCACTAGCATGTCAGGCAGGAGGCACACTTGCGTACAAGAGCATGCGGCAACGTTCACTAGTGGTCGGTGAGACCGGTAAAATACTAAGTAGCGCGCACTTGTACGACTGCAAAATCGGTGCTCTAGTATGGAGATGTCCTACTATTCCTTTATTACTATGACCTCGCTAAGGAACAACTTCCTATGTTTTAAACGAGGCGAGGTATGGAACCGGCCCAGAAGGAAAGTAATTTTCGTTTACACCAGTGTGGTCCAACAGGTAGTTTTCGGGCGCTTGGTAGCCCGTGGCCCGACTTTTAGGCTCCCGGTAACAATTCAGATAAAAATATTTTTACCAAACCCCACACACTCAAAAATAGAACTACGGGTAGCCGTATGATCGGCTATCCCCCATTTCAGCCCACCCAACTATAAGACGCTCAGATAAAAATATTTGACCAAACGAAATACCAGAATTACGGAACCAAGTGTCAAAATTGCATAATCGCAGTTGCACGCATAGGTGATGTTTCGCTCGCTCGCTATGCAGGCGATGGTGAAAACATCAATCAGCTAAGATACGGATTTCAGAGGCGATTCCAGAAAATATTCCGCATGGAACCAGTTTTCCTGTTAACCCGCTCTATCCGTAACATCCATTTGGGGACATGTATGGCGGCCGCCTAAAGCACGTAACATCCGCTACTGGATATCGCGCTCGTCGCACAAGTAGTAAAGTTTTCTTTGACACTGCGTTTTAAGCAATACAAACTCGGTACTGTCCCTACTTGTGTGGGTAAAGCATTCCAGAAACGGAAGTGTGCGAGTAGAAATTACTACTGTGACCAGACATCGAGAGCAGTAGGTTGTCTTCAGATCTCAAAGGGCGCCCGTGAGCTGATAGAGCATTGCACCTACTTATGAGATAACTCCGAGCAGCTCCCTCCTAGATTTTAGCCCCCCCCCCTTCCCTAAAATAAGTGTGGTAATAAAAAGCGGCTTTTATTAGGTATTGCTACCAGTTCTACCTTGTAGCTTTTACAAGCTTTTATTTACCTTGCCATGTTAGTTTGTTTAGGTCAAATCTTGCAAGCTAAATTAGAACCACTTCCTCTTATCCCACAAAGTTGAAATTTTACATGTTGATTCAGTTCCAATGACAATGCATTTTTATGGTGAGCATGACCTGATTCTACACCCAGGATCGGCTCCCGACGAGGATACTCCTCCGCGCTCAACAGCACGCACACAATTTTGTTTAGGCATTCAATTATGATAGCCCGTTCTAAATTTCACCAGACATGCTGCTGCACCCAGGATTGGCTCCCGACGAGGGGACCCTCAACGGTAAAAAGCACAGAAATGTTTTTTTTGTTACAAATCATCGATATATTAGCTAGATATGCCCTCAGATACAAATAAGTTGGCTCCACATACCCTATTCTCGTAAATCATGTGACAGAGAGAGCAATAAATTGAACAGTATGCGAGAGAATAGTGCGAAAATATTCTTCGCGGCAGTTCTCATATCGGAAAGGGTTGGCTGTCTGCCAGCAGACTGCGACCAAACTACTACTGACCAGCTTTCAGTAGTGGTTTTGAAGTGGTCATTTTCGAGCGCAAAAGGCCCATCGAGGGGATCATATATCGATGATACAATTTTAATTTTAAAATATTGTATGTCCGACGCTGTTTCCTATCAGACTTAGCATTAAAATGATCGAATCAAGTAGTTTTTTTTGGTATTATTGCAGTATAGGAACCTCTTATAGATTGTTGATTTTTTAACGTCAACAGACTATATTCACCCTGCTGATTCCGAATCTGAAATATTTATTCGGTCTCAATAAATAAGCGAGATTTAACTACAAAACCTTTCTCAATAATCGAGAAAGCTACAGATTGGATTCTGGAGGTTGATTCGGTCTCTAAGCAGTATAAATTCCCTGAAAGTCTCGGATGCACAGCCCTCCGTCCAGATATAACTCTTTACTCTCTATCTCGGAAGGTGGCTCTTATCGTAGAATTAACTGTTCCATGGGAATCAAATATCCCAAAAGACCACGAGTACAAATTAAATAAATACCATGATCTTGCAAATGCCGTAACCCGGAACGGCTTCACTGTTCACCTTCACGCGGTGGAAGTTGGCGCTCGTGGCCTGCCAGCTAAATCTCTATTTCACCTCTTTAAAGATCTTGGCCTTTCCAGAAAAATAATCAACTCTTTCTTAGAAAAATTATCTAAAACTGCGATTTGCGCATCTCAAATTCTATGGCTTCGAAGGGGGAGTGAATGGGTGGCAAGGTGAACGCTCACATGTGGCAAGACAGCTGTCCTAAACCTACCACAGCCGGTTCGTAAGTCCGGAATCCACTGCTCACCCCCCAGAAGTGTAAAAAAAATAGTATTATGATGGGCCCGACTCCGGTCGGTGAATTCCATGGCAGCTCCGTTTGTATTTATTGTAAACCCCCTGATCATCAGGATGACAACAACGAAAGAGTTGTGACAGCCGGAGAGACGGTGGACGGCGTGAAAGAACGCATCGGGTCGATGGCCTTGCAAGCCAGACCCGATTATTTATAAAGCAAAAAAGAAAAAAAAGGAAATATGCCCCCAAGCGGCCTATCAGGGGGGGAAAATTCCCGCTACCCCAGTAGAAACCCCAAACAACGACACGGCTAAAACGACACCGGACCTTGCTTGCCTTATCTGCGGGAAACAATATAAACGATTAGCATGGTTAAATAAACACATTGCTGGGCACGATGATAGCGACGCTGCACGTCAGTGTCTTAAACCGTCGCAAGGAGTCACGGACAGAGTTGAACCTCACATGTCCCTTGACTCCACATCTGCCCGCAGTTTGTCACCCGACCGGTCTCCTCTACCCGCGCAAATCGTATCCTTCCCTCCTCTAAAATTCCCTTCACTTGCGAAAGAGGACTGGGAATTTCATAATAATAATTTAACTTCTATTCTTGACCACTCTGTGAACCGTAATGCCCCTGCCAGCGTCCAGCTGTCATCCTTCCAGGTGGCGGTCCATGAATACTTCTCGGGTGTTTACCCAAAATCTACCCATGTCGACCCGGTTCACAGAGAAAACGCATTTAAGGCAAAGCTCCGTAGGCAAAAGCGGCTACTTCGTCGCCAGTTACGTGAAGCCAAGAAAGCCGGGGATAAAGCCCTCTGCCACAACTTCTCGCGCGCGTACCGCTCTATACTAAAACTCATACAGAGCGTAGCAACGCAAAACGACAAGCGCAAGGCAGCATTTCTCAAATCCAAAGAGGAAGCCCGGTTCGACAAAAACCGTTTTAACTACAGCAAAACGGTTTTGTCTGCCGCCAAGGGAAAAATCCAAATCCCGGAAGATATGGCCACGGAATACTTTTCGACCACGTATGAGGACCCAATGCGGCTCCATAATTACAGCCCTCCGCCGGGCATTACACCTCCGCCCCTGCCTACGGTAGCTTTTGCTTCTCAACCTCCATCACTAGATGAGATTCTTAATCAAGTAAAGAGGAAGCCGTCGGGCTCTACTCCGGGTCCCGATGGTATTCCCTATTTAGTATACAAAAAATGCCCCTGCCTTCTGCAATATTTAGGATCCATCTTCCGAAATATATGGAATAGCGGTGTAGTCCCACAGAATTTTGGCCGAGCGACAGTCATCTTAATTCCGAAGGTCCCAGTTTGCACCGGACCAAAGGACGCTCGGCCCATTGCTCTCACAGACACTGTGGCCAAAATCTTTTTTAGCATAGTCCACACGAGGATGAGCGAATTCATGCACCGGAATGAGTACCTTGGAGTATCAGTTCAAAAAGGCTTCATGCGCGGCGTCTCGGGCTGCCTCGAGCACAACTCTCTCCTGGCTGCTGCCATCAAGGATGCGAGACAGCACGAACGCCAAATCAATGTATGCTGGCTCGACCTAGAGAATGCCTTTGGGTCAGTCCGACACAGTCTCCTCCACTTTGCACTCCGCTGGTACAACTTCCCACCAGTCGTGCGTGACATTGTAGCCTCCTACTACAACTGTCTGACTTTCCATGTTAAAACGCAAGAATGGACTACCCGCTCTATACCATATTCAATTGGACTATTTCAGGGCTGTTGCCTCTCCCCGACGATTTTTAATATAGTTTTTAATATACTTCTGGAAAGCCTGAGCCAGTTTGACAGGAAGTGGGGCTACCGTTTTAAAACAGACGGCCAATACACCTCGTCGTGCCTCGCTTTTGCCGACGACCTAACTTTCATCACCAGAAGCCCCAAGCAGCTTTCCCTGCTATTACAGAAAGTGGAGCTTTTCTGCGACTGGTCAGGCTGTATAAAAGTGAAGCCCTCCAAATGTTTTTGCCTTGGACTCGCCCGCATGGGCACAAAATTTACATCCTATGACCCCAAATTGGTCTATAAGGGCTCTAATATCTCCCTTATAGACCCAAACAATCATTTCAAATTCCTCGGCAGAAAAATCACCCATCAGGGAAAAGACGTCTCGGGCGATCATGTTATAGAGCATTTCAAAAGTTGCCTGGCGAAAATAGATGCCTTGCTAATTTCTGGCCCTCGTAAGGCCTGGATCTATGACAATTATCTAACGTCACATTTGTCATGGCCCTTTCTTATTTACGATTTTACCAAAACCCAACTGTCCCGTCTAGATGCACTGGTGACAGCTAGTTTAAAATCCTGGCTGTCCTTAGCCAAACCAGCTGACCCCTCGACTCTCTTCAGGTCCAAACAAAATTTTGGGCTAGCGCTTAAACTGCCCTCTCTGCTCTACGCCAACTCCAGAATAACCAAAAATTCGATTCTGTGCAATTCCAAAGATCCGGCAATATCGAAGCACGTAATAAGTGGCTGTAGTGATTCAAATGAACTACAAGCCCGCGTAGACTTCCACAAAAGGTTCCTTACTGGAATCAGCCAGAATGGCACTGGTCTGGGGTATGGCAGTACAACCACGAGCGACGTGGACTTGAAGAAGTCTCTTTTGCGGGGAGATTACGACAGCAAGAGTATGGCTCATGCTATTGGCCTTCAATGCCAGAATGATTGGACAACAATTGGTGACTTTTGCATTCCGCCTCCAATGCACTGGAAGGTAATGCTCTATGACTGGACGCCAGAGATGCTGAAATTTTATTTGAATGCCTTTCAGCATACACTTCCAGACCCCAGTAACCTCGCTCGTTGGAGCTTTGCCGAGGATAGTTCTTGTCCCCTCTGTAGCAATACCCCTTGCACAGCTAGGCACATTCTAGCTGGCTGCAAGGTGGCCTTAGATCAAGGACGGTACACTTACCGCCATGACAAAGTTCTCGCTGTTATTCGCGAGATAATTAGTCTCTCAGTGGCTCGTGCCAACAAGGGTTTGACAGTATCCTCCAAACCCCCAATACAGTTTGTGCGGGATGGCTCTAAAGGCAAAAAACATTTAACTACAAAACCTTTCTCAATAATCGAGAAAGCTACAGATTGGATTCTGGAGGTTGATTCGGTCTCTAAGCAGTATAAATTCCCTGAAAGTCTCGGATGCACAGCCCTCCGTCCAGATATAACTCTTTACTCTCTATCTCGGAAGGTGGCTCTTATCGTAGAATTAACTGTTCCATGGGAATCAAATATCCCAAAAGACCACGAGTACAAATTAAATAAATACCATGATCTTGCAAATGCCGTAACCCGGAACGGCTTCACTGTTCACCTTCACGCGGTGGAAGTTGGCGCTCGTGGCCTGCCAGCTAAATCTCTATTTCACCTCTTTAAAGATCTTGGCCTTTCCAGAAAAATAATCAACTCTTTCTTAGAAAAATTATCTAAAACTGCGATTTGCGCATCTCAAATTCTATGGCTTCGAAGGGGGAGTGAATGGGTGGCAAGGTGAACGCTCACATGTGGCAAGACAGCTGTCCTAAACCTACCACAGCCGGTTCGTAAGTCCGGAATCCACTGCTCACCCCCCAGAAGTGTAAAAAAAATAGTATTATGATGGGCCCGACTCCGGTCGGTGAATTCCATGGCAGCTCCGTTTGTATTTATTATTAGGCATTAAAAAAAGCAATAAACCCATACATTTCGGTAGGTTAAGTTTTTTTTAATTTTAAATAATACATAAACACCTATTTGGCGGTAGGTTAGATTAGTTTTTTTTTAAACAACCTTAAAAACTGAGTTTAACCACTCAAGCCCCGAATGGCCGAAATCGGCCAATTCTCGATCCACCGTGATGGCCGCCCCGTTTGGCCGATATCGGCCATAATTTTGACCGCGAGGAACGCTCTCGAAAAACACGTAACCATTGGCTTATTCGGTATGATTGGCATAGGATTTGATTTTTAACCTATGCAGCGATACCTATATTACAGAATTTATATTTTTCGTGAACGCGCCCGCTTTTTAATAATTTTATATGGCAATTTTAGTTCTCACATTCGTGGTTCATTTTTTCGGCTGAACGCGGTGTGTGGCGCTCTCAACATTTTTGTATTTTTTTGTGTGTTTATTCGCGGAATTGCCAAGTAAATGTAAGTATTTATTGACTTAAACGATTGATTGATTGATTGATCATGAAATCAAGTCCCATCGACTAATAATTATAGTGATTTTCGAATAAACAGTGGGACACTTTGAGCGTGTTTTTTTCGAGGGAATTACTGTTTTTGATATGTAATAATGGCATTCTGTCATTGAATAGTCTGTAATTTAATGGGAAATAGTGTTTTCAATCGTTATTCATGCGAAATCAATCAAAAACGAACTTTTATATCTGATAAACAGCTTTTGAAAAAAAGCCGGCAAATTAGTCATTTTGTTTGCATTTATGCAAGCGAAAGTAGTGCGGGGATCGATCGTTTTTGGCATAATCGATATTTTTTGAAGACGATGCTCAAATCGAATATGTCGAAAATTGGTATAACGTTTTTCGAATTGATTCTGTGATGATATGACTTATAATAATAATAATAATAATAAAAATTGGGTAGTGATTACGTTTGTTTGTGGCAGAATATATATTTACACACACATATATATATATATATATATATATATATATATATATATATATATATATATATATATATATATATATATATATATATATATATATATATATATATATATATATATATATATATATATATATATATATAAATATATATATATATATATATATATATATACGTATACGTATACGTATACGCATACGCATACGCATACGCATACGCATACGCGTATTACATATGCGTAGGTATTACACATATTAATTTGTTTTTGTTTTTCATTTACTTTGCAGATGACTAGCAGGAAATGGAAACGCCGCTGCCGTCCGACGCCCTCGAAGCCCACCGAGGAGCGTAGCCACCACAAACACATGTTATCCATTGCTCAATACAATCAGACAGCAAGTCGGTACTACAAGTACTAGGAAGCGATGCTTACATCTGGACTCATATACGAATGCCATTAAAGCCTCTTAGAGGTATGCGAAAAAGGCAATAAGGTGACACTGCAATGGGTCGAGGGACACAGTAACTCGAGAGGAAACGATGCTGCAGATGAACTAGCCCGTAAAGGGTCAGATACGCCGGCATACGGACCCGAAGCCATCGTACCTCTAGGTACCATACTCGCACATAAACAACCAACTTGACCACCACTACAAACAACTACATCAATTGCTAACTAACTAACTACTCAATTGCTTCATTTGCTAAAACACAAAAGATGTTTGTTATAGCGCTTTTGAATATTATCTCTTGAAAAATGTATCTTTGAAAGTAAAATTTTGTACTGTTTTATGTTTCTAATGTATTGCACTGTTACTGTATTCTACTGTATTGTATTGTAATGTTGCTGTTTTAAAAACTACTACATAAAGAAAAAATAGGTGTTTCAAATTTTTTCATATAAATAAAGAATATTTTGATTTATGAGATGTGTTTTTATTTTTTGTAATGAACATAACCAATAAACTTCAATATCTTACTAAACGTGGCTATGTCTGCGATTAATGTTTTTGAATTAGGCTTGAATTTGATTTAGGCTGAATTAGATTTTGATTATTGATCGATCTAAATAGAATTAGAGATTGATGAAAATCAAAAAACATCTAGGTAGTTAAAAAAAAAAAATAAAAATCAGAATATTTCAATTGTAGGATTTGCAGTTACATTGATAGGCCTAAACTTAAAAACTTATACACATATTCATTTTAGGTATATGTATACCTATTTTCACTGCAAACACCACAATTTTTGTCTATTTCGACCTTGTATCTGCGCAGGGATCTTTATAACAGCAGACAGATAGAATACAGCTTACAGATAGAATAGATAGACAGATAGAATCTGTCTGTCTAATCTATCTGTGAAGATACGAGATGCGTAATGACACGATATTTAACAAAAGACAGGCTCTCGTTTGCGACTGTCGTTCTGTTTTATCAAATATATGAATGTCCCGTCACACTGCCAACACGCAAACTTTTGTCTATTTTGACCTTGTATCCTGCGAAGGGATTTATTTATGACAGCAGTCAGATAGAATAGTATACGAGAAGCGTAATGGCACCCTTTATAAGAGTGGACGTGTGTTTTCAAATCATTTTAATTTGCAAATGCACCATCATATTTCCCACAACACAATTCTTTGTTTAGCTACATTTTTCTCTATATATATATATATAGCGTATCACAAATGTTAACACACCATCAGAAATGTAATTATTTACGTAGATAAACCACTTTCAATATTCTAAAATATCCCAAAACTTTATATGTACCTAAGTACCTATATACTCATATTCATTATATAATATACCCATTATTCTAAAATATGTAATTTTTTTATACACATTATTCATAATTCATTTATTTTTTAAATACCTATAGACATAAAAGTATTCCCACATTTATTGATGAAGGATTTTGCCAATATTCTGCTCACTTGCAAAACTTAAAAATTTCAATTTTCGGGAAAAATAAACCATAATTGAAGGGCCATAGATTGGTCCCTATAGGGTTTATAGAGCTGCGATTAGGCTTAAATTGTTTTAAATTTAATTATCTTTAAGAAAGTACTGTATAATGTTTGTCGAAAAACGTATAGTTTATGACTTTTAGAGCAAACAGTGAAAAAAGTTCCAACATTTCGGAGTTTTTCGCGTTGTTTTCGGTGATCGCAAAGTTTACACACATTATTCATAGTTGAAATACTTATTTATACACATATTTAAGTTTTCCCATATTTACTTACAAGTAATACCCAACATTCAGAATTCGATATAATTTTGGTCTAATTAAATCCAGATATCGATCGATAATCGATTTGTGTCATGTCAGCCCTATTGGATTTCATCATCCCAAAATGGCAAATGTTTGTCGCGATGCGCTAGCTAAATCTAGTTTAAAAGTAATATTCCATGCGATTTGTTGATATTTGTTCGAATGCATATATTAATCTGGAATTACGGAGTGTCTGTGTCAGTTTATATCTCAGAAATTACTTCTGATAAGTGAGCAATGTGATTTCTAATAGTGACAGTTTTTCATCACAATTGCCGCGTTTGAGCGACCTGGTATTCTGCTTGTATGTACATATTTCCATTTTATTAGAAAATATTATTACATTTGCCCTTTATGTCGTTTCCAATACGAAGATAGATAATTAAATCATCTTATAAAGATCTTACATAATTCAAAGTTGGAACTGTCGATATTTTAATTGCGAAAAATATTTTGTTACTCTAAAATTATCATTGTATGAAATTGTTTTCGGCCCTCAATATCTTATTATTTTTGTATGAAACCAAGTGAAACAAAGTATTAGGGATGTATTACGAATTTAATACTTATTCACAATCAATTTACAAATATGTTATTAAATTAATATATTCCGAGATATAATCTAAAACATTACCTAAATGGAAGTTTTTTTTTGTTGTGAATTTCGATTGACCATAAAAAATAATATTTATTGTTTTCTAAAATGATATTCCAATATTCTAATTGCAAATTTAATCGGGAACAAAATGTAGTTTTTATTTTAATTATGGATACAGTGGTTTGGCAGTAATTAATGTTTTGGTGGGACAGTGTCATAATTCAATTTTTTTACTACTTTTTGCGAAAAAAATTGGGGCGTCAAATTGTCAACCGGCTGAGCGGCCGAGGCCTGAGGGGTTAAAAAAACTTTCCCGTCCGAAGCTTTTTTCATTCACATTTAGCATTACAACGATCGAATCTAGTAGTATTTCTTTTTTTCGATTTCTGAGAAAGGTTCCTATACTGCAATAAAAAAAAAAACTAGATGAAAAAGGTAGCAATACCTAATAAATTCCAAAAAACTATTAAAAACTGAAAACTTTAGTTTATTTACATTTTGCCTGTAGGGCAACAGCCCTAAATCTGTAGGTATAAATGTTTGCCAGTATCAAGGCGATTGTATTTATTTATTCACTTGTGATTGATTTGAATAAATGTTGTTTCTCGATTAGAGTATCATCTTAGATTCAAATATCGAAATCGAATAAGATTCCACCATTCGTCCAATTGGCGAACTGACTCGTCACATTCGCGATCGACAGCACAAAGATCAACGAAAATTCCTCCGTGACATCAGCGCGCATTCTTAATTGGGAAACAATCATCGCGGAGACGGGTAACAGTATCTCTCCGATAAATTGTCACCTATGGCGAAAAGCGGCCGAGCGGAAACCGGAATTCGGAATGGAATAGCCGACGGCACAAAAACCCGATTGGACAAACGGCAAAAGCTCTCACCTCCTTGTTGCCGGATATGCCGCTGACGTAAACCTTCACAACCATCGTAGCGAGTGCGACGTAATGGATAACTATGACTAATTTAGTGTGAAAATAAAAGCCCAAAAACAATGCACTTTATTTTAGTAACCGAACCACAATCGACAAGTCGACCAAACCCATACGTCAGTCGATCAAAAGAATATGGTTTGTGATCAAAAGCAGACGAAGAATAGTGATGTTCATAATTTAATATTAATCGTCTATTGAGAAAAAACATATCGTATCGTACTAAAAACAATGGTTAATTACAATTTCGTATTAAACAACCCGATAGTTGGATATATATGGAGATGTGGAATTTATTAGGTATTACTACCACCCATACCATAAAAGATATACTATTAAAGTCGATCATTCTAATGATAACTCTGATAGAAAATCGCGTCGGCTTTTTTACTTACTTTTAATTTTTAAAATAGTTTTTATGGCTGTTTAAAAAAACTAACCTAACCGACCGCCATATAGGTATTTATAAATTGTTTGAAAAAACTGCAACCCGTATTTGACACTTCTTTAAATGCCTATATCTCTCTTATTTATTGAGATCGACAAAAGATTATTGCAGTTTCGGAATAAGCATGGTAAATATAGTCGGGGGGACGTCAAAAAATCGACAATGTAGAACTAGTAGCAATACCTAATAAATACCGGAGATGTCACGTACATCGAGCGACCCCCCACCCCCATGAAGGTATTACGATATTAATAGTTCTTTCAACTGCGGGGTTAAGACTGCACCGAGCAAAATAAGCGAAAACGTCAGTCACGGTTTTGTCGCTGCAATCCATAATTTTTCGGTAATAAATATTTAAAAAATATATTTAAGATCTCAACGAATGTGTTTACAATAATACACCTTCTATAATCAAAAACCATTTGCTGGTTAATATTTCTTTCAACATAAAGTTGGGGAAAAACTTAAGAAAAGCACTCCGGCGTTTTGTTCACAATGAATAAAGAAATTAGATTTTATTTCAAATTTCAAATCGTAATAAATCACAAACGTTCAAGCTACAAGAAAGCATCACCGATATTTAAAAATGTTCCCTGCTTATTTAAATATGATTTTTTTAGAAGATACCTCGAATCTGCCATACAAATTTACTATGGCCAAATAACGTTCGATATATATCAATACTATGGCCAAATAGCGTTCGATATATATCGAGCGCAAGGGTGAATTATTCAGTCGTCCACTAGAGCTGAGGAGGGGGTGACGTTTCTTTGCGTAGCGATCTGACCTCGAAAACCGGCCGCGATCTATTTCGTGCGCGTATAATATCACTCACGCGGTAAAACGATGTAAGCATTTATTGAAAGTATTTTTTATTTAGATTTTATCTGGTATTAGTGTTCCTTTTTTCTATTGTCGAAAGTTGTAATTAGGTCAGCTCGTGTAAGAACCTGACCTAATTATAACTTGTTTTTATCTAAATGAGCATTATATAGCATTATATATATACAAGTTTTTATCTAAATGAGCATATTATTATGTTTTAGTAAAAATGGGAAATCGTAAGATTAAATATCATAAATTGAAATGTGGCTCAAAGTTTCAAAACAAACGACTTCTCGCTTCTATTGTACGTGCAAGTGCCATCGCTGAGCAAGACTCGCTCGCCCAGGTATAAAAATCTTAGGATCTAAGTGATAATACGTTACAAAGCAATAATTACTTTTATCACTGTACATTTCGTTCCTAGGAATCTTCGAACAATGTGATAATAGGCTCGAGTATAAGAAAACTTGATGAACACTCGACGACAAAATATACGCCGTGCAATGATTTTGCGGTAAGTTAGTTGTATATATTTTTTTTAAGTGTTCCAGTATAAACTTTACCTGTATATTTGCAACAAAGATTTTCGGTACTTAATTCAGTTACTTTTATTAACTATCTAATTTTACCAATACAAATCGTGTTTTCGATTGAGATATATACCTATATATTTAAAAAAAAATACTCTGATATTGGGCTTGATTGCGTTTCTTCGTGAACTAAAATTGGAAATTAGTCCGTGTGAACGAGACAGGGTAATACGCTAGAGCGGAATGTGAAATGAACGGTTTTCACTTTTCACTTTTTCGCATTAAAACTACCCACCAAAGATAAAGCATCTGAATGTAACACAGCACAAAATGTATTCAAATTTATTCGGACGAGTATTAGTCCGACAGGTAGTTTTATCGACGATCGTTCGTTTTATATTCCGTTCTAACTCGTTCGTATTGCTTCGTATCTCGTTCGCTTGAACTAATTCCAGTTTCAGTTCACAAAGAAACGCAATCGGCCCATTGCCTACGTAATTTAAATTTGATAAAGTTTTATTATCAGTGTAAATTTGACTTGCAGTGCAACTTTTCTATACATACCTTCTTCAATATTTCCGGTCACTTCTATTTTCAGAAGCAATTCAGCAATAATTTATTAATTCAATTAATTTTATTTCAGAAATCATTTGAAACGGACTCGGATTCCGATTTCGAATTAATAACAGAAGAGGAAAATAATGATGATGTGGATTTTTTACCTGAAGGGAATAGAATAGTAGATTTTAATTACATATTCAAACAACTCCAAGAAATGGCCCATCACAACTCTGCATTTCAATGTAACTTAAATTTTTTAAAACTTACCAAGGAGATTAAGAAAGGGTTTCTATCGAAATTCTTTTTTACGTGTCGATTATGCAATGCAAAATTAGAACTTTTAAATTGTAAAAAACCAGATAGCCCAGTTGAACTTAACCTCAACATACCCTGTATGTCTGATAAATTATACTCAAAGTGCCATACCAAGATCTGTGAACTATGGGAACTAGCTAAAGAGAAATGCATGGAGGAAGCAGCCAAAGACGAATATAATTTAGCTGTACTCAACGGCGAAGTGGATGCGAATGGAGTACCAATGATTACTGTGGTGGCTGATGGCTGCTGGTCGAAAAGATCGTATAGAAAGAACTACAACGCATTATCGGGTGCTGCAGTAATAATAGGATACAGGACAAAGAAAGTACTATATATGGCAGTAAAGAATAAATATTGTATGGTTTGTGCTCGAGCTGAAAACAGAAAACACACAGTTCCAGATCACATATGTTTCAAAAACTATACAGGTTCATCTAGCGCAATGGAATCGACAGCTTTGGTTGAAGGTTTCAAAACATCATTGAACACTCACAAACTGATTTACTCTAGATTGATAGCTGACGGTGATTCAAGTACACATAGAAACATAAAAAAATCGAAACCGTATGGAAATTTACTCGTGGAAAAAATAGAATGCACTAATCATTTACTACGAAATTACTGCACAAAGTTAGATGAACTGACCAGAAATACAAACTATCCATTGAAATATAGAAAAGTTGTTAAGAATAACATATTGCGCTTAAGGCGTTCTGCAACTGGTGCTGTAAAACATCTTAATTCTGAAGGTAGCAAAACTTTTCAACAAAAAGTTCTACAGTTGAAGCAAGATTTGTTGAATTCACCACACCACGTATTTGGCAATCACAGCTTATGCAAATCTTACTATTGTAAAAAGCAAACCGAAAACGTAGAATCCGTAGAAGAAAACCTAGTTCCAATAATGAAAAGTCAAGAGGGTGGTTTTATATTTTCAGCCATATTGAAGTTTATTTCCAGACTGGTGAATAACGCGCCAAGCCTGATGCATAATGTTAATAGTAATATAGCTGAAATTTTTAATAGTGTAATTGCAAAGTTCGTCGGTGGAAAACGAATAAATTACTCAGGCAGGCAATCTTATGGAGGTAGATGTGCCGCAGCAGTAGTGTCCTTCAATTCAAGAAAGCCAGAGACTTACCTAAGCAAAAATATTTTTCTGCGAAGTCCAAACAAACTTATTAAACGACTTGAAACCAACAGAAATATCAAAAGATTGACATCAGCAAAACGCAAAATAATAAAATCGTTTCATTGTAAGAAGCCTGTTATTAGTCATGAGGACAAAAATTACGGAGAGTCTTGTGAAAAACCTGACCTGGAAAAGGCGGATTATGAGTTTGCCAAAATCGAGCATTTGAAATGCATAACTTTGACTAAGGAAGATCGCCACTTACTAGAAAGAAGAACTATTTTGCAGGCAGAATCCATAGAATGGCGCCAGGAGCGAAAACTTCGGCTAACTGCATCTATATTTGGAAAAGTTTGCAAACGAGGACTTATTAAATGCGGACCTTTGGTAAAAAATATACTGACTGAAAACAATTTAAATCATGTGAAGTCTATACAACATGGACAAAACCATGAACATCTGGCACGTGATCAACTATCTTGCTATCTTCAAAGTCCTATAAATCCATGTGGATTATTTATTGACCTGGATCTACCATTTTTAGGTGCGAGTCCGGATGGACTTTTGCAAGAGGACAAAATTGTAGAAATAAAATGTCCGTACTCAGCTAGAGGAATGAGTATTAATGATGCCATCAGAGAGAAAAAAATTACTTTCTGGAAAATAGACAAAGATGGCAATACCAATGTAAATAAAAAACACGATTGGTATTTTCAAGCCCAAGGACAAATACACGCCACTCAAAGAAAAATTTGTGTATTTGCTGTTTGGACGGACGTAGACATGAAGGTGGAAGTCATAAACGAAGATGAAGGCTTTTGGAGTGAGATGGAAATAAAACTGAAAATATTTTACTTTGACTGTTTGCTACCAGAAATTATAGATTCAAGACTGGATAGGCAAATGGACATAAAGGAACCTGCCTATATTTTGGAAGCATTAAAAAAAAAAGAGATATTAAAAAATAATAAACGGAAAATATTGGAAACAAAATCCGTTAAGATTACGAAACCAAAAAAAACTAGTAACAATAAAAATGTTTAACAATGTGAAAATTTTCTAAATCAGTTTAAAGCCAGTTCAAGGCAATGAGCAACTTTTTTGTCCAAATTGTAAATTGTAACTTTTTTTATAATAATGCCTATATTTTTCTAAAAATTCATAAAACTAAAATTCTTCAGATATGGTCGTTTCCAGGTATCATCTAAGGCGACTACCTCTCTCAAATAGTGATAAACTGACATTTTGCGATCAAATTTATGGGTCTCCCGCATGCATTTAAATATTATAAAAAATATTAATCTTGTAGAAAATTTCCTAATATTTTGTTCTACGATGCAGAATTTCATTGTTTTGATTTAATTCCTAATCAAAATAAATAAAATCTGAAGTCATCACTTTTTTGTAAATTACATTTTTCTGGGTATCTACAAAGTCAAAGAGATACCACATTAGATACGCCAGAGAGATACCAGATTATAAATTCTTACGAATATCTTAACTGGCGCCGCAATATGTTATTTCGATATTTTCTGTTTTTAACATTCTTTTTCACATTTTTTCCATGTACCTACTGACATACCACTCGGGCGAGGTGCATGGCCATGCAGATTTCTGGACGGTGTTTTTCATCTGAGTCATCATATTTTTTTTATGTATATGATTATACTTATGTAAATTAGGATATTATTAAAGATAATATTATAATTACGGTACCTCCGGTTGTTTTTTGGAGGTTTCCTATCCGGACTTAAACGCTCTCATTGATCAGTGATTTCGTGTGACTTCATATTGCTTAAAATTCTTATTTTACGGATTTTATATATTGTTGCTTTTAAATATGCATCACAAATAAAGTGTAAGCGTTTAAGGCAATGGATACCGTTATTTCCTCCTCAATGAGTCATAATAACGTATACAATAAAGAAAAACTGACTCTTTTGCTGTTATTTTACTGATCCTTCTACTGTCTTGTGCATTGTGTTAAGTCTTTTTCAAGTCTTTTTTGATGCCCGGGCTAGAAGATAATCTTTTGGCACTATAGTGGTCGCAATCGCTCCTGACATTCCGGGTCGTAAAACGTGCGAGCACGACAGCACATCACTTTTCTCCCTCGTACAAGATATAGAGATCGCTATCCCCGGCCACGCCTCACTATCGATATCGATGGATTTTCGATATTGATGTGTGATACATAGTAATATTTGACAGTACTTAAATGAAAAATGAAAAACGAAGGGGTTGGTAAACTTCGGCCCATGTGTTAGGTTAGGTCACCTGATCTTACATTGTAAGGATCCGGGTTCGATTCCCGGCTGGGTCACTATTTTCCATTGGGATAAAACTAACGGAATTTCATTTTCAATTCTGTCGGCCGAATGCCATAACAAGACACACACTTACACACATGTTACATGCACACATACATATAAACACTTCATATTAGGGTTGGTTGTAAGAGATTGTCGTATGATAATAAACCCGCCCATTGTGAAATTTCACAATAAAGAGTAGAAACAAACAAACAAACAAAACAAATTACTTTCTTGTATGTATTTATAATATATTAGGATGTTCGGGGTAGTCCAAAACAACTAAATGAACTTAGCACGTAAACCATAAGAGATTCATTGCCAGTCCTGTAAATACACCCTCAATAAAGGGAGTTACTCTCTGGAAGGGTTTCAAATGTTACGTATCTCCTGTCCAAATAATCTAATAATCTCCTGTCCAAAAAGTCTTCTAATATCCAAAGCGTGAAACGATAGTTGGTGTGAAATATCGTATCTACTTTTTAAAAATTAAACAGTTTTTTTTTATTTTGATGATTTAGTGTACCGAATATTGTTCAATATGAGAAATTGAGTTTAAAGTTATACATGACTTTTTTTGTTGAGGTCAAGGTTACCGACAAAAAGCGGGTTTTATTTTTAAAATTCAGTTCTTCAAGTTTTTTTTTCTTAGTAAGAAAGGCCTATATGAAAAAAACTTTCAGATAAGTTTTAACTTGGTTTCCATGTTGAATAATCTCCTGTACAAAAAGTCTTCTAATATCCAAAGCTTGAAACGATGGTTGGAGTGAAATATCTTATCTACTTTTTTCACGTTCACGAATTTTCACATTTTACACAAATTCGGTTGATTACGTAATCTTGGGGGGGGGGGGGGGTAAGGCCGCATATTACGTCTGTAAACATGTGGGAGGGGGGGGGGGGGTAGAAAATCCCAAAAACGTGATTACGTAATATGTGGACGGCCCCGCCTCATAACCGCACAATCAGAGACCTGTATTCAAATAATTATGATATCGTTTATATAAATTACTGTGATATAGTTAAATATAAATATAATATAAGACGAAATAGTTAACAATGACTCAGTTTTCTGCTTCTTCTGTAAAATATCTAATTTTGACTTACACTGTACTTTTGTTTAGGCGACGATATTCGGCGCGCCATATCGTCGCGACGATTGGCGCCAACCGGTGTGCTGCGTTAAATACCTATTTATGGCACGTGAATTATGGTCGGCGCAGTCTTAACGTAGAGACTTGTGTACTGAACATTCCACCGTCTAGCTACGCCACTTGCTCGTAAGAGTTTAATGGCTTACAGCGTGGCACTTGAAAGCGGACCAGCGGGTCGCCTTGTGCCCTCACTACCACATTTGGCATGATTTCTCCGTCCTCCCGTCTGGTCACGGGTCCGAAGTCGCTTGCGCGGCCCCTACCTGATGTTAGCGGTAATTCCGTTCGAATTTATCACGGACCGTGATCAGGTCAACATTCACCCCCGCTGCTTAGGATACGTATAAGATCGTTTCCAGGCCCCTCCAGTTATTCGTCGAAGTGCACAGTCGATTGGCTGATGTCGCACGAAACGCAAACCTCACAGCAGTCACGAAGGTCACCCTCCAGAGGATCCAATCCACCTGTCCACGACACATCCGTGACAGAGAAAACAGCAGTGGCGATTCCTGGTGCCAAATATCGGGTTAGCGCTGGCTAAGGAAATAGTTTTTTTTCATATGGTGTATAATTCTGTGTAAAGTTTGGGCAAAAATAAATTGACATGTATTTTATGAGACAAAAAATAAATAGAGATTTTTTATATCAGTTACTTTATTCCACATTATTTAGATAGGTCAAAGACGAGGCGCATATTTTGGCGTTTAGATTGAGTTAAGTGGACTGATAATTTTACTTTGAGTTCAGTCCGTTCTTAGCCGTAAGGGCACGTTATGTCTTGTTATATCACATTTTATTTGTTCTTATAATTGACTCTTCGCTCCACGGACAAGAAATTTTGGATGACCCAATCAAAAAAGCCTTTTTTCTTCCTTAACTCTGCCAGTTACTCCTTTTCCACATATATATGTGCCAAAATAGAGAGCACAACAATAGGCTTTTCTGTTGTAATTTAATTACGTTTACAATACATTTTTATATTAGTTTTTATCTAAACTTTGTAATTTATTACAAGTGGTTTATAACTTGAAAACGAGAAAGGGAATTTTTTTAGATTTAGGCAATTTATAGACTGCTATTAGTACTTTCAAAATATTTTGTTTTTTAATACAGAACCTAGAAGTATTTATAACTCCTTTTACGCTTACTTGTTGAAGCATCGTCTGTACCAAGTTACAGGCGGTAGAATGGTCAATAGTTTTACTTTGTAAATCTTTTGAAACAGGAGAATTAACCATCTAGTAAAACAATAGACAAAAATAATATTCCAAAACCACTTTTTTGGCCCCCCATTGAATCGGGGCCCTCGGCATTCACCGACCAGCCGACCTGGGCAGTCCGGAAGTGTTGTGACCCTCAAAAGTAATGGGAGTATCGGTAGCAAAAGTCTACTAGGTTACAAAGGTTGTTTATGTTGAAGAGAAATAATATAGGTTTGAGAACAGTACCCTGGGGAACACCGGATGACAAGCATTTTGGCACATATTTTAAACCACCTATGACAACTTCTTGAGTTATATACGTTAACAGCTCGCAAATCAGGACAGAGTGTTCAAGTACTACCTCCACCAATCTTTGAAGCAGAGTATCGTGCGTAGCCGTATCGAATGCCTTTCCAAGGTCCAAGAAGACAGCCATACATTTTTCACCGAAACCAATACTTAAAGTATTGCATCCTTTAGGTATTGCATCCGTAGTGTCCACTTCCCTCCCTAAATCCAAATTGATTATCGGAAAGAATATTGTTTTCTGTCAGTTATTACCAGGAGTCTTTTTACGACCTTTTCTATGATTTTAGGTAATGTACTATGGAGATAAGGCTATAAATATTGATGTCTAGTTTATCGCCATTTTAAATTAGCAATATGACTTTAGCGCATTTTAATACATTAGGAAAACTGCAGTTAACTATGTGCTAATTTATTAAAATGCCATAATGCTAATTTGCTATTAAAATGCCATAATGCTATTAAAATGCTATAATACCAATATATCAAAATTCACCCATCGCTGGGGCTGGTATAAAACTTCAGGTTATTTCATTCAAAGTAGACTTATAACAAGTAATTTGTAACTGAAATGTCACAAACGAGAATCTGCCACAATGTCACTAGTGAAATTAGTGACCAAATAAGACGGAATTTTATCAAGAAACACGTGTCATTTCAAAGTTTCACATTTTGGTGAAAATTTAGTGGTGAAAAATAACTTGACTTCTAACTTTCGAGTTTTGGGAGACTGTATTGAAATAAATCACATAACTTCAGATTTTGATGCCAGCGATCGTGGTGGCAGAAATTGGAACACCTCCCACAAAGCGAGAGCAAACGTAAAAATTAAATGTTTTCTTTACTTCAACATTTCGACTATTTTGATTCTTCGGTTTTTCCTTAAGTACCACAATTTGACGAGTACATTGTTAGTATTACTAGTAGCGATCTATCTTCCACGTAGGTAGTATGCACTGCAAATTCTATTTTTGCTTTTTGCCGTGGAGCACGGGCGTAGCTATAGCTTTCACATGGGGGGGGGGGGGGGGGGTCCGCGGGTACGAAAATGTACAAAGATAAACTAGTTATTGGCCTGACTTTACGCAGAAAAAAGCAAAATTCTAAACGCCAATGTCAGTTATTTAAAAATTACATAAACATTAAAATACACGCAAGTTAATCGCCGACAAATGATAGTTACTTTAAGTACGTACCTTTAAATAAAATAAGTTAATAAATACATTTCAACGGTAATATATTTCGGCAGTTTCTCCTGGAGCATTGCTGCGCTGGGTTTGCCTTCCAGTCGTTCTTGGAACAAGTATGTCGCTTGAACTCATCTGCTTTGCCTGCTCGAAAGAATGGTGAACTCATTTTCGTTCCGAATATTTTATCGTATGCTAAGGGGGGGTCCGGACCCCCTAATCCCCCCCCCCCCTTATATACGCCGTGCCGTGGAGTATATTTCGCTTGATAAAATAACGTGTCTTTTGAACTTAGTCATACTTTTTAAAAATAATTATTCACTTATCTACTTCTAAAATACCGAGCCTTATTGAAATCTTAAATTTATTTTTCCTAGCTTAAACAGTTCAAAACATTCCATTTGGGAGCACTGGTGTTATTGATGCACGGTACCAGTTGCTTTCACATCTCATACACTTATAATTCATATATTTTTTAAAACAAGTTACTCAAAGTAAAGGAATATTTTTAAATTATTACCTACGTCTACAATTTGTTATAAAATAATATTTTTTTTTTTTAGTAGGAATACTATTTTTATCTGAACTAAAGATTCTAAAGATTTAAAAAAAAAATTTTTTTTGTTTATCTATTTATTTTTATTTCAAGGATATTAACAGTTACATATAGAACTCGATTAATTATATATATATATATATGTAGAATAACAATTTTAGAAGTGTTTTATTTTAATGATGAAAGTTATATTATATTAAAAAGAATATTTTATAGTACTATTTTTAGGAAAAAAGGTAGCAGTAAAAATCTCCATGATAAGTGCCACGAAAAATAAATGCTCATTCATGGAGACCTTCAGTTTTTTTTTGTTTATAAAGAAAGAAACCATAAACAATACTACGAAAAACTTAGTATTTTTAATTGCCCACGAAATATATTTCTACTAATACACAGAATGAGTTTTTAATTAAAGACATCCTTGCAATGGGTATATTAGTACGTGAAAATAAGCAACTTTTGATTAAAAAAAATAATAAAAATCACAAAAAACATTAAAACTTTTTTTTTCGAAAATTTGAAAAACTTGACTGATAAATAAAAGTTTGTCAAGCGCTGAGCGCGCTGCGCCATTTAGCAATAGGTAAAATATCACGAATATATTAGCGTCATTTTATGTACCGCTATATGGTGCAAAGCGCTGATCTCTTTTTATACTATTTCTCAAAAACTTCAAATTTAAAAAAAAAATGTTTTTTTTTTTCGGTATTTTAATTGTTGTATGTTTGCTCGTACTGAGTCACCTACTTCAAGGATGTCAGCAATTAAAAAGTCACCTGTATAGCAAAAACATATTTATAAAACATCGTATCTCAGAGAATATTATCGTATATTTCCAATTATCGAATCCCACTATACCTTCCCACACAGCAGATGCGTTGAGAGCAAACAGAACACACCATTCGGTTTTGGCGCAAAGCTATTTGCTTGGTAGAGGGATAAAATTGACGTGAAATTTTATAGTCAATTTTATTATTACCTACTTTTCCAACAGAAATATTTTAATTTGGAGATAAACCGCTGAGCGTACGCACTTAAATTGACAAACAATAGACTTGTGTTGTTGTCTTTGTCAGTTGTCAGTAATGACAGCTGACGGCCGATCCGCTGATTCCGGAAAATGTCTTCGCGATTTTTAAAATTTTGTTTGCTTTCATAAAGTGAGTTACTGCTAGTCGGACTCTCCATTTGTGTAATATAAAGAAAATATTAGGGTAAGAATAGTTTGCCACTTCAATTTCTGATACCATTTATTTCAATGGTAATTTTACTGGGATACTTTAAAAACTAGTCTCTGGACTGATAATCTGTGCTGATAATGCACTCTCACCAACGAGCTGGTAATGCACTCTCTCTTACATCTGCGTTATTGTAGAGCAAACATGTAAAATTGTATTTAATATATGTATGTAGGTGAAATAGTGTTGCAAAATTTTCAGATTTTTTTGGGATTTCTCCCGAATTTCGAAGTAGGTACTTTTGATTTTTGCATAACTAAATCTAGGCAGATGAGCATGTCAAGATTTCGGAGGTATTATTGCAGTATAGGAACCTTTTCTAGATTGTTGATTTTTTAACGTCACCAGACTGTATTCACCACGCTGATTCCGAATCTGCAATAATATTTATTCGGTCTCAATAAATAAGCGAGTTACAGGTATTCAAAATGCTTCAAACCCATACATTTCGGTAGGTTAAGTTTTTTTTTATTTGAAATAATACATAAACACCTATTTGGCGGTAGGTTAGATTAGTTTTTTTAAAACAAAAAACTGAGTTTTTTAAAAAAATAATTTTTTGTACCTATGTAAATTTGGTTTTGAAATTTTACGCGCCCGAAGCTTTTTTCTTTCAAATTTAGCATTACAATGATCGAATCTAGTAGTATTTCTTTATTTTTTCGATTTCTGAGAAAGGTTCCTATACTGCAATAATTCTCCTACTTATATGGCGGTAGGTTTAGTTACTCTTTTTTAAAACAATCTTAAAAACTAATGTAAAATATATATTTTTTTTATGTAAGTTTGTTTTTATCGAAAGACCGGAGTAATCTGGTCACAATTGGAAGTAAGGGCGTGAGTGTCGGCCTGCCAGGTAACATTCCTGGCTATCTCGCGGTTAAGGTGTTGGCCTCTTACGGGCTTGTGACGTAGCTAGATGGTGGACTGTTTCGTCCCCAAGTCTTCTACGCTCACTCCAGGGAGATAGAACGACTAATCGTTAAAACTTCCTGAGGTGACGGGCTCGCCCGCTGTAGTCGACAACCCAAGTTGTCTTGAAATATTACGCGTCCGAGGCTTTTTTCTATCACATTTAGCATTACAATGATCAAAATGTAGTTGTATTTATTTTTTTTTCGATTTTTTACAAAGGTTCCTAAACTGCAGATATTCCAATTTATGTAGTGTCGGTAGGTACCTTTTCCATTTATATTTTTAAAAAAGCACTACTAGATTCGATCATTTTAATGCTAAATCTTATGGGAAATAGTCTCGTACGCGCAGTATTTCAAGACATAAAATTTTCAAATTTACTTATGCGTGGAAAAATATTCAAGTCGATAAGATAGGTGTTTGTTAGCTTAAAAAAAAAGCTAATTTTACCGAGGTGTTTGTTGTTTCTTTAAATGCCTTTTATTTATTGAGGCCAAATAAAGATTATTTCAGTTTCGGAATCAGCGTGATGAATATAGTCAGGCGATGTTAAAACGTCAACAATGGAGAATATTTTCCTATTATGGCCTCTTTACACTTAGTCCGCGAATCGCGCGCGCAGCCGCAAAGGAGCTTGAACGCGTAGTGTGGAGCCGTTTCGCATATTCTTCGCTGCTTCGCGCCCTGTTTCCGATTTTTGTTGGTTTTCTGTCCCGCGACAAAGGGACCGTGAAACGCGAACTTAATGCGAACGCGCATAGTCTCCACAGTTGCGCGCCACTCAGTTGACTGTCGGCCGCGTCGGTGTGTAGTCGTGTCTGTTCCTAATTAATATGTTGCTGAGATTTCCTACAAAATTACCGTAAACTGGATGAAACAATTTTAGCTGCCATTTCTTGAATACTAGTAAATTGAACACGTTTTATGGGATGTAAATCGTAAGATTATATGAAAAAACTTTTAGAAATAAAAAAAAAGGGAATCACAAAGTAAAGTAAAAAATCCTACTTGAAAAAAGCTCAGTTGGTTTGAATATGAAATAATGAATGGATGACAATGACATAATTATAGTGCGCTATTGCGCAAAACATGAGGGACGCAGTTGAAGCTAATTTGACGTCCATCTCCTTCAAACGCGCGAACTATAATGTGAAACTACCGCGAACCATTACGAGTGTGGAGCTTTGTTTCGCTTATCGAGAGCTCGCGGTAAATTCGCGCCGAGTAGTCTCGCGCGATTCGCGGACTAAATGTAGAGCGGACTTTATACATTAATACCAAAATTTCGATCGACGGCCGATCGCTATCTGATCTGTGTCTATTTATTTTGACTATAAATTATTTTTGTATTTTTAGGATTTTGCTTTTTTAGTAATAATTTTAGTTTTAATTTTTAACTAAATGAACGATTTCTAATTATAAAATTATTTTTTTCATTCTTTAATGATAATAATAGTTATTATGTAGTCTGGACAGATAGCTTTGCTGCATAATCAATATTACTTAACAAGTTTTTAGGAAAAAATCGAGTGTTTTTAAATTGATTGCCAGTTGCACTAATTATTTTAAATGGTAGTTTATTACACATGTCCACCACTCTATTTTGCAGAATGTTCTTAAGGTGTTTCTAAATGGGCTATACAATATATACTGCAATCCCGGCTATCATTAAAACATTTTATTGCCGCATATGGCTGTTAAATATATATCTCTGCAAAAGTTTGGCACATAATTTTGTCTCATACACGGGCATTTTGCGTGCTGTAACCTCGAAGATTTGTTTTGACGTTGAAATTGTAAATATTCTTTAGCTCAGGTACATCGTAATAATTTGTGACAATTTTAGGTCTCAATCAGGTCTTCTCTGTGTTCTTTGTGTAAGAGTACGCAGTCCAAGTAATTGCAGGAGATCTTCATAATTCCTATTGAAATAATATATGAAAGATAGGTTTCAAAAGAAAAATAAAGCTATATCGAAATGCAAAATTACTCGACTGTACCCCACCACATGTGAAAGCTGTAAGTACACCCGTGGCCAGAGTCAACTACAGCTACTACAACAACCGTGGCCAACGCCAGAATATAGATTATGCAAGATTGCTCTAAACTCAAAAAACATTCTGCTACAAAATTTAACAATAATCGAGAAAGTTTCAAATTTTATTGTATATTTAACCAATGTTAACTTTTTAATTTACACACTTTTTATTTATACATCTTTTGTTATTATTATGATTAGGCTATAGTTACCAATTTTATACCTTTTATTTCATCGTGTATTCCCATTTAATTTAATTTATTTAGTAATTTTTATTTTTTTATAATAATTATAATTATAATTTAACCTAATGTTGAGGTTTAAAATGATGAGGTTTGACTATCTCACTCTTATTAAGCAATTATGATTATCGATTTCACTTTTATATTATGAATTTTATATTCAATTTTCCAGCTCGTAAGAATTAATAATCTTAGTGTATAAATTCCCCCAAATTTCTATATTCTTCATTACTTAGATTTTTATATTGGTTTATAATTTATTTACAACAATTTAAATGTCCGCCTTAGAACAGGCTATTGCCTAGTTAGGCGACATTAAAATAGGATCTCGGATTCTCGGCTATGACATTGTACTTGTATATGTTCATTTACCTACTGTAGATAATTGTAAATTACCAAATAAATAAATAAAAATTGGATTCTGGAGGTTGATTCGGTCTTTAAGCCTTTAAGCATTATCGATTCTCTGAGTCTCGGATGCACAGCCCTCCGTTCAAATATAACTCTTTGTTTCCTGTCTCGGAAGATGGCCCTTATTAACTGTTCCATGGGAATCAAACATCCCAAAAGACCACGAGTACAAATGTAATAAATATCATGATCTCGCAAATGCGAACCTGTTCTTTACTATTCATCTTCACGCGGTGGAAGTTGGCGCTCTTGGTCCGCCAGCCAAATCTTTGAGTCATCTCTTTAAAGATCTTAGTCTCTCCAGGAAAATTAACAACTCCTTCCTAGAAAAAATATCTAAAACTGCATTTTCTGCATCTCAAATTCTATGGCATCGAAAGGGGAGTGAATGGGTGGTAAGGTGACGCTCACATGTGGCAAGACAGCCGTCCTAAATCTACTACAGCCGGTTGTTAGTCTGGAATCCACCATACACCTCCCAGAAGTGTAATAATATTATGATGAGGGCGACTCCGGTTGGTGAATTCCATGGCAGCGCCGTTTAATATATATATTCTGTGTTCAAGCTATATATTTTTCTGTTTTTCTTTACAGTAAGGCTGTGTAGTGCCTTAGAGAAATGGTGGCGGAGGCGACTGAGTACGCTTACTTGAAATTAAAAGCGATACGCTTGGCAAATAGCGCATCTCAGGAGGTTTTTGCGGCTTTAAAAAAGTGCTACGAGAGAGACATTAATTCAGTGCGAACTTTCGCCACCATAAATAATGGCTTTGATTTAATTTATTACCTGGAAGCTCGCAATGCCATATCAGAAGATGTCGTTACACCTCTTAATCATATAGCTGTAAAACTGGAAAATGAGGATTTTTTAAGGGAGATTGTGGAATATGGACAAGCATTAGTCAATAGAAACTCTAGAAGGGATTGTAAGTTACAAAATATTTTTTTTACTTTTACTGTAGCATTGATTATATAGCGTATTAGATTAATCAATTCCGTACTACAATTTGGCAGCTAGGATATTACTATGAATCGCAACATGTAGAAGGCACTCAGTTCCAAAAATCGATTAACATTCTTTTATGTTTAATGCGGCGATGTTCGAGGTATAACTCTAAACATGCTTATACAGATCGAAGAATATTGCGGATGTTTAACATTATAAAAAGGTTTGAAAACGACTTTACTGCATGAATTTTGTAGTACTTGACATTTCGGCGATGTTGCAACCGCCATTGTCCAGGGTAGACCTTTTAAACCTTTTTATAATGCTTATATAGTATCCTAGCTCGAAATAAAATAATATTTTTTTATTTTTTTTATTTTTGTTTTTAAAGCTATTAGCTCTATTTTAATATTATTTACATAAAGACGTCATTTTTTAATTTGGTATGCAGATTTCAATACGTAATAAATACGCTCTTTAATAAAAAGATAGACTTATAGATGGCATTCTATCTCTTCATATTATAAAAAAATCTGATAGATGTCATTAATAATTGAATGTTATTATTGTTATCACTGGTTAAATTATTGTTTTTTTTATAATCAATCAGGATTTTATTTTAAAAAAAACATTAATTATCATTGTTATTATAAATGGGCAAAAAAAATGCTACTTATTACCTATTTTCGTTGTCAATCCAATCAATGCATCTCACCGGCGCAGAAAGGTTGCCAAAATGTACTATGGAGTTGAGCAATCTATTGCCGTATATAATCAATGACATTAGGTAGATGAGAGGGGAATAGCTGCTCACTACTATCACTAGCCACTATCTAGTGAATATTTTCCTAGCTGGATAAATATCCAAGATACATATATTATATTCTCCAACTACTTCTATAGCCCTGCCTCACTCTGACGGGTTGTCCGTGCTATCCTCCACCTGACCAGGGTTATTATTATTATTTATTTCGGACAGGCAGCTTTGCTGGTACGTCCAGATCAGATCATGTAAAGCTAGCCATAAACAATATTACCAAGTTTTAGGTACAGATCAAGTCTGTTTTTATGTTGATTGACAGAGCTTGTACTTATGGTAATTTATTCTTTATGTCCACCACTAATTTTGCAGAATGTTCTTAAGCGATTAGATTTAAATTTTGCACAGTTGATTTTTTGCTGTGACCTCGAAAATTTGTGTAGACGTTGAATTTGAAAATATTCTCTAGCCCAGCTACATCGTAATAATTTGTGAGAATTTTGTATATCTCCATCAGGTCCCCTCTTTGTGTCCTATGTTTGAGAGTAGCCAGTTTAAGTAATTCCAAGCGATCTTTATAATTCCTGTTCTTCAGGCACACTGGCATTTTGGTAGCCCTTTGCTGCACCTTTTCTAAGACACTACACCTTTGCTCACATATAGGTCTCACATATGTCTTGTAGGTCTTTATAAACCATATGTCCCGTATTATGCGGGACAGTTCCAGATTTCAACCGCTTCATGCGTTTTCGCCTATTTATCCCACATCGTGAGTTGGCGCACTGGATTTACTAATATGTACTACTTTTTCAGTTGTGTCTACGCGACCACCGAGCCGGCTAGATCTAGCGAAAAAGCAAGAAGCTTGCAATCTCATAATCGAGTCCACTAGCCATAAATGGCGAGCGCTCGGCCGTACCTTAAACATATCAGAGGGCATACTTGAAGAGATGGGATGCAGGTCCATGCCAGATAGCAGAGCTCGGATGCGCGAAGTCTTAGACATTTTCAGCCGGACTGTCGACCCTAAATTCTGGAGAATCGAAATTTGTAGCGCATTGGAAGATATACGTAGAAAAGACTTGAAAAGAGAGGTTGAAACAATATTCAGCTAGTGTTTGTGTGGGTGAATATTTCAGGACATTGTTCTAGAACATATTACAGTAAGAATCTATCCTAAAATATGCATTTTTGTAAATGTATTATTATGTATGTAACGGTGTTGTGTCACGATTTGCCGCAAGAGTTGAAGGACAGTGGGCGTTCCTTAATGTCAGTAATAATACAATTGCATGGTTGGAATCAAATTTAACGTCACTTGTAACTAAAACTGCTGAAAACTTCATATGGTAAAATCTGATTTCTTTTATTAATAATTATCACGTACAAGAGTTTAAAGAGGAATATGTTTTTATTATACCAATCAATCAATTATCTATTGTCTAAAAAACTAATTACATAGCTGTGCAAATTCTTTGAGAGTGTTATATTAAATTAATATTTTATATGATTAAAGTTATATTTATTAGTTAATACATATCCAACATATCCAATTTGTGACTTAGAAGGAGCCTCCCTGAAGATTGTGCACATTTTCGACTGTCTAGACTGCGACCATGAACAATCGGGCGTTCCTGGAAACAGTGAGTCAAAACTCACCGGACAATCCTTCTACCACCGGGCCAAAGTTGACACTGCGACAAGATGCCGAGCCAATCTCATCCGCTGGGGCCACACAGCGAATCCAACATCCGACCGTGGAACACGGCAGGATGTAGACCTCCTCCTATCCCAGCTGCCACTCTAGCTGCAACTCAACCAAACCAGGACCTATCAGAGACGAACAACAAACCATCCAGGCTGAATATTTTTGGAGATGTGATCTAACCTGGCCTGGACACGTTAACTAACTAACGACCGTCGTGTGGGGCTTCTTTGCTCCAAATCTACGAGTTCATTTAGTTTATTAAGATTATCTTTAAATACAAATCGCTTGAAAATATTCAAATTCATTTATCGCTTAGAGAAAGCCTTAATGAATACCTCATTCGTCATATTTATTTTTGTCCCCTTGACTCTCTTCAGGTCCAAACACAATTTTGGGCTAGCTCTAAAACTGCCCTCTCTGCTCTACGCCAACTCCGGAATAACCAAAAATTCGATTCTAAGGAATTCCAAGGATCCGGCAATATCGAACCACGATAAGTGGCCGTAGTGAGTCAAATGATCTACAAGCCCGCGAAGACTTCCACAAAAAGTTCCTTGCTGGAATCAGCCAGAACGGCAATGGTCTGGGGTATGGTAGTACAACCATGAGCGATGTGGACTTGAAGAAGTCTCTCTGGCGGGGAGATTACGACAGCAACAGTATGGCTCATGCTATTGGCCTTCAATGCCAGAATGATTGGACAACAATTGGGGACTTTTGCATTCCGCTTCCAATGCACTGGAAGGTATTGCTCTATGACTGGACGCCAGAGATGCTGAAGTTTTATTTGAATGCCTTTCAGCATACACGTCCAGACCCCAGTAACCTCGCTCGTTGGAGCTACGCCGAGGATAGTTCATGTCCCCTTTGTAGCAATACCCCTTGCACAGCTAGACATTCTAGCTGGCTGCAAGGTGGCCTTAGATCAAGGACGGTACACTTACCGCTATGACAAAGTCCTCGCTGTTATTCGCGGGGTAATTAGCCTCTCAGTGGCTCGTGCCAACAAGGGTTTGACACTACCCTCCAAACCCCCAATACAGTTTGTGCGGGATGGCTCTAAAGGCAAAAAACATTTAACTACAAAACCTTTCTCAATAATCGAGAAAGCTTCAGATTGGATTCTGGAGGTCGATTCGGTCTCTAATCAGTATAAATTCCCTAAAAGTCTCGAATGCACAGCCTCCCGTCCAGATATAACTCTTTACTCTCTATCTCGGAAGGTGGCCCTTATCGTAGAATTAACTGTTCCATGGGAATCAAATATCCCAAAATATCTCAAAATACATGATCTCGCAAATGCCATCACCCGGAACGGCTTCACTGTTCACCTTCATGCGGTGGAAGTTGGCGCTCGTGGCCTGCCAGCTAAATCTCTGTTTCACCGCTTTAAAGATCTTGGTCTTTCCAGATAAATAATCAGCTCTTTCCTAGAAAAAATATCTAAAACCGCGATATGCGCATCTCAAATTCTATGGCTTCGAAGGGGGAGTGAATGGTTGGTAAGGTGCACGCTCACATGTGGCAAGACAGCTGTCCTAAACCTACCACAGCCGGTCGTTAGTCCAGAATCCACTGCTCACCCCCCAAAAGTGTAAAAAAATAGTATTATGATGGGCCCGACTCCGGTCGGTGAATTCCATGGCAGCTCCGTTTGTATTTTATTTGATTTTTTTTAACTTTTTTATCGAATAAAACAAAATGTAAAGATATATATTTGTCATCTATTAAATAGGTAGAATCACCCCTTAAAATTTCGTGCGCAATTAAAATTCCACGGTATATAATCAAGGTGTTTGTTAGTGTTTATAATGCACAGCGTTTCGAGCTCAGGGACACAATAGGATTCACAATTTTATAGGTTTCGGTCAGGTCTCCCTGCCGTCCTCGCTGTTCGATGTTGTCAGGCATTGCATGAGTTCTATCGTCGATTGATACATTATATTTCTATGGGTTGGAGTAAGTACTAAATACAGTCCTTTTTGGTAAGAAAAAAAGCCACACAATTTATTATATTTTTTTATTTATTGTTTTATATATACAAAACCCGAGATTTGTGCTATTTTCGCAACGGAAATAAAATAGAATCATTTTTAACACATTTTCAGCAAATCCCTCAGTCAAAATGTGTATTAAAACGTTTTAAAATAAATACATTAAAATGTAATATTTGGCAAGATTTAATACGAAATATGGAAGAATGCTTAACGATAATCAATGAAGACCGCAGAGGAAGAAACAATTCGAGTCCATTTTCATCAATTTGGAGGTTTTGTCGGCAGTTAATAGTTTAAAATACGCTGAATCTTACGAACCGAAAAAAAAATGTTAGTTTTTTTGGTAGGATCAATGATTAGCTGCACAGAGAAATATCAAACAAAATATTCTAGGAAAAAAGTCAGTGAATATTTTAATGCACATTGCATAAAGCGTAGAAGCACCTGTTTTGGCTTACTGAATAATAGTAAATTATTAATCCCTAAAAAGTTTTTTTCATAATGCATGAATTTTATTGAAAAATTCTTTGTATGGGGTGTTAGTGCTCTGCATACTAATGTATAATGGTGGCTTATTCAATGGAGGCTAGTTTTTCCGCATATAAAACTACAGAATTGCATAAACACGGAGATCGGCCGACCGCAAGTTGTCGCAACAGAAAAACAACCGATTGGTGGTATTAGCATTCCAGCCGTTAAATAATCTTTGCTGGGATCTTTCTTTTTTATTTGTGATATAGGCAAGTTGATGTATTCATCTGGTTATGGATATGGAAGAACTTGGAACTTTCATCTCATTTAATGTCGAGATGACGGTCTTAAACTTTCCACCATATGGAACCCCAATTAAGGTCTCATCGCCGACCTTTAAGCAGGACACATCGAGAAGTGTCAATTACTACAGGCGAACCCGCCACCCCAGGGGGTTATAATGACATCAAGGCATTCTGTCTCCGACGAGTTAACGTAAAGACTTTGCGGACAATGTAATCCACATACAAGCTACACCAACAGCCCGTGAGAGCCCAACGCTCACCGCAAGGCACTACTACCGAGGAAGTACTACCCAGCGGGCCGATCTCGCACTACGACTGCAGGTTGCAGCCGCATGCAGAGTTCACAGCGGCCCTTCCAGGTAAGTCCCTCTTCGGAGAGGCTACCGGATGAGAGCTGAACCGTGAGTTGGGCCAAACTGTGAAGAGACAATTTTCAAATATTTATCGCTATAATCTGCGGCGGTAGGAATTGAACTACCCGCCCCAACACCCAATGAACGCAGAGTGCTAGCATGCAGTCGCACTCTTATTGTCTCCGCGACGATGGCAAATGGAACTTTGTTGAAACGTCAGGAAAACTATCTACTTGTTCTAAGCTACGGCTTATCCGTTTTTCTTCCAATTAAAATGTGAAATAACAGCAAAAGTTTTAGAGTTTATATATCGTTTATATATCGTCGCCTTACAATTATAAATTGATAACTCAAAAATTGCCATTTTTGAGATAAGTATGCCAGAAAATGTAAAAATATCAACTCTATATTCCCTTAAAACGAGATAACTGAAATTCCCCCGCCCTTAGGAGTTGATAAGTTAACGGTGGTTGATAAGTTGAAAATCAGCTCCAGCTATAATACTAAAAATCGATATGTAGACTTATCTAGCTGAAAGTTCGCAGCGCTGTCTGCTATCGTAGCGAAAAAACTCAATATCTCCACTTGTCTAGGTTAAGGCTAGTATTTAGGAGCACTTATTAGTTTCCATAGATCAAAAGTGGTGGACGAGTTGAAGCTTTAAAAAACACTAAAACGCGTTTATCTCAGAGCTACTAAATTCGAGTTATCAAGTTATAACTGTAAGGCGACGATATGCATGTATTGTTTATATATTTTCCCTCCTGGTCTTCAATTGTATCTACCTAATTGTAATTACCTAATAGAAACGATATTTGATGTATTACAATCTTTTATTTAACCTATACTATCTAGCCTCTTCCCATAATTTCCTTGCCGATCTAGCAACACTGATAGCCGTTAGAAATGTGTGACTCTCGCATTTAAACAAAACAAAACAAAATGTTTGTAACATGCTAAAATACTGTAATAATTGTAGTTTAATCTCAATTGTGCCGAGACGCATTCGGGTTAAAATTCTAATATCTAAAATAGGTACGTACTAAAAATATTGTCTTAATTTCTTAATATTAAAATGAAAACGGTTTTGTTTTTGGATCAGGAAGACCGGCATAACAGAGTAACGAAAAAGCTAACGAAAGGTAATCTATGGAATATAAGCGCAGGTACACGTTATCTAAAAACATACAATATCACACGCGAATAAAGGAACAAATTTCACCCATGTTTAAACAATGATAAATCTCTAATATCAATATAAAAAGTATAGCTTTGTTTTTACCTAAACGAATAAATATAAGGAAGAGAAATGAGACGATTAACTATTTTTTCTAGCGTAAAGCTTCATAGGTTCTTTTTATCGATGGCGTCGGGCGCGACCAAACACGCCTGGATATTTTTGTCCATATTCGGGGATGACTGCCCGTTTTTCGTGTTCAAGTTCTCTTTCAGATTGCAGATCAGCTTGCTGACGGAAAAGTCGGGGTTTGCGTTTCTGGCGAGGTGGGCGCTGGCGAGCCACGTCACTGTGTTTTCGCTCAGCGTGTCTTTCGTTTTCACACACCACAGCGACATGTGTTTGAGCAGCGTGAGAGGGCTCTCGTACTCGTTCGGCACAATCCCGTCGACCTCGCTCTCGAAGAATGAAAGCAGCGGGAACCAAATTCGGGTCCTGTATCAAAAATAAAAAAATAGGGTTAACTAGATGTAGGTATCCTGGAAAAAGGTGCAGCGATGGGCAACCAAAACGCCGGTGGGCCTGAAGAATAGGAATTAGGAAGATCACTTAAAATTACTTAGACTAACCACTCACAAACAAAGAAGACAAAGAGCGGACCCGATTGACACATATAAAATGCTTACAAATTATTACGATATCCCTGGATTACAGAAAATTGACAAATTCAACGTCAACACAAATCTTCAGGGGCACGCAAAAAACTCAACCGTGCAAAATTTAAAACTAATCCTCCTAAGAATGTTTTGCAAAATAGAGCATTGGACATTAGAAATAAACTACCATTTTGTGTGGCAATATTGGCTGCCCTCATTATCTGTGTTTGCCCATCTAAAAATCTGTTTCCCTATTGAAATAATTTCTTCTAATTGCCATTTCAGAAAACGAGGTGTAAAACTCTCGATAGAATTCAGCGCACTTTTGTTTTCGAGAACTCCGGAGAGTCTGCTGCTCTTGAGACGTTAAAGCCATAACAACTGAAAAACAAACACCAAAGATAGGACAAAATGAAAAAAACTATGTTGCCAAGACATAAAGGGTTGTACTTCAAACAAAACAAAAAAACTTTAATAAAGAATAAAATAGAAACGGAGGAGCTACTATAAAATATTCCAACCATCATAAAATGGTCGGACTAACGACCGGTGTCAGTAGGGTTAAGATAGGATACGGATAAAATGCTAGTAAGAGCCTACCATAGTGTGACATTCACCTTGTTCGCTCACCCGAAACAGAAATCACTTACATTCAGTCTTAAATTGTGTTTATAGGATGTATTTGATTATTTTCCTGGAGAGACCGAGTTTACAAGGATTTGGATGGTAAGTCATAAGCACCCCTTCTACACATCCTAACTAATGGCATTTGCAAGTTTGCGTTGTCTTTGGGGATATTTGTTTGCGGGGAACTCCTAATTCCTCTAAGCCTGGCGAGAAGTTTTTTTAAATACTTCAATTCTTCCCAAACTGACGTAATAATGCCAAACATCAGCACTAACTAAAAAGCAGGTAAATAAACTGCAAGTGAGCCATGGAGCCAAAAGTCCTTATCTTCAAAAATTTCCAAAGAAAAATAAATATCAGGGCGAAGACAGAAGTGAAGGACTGTGCCAGACATATGGCCGAAATGAAATATAAATGAACAGGACATATGTTATGAACAGGACAATGTAAATGAACATATGTTATGACAATGTAATAAAACAGGACAAGGAGAACGGACAGCCGACAGTTGATAGCAGTACAGGATTGGTACACACGAGATGGCAAAATCAAGAAGAAGGCAGCGCAAGAGATGGGAAGATGCAATAAGCAAGCCGATAGGACTTGGACAAGATAGCGAGAGAGAAAAAGATGGAAGAGCTGAAGGAGGCCTATACCACTGATTACATAAGCTATTAGATTGCTCAACTCTGTAGTACATTTTGCCAACCATTCTGTGCTGGCGAAATGTAGGTGGCGCTGATAGCACTGATGAGGAAACTAATGGCAATTTATTTGAGCATAATGAAGATGAATGGTTTTTCATAAAGGACTGATTTATTATAAAAACCCAATAATTTAACAAATGATAACATTCAATTATTAGTGATATCTATTGCGATTTTTATATAGGCTGATTACAAGAATGGGAAGTCGCAAACAAGATAGTAACTGCGGACAAAATAAAATGGGCCCTGAAAAGCTTTAAACCTTTCAAATCCGCACGGCTGGATGGCATTTTCCCAGCATTACTACAATGGCAACCGAACCATGGAACAAAATACCTACTACCAATCTGTAGGGCCTGCATAGCCTTCAAATACATTCCAAAGGCATGGAGAGAGGCAAAAGTAGTCTTCCTACCAAAACCAGGAAAGGAGGACTACTCACACGCCAAATCCTTCAGACCCATCAGCCTAACGTCTTTCTTACTAAATACGTTAGAAAGACTGATGGACCGTCACCTAAGGGATCGGGCACTAAGAAATAAACAACTACACCCACAACAACACGCCTACACAAAAGGCAAATCAACAGAGTCGGCACTACACATGGTGGTGCACAAAATAGAATCGGCTCTAATAAATAAGCTGTCAACACTTGCCGCCTTTATAGACATAGAAGGGGCTCTTGACAAAACCATGCACAACAGCATAAACCACGCCCTACAGGAACTTAAGGTGGAACCAGTTACCATAAAATGGATCACGGAGCTGGTTAGCAAAAGGGCGGTCCAGATAGTGATGAATACTACCACAAGAGCGAAGGTAGTTTAAGGATTCTATGGAACATAGTAGTGGACAGCCATGGATGTTCTATGGAACATAGTAGTGGACAGCCTCATAAAAACACTAAATGAAAGGGGTTACACTACTATTGGTTATGCCGACGACCTAACAATAATGATAAATGGAAACGCAGAAAATATGCTATGTAAAGTCATGCGCTCAGCTTTGCAGATAGTAGAAAAATGGTGTGACGAACATAAATTGTCAGTAAATCCGAAAAAGACAGAACTCATCCTCTTCACCAACAAGAGGAAGTTACCAGAACTACAAGTACCAAAATTATTCAACACCAAACTCTCCCTATCAACTCAAGTGAAATATCTGGGAGTCATCCTTGACAGTAAATTAAACTGGGCGAGTCATATCGATGCCAAAATAAAGAGGGCCTGCCTAACTTTTTGGCAGTGTCGGAGACTAGTGAGAAAAAAATGGGGTCTCAACCCAAAAATCACACTCTGGCTGTACACATCAGTCATCAGGCCTTCTCTGACTTATGGATCAGTTGTATGGTGGCCCAGAACCCAACTGACCACAGTGAAAGCGAGACTCCAGAGCCTGCAACGCTTAGCATGTGTAGCAGCCACTGGATGTATGAGAACCACACCATCGGCCGCACTAGAGTACCTCCCAAACATGAGACCTCTGGATCTTGTCATCCAAGAGGAGGCTAAGGCAGCCGCTCTAAGACTAAGAGCAAATGGACTGTGGAAACAAAACACAGGAACACCACACTCAAAAATTCTGAAACGGGTTCTAAAAGAAATACCTCCTCGCACCCATGAACAGAATAATATGCCATCATGTCTTTGATCGTAGATACAATATCCAACTCATTGCAGAACCAGCAGATCACTCTGGTACAAATGAAGTAAGGATATACACAGATGGCTCCAAAACCACTCAAGGTACCTGAGCCGGCGTCTTCTCAAATGATCTAAACATCAAAATATCAACTACCCTAGGCAACTTAAATACGATCTTCCAAGCAGAATGCATTGGCATCACCAGAGAAGCACAGGCAGTTGCAGCCAAAGATGTCGGAGACCTAAGCTTGAAATTTGTCTCCGACAGTGCCTCCGTGCAACAAGCGCTAGCAAAAAATACTATAACCTCTGTCCTTGTACTGGAATGCCACAATGCACTTCAATCCATTGCAAGGTCAAATAGAGTTACCCTGCAATGGATTAAGGGGCACAGCGACTCACTGGGCAACGACGCGGCAGACGAACTGGCCAAAAGGGGATCAAAGGAAATAGTATATGGACTGGAACCCTTGATGCCCATACCCCAGGCCCAAATAAAAACATGGCTACGCAGAAACACCAACGAAACCCACCTGAAAGAATGAAAAAAAACGCAGGATGCAGGCAAACAAAGAATGCGGTTCCGGAAGCGCCTAAAAAACTTGCCCGCAACCTCGCCAGATTAAAAAGGGACAAAATCCGTAAAGTCATAGGTACTATGACAGGCCACTGTCACTTAACAAACACCTGTTTATTATAGGTGTGACAGACAGCCCTCTATGCAGAGGATGCATGGAGGAAGAAGAAACGCCACAGCATGTGCTCATGGAATGCAGGAGCGTGGCAGAGCAACGGGCAAGAATACTACAATCTCCAGCACTGTCCCGGAGGCCTGTAGCAACCTAAACAGGCTGCTAACCTTCTGGGACAGCCTGGGTTGGCTGGAGTAACATAAATAGAAAAATGAGCCACGCACAAAGGCCCAATCAAGAGGCCAAGTGCGGGAAATAGCCCAGGAAAACTAACTAACTAACTATAGGCTGATTACATCACAGAAATAATACAGGGAAATAGAATGCCATCTGAACATCAAAGTGCGTAATTATTACACATTGAAACTTTTATTTCAGATTAAAAATCTTTATGTATCATATTAGAATAGTAAGAGCATAATTTAAAACATCGTTTGTTATTGCAGGTGGCGCTGATAGCATTGAGGATGAAACTAGTAGCAATTTATTTGGCCATCTACAATAATATTGATGATGAATGGTTCTTGATAAAGGACTGATTGTTTATAAAAACCCAATAATTTAACCAATGATAACAATAATAACATTCAATCATTAGTGCCATCTATCCCACTTTTTATATAGGCTAATTAACATCACAGAAATAATAAGGGGAGATAGAATGCCCTCTGAACATCAAAGTGCTTAATTATTACATATTGAAACCTGTATACCAGATTAAAAAATGACATCTTTATGTAAATAATATTAAAATAATAAGAGCAATGACTACAAAATTAGTTTGTTAATACATTATTATTTTATTTCCAGATAGGATACTGCATAGTGTTTAGAGCATCATCTAAAGTGTGGCGCCATACTATTATGCCACAAACGCCGTCTTATTGAACATAAGAGAATTTTAATAAATTTTTGAAACTACATATGTGCATATTGTGCCATCTACATACTGTGTTTCGAAGTAAAATCCTAGCTTCCGAATCTTAGTACTGCATTGAGCAATCTAATACGCTATATCAGTGTTTTTCAACCTTTTTAGATTGCAACCAAATTTTTTTTTTGGTAAAAATAATGGCAAAAACCTCCTTAATTTTAACTGTTTTTCACTTTCGAAGCTGTACTTATTACCTGTTTCCATCTGATATCAAGATAAAATTATATAAAAGTAAAAGCAAATATGAATAATAAGTATGTTTCTCTTCCGAAGCTGTAAATGTTTGCATATTCTCATTATAATATTACAAAGATTTTGTAATATTTTCGATTTTTATTTTTAGATAGCCTGCGACCCCCCGGGGATCGCAGAGACTCACTGGTTAAACCTACAGGTTGCGACCCACTAGTTGAAAAAACACTGCGCTATATGATCAATGTCTATACCCAGGATTAGATATCACAATAAATTGTTTTTCTTTAAAGATGCAAATCTAAAAATTTATCAATTAACTTTATGAAACTGGAAATGAAAATAAAACAGGATTTATTATTTTCATTACTATAGAGAATATGTCTCGATCAGTAAAGGTGGAACAACTAGAAGAAGAAGAAGACAACTACGATCATATGAAAAGCTATAGCAATCAAGGCTACCGGGGTCTGTATGGATCTATATGCTACGTTATGCTGGAATACATTTAAATAAAATGTACACCAGTCTAATCTCTTATCTGTAAAGAATATAACTAAACAGGGGTATTCATCCAGCTATCTCCTATGGATCATCTACGTCCCTGATAGATAAACCAGTGCAGTCGATCGTGAAAAAAATAATAACCCTCTACCTGTTATCTGTCGGCCTTGATTGTATTCTCCACAAATAGGCTGTGCGTAAATATGTAATTAAGTATTGAATTACCTCATGGAATCGCCCATGACCAAGGCTTGATTATTGGAAAGGGTATGATAGTACAAAAACAGTCTTGAAGTAATGTAGAAAGCTATGAAGACATCGATTGAGTAATGCTCGTGGGCGGCCAAAATGAAGAAAATTCCAAACATATTGATCAGCCACGATACTATATGAAGTATGTATAAGCTCCGTGTTGTATCTGGAAATGAAAAATACAATATTAACACTGATATTAGATGATATGAGATGACAGGCACTGACCATCGACCATAAAATCAGGTCTCTTTAATATTTGACACACTAAGATTTAGGGTAGGATATTGATAAAAAATAAAATACAAACGGAGCTGCCATGGAATTTACCGACCAAAAATCGGGCCCATCATATTATTAACTACAAAACCTTTCTCAATAATCGAGAAAGCTACAGATTGGACTCTGGAGGTTGATTCGGTCTCTAAGCAGTATAAATTCCCTGAAAGTCTCGGATGCACAGCCCTCCGTCCAGATATAACTCTTTACTCTCTATCTCGGAAGGTGGCTCTTATTGTAGAATTAACTGTTCCATGGGAATCAAATATCCCAAAAGACCACGAGTACAAATTAAATAAATACCATGATCTTGCAAATGCCGTAACCCGGAACGGCTTCACTGTTCACCTTCACGCGGTGGAAGTTGGCGCTCGTGGCCTGCCAGCTAAATCTCTATTTCACCTCTTTAAAGATCTTGGCCTTTCCAGAAAAATAATCAACTCTTTCTTAGAAAAATTATCTAAAACTGCGATTTGCGCATCTCAAATTCTATGGCTTCGAAGGGGGAGTGAATGGGTGGCAAGGTGAACGCTCACATGTGGCAAGACAGCTGTCCTAAACCTACCACAGCCGGTTCGTAAGTCCGGAATCCACTGCTCACCCCCCAGAAGTGTAAAAAATAGTATTATGATGGGCCCGACTCCGGTCGGTGAATTCCATGGCAGCTCCGTTTGTATTTATTATTTTAACCCGTAAACTGCTGGTTTACGGGTTAAGGTTTACGGCTGGTTTTTGCTTGGTATTTCTTACTCTTAAGTCAAATCGGTTCGATTGTTCCAGTACTTATCTACGAACGCGCCAGTCGTGTGTTTGTTACACCCCTATATTACAAATTACAAATAATTACAATAATTCACATTACAAAAAAATGGGGTGTATTACACCTTGGTGAGGTAATAGTGTATGTAAGAGTAATGGTAGGTTTAACCTTCAAAAACTAACCTTCGCTCGCAAAAATGGCGGTGCGCATTTTTGGTCAATATTGTATGTAAATACTAACAATATATTTTTTTATGAATGATCTATTCTTACCAAATAAATAATGTTATTATCATGTATATCATGTATTTGTATAATATATATGAAGGCCGGCCAAAATGGCTCTGTTAACCACCGCAACCACCGATTGACGTTTTTGGCCTCCCAAGGGTTAAGGGTTATACAGTCTAGCAGCATAAAGCTGATATTGCTGTATCTTAATAACATTAAGCTTAATTAATAACATTATTCGATTGCTCTGACATGGTGTGCGAGAATATTAATGAGAACCACATGCCAATTTGACCTTTTTCAATTGCCACTTTTTAAAAGTAATATCCACAGAAATAAGGTACTCACACGCTGCTATGAGCTTCGCTTCATATTACTTATTTAAATGGCACTAACATTTTAAATAAATCTATAAGCAATTATACATACTCCGTAACTCAAATCCTAACCAATACAATTAACTGACTTGTTTTAGCTATATAACTGATTATTATATTTTTATGACAATGATTATTTATATTTTATATTTATAAACTGAACACAACATTTACACAAGAACTTTTAAAGTCCAAACATTTTACCCAGCCTCACAGTAACGCTCACACTTCACACCCATACACTCACTCACTCACACACACCAAGGCAAGCCTTTTATGTACTAGAAAAAATAGGTATTTTAATTTTATTAACCCTTTGTTTACAATTGACGCCTGATACTCTTCATTCGCATGTTTAGTCTTAGCAACAATTGACGAGTCTGACTCTTCCTTTTATTTCAGATCCATGTGTCTTAAGGATACGTCGACCTTATTTTTACATGTTTGAAACTTATAATACAAATTGATATTATGACAGATTATCATTTAAAAAAAGTCTGGCTACTTTTAAAAATCGCAGAATGCATCTGGCGGGATCTAGAAATTAGACAAAAATACAAACTCATTGCTCTCATTTTCCTTGCCTTGATTTTTTATACATGATAATTGATCCTATAATTCCATGAAAAAACATATCTGGCTGATAATCATAATAACTAAACCCTCGCCAGATTTTTCCGAAGATGAGCGCTCAATACGCTTCGCTTCGACTTTTCTATTATCAAGAAAATAAAAATCACGGACATTTACCAGAATACGCGAGTAGCATAAACAGATGCATCATGCTAGTATACCGTTTTCGGTATACTGGGATGACGGCATAAATATCGGTACCCAAAGGTACCGATATATAACCGATATATGTACAATAAATCGGTACCTCCCGGTCGGTAGCTCCCTTCACTACAAAAAAATATTGTTTTTCCCACTTCAGATGGGACGACATCAATATCCCAAGATCTTTTTGTTGCTTAACTGGCTAGATTTGAACACCGCCAATATGGTACTGCAGCTTAGGATTACTCTCGCCTATATGGAGAACAGTGCACTTGTCATGAGCCATTTCTGCGTCCATTCATACATTCTAGAAAGATCCTGGCTCGGTTGACCATGGTGGACTAGAGGATTTGCAAAAATCTTAATATCGTCCGCATAAAACCTTGGTGACGATTGAAAAGCAGCACGGAGGTCAGATATATTGAGCGTAAACAGTATTGATCTGAGAACTGAGCCCCGTTGTCTGAAGCCACTTCGAGCATGGTTTTCATTGGAAAGGAGTCTCACAGGTATAGGTGTCGACATGCACCCACCCGGCAAGATTGGACGAAGTCGTCGTCGCTTATTTTTACTTGTGTCGGTCCCGAAAATGCATATACCTGGGTGCATATTCATTATAGAAATTGGTTTATTGAGCAGAGATTGGTGATTGGTTATACTGTCACCGGCGATTTAGTAACGAGCGATCGATTTATCGCTCAATTTACTTAAAAAAGTTCTTATTCCTGGTTTGGATCAGACAAAAAATGTAAATCAAAATCCTTCATTCATAGCAATCAGGTCGTTAAGAATGGGCTATTTCTAGTAACTAATATTTTTTAAAAGCCATCCAACAAATCTCTGTAAATATCTATGCTTACCCGGAAGAGATTGTCGGGACTATTTGATTAGGGTTATCAATTTATTAAAAAAAAATCTGTGTAATCTTGTAATTTTATCACAGCAATGTTAGTCACTTTCAGAATGTTAATATAAGAGCGTATAGCAATCTCCTATTTTCCAAGATTCTGCTTTTAGCTGAATAGTGGCTGAATAGCGGTCATAACGGCTTTAGTGGTATAAGAAAGCTGAATAAGCGCTTATAAAGCTATTATAGCGCTTGCTGTGGCACCCTTATATAGCCAGCGGCTATAAAAGTGTCTCCAATTGATATTTTAGTACAACTTCTTTCAGGTAATGCCTTAAAATGATACAGAATGGTAAGAAAAGGAAGCTGCATGATCATTTGCCGTTGCAAACATAGAATTCCTAATAGTTACTAATATATTGTATTTTATTGACTTTAACCCGTTGAGTATGAGTCAACCAAATCTGGTCGCGAAACAATTATCCGTTGAGTACGAGTCGACCAAATCTGGTCGCGCGTTTTTTTCACTTCTTTGACGTTCTCATATTTATTCATAATTATCTAATTGTTTTACAAAATGATATTTCAATATTCTACATTCGAAATTGCAATGCAATCATTGTGCAGTTGTTCTTTTTATGATTGGTGTAGTAGTTATAGTACTTTAAGTCGATGTCGCCGAAAATCCTGCAAAAGAGACAGATGCATCCATGAAAATACCCATTTACTCCAAGGGTTAAAATTATTGTATTGTAGTTTAATACAACAAAATTCTCTTGCGGGCATCATTTCATCGACAATATTAAGTTACATGTCTAGCGAAATTTTAATGCACTTTCAAAATATTAATATTTTAACTCAATTTTAATTCATAATTATGGTTTAAAGTTTTTTTGTAAATTAATTTTATTTTTTGCAGTAAAAAAGAATACTTGCTGGGTATGGTTCACACACTTTGAAATAGGATTTACCTACAATACGTGTATTTTATGACTTAAAATACCTTTAAAAATATAATACAAAAATTTTAGGTTATTAAGATTCCAGAAAAATGGACGCTTTGCATATATGGCATCTGCAACATTAATATAACCTTAATAAAACTATAATCTGCGTAAGTGAGGTCCTAGTGATAAATTTACAGCTTTAACTCTTTTTAAATCAATTACTGCACTTCAATAGGACTATAAGCTCTATAAGGGTCGGTCTTGTAATTACAATACAGTGTTTGGTGGATGTAATGTAGTAGCTTTTGTTTTGTTTGTTCTATAAAGGTTATTTATTCGACTACTATACAGCTGTTAGTTATAAAATGGTTATAAATTAGTATGACTTATAGCGATTATACCACCCTTATTCGACTAAAGGGCTTTATACGACAAAATTATGACTAAAAGGCTTTAAATGACACCTTTACATAGCTGACACTTAATCTGAACCTTTATATGACTTTAATCAGCTTAAAGCTATATTCGGAGCTTAAAGCACTTCTTATATGACTTTTGTGCATGTTGGGTATTGTCATATTTTAATATCCACATAAATGGAGCAAAAGCGCAAGGCAATGAATAAGTAATAATAAATCGTATTACATGCATCAATTACAAGGTTCATTTGTGTCACTGATAGCATATATGATTCAAATTACTTTTATAGGAATCTCCTCGCTTGAATTGAGGATGTATATCACTTACTGACGCAGTGGCTATAGATAGCAAAACAAAACAAAGATTATGACAAAGGTCAATCGCAGATATGGAACCCTAGTTTCCGAGTTAATAACAAATATTCAGCATTCGTGCGTAATACGAGTTAAATAATATTTTGTATTTGTTGCTGTTATGATTGCAATGATAAAAATACAAGAGATAATTATATTGACAATATGGTAAACTAAATAAACTTCAAGCCTTTTTGTAATTTTGTCATTTTGATATACATCTCAGATATTTTTCACAGTCGAGATTCCCTTTATGAAGTGAGGTTATATATAATCACAAATCATCTGATGTTTCAAATTTTGCACACATTAACCGACCTACCTTTGGGTCATTATTCAAAAAGTAGGTAAATTTTGGCGTTTTTTAATTAGACTTCTCAATAACATACTTGTATAAAATACACCAGACAAAATATATAGCGGTTTATATAAGCGGTTTTTATATAGCGGTTTTATATCAATTTCCTTATGTATATTTTTTATATACATTTTTCTTTATTTTTTTAAATTTATTTATTTAACAAATCAACATTACAGTACACATTACAGGTGGAGATGTAATATACCTACATAAATATAAAAGGCATTAAATATGTAAGCTGAAGTATAAAAATATAAAGAGTTACATAATACATAAAAAAATACAAACAATCAATCTTGTTCTAGCATAAACAGGTAGTGCAATGCCCATACCTTGAAGATTTGGGCTCGAAGTAAAAATATCCAGGTCTGACGCTTTCGAACATAGCGCATTTATGTGTAGTAAGGAGACACCTTCGACTTAAGTTGGTTCGCGAGGACGGCTCCGCAAATAGAGTATGTGACCGATCTCGAATATAGTTATTCGAAACAAAGAGACGAATCTTTGCTAGCATGCTAGGATTATCAACTTTGCCCCGGACTAGCTAAAAATGTAGGCCATGGTGGGCATTTCTCTATGCAATTTAAGGGAATTATAGCCCACCATGCCTAGTAAGTTATGATAATATAGCAGACGTATCACGTATGTTAGTATAGGTAGGGCGGGTAATAGTTCTCGAGTTATAAGGAAATATTTAGGGTTATAATAATAGAGTCAAGAATGTCAATGGGCATTTTGGCACAGAAAATTCGTCGAAAATTCTCATCCTTCAAAAAAGAGCTTCAAAAAAGTCGGGAATCATGACGATGTACTAATGCTACATCAACCAAAATATTATGTTCGCTCGTAAATGTATATCGGAGGTCCCGGCGAACAGTGATTTCCATCAACACTATATCAAAAATAAATTTGATCCACACCTTAATCGGCAATGGCTTAGCAAGGAGCAAAAGAGTTTTCTTCAACAAAGCCTCTGTTTTTATAATAAGATCCATGCCAATATCAAAAATCTTGGAAAGATTTGAACCAATTGAAAAAATTGATATTTCATAGCTTAGTCGAAAATCAATAAAATGACTTAGAGATTTGGATAATTCTGAATCCATATTCCAAGAGTTATCATGCTGTAAAATATTGGATAATATCCTGATAGTTGTTGAGATTTTCCAAAAAGCCTAATTGTTGGATTCTACCATTAATTTAAATGTTGACATTTTTAGTATTCGATATCTATTTTCATGACATCATATTGCTACAATGATAATTATGGTTTAGACATTGTTGTCTTTATTAAATCAGCAATTTTCATTGTTACATTATTTTATAAAAATTGATAATTCTCATACCAATTATAAATTACTTATTGAGAATGTTAAACGCAACGACGCATCCTTGTAGGAATGCCTACATGCTGGAGTAGAATGAAATTGTATTGTATCGTATGTTGAAAGGTCAAAATTAGCCAATTATGTCTTTTCAATGAATCATTCAATTATCATCATTATTATTTATCCTGGACAGGCAACTCTGCTGATACATTCAGCTCAGATCTATCAAAGCTAGTCATAAACAATTTTAACAAGTATTTAAATACAAATTGAGGATTTTTAATTGATTGACAGAGCTTGCACTAATCACTTCAAATGGTAGTTTATTCCACATCTCCACCAATCTTTTTTGCAGAACATTCTTAAGAGGATTTGATTAAAAATTGCAAAGTTTAGTTTTTTCTGTGGCCTCGAAAATTTGTTTTGACATTAAATATGTAAATAATCTTTAATGTCTATAATATGTATCTATCAAGTCCCCAGGGTCTTTGTTCGAGAGTAGTCAGTCCAAGTAATACCAAGAGCTCTTTATAATTCCGATTCTTCAGGCTCGCTAGCATTTTTGCCCATCGCTGCACCTTTTTTAAGATATATATACATCTTTGCATGTTGTCCAATATTTGTGTTTTTCTTGTGCAAGCACAAAAAGGCAAAGATCCAAATAATTTAATAATGGATTAAGTAAATCGAGAAAATAAACTAGTCTTGATAAGATGTCACAGATATCTAAATCAAATACCTTTAAAAACCATATTATTTAAAAAAAATATCATGTAGCCAGCCTTCACGGATATCACCATAGATAATTTTTTGTCTATTATGACTTTATCAGATGCGCAATTTTTGTTATGATAGCGGTGTTGAGATTATCACAAAACATAAACAAAGATTTCATCTCATTCTAGCTAGATCATCAGAGATAAACTTTTAACAGAAATTATTAATATAATTATGATTACGGTTTTTTACCAAGCTAGCATGCTGAGGAACTTTGTTTGTGCTTGTACTACATTTTTTAATGACCTAATTCCAATGTTTATAAAGTCATTAATCACATTTGGCATGATAAGCTGACTGGCCAGATTATCCTGCTATACTAATAAAGTAGGCCATACTGTCAGCGATGCCAGGTGGTTAATAACCCGGCACTCCTCGGGGAGCCAATAGTTTAGGGCAGAGGAGCTCCCCATGGAAGGGCGATTTCCCCTTAGTAGATTTAAGTTTCTATGGCTTGCATGACCTTCGCCGGCTGAAGAAATCCATTCCTACTAGTAAAAACGAACAATCCGTGGCTCAGTCTCGGTTGTTGTCGATCCTTGACTATGTAGATATATGTACTGTAGATGCCAACCAAGCTTCTTTGGATAAACTGAAGACTTCAGAATATGCATATGTATTCAATATATTTTTAACATCCGCAAGTTCGGCCATATTTCGGGGTTCTGAAGCAAGCTTCAGTGGTTAATAAGAGGAGGGCGATGAGACGTTTACACCCTCTCCTTACTATATAATGTCGCAAATAGCCCTACATCCCCTTATTATCTAAAGTCGAGACCTTTGGTCTCGAAAGGATTACGTTGGCGAGCCATTCCGGAGTTGTGCCCGGTGTCATTGTGGAGATGGTCTGTAGTGACGGCAGCACATAATTCCAAGGGGCGGCCACGACCGCATCCCCAGAGCGTGAGAGGCGCGGCTACAGAGCCAAAGCGAATTGTCTTTTATGCTTCCAGAGCCGTCTGACAAACGACCCTGGAACGAAGCTCTAAGCCCGGCAAGCGGAGCAGTATCAATCATCCCGCATTTTGCGAGCCGGGCGGTCTCGCTGCCGCGTCTCCTCGCTCTTCGTCGTGACATCATAAGGCGCCGCACTACATTGACGCTCTCACCAATGCCCCTGGTCGCAGCGTCGGAGCGTTTCGCCAGCGGGCCAGCACCTAGCCACGACCTCCACGAAGGGTGAACACGGCACCCGGGTCGAGACTGGAAACTAGGGGTTCATTCCCTAGGCCAATGTGGCGGGCGTATGGGGGGCGCCCCCCTACCATGGCGGTCGGAAGGTGAAGGCATGCTGCCGAAGGTCCTCGCGACGCTCCTCCCGTCAGCCTTAGGCATAGAAAACTTTTTTATTTTTTTATAATTTCGGAGCGTCGCGAAAGACTTGCGCAAGAAGCGACTTAGCGTTTTTCGTTTCTTTTTTTTATGTCTCTAGCGTCGCGAAAGACCATAGAATTGTATAACATCATAGGACTCGTGGCGCCACGAGTCTAGCGCACTCGCCTTCCGCCGCCAAACAAATGTCATCTGAGGGGCGGGCCGGTAACATTAAGTCCTCCTACCCGGCCGGCCCGCCCGTCAGCGTTCAAATACTCAGGACGCGTTCGCAAGCGGGAGGCGGCACCCAAACAAGCAATATGGATAGTCGAACAAGAAGTGAAAGCAGCACTCGGCGTCCACGCGGCAGGCCCCTGCCCGCCGTGAATGTTGCGATAAACCAGGAGGTTGCGGCACCGTCCGCCCCTCCTGAGGCGGACACGGAAGGAGGAGCGATAGGAGAAGAAGTGTATACCTGCGAAGTCTGCGCCCGGCCCTTTCCCACAAAGATAGGGCTTGGCGTACACATGAGCAGGGCGCACAAGGTGGAGCACCATCGAGGTATCGACACCACTCGGACGAAGAAACGTTGGTCCGAGGAAGAGTCTCGGCTACTGGCGAGAATGGAGGCGGAGTTCATATTGAACTACCGCGGACCCCTCCTAGTCAACCAGTACCTACTCGAGCGGACCGAGGCACGCACCCTGGAGAGCCTGAAAGGGCACCGGAGGGGGGCAAAGTACAGGAGGTGGGTGGAAGCCATGGTTGCCGAACGCCGTGCTTGCACGGCGGCACCCGGCCCCTCCGGAACCCTGAGCCCCCGACCGGCCTCCGAGTGCGCGGTCCGCATCAGTCAGGAGGAGCGGCGGCGAGTAGACGATCGCCTGACCGCTCCGGCCGAGGCCACCCCCAGTCCGCCGAGCGCTGCGACGCCAGCCCCAGACCCGTTTTGCAATGCGATTCGATGTCTCGGGGAACTGGCGGAGCGGCTTGAATCGCACAACTCTGCCACTCTTGTTAGAGCGGCCGGGGCGGTACAAGTCGGAGAGGACCCCTCTCAGTTAATTCTGGAGTGGGTCCGGCATCTCCAGCGCTCCATTTTACCGGCGGGCGAAACGGGGTCGGTGATCGACACCGAAGAGGGCGTTGTTGGTGCTCTACCCGCTGAGCAGGTGAGCAGTCGGCAGGGAGGCCGCGGGCGGTTTACCCCGAAGAGGAGGGGGCGTAAATCCCGCCGCGGTCAGAAAAACAGGCAGAGGCGGAGAGAGTACAAGCGGGTGCAGGAGGTCTGGAGGAAAGACCGGACTCGAGCTGCACATGAAGTACTCGAGGGCGGGCCCAGTGTGACGAAGCATACGCTCGACGAGTTGTTCGACTACTGGGCTCCCGTCCTCGAGACGGGGTCGAAAGCTGAGGCGCTGCCTCAGCCTCTTCCATTACCTAACCCCGAGCTCGGGTCCGTGTGGAGCCCCATCTCCGCCGAAGACGTCAAGGCGGAGGAACTAGAGGCCGGCTCGGCCCCTGGCCCCGACAAGATCTCGCCTAAGCAGTGGCGGGCGATCCCGCTCGTCCTGCGTGCTCTGTTTTTCAATGTCGTTATGCGGAACGGCGGATTCCCGGCGGCTCTCAACGAGAGCCGCACTGTCTTCATTCCGAAGACCAAGAGCCCAGCTGGCCCCGCTGATTACCGACCGATCTCGGTCGCGTCGGTGGCGGTACGCCAGCTAAACAAGATTCTGGCGGCCAGAATACGCGATGCGCAGCTGACCGATGTACGGCAGCGCGCCTTTATTAGAGCCGATGGCACCGCGGAGAACACGTCGATCCTCGACGGCATTCTTCAGCTGGCGAGGACGAGGTGTGAAGAGTTGCACTTAGCGGTGTTAGACGTCGCTAAGGCGTTTGACACCCTAAGTCACGACTCGATCGCGGTGACTATCTGCAAGGCCGGCCTGCCGGCGCCCTTCCGACTCTACATGGAAGAGGCGTATCGGTCAGCGACAACCAGGCTTTCGCTTGGACGCCAGAATTCCAACGAAGTACATGCGGCTCGAGGAGTGAGACAGGGGGACCCGCTGTCGCCAGTCCTGTTCAATCTGGCCATGGATCGGGTGCTGAAGGCGGTGCCGGGGGAGGTTGGCTTCCGCGTGGGGACCACCAGGGTTAACGCCCTGGCCTTCGCGGATGACCTCATCCTCGTGGCGAGCACCCGACAAGGCCTGCAACTCTCGCTAGAGCGAGTACAGGACGAGGCAAACCGCATGGGTTTGGAACTGAGCGCGAAGAAGTGCTGCGCTCTGTCCCTGGTACCAGACGGGAAGCACCGGCGCGTTAAGATCGCGGAGGAGCCCACCTTCAAACTGAAGGGGGGCCATTTCCTGCGGCAAGTCCGGTGCATCGATACGTGGAAGTACCTGGGAATAGATTTCAAGCCCCAGGGAAGAGCAATGGTCGAACGCGATCTCGGGTTGTTTGTGGAGAGGGTGTCGAAAGCACCCTTGAAACCGCAACAACGCCTAGAGATATTGCGGACCTACTTGTTGCCGCAAGTCTACCACCAGCTGGTGCTTGGGCGAGTGACGATGGGTAGGTTGCGCAAGCTCGACCGCCAAGTCCGAAGAGTGATCAGGACCTGGCTGCGCTTACCTGGCGACGTTCCCTTAGGATATTTCTATGCAGACTGCAAAGAGGGGGGCCTGGGGCTCCCCTCCATGGCCATCCGCATCCCGGCGCTGATGATAGAGCGTCTCGGGAGGCTCGAGGGCAGCTCATGTCCGGCAGTCGCCGAATTGGCGACTCTTGATGTCGTAAGAAAACGGCTGGACTGGGCTGCGCAGGCGCTGAGACGCGCAGGCATTACCGAGCCGACGCCCGGGACGACCTCGATGAAAATCCGCGCGTATTGGCGTGAAAAACTGCACAAGTCCGTGGACGGGGCAGAGCTAAGGGAGTCCGGAAAATCCGGGCTCTCCTCGTCGTGGGTCTATCGCCGGGCCCACGGCATCCCCGCCCGCGACTATGTGCGATATCACCACGTCCGCATTAATGCGATCCCGACTCGCATGCGCCTCTCAAGGGGGCGACGCGAGGGCGCGAACGTCATGTGTCGCGCTGGGTGCGCTAGCACGGAGACCGCGGCGCATGCGGTCCAGCAGTGCTGGCGCTCCCACGGGGGCGTCATTTTGCGGCACGACGCCATATGCGCGGCAGTCGCCGGGGCTATGCAAGAAAAAGGATGGACCTGCCAGCGAGAAGTGCTCTTGCCCACAATGCCTGTGCGGCGAAAGCCGGACATAATCGCGCGACAGGGTCGGCGAGGCGTTATTGTCGACGCCCAGGTGATAGGAGGAAGCAGAGACCTTGGCGAAGCGCACAAGGCCAAGGTTTCTAAGTACTCTACCCCAGATGTCATAAAAGCCGTCAGCGAGACTCTGGGGCTATCAACTGCGGCGGTCGAGGTCACTAGCGTCACGCTGACCTGGCGTGGAGTCTGGTGCCGCCAGTCCGCCGAAGACATGCGCGGGCTGGGGCTAACCGCCGACTTCCTCGGGAGTATTACAACCCGAGCTCTGTTGGGCACTTGGCTCAACTGGCACCGGTTCGCCAATCAAACCGGTGTCGGGCGCGATCCCTCGCGCCAGGGCTCGGGTCTCGGTTCGGAGAATCGCTAGAGTACGTGTCCGCCTCGGGCGGGGCTGGTGTGGCCGTGGCCTCTAGGCAGGGGTACACCGGCTCCCTGGTGTCCGGGCACGGCCGCCCTGATCCCCTTCTATGTGTAATTGTTTTGCTTTTAGTTTGCAGATCGACCTCCACCCGGATCTCCGTCGCCGCTTCGGCTGGAAGGCTAGAAGATGCAGCGGGGCCGGCGTCACCAACGAGGGAAGCGCTCGGTGCGGACGACGGCCGTCTTTGGCGACTCCGAACAACGCGCCCTCGACACGCTGTCCGGAGGGCGCGGGAGTCGCCTCCACATACGACGGCCGGCCGAGCGCGACACGGCCCCGGACTTCAAGACAACGGCCAACCAGCCGCAGCGGCGACGACGTTGAATTATATAGAATCACTTTGTTTATTGGAATAAAGCTAGAGCTGGGGTAGGGAGCCGATCTGCGGATCGGGGCGGCCGTGTCCGGTGAAGTGGGAAAATAGGGCGCCTCTGGCGTGAGACGGAGGCGCTGAAAAGGGCCCGTATGCTTTAGACTGTTGACGGTCTATCGCATACAGGGCCCTTTTCACTTTTTAAAAAAATAAATATTAATTTCCCTGGTAGTCCTGTTATGCCTCTTTGTTTAGCGCATAATAATAAGCTTTTAATTCCTCATCATATTATTTTTTTTTACACATACTCTTTTGTAGTTCATGCAGGACAGCTCCTATTTTATATTAGAAATACAACTTCTATCTCATCATTCAAAACGTCATTGAAGAAACACTTATCTCCCAAAACTTAATCAATCACCTCCTTCATTTTCACCACCCTCTCACCTTCGACCTTCCAGATATATTGTATTGCTTTTGTTTTATTTTTATTATTGTAATATTCTTTTTTCTCTTTTATTACCAAACAGCCGTAATTAAAAATAAGGTTCAGCTGTAAGAGATTGAACAAGTAGTCAAGAAGTCCACCCATTGTACATATACTATTATGTGCAATAGAGATATCCATTAATCAATAACAAAATATCAATAAATATATTAAATGCTTTGTGATATTATTCTTCCGTAGTACTGCTACCCTATTTTGTTATCCTGTATAAAAAGTATATTAGATAATAATATTTGAAGAGCTTACATTCAGTGATGAAGAAATTGAGCAGCGTGAGAGCGACAGTGTGACCCGAGAACATGTAATCTCCGCAAGTGCGAACTCCGCGAACGGACATGCCGGCCCCGGCCCAGATCTCGTACGCTTGCTCCAAGCGTCTTCCCCAGGCGGCCGAAGGCGCCTCAGCCGCAGGGTAGGCGCGGGGGGCGCATTTCAAGTGGGAGCCGGGCACGCTCAGAGACGTTATCATCATCGTTATGCACCGCAACAGAAACACCGTTCCCGCTAGAGCAAAGAAGCGCCGGATTACAATAAACCTGGAATAATTAAAGACAAAACACTACACTTAAATGGTTGGATAGGCTTAAGGGATCGGCAGAACGGTGCTTCTAGCACTCGAGATCCACAGACAGACATCTTTCATGGTCGTCCGCTGAAGATTTCCTTTGGCAGCTGAACCCGTGCAGCGTAGACAAACCGCGATTTGCTTTAATATAAGAATACTTTAATCATTGTGGCTGTTGAAATATAAATCGCTGAAAACTATACAATTTTATTTAATTTATTAATTTTTCAGGAAACATTCAGCGCAAGCAATATACAAGGTGCGATTACTGCACGGGCATTATTTTTAGTGAATGAATCAGTACAACAATATATATATATATATATATATATATATATATATATATATATATATATATATATATATATATATATATATATATATATATATATATATATATATATATATATATATATATATATATATATATATATATATATATATATATATATATATATATATATATATATATATATATATATATATATATATGTTTTTAAACCTTTTTTTTAGTTTTTTTTTTGTTGTATGAAAAGCTATGATCACGATGCACTATCTAGCGGTAGGTAAAATGTCGCTAATATTGTTTATTTACGATATATCACCTACCGCTACATGGCACAGCGAGCTCGAACACTTCTCAAACCTTTATTTAATAGTCAATTTCTACAAATTTTCAAAATAAAAAAAAGTCAAAAAACTTTTAATTTCCAAAAAGATTTTTTTTTTTGTTATTCCAAATTTTTTAAATAAATCACCGATCACTGACGGTACCCGTTGGAGATTACGATGGACGAGTGTGAACTTGTTAGCAATCAGTGCGGCATATTTAGTGCTAAGAAGTGCAAAAATAAGAAGTGAACAGCGGCGATCATTCTGGCTGAGAGATTATGTGAAGAAACGTAATTTTTTAACATTGAAAGATTTGGAGCTAAACCATGATATCCCTTTCGAAAACTTCACGCGAATGTCAAAAGCAAATTTCTACAAGCTTTTAAAATAGTGGAACCAAAAATTGGTATTTTGTCTCTTAAAATGCAGGAAGTGACGCTCGCATATCCACAGGGTGCCGGATCCGAGTGCGCTGAGCAAGTCTACACTGTCGTTTAACTGGTTTTGACGCATGCGCTATTGCTTGCATTATGGTATTACAAGCAAGAGTCAGAGAAAAACGCAAGATAAAATAAAAAGCATACGAGTGGGTACATCACACCGTTAGACCCTTATCTCATTCATCATTTCTCTGCTGTTACATATACCTTGATTTTATATTCCCATTTGATTTTATAAAGGCCATTCAAGGTGAAAACTTTATAGCCGTTGCAATAATAATGTCGTCCTCCATGTTACAAGTATTCGTTTTGTAATACACATAAATAAGGGGTTAAATGAACCGCGAAATCGCCAATATAGGAAATGTACGTATGTTGTAACATTACCATATTAAGTACACGTTCAAAGCAAATATGCGATAAAAACAATTCGAAGGTCGAATAAGCACGTTTAAAGTTTTACGATTACCATTGACAAAGCGCACATGCAAAGGTGAGGAAAGGTGGAGTAATATGTTAATATGTATTTGTATGACTATGACTAAACACTGAATCTCTTTGCTCTTATCGCCCACTGAGATCCAGCAATTCAACGTTAGTCATTGCTTTATTGTAGTCTTCATTTTCTTGAGTTTTATACAGGGTGAGTTTTCAATTAGTGTCACCTGGAAGTAGGTGAATCAGTACGAGCAAATAAGCAACTGACCATAAAAGATTTTGAAAAAAACATTTTTTTGTTTCTAAATTTGAAAGATGTAATGTTTTGAAAACTAGTATAAGAATTGAGCGCGAATATTGTTAATAAAATATTGCGATATATAGTATAATAAAATATTGCGAACATTGTTTATTCGCGATATTTTACCGATTGTTAGATGGTGCTCAACGCTTATCAAACTTTTTTATATCGGTCAAGTATTTCAAACTTACCAACAAAACAAAAAAAAAAATCTCAAAAAATTCTTTTTTTTTTAATATTAAAAATTGTTTAGTTGCTCGTACTGATTCATCCACTTCAAGGAAGGATGTCACTAATTAAAAACTTACACTGCATATGATACATATTGTTGTGGATATGATTTTTGTTTTTTATATATTTATTCAAGAAAATACATTTTTTTTTAAATACAATGATTCTGGGTCACTCCTAACTAGGCAGTGCCTGTTCCAAGGAAGACCCCAATTCCAAAATTGCTGTTATATTATAACAGCAATTTAATACGGAATTTTATGAAATTACGTATTACATAATTTTTCTAATCTATTGGTTACAAGATCAAAAGTATCTATATTTATGCTGTATCTATTTGTTATTGATAGGGATTGTATCCTGGCGGGGAACGGAAAGTATATGGTATACTGGTGGACCGGGTTAGAGTGACTCCTGGCTGGAGTAGTAGGATCTAATCAAATCTGTATCTATATGTTATTATTAGAATTAACTTTCTGTAACAAAAACCGGGTGGTTCTCCAAATATTGGGAAAAACACGGTTCCGGCATGAATAACTATGTTCCCGATGTCCCATAGTATTCTAATATTTTTTTACATGTAGAACTAAAGTACCTCTAACTTTGGAATATTTAACATGTGGCTTAATCATAATTGAAGGTCCTGAAAAAAAATGTGAAACCATGAAACTCTAATTACCGTCCCTGTCCCTTTCTCCATTTTTTGACTTTTGAGTGAATGGCATTCCACACTTGTAAATAATAGAGCTGTTTAACTTATGTATCCATAAACTACGATTCCAAAAGCTTTATTTTATATGGTTTTAATAAATCATATTTCATATTTTATACCGTTTATAACGTTCCGAACCGATGTCACCACAATTTCTCAAATTACCGTTGCCAGTTTTCAAAACGTCGCACATCACTAATTATTACGCCAATCACTAGAAGGCGTTTGCTATAAAGTTTACCCCAGTGTGCCCTTTGCACTGATCTAGAGCGGACCTATCGGCTGCGCCTACTTTTGTCGATAAATTGCACGGTACGTCTAATTTTGGAGAAAAGTTGCAATTTGCGGTTATTTCATAATTACCTTCGCAGCGAAATTAAAGTGCGTGTTACTTGGTGGAGTTGTGGTGAATATTACTTATTATTAAGTTTGTTGACGTTAACATTTTTCTAGCATTACTTTTTAGTTTTATAGTAAAAGTAGCCCTAAAAAAAATAAAAACCATCAAATCATAATTACCGTTATCCTAATTACCCTCGCCACGATTTCAAATTACCGTCGCCAATTTGTATTTCAAAGGCGTTTATCTTTTTTTCTATGACAGATATTTAAAAAACTTTTACACTGTTATACAGTGCTCTTCCATATCTACAAAAAAAAATATAAAAAAAAAATAAGAATAAAAAATTACATTCTTTGAAATCAGTGAAAGGACGCCGGATTTCCACATTTCTGGAGAACGACCCCGCATATTTTGTTGTTCTTTTTTACTAAATTTAATAAAAACAAAGGGTGTAATTTTGGCATTTCTTGGAAAATTTAAATATATGAAGCAAAATATTAGTCTGCGTGAATTCTCCCAGTTTCCAAATTTGTCACAGGCAGAATGTCTTGATGAGGGTATTTAGATATAAGTTCATGATGACGTCAAAAACAGATTTGAAGATATTCTGACGATGGAAATACCACCATGGATCATAAATCTATTTGATGAAACAGAAAAGGCGAATATGTTGTTACAAGAGGAGGTACTCGAGCTTAGCACCAATGAGGAGCTGAAGGTGAAATTTAAAAAACGTTATCAAACATTTTGGCTGCAGGCAGAGAACAACCTGAAAAATATCCTGGGCTGTGGGAAATTGAGAGAAAACTTTTGATAGTGTTTCCCTCGTCATGCCTTGTGGATTTTTTTTTTACAAACCTATTAACAAAAAAAGGAGCAGATTGAACATCACAGAACGGAGAGATTTGCAGTTATTCCTTACAAAACTGAAGCCAAATATTTGCTGTCAATCCATCAAGTACATCCCTCCCATTAAAGAGATGACTATTTTTTAAAATTGTTGATTTGCATTACTGAAGAGAAGGTACGTTATTAATGTTTAATGTTAATTCTATTAGGTATGTAATTACATTATTTTAATAAATAGAACACAAAGAAATATACTATTTTTCCTTTTATTTTTACCACTCCGAATTTAGGGTTGGAATACATCCGCGACGCAAATTCCCATCTTTGACAAGTTTTGGGAACGTGGTAGAAATATAGCAGCAGGGGGTCCACCCAAACCAGTAAAATTTTGAAAGCGGTCGAGAAAAAAAGTTTGGAAACCTCTGCTTTACAGCAACCAAGAAGTTTTATTAATTATTATTTTGTTTTAGTCTTTTTGATGGCCTTACTTTACAGCAACCACGAAGTTTTATTAATTTTATTTGAGTACTATCAAATAGTCCGTCAAATACTTTTTATTGGAATAAGCTAGCTTTCTTTATTTCCGAGATATTAAGGCTTATGTTGGTGACCCGGATTCATTGCTCCCGAGTGCAGTTGAAATATTTGCGTATTTTAATTATGCGATCTGATTTTTAAGCGCTTCCGCACAGTACTCATCCTTAATACGTTGATTTACAATGAAGGCTGACTTCTCCATCATTATTAGAAGATAATCTGTATGAATATGTAAACCAAAAATGTTTTTTCCATACCTATGTTTGTGGAAAAGAAGAACGACGACCCATATAGCCATCATGATGGATCCGATTATTTCACACATATCAAATGCCCACGCTATGTGCGGTACATTATCAAGGAAGAGATCAGGCAATGGAGGGTACTTATTCATATCGGGGACCTTATCGTGCACAATGACCATCACTACGGCGTTGATCCACGTCACGAAGAAGACGTAACCTGCAAAAAAACAAACAATCATTAGAATGTGTTCTTTACTGCCATTTTTCACCTGCTAGAGGGCGCAGCGGGCGACTGATTCATGGAGGTGTGAAGTGAGCACGCGCCGAGTGACGGAGCATTCGTAAGAAGTTCGGGTTGTAGGATTGAAGGATTAAATCGACAGCACTACGAAATTTCCAATTTTAGCCGCCAAACTGGCTGTTTTTTATAGTCTTGAGCATTTTATGTTTTTAAATGTATGGATTTGGTGTTTCTTCTGGGATTTCTAAGAAATTGTTATTGTTTTGGTTTTTTACAGTACTATGACCGTAAATTGTGCCAGTCATTGACGGTCAACTGCTTTAGCTCCGTGCGGGTGCTCGATGCTTACTCGCACGGTGCATCGCTCACTTCTCGCCCCTCTGTGAGTCAATCGCCTCTAGCTTATTTGTTTTTGTTTGTTTCTATTCTTTATTGTGAAATGGGCGGGTTTATTGTCATTGGACAATCTCTTACAATCAACCTTACTATGAAGTGTTTATATATAAGTGTGCATGTACCATGTGTGTAAGCAAGTCTTGCTATTGCAGCTGATCGACAGAATTGAAAATGCAATTCCATAAATTTTATCCAACGGAAAATGGTAGCTCGGCCGGGGCCACCATTTCAAAAAATTCTGCCCACGCATACCTATTGTAGCATTATGAGAGAACTAAGCTTAAAGCCCAAACAACGGACCGAAATTATTTTTGATTTAATACTGGAACAAAACGTTATGGAAAGTGGGCATGATTTTTGATTCAAGCTTGACATTTCGCAATCTCGCGGCTTAGCTGGTGGAAACTTACTTTAAGCTATTGGGCTTTGCTTTGCGCAGATCGAAGCAGTTTAGGGATACGCAGTGAATGTGCCTTCTTTTTATATCCATCTCATGGAATTGAATTCACCGATTTAGAGTCATCTCCGCCGACAGCATTAGACGCTCTGGCTAAAACCGCCACAGAATCTTCTGTAGTCTGGGACTGCATGCAAGAGCTCAACAAATTGGGAAAAGCCAACAAAATCACCTTAATATTAATACCGGGCCATCAAGGAGACCCGGCAACAAAAAACCGACAGACTGGCAAAACTGGGCACACTGGAATGCCCGGTGGAACCAGTTGTTGGGGTCCCCTTCGCTATAGGTAAGAAAATCATGAGGGACTGCTTGAAGCAGGAACATCAGGCATCCTGGAAACAGAGTCAAGGATGTCGCCAGGCAAAATCCATGATTGAGCAACCACTTCCAAAGCAAACCAAGGCCCTAATTGACATGAGCAAGAAGAACCTTAGAACCACTATCGGTCTCCTCACCGGACACACGACCCTTAGAGCACATCTATTCAACCTTGGTTTGACCGAGAGCAAGGACTGCCAAATATGTGGCGAAGAACCTCGTCGCAAAAAGACAGTTTACTGGGACGAGCCTTTCTCGAACCCAGCGATCTGCCCAACCTGAAGGTCAGTTTCTGCATGGACTGGTAAGCAGTACTGGGCTACTAGCAGACCAATGAACCAACCACAAAGTGGGTAGTTACAAAAGATCTTATAGATCCAGGTGACATCAAGGGCTGGAAACAAGCCCCCCTTCCGTTTACTACTACTACTACTAAATTCATAATAAATAGTCGCTTTAATGTTCAAATAGTCTAATAGATGGCATTTTCATCTTTCCGTATTATTTCTGTGATGTAATCAGGCTGTATGAAATGCGATAGATGGCACTAATAATTTGATGTTATTATTGTTATTATTAGTTAAGTAATGGGTTTTTATAATCAATCAGTCCTTTATAAAAAAAACATTCATTATCAATGATGGTCAAATAAATGCTATTAGTTTCGCCAGATAATGCTATCGGCGCAACCTACATGTCGCCGGTTCAGAAGGATTGCCAAAAGGTACTATGGCATTGAGCAATCCAATAACCTATATAATTAATGAATAAATGCTATGCGAGTGGTAGATAATATGTAATTCTATTTATTTATGGTTAATCCTAGTCAATTTAGGGGTAAGGTCATATTGTTTCATCGGATGAAGATGAAATATTGTTATTTTTCTCAGATTAGGGCACTTATAATTGGTTTTTAGGCAATGAATTAGTTGTAATCTGAAATGTTTTTCTGTTTCGAATTTGTAATAAAATTAATATATATAAATAACAGAGTTCTGTCCTATGGTTTGATAATATTGGAGTCTAATCTCGAGTTTTCCTCGTTTCGTATCTTTTGATCTGCGAATGGGTTTTCCTGTCACAAGCGAGCTTCAGACGTAACGAGAAAACTATTATCCTTTACTTACTACAATCAGTCGTTTGTTGAGAGTCAATGCACTACCCTCGAGTGTGTTTAACACTTTTATTTTTAATACCTCAAGGTGAAAAACGAGTATAAGCAATTGGTTTCTTTGTATAAATGTTATGTCTAAAATGTAAGATTGCTTGTACGCATGAAAATTCCTCACAGTTAAATAATTAATTTACATACTCATAACGACATTCTAACGATAAAAATTATAATTACAGTTAAAATTATACACGATTAAGTATATTTAAAACAAGAAAAAAGTTACGACTTGAATTAATTAAAGTGAGCCTGTTTAGTGGACAAAGAAAATTACTAAATAATAATATGTCTAGGTAATATTTAATAAAAAGACTTATCTAAAGCAATTATTACTCGATAATAATAATAATAATATGATTATACTAATATATGGTACGTCCCAAGCGGTGCGTAATGCAGTTCTTGAATCTCAATTTATCCGTCGCTAATTCGCTGTTAGTATAAATCTGGTTCATCAGGAGTCCGTCCGTCTGGCTTTGGGAGGTGGAAGAGATATTTCTGGCGAGAGAAAGATTACCTGTATACTGAGGTTGGGACAGTCGAAGTCATTATTGCAGGCCTCATGTCAAGAAGAATACTTCTGTCCCTCAGATTCAACTCGTACTGAACAAGAAGATTCGCAAAAATGATTTATGCGGCTCACTAATGCAAAATTGTAAGATTCGAAGAAACTATTTCTGAATCATCTCTAGCTCACTGGAGTGTTCAGAGCAAAAAGGATTTCATAATGAGCGGGCATATTCGAATTGCATGTACTTGAAATAAGGCAAATATTCGTTGAATAGCTGCTCGTGCATTTTTATATAAATGTAGAAACGACCAAGTGTGCAGTCAGCAAATAAAAACTACGAGGGCTGGCGAAGCTTTTAATTTTGTGATACCTCGGGTAATGAAGACATTCGCACAAAGGCAGGTGGTATATTGCACCCCGAATATACAATAAACTAGAAAAACATGTTAGAATATGTTAGAACAATAAACTAGAAAGAAATAACAATTGTAGTTTAATTTGTTTAAAATATTATTTCTATCAAAACTGTCAATACATCTATTGTTATTATTGTTATTCGTGTTTAATCTTTAATAAGTAGTAAATATATCGTGTATTTTAAAAAAATCTCTACATAACATTATTCATTACTAATCTCTAGTAATAAACTATATTTTTAATATGTCAGCTGGCAATCTAAAATAAGTCGTAAATTGCACATCTAGGTACAGGTGTAAGCCTAGTTAGATGTGTGACATGCCTCGGGTTGCATGGGATTGAATGAATCAATTTGTCGCTTTATTTTAATTTAAAAGTCATTATTTTTTCCTTGTGTAATCTTGGTTATATGTGATATGAAATAAATAAATTAATTTAAAAAAAATAAAACAATAAAATAAATTTAAAAATAGAGTGTGCTAATAATATGATTGGCCCGACCCTTGTTCGTGAATTTCATGGCATGAGAAATAATGCTCATGGTCAAATTGTAAAAATGCTCATATATGGGAAAGTTTGTCAGAGTTGCGTCAGACTGTTGCAAACGAAGCAATTCTTGACAAGTTAGTACTTACGAAATGTTTGAGTGGGAGTTGTGTTTAACCTAAGAAAAGACAGTCATGTTTCAGCATCACAAAATAGTAAGCAATGGCTGCAATTTGAAATTGCAGAAATTCGACAAATCCTATCCGTTTTGCACAATGTGCTCAACAATCCCACACCATCCCATTATCTGAATGATAATGGGAAGTAATAAAGTACCACTCCGATCAGGTAGGAATAACATCAGTAGCATCGCAAGTCTCAAAACTCTGTTTTACTATTACTTTTATTTTCAAGCTTCTTCTGAAAAAGCATTTCTTCTGTCACCACACCTAAAGCTCTCCCATCCTCTTTCCTTTGTCTGCAAAGTTTTATTATTATTATTTAGTACTGATGAGCCGAATTCCGAATAGTATTTGGTTAAACCGGATATCAGGCAAAACTTTACAAATTCGCTATTCGGCAGATATTTGTTTTATAAACCAAATATTCGGTAGAGTTATCACACTTGTGTAACATAACTTATTAACCCCTCGCGTACCAGACGGCCCGAAACGTCCAGAATTGATATTTACCGTCGAACCCCAGACGGCCCGAAATGGCCAGGCGAGGCCGACCGCTAATTATGGATTATTTAATCGACTAATAATTATGAATAATCTTTATTGCTTTACATAACGACGTTACAAATATCTAATAGCAAATTTCAATAGGAACATAAAACAGGTCTTTTTTAGACGATCGGTGTGACAGTTTCGGAGTAATCGTTTTTTTTCTGAAACGCCATCTTTTTTTTGAGGCTCGCGAATTTCTTACGGGCCGTAAGGCACACATTAAAATTCAAACCGCGGGCCGCGAGGGGTTAAAATAAAGTGTTCACGATAAAATAAAACATGATTTAAAAAAATCAATAATGACATTCTTATTCAGAAGAACAAGCTACTGATAGCAAAGACCTTGGTACCTTCCCAAGCTCGTTACTTAACAAATACGTAATAAAATAGTATTTATTTCAAATAAATGAACTATTTAGTTTAATATTAATCAGATATTTGCTATGGGATTCAATCATTATTCAGAGCAATACCACTGTTTATGTTATAAGATGATGCTAACAAAGGTAAAGATAAACAATGACAACTGTTATCTGTCTTTGTCTGCATTACTCACTATAAATAGATCCTATTTGGTAGTGACTGATTCATTTATACCAATAAGTAGGTATCTATGTACATGCTGAGCATGCATGTCAAAAACAAACTCTCCTATGTAGGATTCCAGGCGGCTGCAAAGGCATTTGCCATTACTGCCTATCAGATTGAAGTTATCTTTTAAATCATTTTAAAATTTCCACAAATTTACCACCTATGGTTCTAAACAGAAGAATTAAACAACTCACAAACAAGTTACAAAGTAAACAAATTGATAGTTTGATACCTTTGGAAGTCAGCAAAATATTGAAAACTTAATCAAACATAGTTCTTATGTCGATCAGAACTAAACTATTCTGATTTAAAAAATGCAAACCTGGGGGTGTCAACAGAATGGGCCAAACCCTGACCTCAGGGAGTTTTCACGACATCAGGTCATTCATTCTCCCATGGAGTGATCGCGAAGACTTGGCCGACAAAGACAGTCCACTCTCTAGCTCTATCGACAAGCCCGTGAGAGTCCAACACCTTTCCGCGAGGCAACCCTGCAGGCTGACCTGTTTGCCCTTATTACCAGATTTGGCCGGATTCCTTAATCCTTTAGTCTAGGGGCCTATTCTTGAAAAAAAAAGGCATGCTAGTTGTCTATTGCCCATGTAAATCAAATGAACCATAGACAAATTTTTCAAGAATTGCCCCCCTGGTCGCGGATTCAAAGTCACTTGCGCGGACTCTACCTGATGTTAGGGTAATTCAGTTCGAATTTATCCTGGACAGTAGCGCCCTTTGCCCGTCTATCATACGAGATCGGATGGCCAACGGGTTGTTTAAATAGATAGTAGTTAACATCAGTGGTTTATGTACTTCTGTCGGAGCCGGGGACATCAGCGTAAAGACATTTCTAGGGAACGATACATAAACCTTATTTTAGCAGGCGCAAAATGTGATTTTTCGCAAAGTGATACATTATCCATATTCTTTGATTCTGTCTTTTTTAAAACTAACTACCTACCGCCGAATAGGTGTTTAGGTAGCCTTTTAACGGTTTGGGTACCGATTTATTTTACATAAATAGGATATATATATCGGTACCTTTGCGTACCGATATGTATATCGGCATCCTAGTATACCGAAAACGGTATACTAGGATGACGCATCTGCTTACACTATTCGCGCATTCTAGTAAATATCTGTGTTTTATTTTCTTGATAGTAAATGAAGAAGTCGAAGCGAAACGTACCGAGTGCTCACTGCGATAAACTTCAAGACAGTCTGGCGAGGGTTTAGTTATAATAATAATAATAATAATAATTTTATTCATACAAAAACATAAATTTACAATTGTATTAGTTGCAGAATCTGCCTAACTAAGCCATAGCCCATACCAAGGAAGAAGATGTATAGCAAAGATTTATTCATGTGCACGTTAAAATGAAACATACAATATATGATAAAATTTAAAATAGATAAGCGAATTCAAAATAATTTATAATTATATTTAAAAATATTGATATAGCATGGCCATGGATATAAATATTAATATAAAATGTCATAATATGAATTTTGTAGAACAATAAATAAATAGTATGAATATCAATAAATAGTATGAATTATGAATATCAGCTAGATGTGTTTTTTGATGGAATTATAGGATCAATTATAGTTTTTTAAAAAATCAATGCAGGCAAAAGCAGAGCAATGAGTTTGTATTTTTGTCTAATTTCTAAATCCCGCCAGGCGCATTCTGTGATTTCTTAAAGTAGCCAGACTTCTTTCAAATAATAATCTGTGATTATATCAATTTGTATTGATATAATCACAGATTGTGATTATATCAAAGTACAGAAGAGCTACTTGTACCTTAGCATTAAATTCTACAATTTACTCCCTACCTCTATCAAACAACTGGAGGACAAACAATTAAAAAAAAACATTAAGGAGATGCTGATAGGCCACCCTTTCTATAATCTGACCGAATTCGAGGGCCATGACTTTGCAAATATTGTACCAATTTGAATGATAATTATATATGTACTTCTAGTATTTAAATTAAGGATTTAGTTTTAGTTTGATTATTTAACAAATTACTTACTACTTTGGATGTTGCTACATACAGTTTTTAGTATGTATATATTTGATTTATTGACTATTTCAATTGTTAGGCTTCTGCTTTGATTATTCAACTTTTTAACTGACTATTTTAATTATTGTGTGTTTATTGACTATTCTTTAATTTGTTTTGTAATACGATTCTACGACGAATAACTTTTAGTGGGTTCCAAAGTTTCTTAGATACTATATATTTTTTTAAATTAATATATGTACTTCTAGTATTTAAATTTAAGATTTAGTTTTAGTTTGATTATTTAACAAATTACTTACTACTTTGGATGTTGCTATGTACAGTTTTTAGTACGTATATATTTGATTTATTGACTATTTCAATTGTTAGGATTCTGCTTTGATTATTCAACTTTTTAACTGACTATTTTAATTATTGTGTGCTTAGTAGGTAGCCATTGACTATTCTTTAATTTGTTTTGTAATACGATTCTACGACGAATAACTTTTATTAGGTTCCAAAGTTTCTTAGATACTATATATTTTTTAAAATTAATATATGTATGTAACGTAAAGATTAAAGTAGTAATGATACTTACTACTTAAAACACAAATATTTTGACACGTCCAAGAGCGGTTTTTAGCCACCAATTGGACACGACGTAAATGTAATGTAATGTAATGTATTATAAGCTTTAAACAAACAAAAGTAAGGGTGACATATCTGTAAGACACATAGAACTAAAATGAAATGACGAGTCAGACTTGTCAATTGTTGCTATGCCAAAACATGAGCATGACGAGTATCAGACGTCACATGTAATCAAAGGGTTAATAAAACTAACAACCTATACAGGTGTAATTTTTTTTTTTTTTTAACCCGTTGAGTATGAGTCAACCAAATCTGGTCGCGAAACAATTATCCGTTGAGTACGAGTCGACCAAATCTGGTCGCGCGTTTTTTTCACTTCTTTGACGTTCTCATATTTATTCATAATTATCTAATTGTTTTACAAAATGATATTTCAATATTCTATATTCGAAATTTCAATGCAATCATTGTGCAGTTGTTCTTTTTATGATTGGTGTAGTAGTTTCGTAGTTATAGTACTTTAAGTCGAGCGCCGTCGATGTCGCCGAAAATTCCGCAAAAGATACAGATGCATCCATGAAAATACCCATTTACTCCAAGGGTTAAAGTAACCTAACTTAACCTACTGCTAAATAGGTTTTTGACGCTTTTGTAAATGCCTAAGTATATCTCGGTCATTTATAGATAGAGCAAAGATTTGCAGAGCAAAGATTTGCAGAGCAAAGAGCGAAAATTGCATATTCGGAATCAGTGTGATGAACTATTGGGGTGACATTAAAATAAGTTTATAGTAAAAACACATTTTTGAAAACAAGCTTTTATTAAAATGCTCTGTGCCGAGTCGACCCTGGTTGCAGCAGCCATATCATAGTGGAACTTAGAAAGTGCTATCAAAATTGAATGCGAGTACAAAATTTCGTGTCTGTGCTGTTACCGTTGAGGAGTACCCATGTCGGGAGCCAATCCTGGATGCAGAATCAGGTCATGCTTACCATAAAAATGCATTGTCATCGGAACTGCACCAACGTGTAATATTTCAACTTCATAGGATAAGAGGAAGTGGTTCTATTTCTGCTTGCAAGATTTGATCTAAACAAACATACTGACAAACATTGCAAGGTAAATAAAAGCTTGCAAAAAAACAATTATCAATATAGAAGAGTTTGCTAATATGCACAAATACCCTCGATTTTGATAATTGTTACACGACTGCCCAGCGAAAAAGGAGTGTAATGTGTTCAGGGTTCATCTATGTATGTGTCCCGTTTCTTTATTCGACCATAACTTCTAAACGCTTGAACCGATTTAGAAGTGTGTGGTATTGTTAGGATCGTGATATCATTCCGAGTGTCATAGGGTACCTTAACTGTCCAAATATCAAGTAACTAGTTGTATAGATGTCCAAATGTCAATAAACGAACATAAATGTATTGTGTTTTATATCAAATGAAAGGTCTGATTGAGTACATTCCGGAAATATACATGTATCTATATGGATAAATACATAAACCATAAATATTTCATAAAAAACCGTAATAAAAATAATTATAAATATAATAGTTCCCTTTCTGTAATGGCAGTGGTGTTTCTTATTATTTTTACTTGTTGATAGAGTATTCAGTTGTAGCATTTATGTGACAGTATTACAATAAGCTAGACTCACATAGACTGATGAACGCCTTCCATATCTCTGGCTTAAGTTTGGAGGCCCTGCCGTCGTCGGAGCTCGGCCGCGAATGCACGTCATTTTCTAAATACTGCGGGATCGCCTCGTGACAATCGTTCCCCGCTCGGCCATTAAAGGAGAGCGACGAGAGATTCGTCCCCACAAACTTGACATTCGCGGACGTTACATTCAGCACGTTCTCGTCCACCAGACCCAACTGGACCATCGCATCGTGGTTACTCCTCTGCAAACCCTTGATCTTCAGTAGAAACACTTTTTTCTCTCTCAGCGTTAATTCGCAGAGGGGAATTTCGCTGAAATCCTGCTGATTCAGCGATAATATACACGGACCGTCGAGCCTGTTGCTGCAAACCATTTCCGCGACCGTTTCCGGTATATCCTCCTTCGCCATCCACCTTTTAACGTCCTCCACAGTCCAGTTCTCGACTGCTTTCTCATCCATCTCGAACGCTTTTAAAACTAATCTCACATTTCACTTGAGCGTGAACGAGCACAGAAAATACAGTTTCTCGACCCACTAAAACCGATAAGTGACCGCCAGCGGGCAAATACGACGACAGACGAACGGATATCAACAATACATAACAAAAAAAGTAGGAAGAAAACAGACAGCAGAAACGTCAGTCAGTGATGTTGAGCGGTTCATGAAAAATCGACTTTAAAAAAGTCGACTTTTTAAATTCAATTTCGTTATTCTTCTAAATCCTAGTTACAGATACAATTAAGACCGTCTAACTGGATCGCACGAGAGGGTCCCATCAAACTTGCAGAAGGCAAATTTGCAGACGGCAATCTTTCAGACGGCATTCTTGCAGGCGGCAGTTTTGCAGAAGGCAATCTTGCAGAAGGCAGTTTTGCAAATGTCAAAATGACCTAACCTAACCTAACAGAAAAACTTAAAACATTTTTTTTAATGTTTAGTTTGATGTATAAAAGTCATCCACTACAAGGATGCCGGTAATTAATGTCACTTCGATTTTAGGGAAAGAAAAACCTAACCTAACAGAAAAACTTAAAAACTGTACTGAAGGTTGCCGCCTGCAAGGTTGCTTCCTGCAAGGTTGCCTCCTGCAAATCTGCCCTCAACAAATTTGGACCTGTCAAAAGTGACATTTGTGCAAAATTGCCGCATGCAAAACTGGCGCCCCCCGCACGAGACGTCCGCATTAAGGTAGGCTAAGATAAGTTTACTTGAAAGTATTCAAGTAAACCTATCTCAGCCATATCTAGACCAATATATAGAGAAATAAAATGAAAAAAGTCATGAAACCAATTAAAAATATTAAAACTAGGACAATATAGGTAAAAGTCCTAGAATCAAACAAACAAATGTACTAACACAAGTTTATTTAAAGATATCAATTCATGAAATGGAAATAAGATATGGAAATAAGATAAAACCAAACAAAACTCAAACAAAATAAAAATTTCATTAATAAATAAAAACAATCTTAAAAGGTGATAATAATAAAATAATAATAATAATATAATCCAAACGCATTCAATGTATGATTAGGTTAATAATAATAATAATATAAATAGTAACAATGCTAATATTAGTATATTACATTGGAAATTTCAATAATAAATAAAAATAATCCTAAAAGGTGATAAAAATATAATTATGATATAATCCAATCGCATGCCAATAATCAATGTATGATTATGTTAATAATAATAGAAATAGCAATAATGCTAATTAGGGTCGTTCTCCAGAAATGTGGAAATCCGGCGTCCTTTCACTGATTTCAAAGAATGTAATTTTTTATTCTTATTTTTTTTTTATATTTTTTTTTTGTAGATATTGAAGAGCACTGTATAACAGTGTAAAAGTTTTTTAAATATGTGTCATAGAAAAAAAGATAAACGCCTTTGAAATACAAATTGGCGACGGTAATTTGAAATCGTGGCGAGGGTAGGATAACGGTAATTATGATTTGATGGTTTTTATTTTTTTTAGGGCTACTTTTACTATAAAACTAAAAAGTAATGCTAGAAAAATGTTAACGTCAACAAACTTAATAATAAGTAATATTCACCACAACTCCACCAAGTAACACGCACTTTAATTTCGCTGCGAAGGTAATTATGAAATAACCGCAAATTGCAACTTTTCTCCAAAATTAGACGTACCGTGCAATTTATCGACAAAAGTAGGCGCAGCCGATAGGTCCGCTCTAGATCAGTGCAAAGGGCACACTGGGGTAAACTTTATAGCAAACGCCTTCTAGTGATTGGCGTAATAATTAGTGATGTGCGACGTTTTGAAAACTGGCAACGGTAATTTGAGAAATTGTGGTGACATCGGTTCGGAACGTTATAAACGGTATAAAATATGAAATATGATTTATTAAAACCATATAAAATAAAGCTTTTGGAATCGTAGTTTATGGATACATAAGTTAAAAAGCTCTATTATTTACAAGTGTGGAATGCCATTCACTCGAAAGTCGAAAAATGGAGAAAGGGACAGGGACGGTAATTAGAGTTTCATGGTTTCACATTTTTTTTCAGGACCTTCAATTATGATTAAGCCACATGTTAAATATTCCAAAGTTAGAGGTACTTTAGTTCTACATGTAAAAAAATATTAGAATACTATGGGACATCGGGAACATAGTTATTCATGCCGGAACCGTGTTTTTCCCAATATTTGGAGAACCACCCTAATAATACTATGTTACGTTGGAATGAAAAAATAAGTCTCTCACTCTCTTTTCTTCCCCAAGTGACCAACAATTGGGTTAACCCTTCAGGCCTCGGCCCCTCAGCCGATTAACAAGTTGATGTCCCAAAAAATTTTTATAAAAATTAGTAAATAAAAATGAATTTTGACTGTCTCACCAAAACATTAATTACTGCCAAACCACTGAACCCATAATTAAAATAAAACATATTAACATAATAAAACATAATAAAATAAAAGAAATAAAATTAAAACGGGGCCGTCACACTAAATCAAGTTGTGGCCGATATCGGCCAATCGGGGCCTGAGGGGTTAATCTTGTTTGTTAATAGTTTTTGCTTTGTGCATTGATACCGGGTATATCTTTAATTTTTTTGAATAGCGACAGGACTCGGTATAGAAAATGTCTCAGCACTGCATGGATGCTATTAACTTTAGGAACCTTGTGTTTCCTATTTTTATCGATCGTGTTTTAATTGTATTTGTTGTTTGCTGGTGCAATTATTTAAGTTTGTGTTAATAAAGTATTAACGCTTTAGCAAATGTTTGCGGTACATCAAGAACAGAGAAGTCACGAAAAAGTTGTGCGTAAGGGTATCTTAACGATTTTCTGTCGATGACTCTTAATAGCGCCTTTTGAGCTTTAATAAGCGGATCGAGGTGCGACAGTACTGCACCCCCAACCAAGAATCCGAACCATATGCTATAATACTATGTGCAAACGCGTAATAAATAGCTTTCAGGACCGGCTTCCACATTACGTTACATAAAAGCTTAGTTATCTCTACATTTAATGATTATAGGTTATGTTATGTAATTAAAGATATAGGTGATTATTTATTTATTTATTTATTTAAGTCCATAAAAAATACATTTGATTACAAAAACATTCTCTTAGCCTAATATTTCTAATTATGAAATATTAGGCTAAGAGAATGTTTTTGTAATCAAATGTATTTTTTATGGACTTAAATAAATAAATAAATAAGGTTGCAGTCAAGCCATTCTTATGCTAGTTTATGACTCATTTGGCAGTTTTCAAACACTGCTTGCCAGGATCTTTCTCTGAACACTAGGAGAGTGTCATCTGCAAACAAATGGCTTCACCCTTACACAGAGGAATTAGTGACAGCATTTATGCAAATAAGGAATAAAATCGGACTTACCACATTATATTGAGGTACTTACTTTAAATTTTATACCAGTGACAGTTGACTCTGTCAGAAGTGAATAATAATTCATGTAGGTATTCAGGCTGATTTTAATTAGTGGCATCCGTGTAGAGGGTGAATCAGTACGACGAACTAAACTACTTTTAACAGGATTTTTTGAAGAAAAAAAAAAACAAAAAAAAATGTTTTTTTTTATTATTTCATTTTATTTTTTTATTAAAAATACTATACAATGCTACGAGCACGATGAGCGAACTAGCGGCAGATAAAATATCGCTAAAATTGCTTATTAGCTATATTTTACCTACCGCTAGATGGCGCAGCACGCTTCTCACGCTTCTTCAATAGATAATATTTACAAATTAAAAACAAATGTTTTTCCCAATTTTTTAATCAAAAGTTGCTACTTCGTCATACTGGTTTAACCACTACAAGGATTTCACTAATTAGAAACTGTTATCTGTAGAAATAGGTTGACATAAATCAGACAACTGTATTAGGGCATAATAACTAGTTATGATTACAATAAAATATTTTATAGTAAGAACATTACAATGTTTACAGAATCGAGTGTATTGGGACTTCGATAATATCCAATACAATCAAAATATGATAGGGGTTATCTATAACAGCATTTGTAGGCTTCATAAGAAACAAAAATTGCAGAAAATTAAGGATTGCTTTCATTTTTTTACAAAAAACTCTGTAAATACTGAAAACATATTCTTAGGTACAAATAAATATTAGAGGATCACTGTTATATTTAGTTGTAATAGTTATAGACATGTTATATTTAGTTGTGTTTTTTGATTAAGGTTACTTGTTGCATCTGCAAGTTGGACAGTCTTGGCACAAGTTATGTTAGTTGCTAAATCGTTACAATAGAGTTTGAAGAGGAGAGGTCCTAATGTTGAGCCCTGAGGCACACCGATGATTACTATTTCACAACTCGATTGCTCAGCCTTTTCCTCAATTCCATCAATTATTTTAATCTCCACCACTTGCTGCCTGTTTTGTGGGTACGATTTAATGAGTGAATTGGCCACTCCTCTAATTCCATAATGGTTTAGCTTGTCTACCAAGGTATTGATGTTTATACAGTCGAATGCTTTGCTTAGATCGCAGAACTTTTATACACTTTTTTTATACACTGTTAGCTTAGATCGCAGAACTTTTTACACTTTTTTAAAATTTGAAATGTAATTTCATTTGTAGAAATACTATTTTTTGTAATTTCGTAATTTTATTATATATATAATAATTTTTGTAATGTAATTTCTATACCCAGATCGGGTTTATGAAAATAAATTTTTCTTATTTCTTATTTCTTACTTGTATCGATCATCCATTTGTCTATTATTAAATAAAAATAAAATGTGTCTCTTAGCTAGTTTCCTTGACCGTTTATCAATTTTATATAGTTCCTGCACTGCTTTCCACTTTGGATTTATCTTACGCCAATTATTAATATTATTCATTATTTTTTTCAAGAAATCCCATGTCATGATTACGAGAAAAAATAATATAAAACTTGCGGGGAGCATCAATACCTATTCAATTAATTATGCGGGCCCCGTCGCGATATTAAGACAAGTGCCTTTGTATTTAATCCACCCTTTTTGACATTTAGAATCAGGAAAAAACAGCTGAAATATTTTGTTTTATTCATCTCAGTGCCAGAATAACCCATGTAGAGGCCCTAAGGGTGCCCATAGACAAGCAGCTTGGAGCGGTCGTGGCCGACAGCTTCAAGCTGTCACGTTTGGGCGATCTGCAGTTTCAATACAAGATTCTCGTTTGCCTTACACGGACCGCTCGAGCAGTTCGCTTACGGTCACCACCAAAAAATGCGGTCGGCGTGCGGTCGAGATTCGCCGTGCTGCCGGCAGCAGAGAGCTGCCCGACCCGCCGTAGAGGGACCGCTTCAAGCAGTCGTACTTTACGAAGTACGCCACTTCGTAAAGTATTGCAGTGTTGCGCAACACTGTACAGGGGATGAGTTTGAATTAATTGGCATCCTTGAAGAGGGTTAATCAGTACAAGCACATAAGCAAGTTTTGATAAACAAATGTGAAAAAAAATACCAAATAAATATTTATGAAACTTTTCTCCCCCCCCCCCCCCTCTTTGCGTCCCCTGCGTCATTACAGGTTTATTGTTTTACTTGTTCCTAAATTTATTGTTTTTTTTTTCTGCTGGATTTAAATCGTAAAATAAATTTTAATTATTAGTTTTATCTTATTGTTACCACATAACATATTGTCTCATTAGGTTAAGGTTAGCTGTAAGATATTGATTTAAGGCAATAAGCTCGCCTTTTAGGTTAATAAAATAAAGCGTTGTATTATTATAAATATTTAACCGGGTATAAGTTTAGATTAATCAAGGGCCCGAATGCGTTTCTTTGTGAACTAAAACTGAAATTAGTTCAAGCGAACGAGATAGAGCAATACGTCAGAGCCGAATATGAAAGGAACGATCGTCGATAAATACTACCTGACGAACATACACTCGTCCGAATAAATTTGAATACATTTCGTGCGGTGTTAGATTCAGATGTTTATCTTTGCTGGGTAGTTTTAATGCGAAAAAGTGACAACCGTTCATTTCACATTCCGCTCTAGCGTATTGCCCTGTCTCGTTCACACGAACTAATTTCCGATTTCAGTTCACGAAGAAACGCAATCGAGCCCCAAGTGACGGCGTTATAATTACGATGACGATACGATGCAGTAAATGAAATGCGTAATTAAGCCTGATCGACGTCCGAAGCTACGATTGCATTCTGCGCATATATAGTCTTTCAGCTTCCTATGCACAACATCTAAATGATTTTTTAAACTCTGTTTCGAAGAAAATGAACGAGCACATTCCCCGCACGCACACTTTTTTATTTTCTTATGGATGGCGTCCACGTGGTTTGTCAAGTGTCTTTGATGAGCAAAAGCACGACCACATTCCGCACATACATATTTCTTTATTTTCCTATGAATGGTATCCACGTGGATTTTCATGTTTTTCTGGTTAGTAAAAGCGCGCGCGCATTCTCCACACGTATATTTCTTTAAATTCTTATGGATAGCATCCACATGGATTTTCAAGTTTCCACGCTGAGAAAAAGCACGACCACATTTCCCACACGCATACTTCTTTATTTTCTTGTGAATGTCATCCACATGACTTTTCAATTTTCCTTGCGTTGCGAAAGCGCGAGCACATTTCTCACACGTATATTTCTTTAACTTGTTATGGACAGTATCCACATGGATTTTCAAGTTTGCTTGCCTAGTGAAAGCACGTGCACATTCCCCACATACGAATTCCTTTAACTTCAAATGAACCGCAGAAATATGAGACTTTAAACTAGTATTCCGAGTAAACACTATGTTGCACTTTCGACAAACATGCGATTTCCCATGTTGAACACTCGATCCACTTTCGCCAATATTACTGCTTCCAGGTGGTCCATTTTCGGTCGGTTCAGGCTTTACGATTCGAGCCCGTCCATCGTAGAATTCTACCACATTCCCTCGCTCGTCTGGTGTGAAATCGCTGAGAGGAATATTCGAATCTGAATTATCTGTATCGACGACCTCCGTTTTAATGGCGACATTTTCCTCAATCTTCACAATCACGTTGCTGTAATCGTCCACAATGTTCTCAGTCATCTTCACGCGAATAAGTAACTGTTTCTGTAATAAATATCGTATTTGACTCAATATACTAAAGCTAAGCGACTGCAACTACAGCGTCACGGAGCTCGCTTTTTTTTTTTATTTGTCCAAAATCGGACAGGTGTTGAACATAAATCCATTACACCTAAACATATTACGCTTACAGTTCACGGAGCTCGCGATGAAATACGATTTGACAGCTGCTACCAGTGTTGCCTGATACCTCAGCGGAATTCCCAAACTCAAGCACAATGAACCCCCAGCAATTATACTTTTGTATAAAACCTTCTGATGCACTGGGGGGGGGGGGGTAAATACCATGATAATAGTTGCCATATACCTACTATGTATTTTCGAAAAACTCGTACCTAAAGCTTAAATGTGAAGGGAAAAAATAATATTGTAGTATGTAAATTAATCAACTTTTAAAACAATTGTTTCATATCGCAGTGACGTCCCGCAATAAAAGGAACTAGCTAATTCCGATTCACAAAGTAATTGCAATAGTATATTTTACTATTATTTTATATGGTTAGGTAGATTAAAAATATTAATTTTAAAAAATTCAACTTACAAAAATATCTTTAAATTTTATTACTTATTTAAAAATGTATAGGTAGTAACTAAAATAACATTTTTACCTTTCCCGTACTAAAATGTATCAAGTAGAGCATATGATATTTTTCTCGAATTTTCGTGAATTTTATATAAACCGCATTTTAAACCTCAAGCCCCGATTGGCCGATATCGGCCACAAACTGATTCAGCGTGACGGGCCCGTTTTAATTTTATTTTAATTTAATTTGTTTTATTTTATTTGTCCAGTAGCTTGTAGGATTAGCTTAGTATTCACCATTAATCTGTCATCAAAATTCCCCTTGCATCCCAAAAAACGAATGCCATCACTTTCCAGCCGATCTCACCGCTTTATCTTTCTTTGAAGCTGAACACTCACACCTCACACCCACTGTTTTGTTAGCATTCTGGATTCTGGTGTATAGTGGTGGACCCACGTTTCATCTTAAAATTATTTAAACAGTATTAAGAGTTTTGTATTCGAATTCTTTTTTAATATAGTGGAGGCAAACGTGACGCCCAACGGATGGAGAGCTTTTCCATATGCATTTCTTCACTTAGGATGAGATGGACCATCTATATATTATTAGCTAGATAGGCCCTCAGATACAAATTAGTTGGCTCCACATACCCTTTGCTCGTGAATCATGACAAAGAGAGAGCAATAAATTGCACAGTATGCGAGAGAATAGCTCGCCAATGTGCTTCTCGCAGCTCTCATGCCGGAAACAGTCGGCTGTGCCAGCCGACTGCGACCAAACTACTACTGGCCGGCTTTCAGTAGTGGTTTTGAAGGGGTCATTTTCGAGCGCAAATGGCCGATCTAGGGGATCGTATATCGATGGCGATAGACCCGTTCTTTTGATTTAACCGTTCCCGGCGAGATGTCTACACTGTCAACTATGACAGATAACTTCAATCGTCAATTTGCCAAGACCATATCATAAATTTTGGAGATTATTTCCGGAGTCGTGGCGCATTTCGGTGGTCCGGGTCGTGGTTCATCTTGGACGCTTTTATGGCCGTGTTTAAACTCTGCCACCCAGCTCTTGGCTGCGGCATAAATGATAGTACTTTCACCCAAAACATTTCAAAACATTTTCAAAAATATCTGCTCCCTTCAAACGAGTGCTATATTTGTCAATAGGCTGTATTGGCCGCGGCCTAGGGGCAGCAGACTTTAGAGGGCGGAAACATAGATTGATGAAATAGGAAGAGGAAATACACTCAAGAGGGTGAATCCCGAACGTTGGTCAGCAAGAGCGGATGCCTCTAAAAGTTTAAGGAATTTCTGGGATAAAATCCTTAGAGTTATAAAAATAATTGAAAATGACACTGCGGAAAAACCTATCCCGCGAAATAAATCAAGGGAATTCGAAAAACTGCATTTATGGTCGCCTTTTGGAATGCTACTTTGAAAAGGCTAAATAAGTACGCAACGTACCTACGCAACGCATGATGACATCTGGCCCTTGAATTTGGTTGGAAAAGGACACACTTACCCCACTCAACGTTGTGTAGGATTAGTGTGACTGCTTTTTTTAGAGATTATCAGTGGTCGAGCAAAAAGAAACAATGAAACGTTGTTTATCCCACAACACCTTTAATTGTAGCAAAAAAACACACTCCTACACAATGGCTGTTTGACAGATCTGTTCAAGATATATACGGCTGTACGTACTGCTTCTGGCCACAGACGCTTGTGCAAACTACTGGAGAGCAACATTGTGCGAGCGCACTCCACCACGGTTCGATTCTCACGCTCCACGCGTCCGTTTTGCTCGGGTGTGTACGGTGCAGTTCGTTCCACTGTTATTCCGGCTTTCGACAGCATCCGCATACTTTCATTGTTGAGAAATTCAGTGCCATTGTCGAAACGAATGTGCTTCACCGTATTGCCCGTCGTACTGCGAACTAGCGACACTGTCGCATTGAGTTTATCACACACCTCAGATTTGCTAGCCAAATTGAATACATACTTGAATCCCGTTGCTTCGTCTTTGATCAGGAGGAAAAATCGAACACCTCCAATGCCCAATTGTTCCATTGGTCCACACAGGTCAGCATGCAAATATTCGCCGCAAACTGCTACCCTCTCTTATGCTGGTATGTGCGAAGCACGTTGCATTTTTCCGATGTGACAATCCTCACAGAAAATTTTTGCTTCACTCGCCAATTTGATTCCTTCAAACAAATTTTTCTTGCACATGCTCTTAATTGCTTCCACGTTCAGGTGCCCAAATCGATGATGCAGTTGCTCAAGCGTGACGGTCGCAGAATTCGCATGCTCATTCAGTCGCTGCCGAAATATCATTCTCAATTGTTTGCTGTCATCTTTTACACCAACAGCATACACAACACCATCAGCATCCATCAATTTGCAGTTATCGCGGGTGATGACCATTTAGAAACCCTTCGATGTAGCGGATGCAGTTGAAAATAAATTTTGCTTCAGCTCAGGAACGTACTGCACATTGTTCAAATGTCGTTGCAGCCACACACCGTTGACCTTGGCTTCGATTAAAATTGTGCCCGTGCCACGAATCGGTATACGATCGTTGTTTGCGATTTTGACAAAACGCTCTGCGTCGCACTTTCTGTAATTGACAAACCAATCGATGCGTGAAGACATATGTTCAGTGGCACGTGAATCTGCAATCTAAATATCGCTGTAATCTATCGCTGTTCCACCGTTGAGTTTCGCACAAAATGCAACATCGCTGCCGCTCTTCTTGCCATCGGACGATTTTTTAGCACGATTCGGACATTTTTTCTTCCAATGCCCGAATTCATGACATTTGTTGCTCTTCGTTTTTTTTAACTCCTCGATTGACGATGGCGTCTTCTTGCTGGCTTGCTGTTTCTTCGACTTGAACTTCGCACTGAATGCAGCATCCAATTGCACATCATCGGTTTTGCTTATTTGGTCTTCTTCCAGCTGCAAGCAACTGTGCAAACTCTCCAGGGTTCGGCCCTCTTTGATATTGTACCAAACGGTCTTGAAATTACGAAACTTGGGCGTCAAACCACTGCTGATGCGCACCATTTTGATGTTATCGGACAATTTTTCGCATTGGTCTTCAATTTCATATGCCATTCTGTTCACTCTTGATACATATGCAGCGACCGGTTCATCCTCAACCATTTTTAATGAAAAATACTCCTCATAGAGGCACATGATGCGCACTTCGCTCCGTTTTTCGTACAAACTAGCCAATTTATCTGCAATTTCTTCGCTGTTTTGCTCATCAGAATGTGATTTGCCTGCTCGTAATCCACTGATGAAATCAGGATGGCCATTGCTTTGCCATCGTTTCGCTCGTATTGCTCTTTCACTGTCATGGCCTCATTTGCATCAGGAACTTTTCCTTCCATGACGTCCGTCAGAGCTCGCGACTTCATCACGGCATTAATTTGGAATTTCCACAATTTGTGGTTTGTGCTGTTCAATCTGTGATGGATGACAGAACCACCGCTCGATTTATCGTTCATCAAATCCATTTTGCTTGTGTAAAAAAGTTCACTAATTATGTACGGGACGGCGGCTCGGCTTTCGTAGAAATTACTTTTGTTTCTTTTTATTTACAATTTAACTGTTCAGTTTTACTCGACATCAGCCACTGGGCCCATAACCTTTTAGAGATTATCAGTGGTCGAGCAAAAAGAAACAATGAAACGTTGTTTATCACACAAAACCTTTAATTGTAGCAGAAATGAAACACTCTACACAATGGCTGTTTGACAGATCTTATTGGTGAATTCGGATTTAGAACAAAAAACAACATGAAAACGAAAAACTAATTCAAATCCAATAAGTTTATTTAAATGCAAGGGCCAGATGCCATAATGCGTTGCGTACGTCTGTGCCAGTGTGCTGGACCCCTAAAGTGCGTGCCTACATCCAGAGCTCATCTGTAATAATACTAAGAATATTTAATCTTTATGAATCTCTTCTCTAATTTGTGATAGCAGAGCAAAAAAAATGATTTCGAAAAAAGTGCAATTAAAATGAGACCACTTAAGCATTATCAGGGCGATATTAAGAGGCAACCAAAGAGAAATTTGCACACGGAACATCAAATGACGACATTGAAACTAGCATATGTAATAAAAAACAGAATTCGTTGCCTACATTCGATAGGTCGTTGTCTAAAAAGGCATAGGCAAATAAATACAAGTGATTAAGATGGATAGAAGAGAGGTACGGCACACAGTCAAGTAGCCTATACTTAAGAAAAGTATAAATCCGGCTATGCTTCAAACTGTTTACACGAAGAAACAATATCAGAGCTCTTTGTACAGTTATATCAATTTAAGAAAAAAAAACAACGTTAGAATTTTTAAATGACAGCTTGATAAAAAGTATTCCCTCTATCAATTTCATATTTAGATCATTGTTAGATAGAAGCCTATTTTTTTAATCTGGGAGAAATTGTACCAATTTGATCTTTTTAGGTAGTGTAGGAAAGGTATTTATTATCCTGCCAGTGTAGCTAACGGGTGATGGAAGGAAGGCCACTACCCTACCGCCCACTACGGTTGACCGCCCACAAAGGAGACTCACTCAATACGCATGTTTTAAACAAAACAGCCGGATTAGATTAAACCTTTATGTACTAACTCAATTTGATCCTTTTATTCATACCTGGTTGATGTGAAATTTTACATTCTAACCAATTGTAAACTCTCTAGAAATAAGACTTATATATTCACACTAAAAAAAATAAAACTTTGATAATTACGTTTACTAAATAAATCACTGATTATCGGGCATAAGTATTCTATGTTTTTTCTCTCAATAAGTGTAAGCATGGTAATCGCATTTCCACTCCCAATCAAATGGCCCAATCAAACCGCAAAATAGTATGAAAAAGTAGTATCACAAGCTACCCCCAAAGATACGGCCTGGGGGGCCAATGACGTAAAGATTTGCAGGAATCCGGTCTGGATATTGTGTCGCAGGCGAAACGTATAAATGTATACACTTTGTAGTAGCTTTTCAAAATAATAGACGGGGAAGTCCACGGGGGCGGGGTTTTTATTTCACAGTAACGCAACGTCAGTGTCGCAAGAAGGGGGAAATCTAACATTGGAGGCAGTATGTTTTTTGAATTATTGGGCCACTCCATTTGTGCCTACATATTCTGTTTCAGCATATGTAGGCACACCTTGTACAACCCCTTAAAAAGTGCTTCGATTTGTTTTTTATGTAAAATAATATCCTTAGCCTAGAAAATAGGTAGGTACAGAAAAGTGGGGGGGGGGGGGGGGGTGACAGAATGTTGATATCTCACATCGTTTCCGAGGTAAAAGCATTATTTCTGAATATTCACATATTATGTACCCTCTCTGTTCTTTCCATCCATCTCCCCCCTTACAGCACATTTAGTGAAATAAACCCTTATGATGTTAGTGTCTGTTTAAACCAGAGGTTCCCAAACTTTTTTTCTCTTAGACCTCTTTCAAAATTTTGCTGGTTTCGGTTTACCCCCTGCTGCTACATTTCTACCATATTCTCATACATTTATACCATGTTTTTCACGCCAACGTAGACCCCCGTCGAGTCTCCCGTGGATCCCTGGGGCTCCACCTGGACCACTTTGGGAAAAACTGGTTTAAACGAAATTGGGCTTACATAAGAGAAGTTCTCGAATCCACTTATCGCACCGTGTTGTATCAAATTCATCGAAATATTGGACGAAATGGCATGCGACAAAAGGTCACGCGTTAAACCTCCTCGTAACCCCGCTTGCTGCCATCCATGCAAGCATATGCCCATATGCCATACATATGTCCTCAATGCAAGCATCTAACGCAACGACAGACCGCTTACATACATCCCCATGCGACCAATAAAACGCATATTACACATGCATGGTATCCGTCACCAGGCCCGGACTGGCCGTACGGGCAGATCGGGCAAATGCCCGATGGGCCGGAGTCGACGATAGGGCTGCCGCGCCGCAGGCGCGGTGGTCCTATCGTCGCCATATTGCCATGCATGCGCACGCGCGAACGGTGAGGCAGCGCAGAGTGGCGCGGGCCGGGCTGGAGCCAGTGCATGCCAGTGCGATGGGGGAGAGGCGAGCTGTATGCACGCAAATCCACGCACGAACGAGACCGCATCGACCGCTTCGAAAAAGCCGATGGAGTGTTTGTTGACAAATATTTTTACTCGTTCATCTACTTCTAATGCAGTGGTGGTAACTGAAGAAGCAACTGTCAAATCACCTCCTGAATGTAACAAAGAGTTAATCAGTCAGGAACAGCAATTCGACCAACCTCTAGTTGAAGTGGAACTTCAATATGAACAGCATGGGCATGTCCCTCATTATTCTGCAAATGACGCCAATAGGGAACTAGATGAAAATGTAAATTCTTCATTTTTCTGGATTTTTTTCAAATTTCATCCTATGCAAGACATTATTGATCCTGTGTTACAGAAAGCTGTAAATCGTAAAGACTGAACCAATCGCAAGTGGCTGACCTACAGCAGTGAACAGTGTGCTTTGTTCTGTTCAGTTTGCCTAGAATTTTCTACAACTTCTGATACCACCTCAAACCCTTTTTTACGAGGAATGCAAGATAAGAGACATGTTCACATCAGAGTAGAGGAACACGAAAAAACTGAAACGCATCGTGCTTGTGCGGAAGCTTACATTTTGAGGTCCAATAAAAAGACGTTCAAAGTTTAATTTTTGTCAATCAAATGTCCTTACATCGAGCACAAGTGCGGAAAAGAAGAGAAATTTTACAGAGAATAATAGACATTGTGAAGTTTATTGGGAAACGCGGATTAAGTTATAGAGGTGACCAACTGGAAGCAGCATATAGTCTCGAGGACATGACTAGACCACGGCAACTTTTTTGAGCTCGTGGTTCTCCTCAGCAAATATGATATCTATCTGAAAGATCACTTGAAAGAGTGAATTGACAAAAGTAAAACACTTCATGGTTTGCCAAAGGGGGGTAAAGAAGAGGATCATTATTAACGTTTTTGTCAAAAACAACTATTAATAAAATTATCCTAGCAGTCGGTGAACTTATATGTAAGAATATTTGTCTGGAGGTACGAGCAGCTGGTATGTTTTCTTTGCAAGTAGATATCACTCAGGATATTACGTGCAAAGACCAATGCTCAATTATAATACGCTACGTGACAGATGCTCGTGTACATGAAAGACTTCTCGCTGTCGTAGAAAGTGAATAGTCAACTGGAAAAGTTTTAAAGTGTGTAAATGTAGATATAAAAAGATGCATCGGTAATTCAACGGATGGGGTAGCAAATATGCAAGGCCAATACAACGGATTTTCTTAATGGCTATCAAAAGAGTCTCCAGGTCAAATTCACGTTTGGTGCTACGCACATGTACTGAATTTAGTATTAGGAGATACTACTAAGTCGGTTATTGAAAGTGCATATTGTTTAGTTTGTTGAATGACGTTGCAGTATTCCTTCGCGAATCGTATCAACGCATGGATGTTTAGGAGAAAACTAAAGAGGACGGCAATACGAAAGGACTCTCAACTATTGGCGAAACACGTTAGTGGTCAAAAGATACGGCCCTCAAGAAAATATTTGGGTCATTTTCAAAACCAGAATCGTCTTTGTATGTAACATTGATCATGACATTGGCAACAATACAACAAAATGTCCACTTCAAACCAGAAGTGCGTGTGAAAGCGAAAGCATACTTAGAATCGTTGCTCAAATACGAAACGATAATTAAAGTAAGAGTTCATATAAAGTAGGAGTTCATAACATTATTTTTGATACAGTTACTGCGAGCATGGATCGCCGATTTCTTGCAAATAAACAATTATATGCTGATTTTTCTTTCCTCGATCCAACGCGTTTCCCCGAAATAAGAAAAAATGGTGAACTTGAAGAGTTAAGCAGACACTTGACGAAATTTGATGAAAAAGCAACCAGCGAAAATTTGCGGATTGAATTGGAAAATTTGACGTTGCATTGGGATAATCTTAAAAATTCAGAATCGGAAGATTATAAGATCATTGTACATATGTAGAAGATAATGATAATGAAGGTACCGTAGAAACGACGTTGGATAACCAAGTAATGACACTTTCAAAGCATGTGAGATACGTAGTGCATGTAAAAATTGTTCGATTTGTGTTTCAAAATTTTACATAGATTTAATCTATAGAGCAGTGCCTATAAGTCTATTGCACTAGGCTATACATTTCTCCTTACATTATCATTAAGCCAGGTGGCATGTGAAAGGAGTTTTTCTACCATAAAAATTATAAAAAAATCGTATGAGGAGCAGTTTGTCTCCTAAAAATTTAAATTCGTTCATGTTGATGGCGGTAGAAAAAGATCTCTTAATGAATCTAGACTCTGACGAAATAATAGACAAAGTAGCCGAAAGCAGTGAGCTTCTCCGGAAGTCCTACTTACTACTAACTTACTACTTACTACTAAGTCCTTTACTACTTACTACTAATGGAAGTCCTACTTACTACTACTACCGGAAACCTAACTTAACGTACATACTTAGATAGATTAGAAACATTTGTCTTTAATAATAATATCAAAATATATATGTACATCGTTTTAAGCTATTGCATAGCTTTTATCGCGGGCTAGAGGCCAGCGCGGCGACCGAATGAAGAAATTTCTTAACGAAAATTAATGATTTTAAACTGATAATTACGTCTAAACGAGTACTGCTTACGATTCGAAAAAAATATATGTTAAACAAGAACATTTTCCTAATATTCTTAGCTTTGAATATTTTAGATTTTGTTTATATTACATAGTTTAATTAATTTAAGGAAATTAGGTCTAACCGAACACAAAAACGACTATTACGCAAATACTATCTGGCGTATTATTATGAAACCTGCACCATTTTAAAGATAATTTAATTATCTATCTTTTTATCTGCGATTTTTTTCGAATAATCCGTTTTTTTGCTTTATCGAATAAAAAAATCGTGCACGGCGCTCTATCGGAAGACGTTTAAATTATTCCGAATCATTTGCTTCCGCAGCCGCAAATGATACGGAATAATTTCAACGTTTTCCGATAGAGCGCAGTTATCTGATATCAGAAAAAATAAAATAAAATAAATAAATAAATAATTATAATTGCATAGGTTGTTAAAAATGCTATGCAATAGCTTTACCGCGGCAGTCCCCGAGTGCCACACTTCTTTTTTTTTTCTGAGGGGCCGACCGGCTTCAAAACGCCCGGGCCGATTTTAAGTCCCAGTCCGGCCCTGTCCGTCACTGTGACTCGCGCTTAACTCTCCTAACCTTGCGCATACAGCATTTAGCTGACGCTCCGTAAAACTGTCGCGCTGACTCGTTCTCCAGACCGTAGCTTTAAACGTATCTTTGCATTTAAATTTAGGAAAGTGGCTATGTACGTACCGTTTTATTAGTAATAAATGTACTTCTTGAATATCAAGTGAATGGAAAAATAGACTTATTGTAAATATATGAAATCGAAGACTATCGCGGTTGTTTGACATTATAAATAGGATAGAAAACGAATTTACCGCGTGAAATTTGTAGGACCCGACGTTTCGGTGACGTTGCAGCCGCCGTTGTCTAGGGTAACTTTACCCTAGACAACGGCGGCTGCAACGTCACCGAAACGTCGGGTCCTACAAATTTCACGCGGTAAATTCGTTTTCTATCCTTATTGTAAATATGTTTTTTAAAATAAAATAATTAAAGTATTATTATGAAATCGAAGACTATCGCGGTTGTTTGACATTATAAATACGATAGAAAACGAATTTACCGCGTGAAATTTGTAGGACCCGACGTTTCGGTGACGTTGCAGCCGCCGTTGTCTAGGGTAAACTGAACAAACGTTTACCCTAGACAACGGCGGCTGCAACGTCACCGAAACGTCGGGTCCTACAAATTTCACGCGGTAAATTCGTTTTCTATCCTATTTATAAAGTATTATTGATACCAAACAGTAAGTATCTCAGAAATAAAAAAAAACCCTGATAAGTCGATAAGGATTATTATGTGGTGACCGAACTCTACTGAAAATTACTAAGTTAAATCATTAGAACAGATGATTCTGGCAACATTAAACGATTCGTCAAACGTCAAAATTATTTCAAATAGTGTTGCCAATAGATTCTTTTATTTATATCGGTCGTGAAAACGCGTACCATTCTACATTTAAAGCGTACAATTTTAATTTATCACCAAATAGTATTTATTTATAGTTTTGTGACTTACTTTCATGCGCGGAAATCGTATGATCTTCAAATTGCGTTAGTATTTGAAGGTAAGTTGGTAACGCCGTTTGTCATGCGAGTGGGGTTTGTTGCCACGGGTACGGCTGCGGGCGGCGGTCGCGTTATTTCTTTCGTTCGTTTGTTTTCTTTCGCTCGTTTCTTTATTGGATTAGCTGTAATTGCCCTAATGGCATAATATACAGTGTTCTATTAGCATAAATGTCGCGCCGGAGTTACGTCTCGCACGCCGGTTATGTTGTTTCGCGTGACATCTGTGTTGGTTGTTGTTTATCGCGATGTTGAGATTTTTAAGTAGGCGCGGCCGTTCGTCAAATCAAACGCGAAACGCTCGGCAAACGCCCAAAACTCCGGTCAATAAGAATCTGGTGCAGTGCCGCGTGATACTTCTAGATGGCACCGACTTGTCCATCAATCTGTCGAAGAAAGCTACGGCCGGGGATCTGTACGAGCAAGTGTTTTATTCGTTGGATTTAATAGAAAAGGATTATTTCGGGCTGCAATTCACCGATACCAATAATGTGAAGCATTGGTTGGATTCCACGAAAGCCATCAAGAAGCAGGTTAAAATCGGACCGCCGTACACTCTTCGTTTGAAAGTTAAGTTCTATTCTTCCGAACCGAACAGCTTGCGGGAAGAACTCACGCGCTATCAGTTCTTCCTGCAGCTTAAAAAAGATCTATTAGACGGCTTATTAGAATGTCCGATAGCGACGGCTATCGAATTGGCGGCTCTGTCGTTGCAGTCGGAGCTCGGCGATTTCGATCCTAAAGCGCACACGGCGGCTACCGTTTCCGAGTTTCGCTTCGTTCCGAATCAATCGGAAGACTTAGAGATTCAAATCCTCGAAGAATTCAAGAAATACAAAGGTTTAACGCCGGCGCAGGCCGAAGTCAACTATTTAAACAAAGTGAAATGGCTCGAAATGTACGGAGTCGACATGCACATCGTCCTCGGAAAAGACGGCTGCGAGTACCACCTCGGTTTGACCCCGACGGGGATCCTCGTGTTCGAAGGACCGCAGAAAATCGGTTTATTTTTCTGGCCAAAAATAAGCAAACTCGATTTCAAACGAAAGAAACTCACGCTGGTCGTCGTGGAGGACGACGACCGAGGCCGCGAACAGGAGCACACGTTCGTCTTCCGCCTGCACAACGAGAAAGCCTGCAAACACCTGTGGAAGTGCGCCGTGGAACACCACACCTTCTTCCGGCTGCGCGCGCCCGTCAAGGGGCCCTCCGCGCGGCAGAACTTCTTCCGCATGGGCTCCCGCTTCCAGTACTCCGGCAAGACGGAGTACCAGACCACGCAGCAGAACCGCGCGCGGCGGACCGTGCAGTTCGAGCGGCGGCCCAGCCAGCGCTTCGCACGCCGCCAGTCGCACGTCCTGCGCGAGCGCGAGAAAGCCGCCGCCCCCACCCCCCAGCCCCCCGAGCCCCCCCAGCCCCCCCAGCCCCCCCAGCCCGCACCGGCCGAGCCACCCGCTCCCGCCACGCCGCTCCTCGCCCCGGCGACGTTCTCGCGCAACCACAGCGAACGCTCCGAATCCGCAAAGAGCAACGCCTCCGAAACCAAAACGAAACTCCTCACCGAGGAAACGGTCAAAGGCGTGATACAGGACGAGCCGCTGGACTCCGCGTCCAAAGACGACGCCATCAGCAATAAGGTTTTATTCAAGAAAGACGAGGCGAAACCGTCGTGCAGTTGCTCGGCGAGCCCCGAACCCGCTCCGGCCGTCGTAAATCCGCTGGACGACTTACTGAAAAGTCTCGTCAAAGAGAAGCTGAACAAAGACGATTCCAAAAACGAGGTCCGCCACGAGCTGCTGATCGACACGTCCGAACGAAACGAAATACCGAACAACCGGACCAAGTACTATTCGTCGTCGACGAAACCGCTCCCGCCCGGACAGCTAAAATGCAACATTTTAAAAGCGGAAACGGAGAAAAACATCGCCAACGGCGATCCGCCCGTCGCGAACCTACCGTCGCCGTCGACCCCGTCCCCGAAAGTATTAAACGACGTTCAAAATTCGGAAACGCCGAAACCGCAAGCGAATAACGCATCGCAATACGTATCCATCGTCGTCGTGGAGCCCCCGATTTCGCCGGCGCCGACCCCCACCCCGGCGAAAAAGCCGGCCATGGCGGAGCTGTCCCCGTGGCTCGTTTCCTCGGAGCCCAGTCCCCCGGCGAACTCGGGAGAGAAAGAGATCACAATCATACACAGAAAATCCGTCATAACGACTCACTTATAGCTCGTATTGTTTGCATCGTTGCTTTTTCCCACGATTAAATATGCCATCATTGTGCGCTCATTTTTTGTCACGCGTTACATGAGATGGAAAGTGCAGCCATGAATTGATTAATTCGCATTACCAGAGCGGTTTCCCAGTCATTTTAAATGTTAAATAAGCGCATTTAGCTTTTTGAGTGCCTAGTAAAATCGTCGCCTTATCGATTACAATCTGAAAATTACAAATTTTGGTGTATGCTAGAACATGTACAAATATCAACTCTCACAGTATAGACAGTAGAAATCAGGGAGGGGGGATGGAGCGAGTCCTAAGGGCTACTGCAAATCGTGCTGCTTTTGAACGAAATAAATTTGCATAGTGCCGCCACTTTGCGGATATTTAAACAAACCCTCGCCCGCGAGTTATGCTAATTACACGCATTTGCCGTAACAAATCCCTCTGCTCGCTTCCCTCGCACCCTATCCCCGCAACGCTCTCTGTTCTAACTCGGTATACTGTGACTCTGTAGTCTCTTTCTACTAGTAAACTTAAATGGCCTCCTTAGGATTTAACGATTTAATCGTAAGGCGATGAAATATAACGTAATAAATTAAGTTACTTAATAAGTTACTATTAAGTTAACAATCGAAGCGACAGTTCAAACTATAATATCATTCCAATTTTTACTGTAAAATAAACAGTATTATTATTATTATACAAATTTTGGAATCAGTGTTGTACAAATTGCTCCGTCCGCAGCTGAAAGTAATTCGGTACTTAAAAGAATTCCTATAGTTTAAGAGATTATTATATTTACTATACTTATACAAGAGATTTTTACATTTAGTTATATTTATTTTAACGAATGAAATAAAATATGGAGTGCCATTGATGTCGGAACACTTCTTGATGTTTGGTGATATTTTAAAATATAATAAAATTTGCATATAAATAAGTGCGTCGTTTCATTCAATTTCGTAACATGATGACAAAACTTCCGATGATCATGTTGCGCAAACTTTGGCTATAAAGGGGGCGTTTTCACCTTGAAATTTATCTGCCATCGTATAAATAGACGACATCAAATTTTGTGTGGATGGATGGAATTTATCACTGGCTATTGCGACAGATGCAATAGGAAAAAATATTCCACTCCTCCATTTGTAGCAGTCAAATTAATCTGTTAAATTCTCTTTATGCTAATACAGAGTCCATGGCCTTTACGTACGGTTTAATATCACGATTTACACGCAAAATAGGCACACTGGATGTCGACTTGCGGAGGAACGCCCAGTATAACTAACTAACTAATATCATGAATTCTTATAGAATAGACATATCATGACTAGCAGAAATTAAGCAAACTGTTGCACACGTCATCCACAAAGCAATTGTTATTGATAATATTGTTACAAGCAAATTGCTGATAAGCCCATATCTGAAGAGCAATGTTTTTAGATTTTAGAAGAGCAATGTTTTTCACTTGCATTTATTATTATTATTTATTCTGGACAGGCAGCTTTGCAGATACATCTGTAATTCTAAACAATATTAACCCCTAGAGCCCCAATTGACCGAATCGGCCACAACACGATTCAGCGTGACGGCCCCGTTTTAATTTTATATTAATTTAATTTATTTTATTTTATTATGTTAATGTTTTATTTTAATTGTGGGTACAGCGGTTTGGCAGTAATTAATGTTTTGGTGAGACAGTGTCATAATTCAATTTTGTTACTAATTTTTACTAAAATTTTTTGGGACATCGACTTGTCAATCGGCTAATCTAAGCAGATCTTGTAAAGCTAGTCATAAACAATATTAACAAGTTTTTAGGTACAAATCGAGTTTGCATGCTGTTTTTAAATTAATTGACAGCTTGTACTAATCACTTCAAATGGTAGTTTATTCCACATGTTCACCACTATTTTGCAGAAATTAGATTCAAGTTTTTCCTGTGACCTCGAAGATTTGCGTTGATGTTGAATTTGTAAATATTGTTTAGCCCAGGGACATCGTGATAATTTGTGAGAATGTGTAAATCAGGTCCCATCTTTGTCTTTTTTGTTTGAGAGTAGTCAGTCCAAGTAATTCCAAGAGATCTTCATAATTTCTATTCTTCATTGAGTTTTGGTTGCCCTTTGCTGCACCTTTCCCAGAACATGTACATCTTTGCATATGTAGGGGTTCCAGAGCTTGTTACATACTGGCAACACTGTGTAATATGTTACATACTGGCAACACGGTGTGATGGGACAGGACAGGCGGGTAGGGGATTTGGAGTGAACATTACCTACATGAGATTGTGTTCTGTATTAACTCATTATTGAATAAACTATTATTGAATAAACTATTATTGAATAAACTATGATGCGAATAAAACTGTGGATCACAACAGTATTCAATAATGAGTTAATACAGAACACAATCTCATGTAGGTAATGTTCACTCCAAATCCCCTACCCGCCTGTCCTGTCCCATCACACCGTGTTGCCAGTATGTAACATATTACACAGTGTTGCCAGTATGTAACATCTCTCCCCGGTTTAGTTAAAGATTCTACGTTAATTTACAATAAAGGAGGAAAAATGTAAAAAAAATGATGGCCATACTCAAGAACAGGTGCCACATGTGCATATCATTATAAACACCTCTGTTGACAGATGTAGGAAAGCCTTCCTTATCAGATAGAGAGTAGGCTCTTTTAGCGATTGCAACTATGTGTTTTTCCCGTTTGAGATCATCACTAATTATTATTTCAAGATCTATGTATTTGTTGCTTAACCCTTGAAGTAAATGGGTATTTTCATGGATGCATCTGTCTCTTTTGCAGGATTTTCGGCGACATCGACCTTAAAGTACTATAACTACGAAACTACTACACCAATCATAAAAAGAACAACTGCACAATGATTGCATTGAAATTTCGAATATAGAATATTGACAACGAGTTCACCGGCAGAAAGGTCTACAAAATCAAACGTCATCGATATTGATGAACTGAATTTATTGATTGATAAACAACTAGGCAGCCTCAAGGAGACGATAATATCGTACATTGATGACAAACTGACCGAGTTTAATAATAAAATAGAAGTAATTAAAAAGCAAAATGATGACATCTTAAAAACAGCCGATTTTCTGTCAAATCGTTATGATTTCCTGGTAGAAAAAATCGATTGTATGGAGAGAGGAATTGCGAACATCCCCATCCTACAAAAAGCCAATACAGAGCTACAAAAGGAAATATCGCTTTTGAAATATAAGAACGACAATTATGAACAGGAACAAAGAAAACGTGAGATCGAAATTAGAGGAGTTCCTGACGAATGCAAAAATCTAGATGACATCATCCTGAAGATTGGATCCTTCGTAAATTGTGAAGTATCAATGGACGATATTGACAATCTGTTTCGACCCACCCACAAAAAATCCGAAAAGAAACCAAAAAGTATTGTAGTAAAGTTTCACCATGACGTGAAGCAGAATGCACTTTTAAAAGCTGTAAAAAATCATAATAAAATTTGTAAAACCAATAGCAAAAAACTGAACACACGTGATTTAGGAATCCCTGGTGACGGTACACCAATATACGTGTCGGAAAATCTCACCCATAATACAAGGTTCCTACTAGGTCGCGCTAAAGCATTTTCCCGAGAGAATGGGTATAAATATACATGGGTAAATAATGGCCGAGTATTCATTCGCAAAGATGATAATGAAAAACCCGTTCTTATTAAAAATGAAAGCACTTTTTTAGATTTGAAGTAGTAACATTTTTACCTAATACGTCAATAACCAATTTTTATCGCTTTTATTGTCTTTTTATATTAATCTTGCATTCGAATGATAAATTTTATGATTTACTTGTATTGTTGTGTATACATCTAAAAACTAATCGCCTTATAATACTGAAATATTTAAACACAGTTTCGTATTATCCCCTAGTAATATTTAAAAAATATATTATATACCCTATTTCTCTATTATATTCCAAATTACTTTTATTCTTAGATATATTCTTCATAGTAAATTTTATTATAATATTGGAAATTTCAAGTAATTTTAAGTATGATTCCGCAATGAATTTGACATTTTTGATTATTCTATTTTATTGCGATTATTTTTATATTGACTCTCTCTATACCATGAAATTATTACAAAAATATGATTATTCTATGCATTTTGACCATTTAATATCCATACTGACCCATTTAAATTTATTAACTCACACTTATATTACATCAATATCCACTACAAATCCTAGTCATGTTAATACATGCACAGATTTGACTCAGTTCTTCATAAGATTAAAGGTTCCATAATGGACAATATAGTGAATCTTATTGATACCCATGACTCGTCACATGAGAACTTTGTGACATCAGATGTCAATGCCTGCAGAGGAATGCTTTCAGGTGATTCGTCACTGAGAATGCTTTGTCTAAATATCAGAAGTATCCAAAAAAATATTGATCAATTCTTAGTTATGTTACAGGATCTCAGCCTAAACTTCGACATTCTAGTCCTAACAGAAGCTTGGATTGGAAAATATTTTGTTCCGATAGAGATCCCAGGGTACACTACGTTTCATACTAGGGTGAATAAACTTCAAAATGACGGAGTAATTATTTATGCCAGTGAAAAATATACAGATATTTCAGTTAATGAGGAGATGTTACCTGGTGCTAATTGCTTATGTATTGAATTAGACAAATTTATTGGTATAATAGCAATATACAGAAGCCCGTCTATTTACAATATAACAAATTTTCTGAAGAACCTTAAAGATTTGTTGGCAAAGAATTCTAAAAAAAATAACCTAATTTTAACTGGGGATCTTAACATACCAATAAGTGGAAAGGTACATCCACAGGCGCCTGATTATCTTGAGCTTCTTACGCTTCATGGCTTGAAATGTTTAGTGGACTCCCCGACGCGAGAAACTGAAAGCTCCAGCAACTGTATAGACCACATCATGTGTCGAACACCTAGTCCAACAACCACAGTAGTTTACAAAACATCAATTACTGATCACCATGTCCTTTTATTCAAAATGTTTCATAATTGTAGGAATAAAAAGAACAGACCTTTCTTAAAACAAACATTTGATTACGACAAAATATGTAGAGACATCGCAGATGCTGATTGGACAGCAGTCTACGAGAAATTTGACGTGAATAATGCAACTGATAATTTTGTTAGTAAGCTTCAAAATATTGTTCAGTCGAATAGCTCAATAAAAACTGTTGGGCTAAAACATAAAGAGAAAAAATACAAGCCATGGATTACAAAAGGTCTCCTCTTCTGCATACATAGACGAGACAAACTTCACCTAGCAAGTCGACACAACCCTGATAATCTAGATTTGAGAGAAAAGTCAAAAGAATATAGAAATATATGCAATACAATAATCCGTCAAACTAAAATCAGGTATTATAAAAATAAATTAAGTAAAGCAAATGGAGATGTTAAGGAGGTTTGGAAAATTATAAACGAGGTCTCAAATAGAACGAGAGGTAGCAGCTCAGTCGATAAGCTAAATATTGGAAGCGGAACGGTCACAAGAGATTCTTCTCCTCAAAGGCTTGTTAATCATGTTAATAAATATTTCGCTAATGTCGGCAAAAAAATGGCAAAACAAATACAGAACAGAACTTTAAATTCAGGAAGCACCCCTCCAACTGTCAATTTTCCAGTATCCCTTTTCTTGACACCAACAACGCCACAGGAAATTTCCCAAATTATATATTCACTGAAAGATAGCTCGTCTGCGGGTATTGACGATCTGAATTCACGCATTTTTAAGTCATCAAAAATGGAGCTAAGTAACCCGATAACTCACATAGTTAACTGCTGTTTTAAAACGGGTATATTTCCTAGTGCATTGAAATGCGCTAAAGTCATCCCAATATTTAAAAACGGTGACAGACTTGACATTAATAATTATAGGCCTATCTCCCTACTTAGTACGTTATCTAAAATTATAGAAAAGGTCGTTAAAAAAAGACTCGTCAAGTATCTGACGAATAACAATATTCTTTCAGAAAATCAGTTTGGATTTAGAGAGGGAATGGGCACTACGGATGCAATAGTGAATGTTACTACCTTAATTAATGGTTACGTTGATAAGGGTAGGAAGTGTATGGCGGTCTTCTTGGACCTTGCTAAGGCATTCGATACGGTTTCGCACGATAAGTTACTTCAAAGATTGGCGGGGGTGGGACTCGAGCATGTCACTCTTTCCTGGTTTGCCAGCTATTTAACAGATAGGAAACAAGTAGTAATCATAGACGGCTTAAAAAGTATGCCTGAATACTTGTCATTCGGTGTCCCCCAGGGTAGTGTTCTCGGACCTATTCTATTTCTCATCTACATAAATAACCTGTGTAACTTAGTAGGCCAGATAACTACATTTGCTGACGATACTGTCATTATTTTTGAGGGTGACAAGTGGACTGAAGCTTTCAATAAGGCAAATATAGGTATGAAAAAAGTACAAGAATGGTTGGATGATTCCCTACTCAATTTGAATATAGGAAAAACTAAATACCTTACTTTCAGCAATAATGCCAAAGGGCAACCGCCTACATGCCACAATTTGAAAATTCATACATGCAATAATGCAAAGCAATGTAGCTGTCCAATAGTGGAAAGAACACAATACATCAAATATTTAGGGATCACAATCGATAATAGGCTCCGCTGGCAGACCCATATTGATATACTGGCGATTAAAATACGAAAACTGGCATATATGTTCCGAGAGATGAGAAATATTTTAGATCCGGGATTACTGAAAAGTACATACTACGCATTAGTTCAGTCTATTCTCTGTTATGGAATAATAGGATGGGGAGGTTGTGCGGCGACCATCCTCCGCCCATTAGAAGTGGCTCAAAAATGTATCTTAAAGATTATAGCGCGTAAACCGTATCGCTACCCCACCAATGAACTTTTTAGTCATTGCAATGTCCTGGACATCAGACAGCTGTACATTAAATTGGCCTTACTGCATGAGCGGTTTAAAAGTCAACCAACTTTTAATGAGGGAGTGATATTTACGAGAGCAGTGCACTCAGGAGATATGCTGATACCACGTAAAAATACCACATATGGACAGCGCCACTACTCATTCATCGCTCCTAGGATTTATAATCACCTTCCTGAATCAATTAAGGCTATCAACACTATGACAACATTTAAAAAATCTGTCACGTCTTGGTTGATGAAGGAAGGGAGGATTAATATAGATAGAGCATTGAGTATAAATGTCTAAATGGTATATATGGAATGGTATTTATATATGTGATAGTTATTAAATTGACAGTTTATTTTTATGACAGTTTGTATGGATGTTTGATTGACAGTTTGTAGTTATTAAATGAAAATGTATATAAACAATGACTTTTATATTATTTATATTTCCAAACCATTTCTTTATTCTATTAAATTGTAGGAATTGTAGGCCTTTCAATTATTTTATTTTAATTTATATTGAAATTTTTAGGATTATTTTCATGTTTCTGTGTAAAAAAAATATTTATTTTTATTTACAAAAATTTTATTTCTTAAAATTACGGCGATTACCTTACTATATTTTTATAAAATTATGTTAATTTAAATGTCTGCCTTAGAACAGGCTATAGCCTAGTTAGGCGACATTGAAATGGAATATCTGGCAACAGTTTCTGGCATATCAGGTTTCAGTTTTTTGCTACTGGTTATTTTGTCTATTACATTGTACCTACATGTCCATGAACTGTAAATGTTTTTAAATTACGTAATTAAATAAATAAAAATAAATAAAATAAATATCATGTTGTAAAACAATTAGATAATTATGAATAAATATGAGAACGTCAAAGAAGTGAAAGAAACGCGGAACCAGATCTGGTCGTATCATACTCAACGGATAATTGTTTCAGAACCAGATTTGGTCGTATCATACTCAACGGGTTAACTGCTTCTGATTGGGCGCTTGCCGGAGAATATTGTGTTAGGATTCCTTTTCCCAATGATTACATTTGTCAATAAAATTTTAAACTTATTGCCACTGACTCCTCTAAAAGGTTATTCCATTAGTCGACCATGCGGTTGCAGATGAAGTGCTTCCTAGGGTTGACGAAAAAGTCACTTTGATGTTTGAAAAGATGAATACTTTGTAGGCTACCATTGTTTGTCTACTTACCATTGTTTGTCTACTTACCATTGTTTGTCTACTTACCATTGTTTGTCTACTTACCACTGATTCTGTCTACTAACCTTTTGAGATATTATGGAGCATTTTATATTTTTCTATTATCACCACGTTTACATCAATCCTCCAATAATGTCAGCTTCAAGAAATGCAACCTTTCCTCATTTTCTTTTTTAGTTCTTCTTTCTTCTTAGTTCTCAAACACCTTCACGAGAAAGTTTACTTATATGAAATTTTATTTAAATGCCTTTTAACATACACTTTCAGACCACGTTTAACATACACTTCGAATACCCCTTGCACAGCTAGACATATTATAGCTGGCTGTAAGGGGATCCTAGATCAAGGACAGTACACCTACCGCCGCGACAAAGTCCTTACTCTCAGTGGTTAGTGCCAACAGGGGCTGACAGTACCATTCAAACCACCTACACAGTTTGTTCGGGATGGCACTAAAGGCAAAAAAGATTCCACTACAAAACCTTTCCCAATAATCGAGTAAGCTTCAGATTGGATTCTGGAGGTCGATTCGGTCTCCAAGCAGTATCAATTCCCTGAAAGTCTCGGATCATTCGTCCAGATATAATTGGACAACAATTGGGGACTTTTGCGTTCCGCTTCCAATGCACTGGAAGGTAATGCTCTATGACTGGACACCAGAGATGCTGAAATTTTATTTGAATGCCTTTCAGCATACACTTCCAGACCCCAGTAACCTCGCTCATTGGAGCATTGCCGAGGATAGTTCTTGTCCCCTCTGTAGCAATACCCCTTGCACAGCCAGACACATGCTAGCTGGCTGCAAGGTAGCCTTAGACAAAGTTCTCGCTGTTATTCGCGAGGTAATTAGTCTCTCAGTGGCTCGTGCCAACAAGGGTTTGACAGTATCCTCCAAACCCCCAATACAGTTTGTGCGGGATGGCTCTAAAGGCAAAAAACATTTAACTACAAAACCTTTCTCAATAATTGAGAAAGCTACAGATTGGATTCTGGAGGTTGATTCGGTCTCTAAGCAGCATAAATTCCCTGAAAGTCTCGGATGCACAGCCCTCCGTCCAGATATAACTCTTTACTTTCTATCTCGGAAGGTGGCCCTTATTGTAGAATTAACTGTTCCATGGGAATCAAATATCCCAAACGACCACGAGTACAAATTAAATAAATACCATGATCTTGCAAATGCCGTAACCCGGAACAGCTTCACTGTTCACCTTCACGCGGTGGAAGTTGGCGCTCGTGGCCTGCCAGCTAAATCTCTATTTCACCTCTTTAAAGATCTTGGCCTTTCCAGAAAAATAATCAACTCTTTCTTAGAAAAAATATCTAAAACTGCGATTTGCGCATCTCAAATTCTATGGCTTCGAAGGGGGAGTGAATGGGTGGTAAGGTGAACGCTCACATGTGGCAAGACAGCTGTCCTAAAGCTACCACCGCCGGTCGTTAGTCCGGAATCCACCCTTCACCTCCCAGAAGTATAATAATTATATATGATGGGCCCGATTTTTGGTCGGTGAATTCCATGGCAGCTCCGTTTGTATTTTATTTTATTGCATTTCTTCTAACTATAATCGGAATTAATTTATGCGAGCGAGACACTTTTCCAGTATAAAACTACAAATCGAACATATAGCGGCATAATCTAAGACCGGACGAAATGTATTCAAATTAATTCAGATGGTTTTACGTTCGGCAGGTAGATTTTGTGAGGGATAAGATACGATCGTTCATTTTACATTCCGTAACGCACTGCTCTGTCTCGTTTGCATGAAGTATTTTCCGATATAAGTTTATGATGAGCTCGAAGACTATTGCAGTTGTTTGACATTATAAATAAGATGAAAGAATAGTCTTAGATTGAGCAATAAGTTACAAAACATGATATCGATGTTGTATAATTATTTATGTAAATTCGATTGATTAAAAAAGCAAGCGAATTTATTAAAATAGTATTATGATGGGTCCGACTCCGGTCGGTGAATTCCATGGCAGCTCCGTTTGTATTTATATTTATTTTACTCCTTATCTTGGAAGATGGCCCTTTTTGTAAAATTAGCTGTTCCATGGGAATAAAACCTGGCACTCGTGGCCTGCTGTTTCACCTCTTTAAAGATCTTGGTCTCTCCAGGAAAATAATCAACTGCTTCCTAGAAAAACTATCTAAAACGGCAACTTCCGCATCTTAAATTCTATGGCTTTGAAGGGGGAGTGAATGGGTGGTAAGGTTCGCTCACATGTGGCAAGACAGCTGTCCTAAACCTACCGCAGCCGGTCGTTAGTCGGAAGTGCACCGCTTACCCCCCAGAAGTGTAATAATAGTTATTTTATTTTTTATTTATTTATTTGTATCAAACATAATTATAAAACACATAAAAAAGGTCATACCAAGTAATGGTGCGAAGAAACAACGGCCCACATTCACATGACCATGCTGAGCGCATACCCAACTAGGCCAAATATAGCCTGTATCTGGGCATACGACTTATAGTATATTCCAACAGACCGTATATCTTCAGTGCTTGTATATCTTCAGTGCTAACTCAGATGACATGTTCAGAAAGACAGAAGTTTGGTTTTTAGACAACTTAAAATATGTGTAGCTCCAATTTTAGGGAGAAGAATATTGTCACCTCTAGATCCTTTTGCTTCGATACTGTGTCAACTGTGTACCATTCAGCAAGTATGGAATTTTAGGGTATTTCGCCATCGTGTTACCTTGGTCATCTTAACACGGTTTAGCTGCTATTCTGAAAGGTCCATTGCGAACTCTGCCTGCGACTATCCTGCAGTCATAGGTGGTTGGGATTGGAAGTGTGCTTCCGGCGGAACCTCACCTATCCTCAGAAATCATCCAATTGCCACCCGATCCCGAATGACCTTGACTTGCAAAGGGCACCACGGATCCGCGATAAATCCGATCTGTGAATTGCTGATAATGACAGGTAGAGGCCGCGTAAGCGACTTCGAATCCGTGACCAGACTGGTGGAAAGAGAATTCCATCCAAATCTGGTAGTAAGAGCGTAAGGTCGAGCCCCTGGGTTCACTTCCTAGTGCCTCGCGGTAAGGCGTTGAACTCTTAAGGGCTGTTGGCACAGACTGTGGACCGCGTTAGTCCCTAAGTCTCTGCGTTCCCTCCATAGGAGAAAGAATGGCATAATGTCGTTAAAACTTCTGGGGTGGCGGGTTCGCCCACAGTAGTGTAACAAAAACTGCCTATTTTGTTGTTTTGTTTTCGCGCCTTTGTGCTGATTATGTTCGCTGCACCCGTCTTTCCATGTTTTCCCCGTGTTTAGTCATGTTTCCTGTTGGTTATCGCTGTTTTTTCATGAATTTCTCCCATATTATGACAATTAAATGAACCATTTACGAAATTTCGTGAACATCAAATTTTGACAGATAACCTAAGTTCGCAAAAAGTCGACGGTCATCCGGTTGAAGCCGAGCTCTCACGTGATTGGTCGAGGTCGCTATTTTGGCCTTCTTTTTTCCTTCTCGATTTGACAGCGTTCAAGCTGTTTTGACGTAATCCTCACCGACTTCCGCTCCGAGTTCGTTCTATTTCGCTTCAAGATGGCTGAGGGGAGGTTGTCGAAAATTGGTCGGGAGGTGTGGGAGCCGCCGTAGTCGGTTTTAAACGCGGCCGGGAAAGTTTTTTTATGTGAAGTGTTCGTAACTAACCTGGTGAGCATTTATTTTTCTTTTGGGGTTGCTTTTCCAGTAGGATCCGCGAGATTTTAACGGATTTTTCTGTTTGTCGTAGTTTGGAGGCACCTCTGTTTTTTTACCAAATATATCTGCTGCTTAAGTGACGAGATCGTCACGGAATGTGACAAAAATTGCCTTCACATTTGGAAACTACTGCAACATTCTTTTTGGCTGGAGAATTTGTAATCGGAATCACGCATTTGACACGCCGATAAGGCGAGAGCTAAAAAAGGGTAGCCGCTGTGGCGAATTTACATGGAGATTACACGAAGATTTCACATAACCTTGTGTCTTTTTATTTAGTCTTTAGTGCCTGCTGGGGAAAAGGGATTTTCTGTGGGCCAAATCCAATGCCATGAATATTTAGCCCACACTCTGAGATAGTTTTTTTCGAGGTTAACTTTTTTTCCTTTCATAATTTCTTTCGGGTATCTTTTTTTTGAATAAGTTTCCTTCTTTTTCTTTAAAAGGAGGTGGCGTCCTTTTAAATTCATTCTTTTGGGTTTTCGTGATTCTGCCGTGTTCCTTAAAAACACGGTAGATTAGTAATTTGAGGTTATAAAATTAGCGCTCCAACGTTAGGCCTGTAAATTGGATTTTGGCTGTCAGAATATTCTTTTCCTCAGCCATTGAAGCACGATTTTTTAAGCACTTTGTTTAGAAATTGTATAAAAAAATAGAAGCATTTTTTTTTGTTTTATATAATTTTTATTCATAGCGATTACCGCGAAAGAGGTTTGTAAGCACCGTCTTTTTGTTTTTGTATTTAGAAGCAACTTTTGTCATTGAATTAAGCGGTATTGTGTACTTGCAGTTTTGTCGGCATTACCAGCATTTTTTGTAATTTAAAGCGGTTACCGTGAAGAAGTATTTTGTACTTGCCGTTTTTTATGGTTACTATATTTTTTTGTCAGAATCTTAGATTTAAAGGCAATATATTAATTATTGTTTGAATACTTGGCGTTGCTTAGCAGCAGTTTGTTTATTTTAAGGCGGTTTCCGCGAAAAAGTTTTACGCTTGCCGTTTAAGTTATTTTATTATATCATACTAATTATTTTTTTGTTAATTTCCAGATGTGAAGGCAATTATCCTGGTGAGGTAAGCAGCCAAATAAAACAGAGGTGCCGCAAGCAGTTAAAAAGTTAGTTCGTTCCATTTTATTTTTTTATTTTTTTTATTTATTTTCTTTTGGTTTTAATTTTTTTTTGGTGGGATTTAAAAAATATATATACATGATGGCTTCACTAGCTCTAGTCTATTATGCTGCGTCACATTTGGTGAAGGCAGAACTTGATTATGAGTTTACGATACGCGAGGTCAATCCAACAAATGTTGAAGCGATGAGGAAACAGTTTAACTCACTCTTAAGGGAATTTCCCGCAGAATCAATTACCTCAACGGATTTAGATCCGGATTCAGAATTTCAAGAATGTTCGATTAGACTTTCATGTCTCCAAGAACTTATCGAAGAATTTATAAATAACAAACAGAAACTTTTATATAAACGAATTAGCACTAAAACTGCACATATCTTTCATAGAGTTTCACGTATAAATCCTGCTAATTCAGACTCCAAAAAATTATTAGACAATTTAAAGGAGGAAGTTTTGGAAATTGTCGTTTTGTTAGAAAAATATTTAGATATTGTTCGTTCGCCTAGCCCGTTACCAAATCCTGTAGTTCCGATACCTTCTACTTCATTGCACGAGGGTGAGAAGTCAGGTCCCGCTATGCATTTGCTTAGTCCTGAGGTGGTTCCTTTGGGCATAAATACAGAAGTGACGTCAGCTCCGTTGGTACATCATGTCGATTCGAAACCAGTTCCTTTCGACAATAACTTTGTCATTTCTGACGAACGCATTCTTAAACCTTTAAATCTTGGTTTTACATTTGACGGCGATTCCTGTGTGGTCGAGTTCTTAGAACGATTGGATGAGATTAGGTTTTCGCGTAATATCTCGGATGCCAGGATGCTGAAATCGGCTTGTGAACTATTCCAGAAACAAGCGCTTAGTTGGTACCGTGCTAGAGCTTCGAGCATTTTCAGTTGGAAGCAGTTAGTGGCTGCACTCCGCTCCGATTTTGGCAGTTTAAATTACGATGCTGAAGTTTTGTCGTTTGTACGGGGACGTAAACAAAAGTCGGACGAGAGGATGCATATTTTTGTTTCCGTCATGTTGGGTTATTTCAACAGGTTGTCAAGGCCATTGTCTGGTGAGGAACAATTAGCAATTATCCTTTCAAATATCTCAATTTCTTACCAACGACATTTCATGCTAGTTGATATAAATTCAATCGACGAACTTCTGCGTTTAGGAAAAAAAGTTGAAAATGCACAACAGCGTATCAACGCATCTAATGCAGCCACTCCTGCCCAAGCTAAGGTCAAGCCTTCTGGCTCGAAAGCAGTTTATGCGGTCGACGAGTCTCCTACCAAATGTGCGACGGAGGAAGTGAAAGTTGAACAGAAGTTCAAAGAGTGTAACGTTTCTTCTGCTGGTCCATCCCATCGTGGTGGTTTTAATCGTGGTGGTTTTCATCGTGGCGGTTTTAATCGTGGAAATTTTTCCCGTAATAATTGTTCTAATGGTAATTCGTCTTCTGGTAATTACAACCAAGGAGCCAATAATAGTTCGCGTGGTTCACGCGGTGGCACGCATCATGGCTATTCTAAATATTGCTATCGTTGTGGTAGGTTTAACTACACGGTAGCCACTTGTCCGGAATGTTCTAAGAATAACCGGCCTGGTAATTCCCCGGTTTCAGAGCCAAAAAACTCGAAAGGCGGGGCAGAATAGAGGATTTTCTACATTCTGCCTCGATATTGTTTGCAAATGAGAAGGATAACCGTCGCCCTTTCTTAGAAGTTTCACTGGGTGATATAACGGTTTGTGGATTACTCGACACTGGATCGAGTGTTACGATTTTGGGTGCCGATTCACATAAATATTTAGTTGATATCGGTTTTACTCTTAATAAGTCTCCGTTGGTGACTTTATCCACTGCTAATGCAAGTTCGGTTAAGACGATTGGGTCTATGTTTCTTCCTTTTAAATTCAATAATCGTTGCCAGGTTATTCGAGCCGTTGTAGCTCCTGATATAGGAACTTCCCTTATTTTGGGAATAGATTTTGTCCGAGAATTTGAGTTGGCTCCGGAAATATTAAAATTCGTCAAGTTTGAGTCCTGCGATGCAATTGTTTGGCATCGAGTCAATGAAGTGAGGGCCTTGCGGCCTTTTGCTTCATTGACTGGAGACCAACGATCGCTAGCAGACAGAATGATCAATAATTTTGAAAAAATTTCTTCCGAAGTCAAAGGTCTCGGTCGTACTAATTTGTTGTCCCAGGTCATTGATACTGGAGATCATCCTCCAGTGAAACAGCGTTATTATCCTTTGTCTCCAGCTAGATTGGCGCTGTTGAATGAAGAAGTTGATAAGATGTTAGAGTTAGGTGTTGTCGAACCTAGTTCCGGGGGTTGGAATAATCCAACAATTTTTGTTCCAAAGTCAGATGGTACTCTTCGTTTCTGTCTCGATAGCAGGAAGCTGAATTCTATTACGAAACCGGATGCGTATCCCCTGCCGAGAATTACAACTATCTTGGACAGTTTGAGAGATGCAAGTTATTTATCTTCTATCGACTTATCCTCTGCCTTTTGGCAAATCCCTTTGGATCCTTCTTCACGAGAGAAGTGTAGCTTCACTGTTCCTGGTCGAGGATTCTTCTGCTTCAGATCTTGCGCCTTCGGCCTGAGAAACTCGCCGGCGTGCATGCAAAGGCTGGCTGACAAATTGTTCGATCCCTCCTTCGAAAACAAAGTTTTTTGTTACCTAGATGACATAATTATTGTATCTGCTACTTTTGAAGAACATATAACTTTGTTAAACAAAGTATTAGATCGCTTGTTGTATGCCAACCTTTCTATAAATTTCAAGAAGTGTCAGTTTTTCCGTCAGGAATTGAAGTATTTAGGGTATGTAGTTGATTCTCACGGTCTACATACCGATCCCGAGAAGGTAAAATGTATTCTCGATTTTCCTACTCCAAATTCTCCAAAAATGGTAAAGAGTTTTCTTGGTATGGCCGGTTGGTATCGTCGGTTCATTAAAAATTTTTCTAGTATTGCTGCTCCCTTATCTCGGTTGACAAGTACCCGCAAAGGTGCTCCCCCTTATGAGTGGACGCCCGAGGCGGAAGAGGCATTTCAAAAACTAAAATCGGCCTTAGTTTCTAGTCCGATTTTGGCCTGTCCGGATTATTCAAAACCGTTCGCTCTTCATTGCGATGCATCGTTGTACGGTTTAGGCGGAGTTTTAACCCAGGAAGTGGATGGCGTCGATCATCCTATCGCTTTCACGAGTAGAACACTTTTACCCGCTGAGACGCGATATTCGGCAACCGAACGCGAAGCCCTAAGTGTTATTCATGCTGTCGAGCATTTTCGCGGTTACTTGGAGGGCGGTCCCAAATTCACTATCTTTACAGATCATGCCAGCTTACGTTGGTTTTTGCGCTTAAAAAATCCTACCGGCCGTTTGGCTCGATGGGGTATTCGTCTATCTGCTTTTGATTTTGAGATTGTCCACAAAAAAGGTGTCGATAATGTGGTTCCTGACACTTTATCTCGGTTGCTTCCCGTTTCCTCTCTGTCTGTTGTTTCCGACTCATGGTACAACGATTTGTTTAAGGCAGTGTCTGAAAATCCCGCTGGATATCCAAATTTCCAGATTAAGGACCATGAATTGTTTAGGTACTCTAAAAGCAAGTATCAACTCACCAGTTGTTACGATTGGAAGTTAGTTGTTCCGTTGCCGCTAAGAGAAAAGCTTATCCGAGAAAATCATGAGTCTGATTTGGCTATGCATTTTGGAATTTTTAAGACACACCGTCGTCTTTGTCTTCGTTACTTTTGGCCTAATTTACACGGAGACGTAGTTAACTTTGTTTCTAAATGTGAAACATGTCAGCAATACAAACATTCGAATATTTCCCCTTTGGGTCAGCTAGGAAATCCTAAGTCCTGTGCCTTCCCGTTCCAAATGGTCTCGGTCGATCTGTTGGGTCCTTATCCGATGACGAGGAACAGAAATATGCATATTCTCGTGGTGACAGATTGTTTTAGCAAATACTGTTTACTTTTTCCGTTAAAACGTGCTACCAGTAAACTTGTAAGTTATGTCGTTGAACATAATGTATTCCTTCGCTATGGTGTTCCGCAGTATTTAATTTCAGACAATGGAAAACAGTTTATCGGAAGGGAGTTCACTGAACTGATTGCGAAATATAAAATTCCAAAAGTATATTTAAACCCGAAATATTGCCCTCAAGTTAATCCAACTGAACGTCAGAATCGTAGTGTGGTCACTGCGTTATCGTTGTGTGTAAAAGACGATCATCGCAGCTGGGATCTCTATCTTTCTGAAATTCAGATGGCCATTAACGCGGCAGTCTCGGAATCAACAGGGTTCAGTCCATTTTTCCTAGTCCATGGTCGTGAACCGATTATGAATGGTTCTTTTTATGCTCAGGCGCCGGAATCTCAAGCAGAGGTTATTTTTGGTAGTAGGTTGTCTTACGCTCAAAATTTGAGTGAATTATCTAACATTTTTCATGTAGTGCGGCAAAAATTGTTAAAATTACATGCACATAATAAAGTTTACTATGATCGAAAACACCGTCCTGCGGAATTTCAAGTAGGCGATACGATCTATAAAAAGACTTATTATCTAAGTAATGCTGGGAATTATTACATTTCCAAATTTGCCCCAAAATATGAAAAATGTAAGATAATAAAAAAACTCTCTGCGTTGGTGTACGAGTTAGAAAATGCTAAAGGGAAGAATATAGGTTCCTGGCATATTAAGGATTTCAAATTAAATCCTCAAGGTTCTAAATAGTTTTGTTGTATTACTCTTTTTTTTTTCTCGTTAACATTCATATGAAAAGTTTCCATAGTAGTCCGACTAGTTCGACTCAAATGTTTTGTCCTTTACAAAGGTGTGGTACCGATTGGTTACTATCACTGAAATCATTATGTTTGTGATCAGTCGTGCTAGCAATCTTGACTAGCACCACTGTGGTTTGAATAGGTATCGTGAGAGGGAAGTATGCAAGGAGATGGTATACAAGGCAGTAATGGACAGTATTCATATTCCCTAGTAGGTATAAATTATGTCGAGGTCTAACCATATAGTCATTGTAATATTTTTTGTATCCACAACAAGTTTTGTGCTTGATTGCTTGGAAGTTGTTCGGTGCTCCTTCAGTGAGTAAAGTTGATTTTGTTACGGAGGTGAGGACACCGGTTATTGATTTTTGTTCTGGTAACATGGGCCTTGTGCGTCCCTGACTTTGTATTTTTTTGCTGTAGTAATGTTGTTTTTCCTCTACGGTTCGGTAGAGAGAGTTGAAAATGGCAGTTGACCTTCGCATTAACGTACCTACCAGGTTTTCACCTATAGTTAACGGGGAGAAGTTTTTTTTTGTTTTAGTATGTTCTTATGTTCCAGTTGGGTCGTTTCCTCCCTAAGAGAGGGAGAGTTTTTCCTTCAAGTGATTAAACAAGGAGTTTTCATATTGCTTGTTAGTTGATGCTTTGGCGTTTTTGTTATCCTATAGTAGGAGAGATTGAATCGGGACGATTCGTCTGAAATCGTCGTTGGCTCTTCCGATTTCTTTTTTTTGAGGGGGCTGTAACAAAAACTGCCTATTTTGTTGTTTTGTTTTCGCGCCTTTGTGCTGATTATGTTCGCTGCACCCGTCTTTCCATGTTTTCCCCGTGTTTAGTCATGTTTCCTGTTGGTTATCGCTGTTTTTTTCATGAATTTCTCCCATATTATGACAATTAAATGAACCATTTACGAAATTTCGTGAACATCAAATTTTGACAGATAACCTAAGTTCGCAAAAAGTCGACGGTCATCCGGTTGAAGCCGAGCTCTCACGTGATTGGTCGAGGTCGCTATTTTGGCCTTCTTTTTTCCTTCTCGATTTGACAGCGTTCAAGCTGTTTTGACGTAATCCTCACCGACTTCCGCTCCGAGTTCGTTCTATTTCGCTTCAAGATGGCTGAGGGGAGGTTGTCGAAAATTGGTCGGGAGGTGTGGGAGCCGCCGTAGTCGGTTTTAAACGCGGCCGGGAAAGTTTTTTTATGTGAAGTGTTCGTAACTAACCTGGTGAGCATTTATTTTTCTTTTGGGGTTGCTTTTCCAGTAGGATCCGCGAGATTTTAACGGATTTTTCTGTTTGTCGTAGTTTGGAGGCACCTCTGTTTTTTTACCAAATATATCTGCTGCTTAAGTGACGAGATCGTCACGGAATGTGACAAAAATTGCCTTCACATTTGGAAACTACTGCAACATTCTTTTTGGCTGGAGAATTTGTAATCGGAATCACGCATTTGACACGCCGATAAGGCGAGAGCTAAAAAAGGGTAGCCGCTGTGGCGAATTTACATGGAGATTACACGAAGATTTCACATAACCTTGTGTCTTTTTATTTAGTCTTTAGTGCCTGCTGGGGAAAAGGGATTTTCTGTGGGCCAAATCCAATGCCATGAATATTTAGCCCACACTCTGAGATAGTTTTTTTCGAGGTTAACTTTTTTTCCTTTCATAATTTCTTTCGGGTATCTTTTTTTTTGAATAAGTTTCCTTCTTTTTCTTTAAAAGGAGGTGGCGTCCTTTTAAATTCATTCTTTTGGGTTTTCGTGATTCTGCCGTGTTCCTTAAAAACACGGTAGATTAGTAATTTGAGGTTATAGTAGTTAACAACCCTCAATGTTCTTTCAGAGCCTCTACTATATGAATCGATGATTGTTAAAAGAACATAGCAACAAAAATATTTTTCTACAGAAGACAAACAAAACTGTAGTCTTTCAGAGATAATATATTTATCTAAATTGATTACATTGCATTCTTTCAATAAGAATCCAGCAAGTTCCTACCAATTGAGATATTGGGCTCGATTGCGTTTCTCCGTGAACTAAAATCGGAAATTAGTTCATGTGAAGGAGACAGGGCAATAAATCTCACAACTCTCATGTGACATTTAGAGCTGTGCGAATCATTTTAACACTGACAAGAATCTGTTTCTGGTATAGAGGAAAATGAGTTTGGTCTAACCCTACGCCTCTATGGTAACCAAAGAGGGTAATAGAAATAGAGAACGGGAGTGCGAAGGCGGGCTGTGAGTGAATGCGTTCACCGAATAGAAAGAGATAGGGGCAAATGAGACTCCCTGCGCATGCGCGTTTATCCATTGCATAGCAGACTTATGGCGTCGTAGCGTTGCCATAGTGATATAAACGCGTTGCCATAGTGATATATGTACGTGTCTCCGTGAATGCACGACCAGACAAGGATGGAGGGGGTACTATAGGCTGCTGTGTCTTTCTATTTGGCTGATGCGTTTTCAGGCTGGTCACGGAGTTTAGTTACAGTTGCCCGGGGAAACATCGCCGTCGTTGAAAAGTGCCTTAGGAGGCGATGCGCCAGTGTTTTTGGGGTAAAGGCTTTGTTGGCGGCGTTTAACAACTGTGAGAATGTTTGTGTAATTTTGGTAAGCAATTTTCTTCCATTTAGGGTTATTTTCCCACGCGGATCGGTATGATTTTGACGGATTTCTTTCATTGCTTCAGTTTGTGGCATCTGTTTCCGCGATAATTTGCTGCTATTGGTAATTAATGTAATTGAATAACCTTACATCGCAATGACACGAGGATACATGCCTCCAGTAATGAATTAATCTACATTTTTTGTCGGATGCCCGTGTTTGTGACAGCAGAAGCTGCTCGGCTTTTTTTCTTTTTTGTGTATTTGCTTTAAGATTTTTCTGAAGGCCGAATCCAGTGACATACAACTCAAGTCCCCGACTTGGGATAAAGCTTTCTTAGTGTGCAGTGGTTTTTTTGTTGTTTGAGTAGTTTCCGTTTTCCGCTACAAAAAACGGTGGCGTCTATCAGAATATAGTTTTTTCGAATTTTGTTTTAGTGCCGTGTTTTTTTAATTAACCGTGGTCATAAATAAAGGATATAATACATCCATCAGCATTACGCTTACCGATCACTCGTGACGCCACAAATCAAAACCCGGATCGCAAGTTCAATTGTTAAAACGACACTTCCAAAACATTTCACACATTTTTGTCATGCGTTCTTCGAATACCAAATGCACGTTTTGGATTTAAATATCTCGATACTAGCGCTGTACAAATGTGTCGTTTTTATGCACAATTGAAAGATCCACCCGCGCGAGCGAAAGATAAACGCCTCACTTATGTTTTTATAGACGATCATCGATTCATATATAAAACTCGGCCGACGCCGGCGAAGAAATCATAAACGTTGCGAAGAAAAATTTATTGAGACCATTATACTCATTACATGCATAGGATTAAACTATAATCACAAAAGGAGAAAGGTAGGTAAAACTAGTCAGAGTTGGAGCTAGCCTGCCGTTTCATCGATTTGAGTGCTCTCTCCCGCAGCTTCTTCTCGAGGTCCTCGTTGCTGGGCTTCGGCCCGCCGGCCGCCTCCGCCTCCGCCGCCTCGCTGCCCGAGCTGTCCTCCTTCTTCTTGGGCGCCTTCTTGTGCTTCTTGTGCTTTTTGTGTTTCTTCGAGTGTTTCTTGTGCTTCTTGGTGTGTTTCTTGAGCTTCTTCGGCTCGTCGCTCTCCGACTCCGAACTGTCCGACGCCTTCTTGTCCTTCCTGGACTTCTTTTTCGACACTTTGTCGCTCTCCGACGACGAATCCGCTTTTTCTTTTTCGCGTTTCTTAGTCTTTTTCTCGTCTTCGACGATTTTCTTACCGGCGTCCCCGGCCGCCGCCGGATCGACGTTAATCTTCGTCGCGGCCTTCTCTTTCTCTTCCGCGGCCTTCTTCCCCTTTTCTACGACTGGCGATTTAGCGCGCTTTTTGGCCGCTTCTTTTTTCTTTTTGGCCTCTCCGTCGGAGGAGCTCTCGGACCTCGCCCTCTTGCGCTTCTCCTGTTCGCTTTCGGAACTTATCGCCACCGTATCTTTGCCCATCGCGACGACCTCTTCGACGCTCGACTCCCTCTTCTTCGGTTTGCCTTTATCTGCGATCTTTTTGTTCTCCGTCTCCTTGACCTTGACTTTCTTCGGCTGATCCCGTTTGACTTCGACCGTTTTCGATTTTCTTTCCGATTCCGAATCGGAATCTTTTCTGCCTTTCGGCTTTTTATTGCTTTTGGATTTGACGCGTTCGTCTTCCGAACTCGAGTCGTCCGATTCGGTCGAGCGGCTGCGCTTCTTCTTCGTCTTCTTCGCCGGCTTCTTCTTCGTCGCTTTCTTCGACTTCTTTTTCCGATCGTCGTCGGAATCGCTCGAGGACGAATCCTCCGAATCGCTATCGCTCGAAGAGGATTCCTTTTTGGAGCGCTTTACGCGTTCGGTCTGAGTCTTTTCCTTGCGCTTCCTCTTCTTCCCTTCTTCGTCGGAGGATTCGCTCTCGGAATGCGACTGCGCGGGCTTTGTCTTTTCTTTGGCCGGCGCGGGGGTCGCTTTCGAGCGTTTCTCCGATTGCTCTTTGACCGTTTTGTTCTTATCCGCCTGCTGCTCGTTCTGCGACGCCTCGTCCGCGGTGGATTTATCCGTATTCTTGAGAGCTTCAATCTCGTGCTTTTTGAGGAAGGGCGAGGGGGTGCGCGAGAGGCTACGCGAGTAATGCTTGCGCTGCGGCGGTATTGGAATCAAATCTTCTTTTTCTTCTTCCGACGATGATTCCGAGGCGGCCTTCGAGCCGGCTCTATGCCGTTCTTCCTCTTCGGCTTTGGCAGATTCGCGGCTGACACTTCTCTTTCGTCGGTCTTTCGGTTCGCTCCCCACCGATCTCTTTCTCTCGACGGAGCGCTTCCGCTCAACCGGTTTTTCTTTTGGGACTGTAACAACAATTATATATTTTTATGATAGGAAGAAAGAGATGCAAAGATGATTTTTCTTTAAAGGCAAAATATTTTTTCCTCTTGCGAGTGGATTGAGTAGTAGCATTAACTGTTTTTTTCTAGACCCTAGCACAAATAATTTAAATATTATTAATTCTGGACAGGCAGCTTTGCTGATACGTCCAGATCAGATCTTGTAAAGCTAAACAATATTAACCCCTTGAGTATGATACGACCAAATCTGGTTCTGAAACAATTATCCGTTGAGTATGATACGACCAGATCTGGTTCCGCGTTTTTTTCACTTCTTTGACGTTCTCATATTTATTCATAATTATCTAATTGTTTCACAAAATGATATTTCAATATTCTATATTCGAAATTTCAATGCAATCATTCTTCTTTTTATGATTGGTGTAGTAGTTTCGTAGTTATAGTACTTTAAGGTCGATGTCGCCGAAAATCCTGCAAAAGAGACAGATGCATCCATGAAAATACCCATTTACTCCAAGGGTTAACAATAAACATTAATATCAGCAGGTCTTGCATATATAATAAGAAAAAGAAAACCGTTGGGTCACCACTAAACTTTCCCGGCAAGTAGCCAATGAATTATGGAAGGATTTTGAGGGTGACGTACCTTTGGGGAGGAGGTTGACATAATTGAAAGTTCAAATTAAATTATTGTTACCGAGCAATAATCAAGGGTCGAAGATTTAAATTTTCATTGGATGCAATTTTATCTTGGATTTTTTTTAATTCGACCATTTGGGCATTTACAATGCAATATGACTCTCTTTTGATGGAAGTGAAACTCAACAACCCAGCTTTCGTTATAATAACTGAGACCTTCCTAAATTACTCGATTCCCGACTCTCTAGTCTACATTCCAGGATTCACGCTTTACAGAAAAGACCGTAGCAATGGCACCAAATATGGTGGAGTGGCTATTTATGTTGCTGACGCTTACCAAAACTCACCAATTACGGCAACACTCGAAAAATCATTTGAAAGCAGCGAAACGGAAGCACTTTGGCTTAACATAGAGTGCAGCAAAGTCAGGTTTCTCCTTGCGGGCATCTACCGTCCGCCATCATATGGTATTCAAACAAGTGACAAAATCCTCGTGGAGAACTTAAAAGTGGCTTCTGAGCTAAACACGGTCGTAGCATTTGGTGACTTTAATTTACCAAATATCAAATGGGATGAATTGAACCAATCAGCTTGCACTGAGGTAGAAAAATTGTTTATGGAAATGTATGCAGACACTTCTCTAACACAACTTGTTAATCAGCCCACAAGATACAGAAACAAGCAAATCTCTCTACTTGACTTGATCTTATGCAACGACCAAGGCCTTATTACAGATGTCAAATACATGTCACATATTGGAAAAAGCGACCATATTGCGATTATGGCCAACCTGCAAGCTGAGACTAACTTTGCTATACCAGTAGAAAGCAGAGAGCCGAGACGATGTTTTTGGAAAGCAAATTTTGAATTCATCAGAAAATCTCTTGAGTTGGAGGAGCATCTAATGGATCTTAGCCATCCTTCACATCCTAACATCGGCACTAATGACAACTGGGAAAACCTCAAAATGGCAGTAAAAAGCACTCTGGATAAATACACACCACCATCATTAAATAAAAAACGCCCCAAGGAAATTAACAAACCCTGGATTAGCAGAGATATCCATAATTTATCAAGAGAAAAAAGGAAACTTTGGGATATTTACAAAATTAAAAAAGATGATTCTTCTTACCGGCAATATCGAATAATTAACAACCGACTTGTCTCAGAAATCAGAAGATCCAGAGAAAACTTCGAAAGAAACCTCGTCAACAATGGAGCTAAATCATTCTATGGATATATCAAGATGCAACTTCAATCCAAAGCTTCTACTCCACTAGAACTCTACAACAGCACAACTGACTCCAACACAAGCAACCCTCTTGATATTGCGGAAATTTTTGCTAAGCAGTTTAATAATGCCTACGTTTACGAACCTGATGGACCTTTACCACCTCTAACTAACCTGACCAGGGTTAACAATTGTTTTGATGATGTTCATATTAGTACAGATTTAGTGGAAAAAACCTTAAAAATGCTAAACGTCGAATCCGCCATGGGTCCAGACAACTTACCGGCTTTACTCTGGAGGGAATGTGCAAGTCAGTTGAGTAAACCGCTAGCTGTAATTATGCAGCAATCAATCACATCAGGGAAATTACCTGCAGACTGGAAACACGCAATTGTAACCCCCATCTATAAAAAAGGAGATAAGCGCACTGCTTCCAATTACCGTCCCATCAGCTTAACTTGCATTGCTTGCAAATCCATGGAAAGAATCATTGCAGCAAAATTACGCGAATTTATATCGCAAAACAAAATTGTCCCAAATGAACAGCATGGTTTCATTCCAGGGCGCTCCACTGTCACCAACTTACTTCTTTGTCTCAACCGCTGGACTGAGAACTGGGATGGGGGTATACCGACAGATGTTATATATCTCGACTTCGAAAAGGCCTTCGACAGAGTTCCTGTAAGAAGACTTTTGCAAAAACTTGAACATCTCGGAATTCGAGGAAAAATTTTAAGTTGGATATCAGACTTCTTAACTGGTCGCACCTTCCAAGTGAAAGTAGGCGACTTTAAATCTGAACATTTCACTGTATCCAGTGGTGTACCCCAAGGGTCAGTGCTGGGTCCGGTTTTGTTCACCTTGTATATTACGGATCTTCAAGCCTCAATCACATCGCAGAGCAGCTACTTTGCCGATGACACAAAATTCTTCGCCAATCCTATTCTATGCAGTGGACAGCTTCAGCAAGATCTTGACAAGATCAAAGCGTGGACGGAAGATTGGTTGCTTACCTTAAACGTTGAGAAATGTGTAGTGCTTCATATCGGGAAAAGCAACCCCAACAAACAATATTTTCTGGCAAACGCCCAACTAGAAGCAGTCAAGCAACAAAAAGATCTTGGAATAGCAATTACTGATGATCTCAAATGGGAGAAACACATAATTGCAATTGCTAAAAGAGCCAACTCTATTCTCTATCTAATAAGGAAGGCTTTCCAACATCTATCAATAGAGGTTTTTATCAAGATCTACAAGGCATATGTGAGACCTATTCTTGAGTATGGCTATCAGATCTGGAACCCTTACTTTTGCAAAGATGTAGATATCCTGGAAAAGGTACAGCGAAGAGCAACCAAAATGCCAGTGGGCCTGAAAAATAGGAATTATGAAGATCGCTTGAAATTACTTGGAATTACTACACTCAAACAAAGAAGACAAAGAGGGGACCTGATTGAGACATATAAAATTCTAACACATTATTACGATGTACCTGCACTGAAGAATATTTACAAATTCAACGTCAATACAAATCTTCGAGGTCACAACAAAAAACTCAACCGTACAAAATTTAAATCTAATCCTCTTAAGAACGTTTTGCCAAATAGAGTGGTGGACATGTGGAATAAACTACCATTTGAAGTGATTAGTGCAATCTCTGTCAATCAATTTAAAAACAGACTCGATTTGTACCTAAAAACTTGTTAATATTGTTTAGCTTTACAAGATCTGATCTGGACGTATCAGCAGAGCTGCCTGTCCAGAATAAATAATAATAATAATAATAATAATATAATCGCCCCTGAAGCTATGAGATATTCCAACCAAAATTCACAATATTATTTCACATCAAGGCTGACCAGAATATACCTGAAGATGTGGTCAGACAAGGTTGCATAATATTACCTCTGCTTTTCAAGCTTCGCTCATCTTTATTTCATCTTGCTTACTAATCTTTATTTGATTGTTCCGACTGAGGATTTGCTCACTAGGTGGTTGTCTAGTTCACCTATATGTTCAACCCGGTATCTGAGTCTATAACCTGATAAAAAGAAGAATTGATAACTCACCTCTTTCCACGCTGACTGATCGAATCTCTATGCTGCTGCTCTTCTCTCTGGATTTATCGCGCAAACTATCCATCGATCTCTTATTGCGCGGCTTATCCGCCGATTTGTCGCAGGATCTACGATTTCTTACGAATGTCACATCCGGAGATTTCCTATCCCTGGATCCTCTGATATCCCTTGATCTTCGGTCAATGGATCTCCTCTCCCTGTTAACATTTTCACAATATTTATTAAGATGATGGAGTACAGGGAATGTATTAAATCCAAATGTGCAATTATGTAAATAACCAGTTTTTGAAGGTAATCAGTAGTTCTATTCTTAATAAATCGCTGAGCGTTTCTTGGGATTGCATTTTCCCTTCTGTTTATCGCCCCTTCCCCCCCCCCCTCTCCCCATTACAATCGCTCTAAATAGGGACGTTCATTGACACACTGGAAGGTTTATTTACACTGGGTCGAAACTCTAGATGTTGAAAAACTATTTACACCAAAGTACACCAAAGGTCTACTGGCCAAACTGCGAGGTTTATCGTGACTATTTCAGTTGATGCGAGAACAATTAATTAAAGTTAAATCATAAGTAACAAAACCATAAATGTACATTTACATTATATTACATATTCTCTTAGCTTCTATTACATATAATATTATAAATACAGGGTCTTTCATTAAGCGCTTCCTATCTTTAAATTTAAATAATACAAAGTGTGTTTGAGATATCATCGAAATTTTTTATTCGTTTGAAAGACCTATTGATGCCATTTTGTGTGGAATATAATATCATTGGCTTCTCTGGGTGGAGAGCATCCGAAATGTCCAATTTTCCATGACTCTGCCGCATAAATCAAGCTGAATTTGGCCGATGGCATGATTTATGTTGGCTTTGAGGACCGATGTGGTTTGTGGCTTATTTGCATACACCTGCGACTTAAGAAAATCTTACAAGAAATAGTCTAACGGGGTCAAATCGCACGATCTCGGTGGCCAGTTCACATCACCTCCACGTGAGATGACTATGTCCTCAAATCGCTCGTGCAGAATATCCAATGTGGCATGAGCTGTGTGGCACGTTGCGCCGTCCTGTTAAAACCAATTCATCATCCAATCATCCAATTCAGGCCAAAAGAAGTTGGTAATCATCGACCTATAGCGCTCGCCGTTGACAGTGATGGCCTGGCCAACGTCGTTCTCAAAGAAATATGGACCGATGACACCGCCAGCCCGAAATCCACACCAAACAGTGACTTTTTCGGGATGCATTGGACGCTCTTGGATCTCATGTGGATTGGTATCGTTCCAAAATTCCACAATTTTGTTTGTTCACGTACTCATTCATCCAGAAATGGGCCTCATCGCTGAAGATGATTTTTCGATGAAAATTAGGGTCAGTTGCCAACTGCTCCAAAGCCCATTCAGCGAACACACGTCGTTGTCTATGGTCGTTTGCTTTCAGTTCCTGGGTCAGTTGAATTTTGTACGGGTGCAGGCCCAAGTCACGATGCAAAATTGGCCAAGTTGTGGTCTGCGAAAGGCCAAGTTCTTGTGAGCGACGCGAAATCGATTGCCTTGGATTCTCCTGCACACTCTCACGGACAGCGGTGATGTTTTCGGCAGATCTTGCGTTTCGTCGACATACGGGTGTTGGTCGATCGTTTACTGAACCAGTGGACTCAAATTCATCCACCACATTGCGAATAGTCCTCTCGGTAGGACGATTATCGCGACCGTAAAATGGGCGAAGCGCGCGGTACGTTGGCCGAACAGAACACCCATTTTAAAAAACAAATAAAATTATTTGCACATGTTGTTGAATGCTATATCCGTCCATGGTGATTTGGCAAAACAGACTGAATAAATGACAACTAACTTGACAGATGTAGCTTCAACAAGATGGCCGCTATCAACTGTCAAAGTTCGGAAGTCCCTCTTGGAAGACCCTTTATATACGTAAGACAGTAAATAAACTCAAACTAATTTGTAACGAAGGGATGGGGGGGGGGGGGGGGGGGGGGGGGGGGGGGGGGGGGGGGGGGGGGGGGGGGGGGGGGGGAAGGGGGGGATTGAGGGCTAGGATTTACAAAGGGTAAATTTGAGTTGTGAGGAATGTCATTTCTGAACACTTAGTTACCCAGTAAATGTGATCTCAGCTCTTTTTTAAACATGCCGAGCATAGCTGGTTGGCAAATGCCGAGAGGCAGAGAATTTCAGGCCAAAAGCTTTCACGTGAATGCAGTGGTAGGCCGTGAGAGGACAGTAACTGTATACAACTGTTGTAAAAGGAGATCATAAAGATAGTAGGGTTGATTGCAACACTGACATACTAAGGTATGTTTGTTAGAACTCAATGACAGAGAGAGATATGTCAAATTCATTTATAGGTTAGGAATTACACATTGCAAGAAAACATCGGATTAGGGCAAAAACTTAAGGAATAGTCATGGAAATCTGCAAACCTCATACAAATAACGTGCAAAATGCACCGAAAAGTGATTTGTGTTACATAATAAGTACCTCTCGAAAAACCATACAAGCAGCCCACATACATCAAAAATACTTCCACTTGAAATTCTATCTAGTATCCTTTAGTAATTAGCATTACCACGACTGTTGAAAGCAGATAAATTATCAAAATTTACAAATAGTTATTTTTTTTAATAAAAAGTGACTATGGAAACCATGAGGGTTACCTTGATCTGCGAGGTCTAGATCTATCGCGAAATCTAAGCCAGCTCCGACTGCGCCTTTGAATATTAAAAACCATGTTAATTAAAAATTTTTCAGTAATTCATTGGAAAAATTGCAGGGTGCCTAATTCGTACCTGTCTCTGCTCCTTTCGCAGCGTTCTAAAGAACGTCTCCTTTCACGAGATCTAAAATAGGAAAAAATATATGTTTTCCTTGATGATCACTGTATTATACCTTTTGTATACTTCGCCCTATTTTAAGTTTTATAAATAATGTACCACAATCAGCCAAACAATTCGATGATTTTGCTGACAATTGTTCTCCTCATTTGATTACCTTTTTAAAAACCACATTAAACACATACATTAAAAAACCTTCCATTCAATATTCTAGATATACTCCGCGCAAACTGAACTGAGTCGCGGACCCATTAGCATTTGATTGCAATGAAAGAGAAGCAATCTATTACATTGGATGTTGATAAATCTGAGGTAATCGGAGGTAGCCACATATCCGCACCGTGCGATGTAGCAAGGTGTCATTTACATATTCATAATATAAAGATATTCATAATATTATTGTTAAAACAGCCAACTCTACACTTTACTCTTTATCTGATAAGGAAGGCTTTCCAACACATGCCAATAAAAGTATTTAAAGATCTACATGTGAGAACTATTCTTGAGAATGGCTATCGGGTTTGGAGCCCCTACTTATTTATGCAAAGATGTAGATGTCCTGGAAAAGGTGTTAGCCAAATAATGAAGAATAGGAATTATGATCGCTTGGAATTACTTGGGCCGACTACTCTTAAATAAAGAAAACAAAGAGGAAAATAAAGAAAACAATCTCTCAAATTATTACAATGTACCTGGGCTAAAGATATTTACAAATTCAACATCAACACAAATCTTCGAGGTAACAGCATAAAAAAACTCAACTGTGCAAAAATTAAATCTAACCTCCTAAGAATGGTCTGCAAAAATATAGTGGTGGACATGTGGAATAAACTACCATTTAAAGTGATTAGTGCAAGCTCCGCCAATAAATTTAAAAACAGACTCGATTTGTTCCTAAAAACTTGTTAATATTGTTTGTGTCTAGCTTTACAAGATCTGATCTGCACACATCAACAAAGCTGCCTGTCAAGAATAAATAATAAAAATAATTATTATTATGATCGTCTATAATGATATTCCTGTTAATTTAGCGATGTATCGATAATAACAGTAATTACAGCGGTAGTTGTTGATTTTGTTTTATGCAGTCTTGGTTGGCCCGCGGACTTTCTTATGTAAGTTTATGATGTGTTTTGATTTACAATGGACGCGTTTTGCAATAATATTTCGAAGATACCGGGTTGTAATTACTTAGTTTTTTGATTTAGACAAATTGGCACAAGAATACTGCATGAAGTTATACGTTTTCTGACATGTCTTTGTCAATATAGCCATATTGAACTAATTTAGAAGCAGATCTAAGGGGAAAGTCGCAACTAAAAACTCAACTTTGGAAATTGTTGAAGAAATAGTTTATGAAGCAATTGATAAAGTCAATCGAAAAGATTAGACTAAGTGCATCAGACACGCAGAGAGACTGAAGATAACTGTACTATCACTTATAATTAACCTCAGAGAAGATGAAAGCGGCAGGAGCGAATTAGAATTAGACCTTCGCTAGGAGATGGCACCACCAGAAGCGAAAGAAGCCTGCTATTTGGACAAGCTTAGATTCAGTTTAAAATATTGAAAAAAATTTTAAATTTTAGATGATTTAACATGACAAAATCAATACCGAAGATAAGTTACTGCTTCACTATCCACTTGCCATAAGCAAGAGTGTGAGCGAGAGATCCATTGGACGACATCACATATTAACGACCATGCGGGTCATTTCAATTCGCACGGAATATAGTGTCCTATTGGTATCTATTAGGTCCTTACCTATAACGAGCCGAATAATCAAAAGATGTAACTGCCGTTGTCCAGGGTAGCTGACAACGGCGGTTAAAACATTGCCGAAATTGTCGGGTGCTACATACTTCACGCGGTAAATTTGTTTTTATCTTATTTATAATAATTTTACTTGTTATCTCATAAGAAAAATTTTACTCGTTATGAAATGTTCTACAAGATAGTGCAATTTGCAAATATGAATTCAAAATAATAATAAACTTATCCAAACTCAAAGTGGCTAGTATCAAAACGGCAATTATAAAGGTAAGCACCTAATAATATACATTAACAAAGGAAATTAAACATATTACCAAAAATGTTGAAAGCAGATAAAGTTATCAACATTTACAATTAGTGAAAATTGTTAATAAAAAGTGACTTTATGGAAACCATGAGGGTTACCTTGATCTGCGGGGTCTAGATCTATCGCGCGTTCTACGCCTGCTCCGACTGCGCCTTTAAATATTAAATAAAAAGTTAACTTTAGCTCTTTCAGTATCAGGAAAAGAATCAGATGAGTTAAAGCGCATTGTGCCCATTCGTACCTATCTCTGGAGGAGCGACGTTTGTTCCTTTCCCAGCGTTCTATAGAACGTCTTCTTTCACGAGATCTAAAAGAGGAATAAATATATCAATAATTTTAAACCAGAGATGCAAAATAAATACATGCAAAAAAAAAATATGCACCTTTCCAAGGCGCGCTCTCTCTCGCGGCGACGCCTGCGTTCACGCTCACGTTCTCTTTCCAGTTCCCTCTCTCGTTCTCGTTCTCTCAGCCGTTCTCGTTCTCTGCGGCCGCGTTCTCGTTCTCTCTCACGATCCACTGAACGGCGGCGACTACCGCGACGACCGCTACAAAAAAAAACACAATCAATTTGTATCACAAAAACGGCAAAAGTGTATCTTGGCGTCCTTCAAGGACATAATTGGGGCTAGATTGGTTTCATGCAGCTTAAGTAGCGAGGCCGGTTTGTCTTGTTGGCCGCTCCGCATTCGAAAGCCTCCTCGAAGGGGTGAATTGCCTCGAAGGCCTCATTAACTCTGCCTGTACTTGTGAACAGTAGTGTAAATGCAGCGCGATGGTCACTCGATGGTTTCCTCGGGTGGTCACTTACTGCACTTGTAAGTATTGTTGAATCTGGCGGATTACTGGGGGAGTCTGGATACGTAATTTCTTAAGACAACGGGTAGAGGCTAATCTGTCGCCACATATTGGCCCTGTTGGGAGTTGGCCAGGAAGACCCATTTGTTCAGGGTCGGTCACAGTGGCCTCTTACGGGCATGTGGCGGAGCTTGACGGTGGACTGTTTTGACCTAAGTCTTCTGCGCACACCTCACGAGAGAAAGAACAATCAAATTTCATTAAAACTTCCTGAGGTGACGGGTTTGCCCGATGTAGTCGACAGCTCTAGATGTCACCTATTCTTAGAAATGAGTCGATGGTCCAATGATCCTGGTGGCCGATAACGCTCCCACAACGAAATTACGCTCACAACAGATAGAGGCTCACTCAAGCGTCTTCGAGCTGTGACCATTTTGTGAAACGAGTAATGCTATCAAAGTGAGTATGAAATAAGGGTACCTTGAAAAAAGACTAAGCATCCACAGCGCTATAAACTCACCCACTCCTCCACATCCATGAAATTAAACTTTCTTCCCAAAAGCACCATCTTCCTCCCACTTTTTAGAGAAATAAAATAATACTAGGAATATTATGCTTTGTTTTAAAGTGTATAATTATTATGTTGATTCGTGAAAAGCTACTGAGTGAAAATTACAGAAATTGTCAATTTGACCGCTTTATCAGTTGTGCTGGAAGACTACACAATTTGCAGACATTTTATGGATCGAGAAGATAATTCAGAAGGACAAAATCATGGTGCACACACGCAACAAATGCCAGATGTTAACAACAAATGTTATAGTAAGGCCAATGTAATTTACCTGTCTCTTCTAGAGCTTCTGCGAGGGCTGGGGCTTGAAGAGTCTCTGTTGGTGCGATATTGGCGGTGACGATGGGCCGAGTTGGATTTCCGTGGCTCCAGAACTATTGGGCTGCGACCGCGACTTCCTAATCAACACCAGCAAACAAAACATTACAAATCTAGTAGTGTAAATATATACAACCTTGTCCAAAAAGTAACTAAAAGGATTGCCTCCTCTGCAAGGATTGAATCCTAATGAACCACTGAGATCCCAGAAATACGGGATCCTGCATGACCAAAGTCCACATTGAGTCAATGAAATAGTCTTTTTGGGATGTGGATTCCTGTCCACTTATATGTGGCCATCTTTGAAGGAGTTGTACCACTCCTTTATCAGTGCGATGGCCATGGTGTCGTCCCCGAAAGCCTGTTAAATCTTGTGAATGGTTTCCAATTTGGTATTGCCAAGCTTTTGGTAAAGTTCGATACATTTTGTAACAAGTTTTTCCATCCTTGACAATTCGACCGATGCTCACTACGTTTTTGCACTCATCGTCGGATGGATTCCCCCAAGTAAATGAATGTACTAACTTCTCCACAACCACCATTTACTAAAATTTTCGAAGACCCGAATATCAGATACCAAATTTCAGCAAGACATTGCCATCTTGCCACAAATCAGCGATGACAATAAAGTGGTTTCGGGAAAATCATGTGAATCTACTGGACTGGCTAGCCCAGTCTCCTGATCACATCCGAATAGAACACTTGTGAGGTATTTTGAAGTGTAAGATACGGAAACACTCAACGTCGAAAGAAACACTAAAAAATATTTTAAAACAGGAATGGCAGATTTCCAAGGAAAAGTGCAGCGAGCTAGTAGAGTTCGCCGAAAGGAATCGCTGCTGTAACTAAGGCTAAAGGTGGTCCAACAAAATATTCAAATATCAAAAAAATACATTATTTTACATGTGTATTTGTTTCACTACAATTCAGCTATATTCCAAAATAATTATATTTTTAATGGCTGCCTAATGCCTTTGGCCAAGGTTGTATATTCTGGGGAAGTAAAGGCATACTCACCGCTAGATGCTCTTTTGGCAGGGCTCGATTGTCGCGAAGCGGAGCGACTACTTGATCTGCGTTTGGAGACCTCTTTATCTTTGTCTCGTGAGCGTGACCGCGCTTTCGACGACCTGTAACATAGTTGATACATTACCACACCGCATCGAGTTGAATATATATTCAAGTAATTTTACCACCGGTCATAAGCGCTCAATTCTCTCGACTTAATAAAGAATAATTTGGCAGATTGATTCGGTAGAAATATGAACAAAAATTTTCGTTGTTGGTGTTATTTAATGCACATACCTGATAGTGTGAAATGTAAATAATTAAATATTAAGGAGAAGCTACTTGACAAGGGCTCCACAAACCTTTAGAAATGTGGGTCTATCGTAGGATACTACTCCAAGCATACATTATTTTTGAAAAAATCTCCTACTTTTAAAATGCAATTTTTGTGGTGGATTAGGAGGTTTTTAATTCTGTCAACATTAAATAATGAGGGTTGTGTAAGGAGCCAATTGTGCGGGACTCATCCTAGTGCTTTTTTAAGCGGCTAAAAGAGGTGGAAATGGCATAGTGATAAGTCAGGGCTGGTCAGGATGGTCTAGTGGAGTCCATTTAATTTACTCTAATTTTATGTGCAGTATAGGACCGAACCGTCCAATTGGTTGGGCACATCTTATGGAACGATAAGCAACCGAGATTTCACTCAAAAGCTTGCAACAATAAGCAGAAAACTGATGTTAGAAATCAATCGCCTTAAGACGGTCACAAATCGTGCTAACGCTGGTGCACATAATACTGGACCGAGGTGAGCGATCATGGCCCTTATTTTGAATGCGTTCTAGTCCTTCCTGGAACTTCTTATGCCAGGCAAACATTCGAGCCCTAGACAGTGTTTGATCCCCAAAACTGTGCAGTCAATCTTTGCAGAATTTCCACTGCCTTTATAATTGAGAAATTTAACAATACATTGCATACTCCAGAAGCAGGCGCCCACTTTCTTCAAATCTTTGTGCTCAGAAACAAGTCCTATTTATATTCGATCCACCCTAATATATTGATAAGATTGATTGACTGATTTGTTGAGAATATTGTATGCCAACTGGCAAATAGCGGAGAACATTATTGTACAAATTATATTCTTGTTTATATTTAAACCATTCTCATAAACTGCCAATCGCATCGAGCGATACTTAATGATAGTAGAATACCGACAAGACCTGTGACAACAGCGATACAAACGCATCTCCATCAAATAGACCGGGCATCTACACTTGTAAGTGGAGTGAGTAGTACATACCTAGCGGCGGTTCTAGAGCGCGATCGTGACGATCGCTTAGGCGAATCGTTTTCTGCTAAATTTAATAACTTTTCCTGCAAACGCGAAAGAGACTTAGAATCCTTTCTTTTATCACCCTTATCTTTGCCCTTGGACTTTTCCTTGGCATCGCCATTGTTCTCCGCCCCGTTGGTTTTCACCTCGCCGTCGCCTTTCTGCGGAGATGCCTCGCCGCTGGCCTCTTTAGGAGATTTAGTACCATTTTCTAAAGGGAAAAGAAACAATAAATTAACACAACACACCAATCTACCACCAATTCACTTCTGGCAGCTCAATTTGTATTTGCTTAATCTAAGGGCATACACCGAACCGTTTAGTCGAGTATCAATGGTGATGGTTTACTTTGTCCTAATTTTAGGGATTGTGGCTTAAGCCACAATTTTAGGGGGTACTCAAAAGTAACCGGAATGGCAGTGCTGTGAGCAGCAGGCTTGCTTAGTACACATTCCAGCCACTAGGTGAAGCAACTCGTTCTGCGTACAAAAACACTTGTTGCTTTCGCCGATTAACTACAGTCTTGTAACAGTGCATTTTTTTGGAAAATCATTTTCACTGGTTTGTCGTTTTTTGTAATGTTGGACTTAAGTGAACAGAGTGTGACTGTTAAATTTTGCTTACTACCAGGACAGACAGTTGATCAACAATTCTATTTGGAAGTTCTCAGAAGACTGCGTAATAAGACGCAGAAGACTGCGTAGTGTGCAACAAGACACCCAATTTATGGCAAACGGGGGACTGTTTTTTTTAAACATGACAATGCACCTGCTAACACAGTTTTTGGCTAAAACAGCATCTTTTTTGCCCCACGCTCCCTATTCACCTGACCTTGCTCCGTGCAACTTTTTTTCTAATAAAGAGGGACTACTTTTTTGCGATACTTTTTTGAATAGACCTAGTGTATAGAAGACGAAAGACTAAGCTACACGCTGGTACAATGCGAATAACGAACCGAGTACGAGATTTTTAAACAAACTGTATGAAAGTCGATCACGTCTTCAGTATGGGATTTGCGAGTTAGAGAATATTTTGTATCACATACTGAATATGTGATCCGCTGTTAAAGGGTTAAGCTCTTCTGTAAAATTTGGTCAAAAGCAGATACGGTGCTTCACCATGGGATATGGGATTAAAATTACAACAGCATGGGATTAAAATTAAAAAACTAGTTCTACTAATGATCAATATTCTAATAAGGCATAAACCAATGATTACGTTATCTTATCAGTAAAGTTTGACAGAAGCATAATAATTACCATGCACTTCTTCAGATTTTGCATCCTTTTTGTCTTTTTTCAGGTGTTCAGGTATCTCAGTCACCAGCTTAGGCGGGCTTACACCGCCTTTGTGGGCAGAGTGGACACGAGGCGTCGGCGAACGGCGATGGGAGTGCGATCTGTTGTAATAATTTACATAAAATAATTATTATATGGGTAATATTAGGCTGACCACACACCTATGTTAATAGGTGGGGGAGCGACAATATCACAAAGAACAAGAAGTTCATTCTCTAGTATGAAGCATTAAAAGGGCGATAAAACTATTATGTAGAAAAAAACAGTTGTGTCACCTCCAAAAATTTTCCGGAAAGCAAACACCCCCCCCCCCCCATCCGCGCGTTAAACTCTCAACCCCCCCCCCTGATACTGATTGTGTCAAATGACTATGATAGCAATAGTATATTTTAGTATTTTGTAGTATTTCCGTGGTATTACAATGGCTATTTTCCAGTATGATGTAGTAATGTTTTAAATACGGCGGTATTAATTTTTTTTTTGCGTCGCTTGTATAAGAGATATTCTAACCAAAATTTTACAATGTGGTTTCGGCGCTACGACGCATCTGTGTACCGAATTTCAAGTCTCTAACTGCAATGTTTCGAGATTGAAGTATTACTAGTGCGCCCTCTGGTGGACCGATTTTTGGCGCTATCGTAGAGGAATTTTTTTTTTTGCACATTCACAATACTTTCCCTGCCTGGAAAGTAAAAACAATGAATCTGTACTTATGTTCCTTCTGAAGATTCCTGTGTATTTTGTTATCCTATAGAGTATCCAAGTATTACGCTTAAGTAAGGGAATCAACTACTATGAATACATGTATTACTTTATACTGTAGGTACTGGTATAGTCTGAATGATGGTAATTGAAAAGTCGGAGACGGAGAAATTTCTTAAATAAATGTAATTCAAACGTTTAAAGTCTAAATCATTTTTTGGTTTGAAACAGTGAAGCAAAGAATTTATAAGTCAAATTGCAATGCAAATGGTGGGCAATACTACCACCATGAAAATATATGGGAAAATTGACCTCCCAGGAATGGCGTCTTGTGTTCCGAAATATATTAATATGCCTGTGTTCCGAAATATAGTTCTAAGGCTGCCAGTAATGCAGTAATTTTCGCCTATTACAAGAACCCGGCTATATTTTGTCAAAAGTCAATGTAAACTGGACAAAACATAGAGTTGTAGTAACACTTTTAATTATTTTTTTTGTTAAATAATCTGGAAAAACTAATTAAAAAACCGCTTATAAATCGACAGCAGCGACTAGTACGCACAGAACCAGTAACAGGATAAGTTCAGGCAACTGTATAAAAATAAATTGAAGGTTTACACTATTTTGCATAGTAACGGTGGCTCCTTATTGATATTTACCAACTCAATAAAATCAGCCCACAGAATACATACAAGTTAATTTTTACTGCCTTAGTAAACTCAGTACACTACAGTACTTAGTAAACTAGGTATCGAAACTTTAATTGGCGGGTTAAATGCTTATGGCATCATTCGCTGGGTGCTTCTTAGGTTTAGAATGTACGTTAACAGAAAAGCAAAATCACCTTTTGCCATGATCTCGACGGTTGGAGCCCGAGCGCGAGCGAGAGCGGCGCGACCTGGAGCGCCGGCGGGAGCGAGAGCGGCGGCGCGAACGAGACCGCGAGCGGCGTCTGTCCTTTTCCTCCTCCTGCCATTTGAAAACGTAATTAATCGGCGTGTTCAACTCCTCGCCAAAATCCTCACAGAGAAAGATCCCTACCAAGCGTTTCTTGATCTCTTCCTTTTTTTGCTGCATGAAAATCTCGGGTATTCCGGTCTCCGCCGACTGAGCGCTAAGCAGCAGTTCCCACAGGTCGCCCATGAAGACGCGCGCATTTTTTCCATTCAGGAAACCCGTTAGATTTATCTGCATCTTTTTCGGACAGGGAAACTGCAAGCGGGAAGGGCAAAGGAAAAGAAAACAGAACATTAGTAAACTTTATAGTTCACGCTAGAGTAACTTTAGATACAATACGAGTTGATAATCCACCATTTTGTAAGTAATAAAAAATGCCAGACAGGCAAAGAACTTATCGAACTGCTGCATATTTTATTATAAAATGGCATTGTCCGGTAATTCATTGCAGTGTGTCATGTCATCGATAAACCAATTAATCAATCGAGACAAAAAAGGTTTTGATTGTTCCGGGAAACTCTGTTTTTTTTTTTCTTCAATCAGTGCGAATTAATTGGAACAAAGAGTATTTTTCTTTAAAAAGTGCTTTATTGGACATTAACATACAAAAACAGTACTAATAGTCATAGATTGTTAGTTTTAATATAGAATGAGTCCTCCTTCTGCATTGATAACACCTTTAACTCTTGTAGTCATAGAATTTACCAAGTTTTGACAGTTTTTTTTCAGTTCATCATCGAGAAACCAGACTTGAATTACTGCACTGATCATCTTGGTTTTCGCTGTACAATCCATCTTGGAGAGCCGTATTTTGCAAATGACCCAGAGGTTTTGATCGGGTTGAGATCGGGGGAATTTCTGGGCCATTCAAGTACAGTAATTTGGTTCTGTATGAAAAACTGTTCCACTTTCTTCAAAGAATGGCATGGGGCGAGATCCTGTTGAAAAATTCCCTCGTTGGAAGGGTGGATCTTGTGGGGCTCCTGTATCATATGGTTTGATAAGATGTCAATATTTTGGTCCAAATTAATCATCCCAATCGCCATAATTATGCGAGCTCCTCAAGGTCTATCCTTCCAACGAGGCAATCTTTAACAGGATCTCGCCCCATGCCATTCTTTGAAAAAAGTGAAACAGTTTTTCACACAGAACCAAATTACTGTACTTGATTGGCCCGGGAACTCTTCCAATCTCAACCCGATCGAAAACCTCTGGGCCATTTGCAAAAAACGATTGTCCAAGATGAATTGTACAGCGAAAACCAAGATGATCAGTCCAGTAATACAAGTCTGGTTTCACAACGACGAACTGAAAGGAAGTTGTTAAAACCTGGTAAATTGTATGCCTATAAGAGTGAAAAGTGTTTCCAACGCAAAAGGAGGACACATTCTATATTGAAACTAACAATCTATAACTACCAGTACTGTTTTTCTATGTTTATGTCAAATAAAGCAGTTTTTGAAGAAAAAATACTCTTCATTTGAATTAATTCGCACGGTACTGTATATAGGTCAATTGTATTGAGTATTGTCTATCTATTTATTCTTACGACGGTAGTATTGGTGTCTTAGGTTAAACTGGAAAGGGCATCCGTGAGATTTGCGTTTGTAGCGCTGGATTATCGAGCCCGTATTGTATTACCCAAAGGGCTTTTCGAGACAGAATCATAAAGCGATGTTGAAATTTGCAAGGTTTGAGATCTTTGTCTCGTTTCATTGGAAATTATAATTTTGGAGCCGGTGAAAAGATACGAGCAGCCATCGTTGGTTAAATCAAACTAGAAATGCAGGCGACCGACCGAAAGTAGCAGGCGGGCGGCGAGTCGGCCGCGACGACGCCGATGATGATGTTGAGATGATGAGCTGCAAGGAAGTCGGTGAGGAACGATGACAGCGGAGTCCCGCGATGATCCCGCGATGATCCCGCGATGTCCCGCGCCGAGCGGCCGGCCGTAGAGCTGTGCGAGCCGCCGACGGTATCTGCAAGGGGTTCATCACACCACCCGAGAATGCGTACGGATCGACCGACCGAATGGCTGCCGGGCTCCAAAATGGCACCTTGCAAATTTCAACGCTCAATCAGATTTGGGGGTAAACGAGTGGCTCGACAGCGGACGTTTCATAAATTTCATCACAGCGTGAGGACCGATTTATAGGATGGAAAGTATATAAGAGTTTAAATCGAGTATACGCAAAAAAAATTATTGTGAAATTCACACGATTTGCATTAGTCTTATACGTATTGTAATACGATGTTATAAGTTGTGAGAGTAATCTTCCGAGAATAAAATTTATCTATATTTACAATGCCTTACTAAAAATATCACAGATACAAAAAGTATTTTACTTTCCACCCTGTATCAGAAAGATGTATCAGAATATCAGAATACTTTCCACCCTGTATCAGAATATCAGAAAGATGATTCAATCCTCGCCGTTTAATTGATCCGCCGAGTGGGCTGATTAGGTTAATTAATTACAGTATTTATAAAAATATAGGCCACGAATAGACCGTACCGTAATAATAACTAATTAGATTATGTGATTAAAGCTGAAATTTAATTCTAAGAGTGCTGGATTTCCATCAGACTCAGCATACGCATATAATTATGATTATCCCTGTAAATACCGATTGATCCTGGTCCCGGAAAGGCACCGACGATGCGCCGGCGATGCGTGGAGCGCGGTCGGTGCGCGGTCGGAGCAGGGCGGCCGCTCGTTGCCAGCTGGACGAGTGGGGTGATAAAAATTGCCAGACGCGGTCAGTTCAATATTACCAATCCACGATCACACAATTATTCTTTTGTTGTAAATAAAAAGCAAAGCAAAAATAATAATACGATAAAAAAGGAAGGGCGGCGACACTTACTTTCTCCTCTAACTGGTTGTTGACATAGTCGATGACGACGTCATCCTCCATTTTGAGGATTTCGGTGATCTTCTGCGTGATCCACGGCTTTATGACGTCCAGCTTCACTTTTGTCATGTCGACCTGCGAAATACAAGGCCCTTTTCATCTAATACTAAATGCATTAAAGCCGTGTACCTCCAGTGGCTTACGTAGACTGTCAGTAGAAGTCTAACTATAGTTAAGTAGTTTTGAAAATTAAATTTGACATTTCTTATATGAATATTACGTATTAAACAAATTGCTAAATTTACATGCACTCTTATTATTACCTACATCACAGTACACCAAGTTGAACAGTAAACGTACTCTTGAGCGGCAGGGCAATGCGGAGATAAGGTGCTAGGGAAGGGAGGAGAGGGATACATATTCATCAACTTATTCATTGCAGATCTTAAAAAAGGCATAACATCAAGTGTGAGTTTCTTTGCGTATGACACTAAACTGTTTGCAAATCCTACTATTGCAAATCTCAGAAAAGATCTTTATCAAATTATCTTGATTGGTCCACAACATGGTTGCTGAAGCTAAGTGCTGACAGATGTACGGTCCTTCACATCGGCACAGTATACCCCAGACAGTAGCTTCTCTTAGAACAAAATTGAAATCAAAACGAATACGACAAGAGTCGTAAGGGCTCGCATTTGCTCGCCAGATGTTTCGCTACTCGGCCTACGCAGATGTCCAAATGCTCGAAAACGTCGCTATCCTTTACCTGACCGTAATGCTAAATGTTCGCGTTCTTTGGGACGGACCCCTCTGCCCACATACCTCACATCCTCTTCCCGCATTGCCTTGTAGCTTGAGAGTAAAGCTATTGGTTGGTATACTGTGACATTGGCAATAGCAACCCCAAAGACCAGTACTATCTAGGGCCTGTGCCGTTACAAAGTGTCACGAAACAAAAGGACCTGGGCATAACGATAGTGAGCGATCTGAAGAGGGGTGACCATATTACGCAGATCTAGAAAAAGACCATCTCAGTTACGTACCTCATTGGCAAATCATTCCACTATATCACACCAGCCTCATTTTTGTCACTATACAAAACCTACATCAGACCAATGCTAGAGTTTGGATTTCAGATATGGAATCCGTACTTTGTGAAAAATGAGGATCTCCTTGAGAGTCTAGCGTCGAGTCGCCGTTAGTTAGTTAGTTAGTTAGTTTGTCTGGGCTATTTCCCGCACTTGGCCTCTTGATTGGGCCGTTGTGCGTGGCTCATGTTTCTATTTATGTTACTCCAGCCAACCCAGGCTGTCCCAGAAGGTCAGCAGCCTGTTTGGGTTGCTACAGGCCTCCGGGACAGATGCTGGAGATTGTAGTATTCTTGCCCGTTGCTCTGCCACGCTCCTGCATTCCATGAGCACATGCTGTGGCGTTTCTTCTTCCTCCATGCATCCTCTGCATAGAGGGCTGTCTGTCACACCTATGGTAAACAGGTGTTTGTTTAGGGTACAGTGGCCTGTCATAGTACCTATGACTTTACGGATTTTGTCCCTTTTTAATCTGGTGAGGTTGCGGGCAAGTTTATTAAACGCTTCCGGAACCGCGTTCTTTGTTTGCCTGCATCCTGCGTTTTTTTTCCATTCTTTAAGGTGGGGGTTTCGTCGGTGTTCCTGCATAGCCATGTTTTTATTTGGGCCTGGGGTATGGGCATCAAGGGTTCCGGTCCATATACTATTTCCTTTGATCCCCTTTTGGCCAGTTCGTCTGCCGCGTCGTTGCCCAGTGAGTCGCTGTGCCCTTTAATCCATTGCAGGGTCACTCTATTTGACCTTGCAATGGATTGAAGCGCATTGTGGCATTCCAGTACAAGGACAGAGGTTATAGTATTTTTTGCTAGCGCTTGTAGCATGGAGGCACTGTCGGAGACAAGTTTCAAGCTTAGGTCTCCGACATCTTTTGCTGCAACTTCCTGTGCTGCTCTGGTGATGCCAATGCATTCTGCTTGGAAGATCGTATTTAAGTTGCCTAGGGTAGTTGATATTTTGATGTTTAGATCATTTGAGAAGACGCCGGCTCCGGTACCTTAGTGGTTTTGGAGCCATCTGTGTATATCCTTATTTCATTTGTACCAGAGTGATCTGCTGGTTCTGCAATGAGTTGGATATTGTATCTTCGATCAAAGACATGATGGCATATTATCCTGTCCATGGGTGCCTCCAGAAGAGGTATTTCTTCTAGAACCCGTTTCAGAATTTTTGAGTGTGGTGTTTCTGTGTTTTGTTTCCACAGTCCATTTGCTCTTAGTCTTAGAGCGGCTGCCTTGGCCTCCTCTTGGATGACAAGATCCAGAGGTCTCATGTTTAGGAGGTACTCTAGTGCGGCCGATGGTGTGGCTCTCATACATCCAGTGGCTGCTACACACGCTAAGCGTTGCAGGCTCTGGAGTCTCGCTTTCACTGTGGTCAGTTGTGTTCTAGGCCACCATACAACTGATCCATAAGTCAGAGAGGGCCTGATGACTGATGTGTACAGCCAGAGTGTGATTTTTGGGTTGAGACCCCATTTTTTCCCTACTAGTCTCCGACACTGCCAAAAAGTTAGGCAGGCCCTCTTTGTTTTGGGATCGATATGACTCGGCCAGTTTAATTTGCTGTCAAGGATGACACCCAGATATTTCACTTCTGTAGATAGGGAGAGTTTGGTGTTGAATAATTTTGGTACTTGTAGTTCTGGTAACTTCCTCTTGTTGGTGAAGAGGATGAGTTCTGTCTTTTTTGGATTTACTGACAATTTATGTTCGTCACACCATTTTTCTACTATCTGCAAAGCTGAGCGCGCATGACTTTACATAGCATATTTTCTGCGTTTCCATTTATCATTATTGTTAGGTCATCGGCATAACCAATAGTAGTGTAACCCCTTTCATTTAGTATTTTTCTGAGGCTGTCCACTACTACGTTCCATAGAAGTGGTGATAGGACCCCCCCTTGGGGGCATCCTTTAACTACCTTCGCTCTTGTGGTAGTATTCATCACTATCTGGACCGCCCTTTTGCTAACCAGCTCCGTGATCCATTTTATGGTAACTGGTTCCACCTTAAGTTCCTGTAGGGCGTGGTTTATGTTGTTGTGCATGGTTTTGTCAAAAGCCCCTTCTATGTCTATAATGGCGGCAAGTGTTGACAGCTTATTTGTTAGAGCCAATTCTATTTTGTGCAACACCATGTGCAGTGCCGACTGAGTTGATTTGCCTTTTGTGTAGGCGTGTTGTTGTGGGTGTAGTTGTTTATTTCTTAGTGCCCCATCCCTTAGGTGACGGTCCATCAGTCTTTCTAACGTCACAGTTTCGTAAGAAAGACGTTAGGCTGATGGGTCTGAAGGATTTGGCGTGTGAGTAGTCTTCCTTTCCTGGTTTCGGTAGGAAGACTACTTTTGCCTCTCTCCATGCCTTTGGAATGTATTTGAAGGCTATGCAGGCCCTATAGATTGGTAGTAGGTATTTTGTTGCATGGTTCGGTTGCCATTGTAGTAATGCTGGGAAAATGCCATCCAGCCCTGCGGATTTGAAGGGTTTGAAGCGCTGAGTCGCCGTTTTAAAAAACTGGAATATGCGGAACGACTCCGCAGATTGCAACTGCCCACACTCAAAGATCATCGGATCAGGGGTGACCTCATTGAGACATATAAGATCCTCAACGGATGCTACAACTGCCCCGAATTGTCTTCTATCTTCAAGCGAAACTACAAGCATCATCTGCGAGGACACAACTTTAAACTGGAGAAAACACGATTCCACATGAATCCCAGGAAACATTTCCTAACCAACTGGATTGCGGACCAGTGGAACAGTTTACCTGCTGAAGTGGTTAAAGCGTGGAGTGTCAACATATTCAAAAATATATTAGATGCACATTTTAAAATAAAGTTGTAATTGTACTCAGTTTTATATTCAGACATATCAGCATTTATGTTGCCTGTTTGTAAAAGAAATATCAATAATAATAATAATGCGTCTCGGAACGCCTTTGGTTGGTGTAAAGCCCGAATGGAGGTTGGCAAATTTCTTGAACGTTTGAATATCTGCATTGGCGGAGTAGCGGCCATATGCGAGCCCTTAGGACTCGTGACTTTGCTCGTTTTGATTTCAACTTTGTTCTAAGAGAAGCTACTGTCTGCATACTGTGCCTATGTCTTGTACACAGTAGTGTAGATAGTCCCTCCTCCCTATTCTATCCACCTTGACTGACCGGACCTTTCAAATGAAAGTAGGTGACTATAAATCTGAATATTTCACTGTATCCAGTGAAGTACCCCTAAGGTCAGTTCTGGGTTGAGTTTTGTTCGCGTTTTGTATCTTACAGATCTTTAAGGCGCATCACATCACAGATCGGTTACTTTACTGACGACAGAAAAAAATATATTCAAGCCTATTCTAAGCAGTGGACAGCTTCAAGATCATAGCGTCGACGGAAGATTGGTTGCTTACCTTGAAAACCATGAAATGTAGTGCTTTATATCGGAAAAAGCAACCCAACACAATATTCTCTGGTAAACACCTAATTAAAAGCAGTAAAGCAACAAAAAGATCTTAGAATAACTATTACTGATGATTTCAAATGGGAAAAATATATAGTTTCAATCGCTAGGAGCCAACTCTACTCTCTATCTGATAAGAAAGGCTTTCCAACATCTGTCAATAGAGGTGTTTATAAAGATCTAAAAGGCATATGTGAGACCTTTTCTTGAGTATGGCTACCAGCTCTGGAGCCCTATGCAAAGATGTAGATGTCCTAGATGTCGGGCAGCGAAGGGCAACCACAATGCCAGTGGGCCTGAAGAATTGGAATTATAGGTACATCCACACTCGTGCGCTTTCGACTTCATCTTGCATTGCCACTTTCGACTTCATCTTGCATCGCCACTTTCAATTTCATTTTGCGTCGCTACTTTTAATTTCATCATGCATCTAATGTTGCATTATTGAATGCCGTGAGAATGCATGCAACTATACGTTTAAACTTATGCGCTTTCGTCTATTCAATTGCGATCGCTGAAAGTGCACGGTGGAGATTACGATGGACGAGTGTGAACTTGTAGCAATCAGTGCGGCATATTTGTGATAAGAAGTTAAGAGAGAAGTATTAAACCTCTTGTCTATACACATTTTTCCCTGTAAAAATCCACGGTTAAGTCGCTGTATCTAGGCGCGGTCGCCAGTGGGGGATGGATCACTATTGAAGCTTGTCCACGGAAACTGCGGAAAAACAGCAGGGCGCCGCCGCCCCCCCCCATTTATCCCTCGGCGAGCCGTGTTTATTTATGGCGAAATTTGTATCAATGATGTATGACGGCATCTTTTCACGTATTCATTAATTGTTCGACGTGAAAACACCGGATGTTTTCACGTCGAACAATTAATGCGTTACCTTGAAGTTGTTTACAAAATGGATGTACGTCCACATACATGCGTCGTACCGTGAAAATAACCTGCAGTGAACAATAGCTTACATTGTTTTCTATGGTGCGGCTAACGAGCAGTATGGTGGAAAAAACGTTCCGTGGACAAGAGGCCTGAAGATAGGCTTCTTACCTTGTTTTTGACCATTTTCACATTAAAATTGTACTTTGGCCCAGAGCAGTTAGTCTCATCCCATTTCGTTTTATTTTTGTAATCTAAATGATTCCTATAAGACATGAGGTCCCATAATACAGGGTCCGCCATGTAACGTTTTTTTCTTTCAACTAGTGTTTATTTCGTGTATGGCAACACTTACCTGATGTCTGATTTGACAGATAATTAGTTTTATCCTTCCGCTGAACGCATATGGTTGTGTATACGCTTGAACAACGCTGGGAAATCTTGCGACATTACTTTGAAAATCATGGTAATGTTGCAGAATGTGTGCGAAAATTGCGTACGGATTTTGGAAGAAGAGAAGCACCGTCAGCTCCGTATGTTCGTTACCTTGTGAAAAAAGTGAAAGAAACTGGCATCCTCATCGATAAACCAACGCGTGAAAAGCCAAAAACAGTGCGTACACCCGAGAATATTGCTGCTGTGGCCGAAAGTGTGCGTGAATCGCCATCAACATCAGTTCACCGTCGTTCTCAACAATTGGACATTTCGCAGACATCATTGAGACGAATTTTGCGTAAAGACCTTGGTATGACGCCGTACAAAGTCCAATTGGTTCAGGAGTTGAAGCCAACTGACCATCCAATGCGTTTTCGCTTCGCTAAGTGGGCCTGCGATCGACTTGCAGAAGATGCGGATTTTGCCAAAAAAATCATCTTTTCAGATGAAGCTCATTACCATCTTGGCGGGTATGTAAACAAGCAGAATTGTCGCATTTGGGGCACAGAAAACCCGCACGCATTCATTGAAAAGCCGGTGCACCCAAAACGAGTCACTGTTTGGTGCGGATTTTGGTCCAGAGGCATAATTGGGCCATTTTTCTTCGAAAATGAGCAAGGAAGGAGTGGCCGTTACCGTCAATGGCGATCGTTATCGGGCCATGTTGAACGAATTTTTGTTCACAGAAATTGAAGAGGAGGATATTGGCAACATTTGGTTTCAACAGGACGGCGCTACGTGCCACACAGCCAACGCTACACTTGATGTTTTGCGCCCTGTTTTTGAAAATCGCATTATCGCGTCTCGGAACGCCTTTGGTTGGTGTAAAGCCCGAATGGAGGTTGGCAAATTTCTTGAACGTTTGAATATCTGCATTGGCGGAGTAGCGGCCATATGCGAGCCCTTAGGACTCGTGACTTTGCTCGTTTTGATTTCAACTTTGTTCTAAGAGAAGCTACTGTCTGCATACTGTGCCTATGTCTTGTACACAGTAGTGTAGATAGTCCCTCCTCCCTATTCTATCCACCTTGACTGACCGGACCTTTCAAATGAAAGTAGGTGACTATAAATCTGAATATTTCACTGTATCCAGTGAAGTACCCCTAAGGTCAGTTCTGGGTTGAGTTTTGTTCGCGTTTTGTATCTTACAGATCTTTAAGGCGCATCACATCACAGATCGGTTACTTTACTGACGACAGAAAAAAATATATTCAAGCCTATTCTAAGCAGTGGACAGCTTCAAGATCATAGCGTCGACGGAAGATTGGTTGCTTACCTTGAAAACCATGAAATGTAGTGCTTTATATCGGAAAAAGCAACCCAACACAATATTCTCTGGTAAACACCTAATTAAAAGCAGTAAAGCAACAAAAAGATCTTAGAATAACTATTACTGATGATTTCAAATGGGAAAAATATATAGTTTCAATCGCTAGGAGCCAACTCTACTCTCTATCTGATAAGAAAGGCTTTCCAACATCTGTCAATAGAGGTGTTTATAAAGATCTAAAAGGCATATGTGAGACCTTTTCTTGAGTATGGCTACCAGCTCTGGAGCCCTATGCAAAGATGTAGATGTCCTAGATGTCGGGCAGCGAAGGGCAACCACAATGCCAGTGGGCCTGAAGAATTGGAATTATAGGTACATCCACACTCGTGCGCTTTCGACTTCATCTTGCATTGCCACTTTCGACTTCATCTTGCATCGCCACTTTCAATTTCATTTTGCGTCGCTACTTTTAATTTCATCATGCATCTAATGTTGCATTATTGAATGCCGTGAGAATGCATGCAACTATACGTTTAAACTTATGCGCTTTCGTCTATTCAATTGCGATCGCTGAAAGTGCACGGTGGAGATTACGATGGACGAGTGTGAACTTGTAGCAATCAGTGCGGCATATTTGTGATAAGAAGTTAAGAGAGAAGTATTAAACCTCTTGTCTATACACATTTTTCCCTGTAAAAATCCACGGTTAAGTCGCTGTATCTAGGCGCGGTCGCCAGTGGGGGATGGATCACTATTGAAGCTTGTCCACGGAAACTGCGGAAAAACAGCAGGGCGCCGCCGCCCCCCCCCATTTATCCCTCGGCGAGCCGTGTTTATTTATGGCGAAATTTGTATCAATGATGTATGACGGCATCTTTTCACGTATTCATTAATTGTTCGACGTGAAAACACCGGATGTTTTCACGTCGAACAATTAATGCGTTACCTTGAAGTTGTTTACAAAATGGATGTACGTCCACATACATGCGTCGTACCGTGAAAATAACCTGCAGTGAACAATAGCTTACATTGTTTTCTATGGTGCGGCTAACGAGCAGTATGGTGGAAAAAACGTTCCGTGGACAAGAGGCCTGAAGATAGGCTTCTTACCTTGTTTTTGACCATTTTCACATTAAAATTGTACTTTGGCCCAGAGCAGTTAGTCTCATCCCATTTCGTTTTATTTTTGTAATCTAAATGATTCCTATAAGACATGAGGTCCCATAATACAGGGTCCGCCATGTAACGTTTTTTTCTTTCAACTAGTGTTTATTTCGTGTATGGCAACACTTACCTGATGTCTGATTTGACAGATAATTAGTTTTATCCTTCCGCTGAACGAATATGGTTGTGTATACGCTTGAACAACGCTGGGAAATCTTGCGACATTACTTTGAAAATCATGGTAATGTTGCAGAATGTGTGCGAAAATTGCGTACGGATTTTGGAAGAAGAGAAGCACCGTCAGCTCCGTATGTTCGTTACCTTGTGAAAAAAGTGAAAGAAACTGGCATCCTCATCGATAAACCAACGCGTGAAAAGCCAAAAACAGTGCGTACACCCGAGAATATTGCTGCTGTGGCCGAAAGTGTGCGTGAATCGCCATCAACATCAGTTCACCGTCGTTCTCAACAATTGGACATTTCGCAGACATCATTGAGACGAATTTTGCGTAAAGACCTTGGTATGACGCCGTACAAAGTCCAATTGGTTCAGGAGTTGAAGCCAACTGACCATCCAATGCGTTTTCGCTTCGCTAAGTGGGCCTGCGATCGACTTGCAGAAGATGCGGATTTTGCCAAAAAAATCATCTTTTCAGATGAAGCTCATTACCATCTTGGCGGGTATGTAAACAAGCAGAATTGTCGCATTTGGGGCACAGAAAACCCGCACGCATTCATTGAAAAGCCGGTGCACCCAAAACGAGTCACTGTTTGGTGCGGATTTTGGTCCAGAGGCATAATTGGGCCATTTTTCTTCGAAAATGAGCAAGGAAGGAGTGGCCGTTACCGTCAATGGCGATCGTTATCGGGCCATGTTGAACGAATTTTTGTTCACAGAAATTGAAGAGGAGGATATTGGCAACATTTGGTTTCAACAGGACGGCGCTACGTGCCACACAGCCAACGCTACACTTGATGTTTTGCGCCCTGTTTTTGAAAATCGCATTATCGCGTCTCGGAACGCCTTTGGTTGGTGTAAAGCCCGAATGGAGGTTGGCAAATTTCTTGAACGTTTGAATATCTGCATTGGCGGAGTAGCGGCCATATGCGAGCCCTTAGGACTCGTGACTTTGCTCGTTTTGATTTCAACTTTGTTCTAAGAGAAGCTACTGTCTGCATACTGTGCCTATGTCTTGTACACAGTAGTGTAGATAGTCCCTCCTCCCTATTCTATCCACCTTGACTGACCGGACCTTTCAAATGAAAGTAGGTGACTATAAATCTGAATATTTCACTGTATCCAGTGAAGTACCCCTAAGGTCAGTTCTGGGTTGAGTTTTGTTCGCGTTTTGTATCTTACAGATCTTTAAGGCGCATCACATCACAGATCGGTTACTTTACTGACGACAGAAAAAAATATATTCAAGCCTATTCTAAGCAGTGGACAGCTTCAAGATCATAGCGTCGACGGAAGATTGGTTGCTTACCTTGAAAACCATGAAATGTAGTGCTTTATATCGGAAAAAGCAACCCAACACAATATTCTCTGGTAAACACCTAATTAAAAGCAGTAAAGCAACAAAAAGATCTTAGAATAACTATTACTGATGATTTCAAATGGGAAAAATATATAGTTTCAATCGCTAGGAGCCAACTCTACTCTCTATCTGATAAGAAAGGCTTTCCAACATCTGTCAATAGAGGTGTTTATAAAGATCTAAAAGGCATATGTGAGACCTTTTCTTGAGTATGGCTACCAGCTCTGGAGCCCTATGCAAAGATGTAGATGTCCTAGATGTCGGGCAGCGAAGGGCAACCACAATGCCAGTGGGCCTGAAGAATTGGAATTATAGGTACATCCACACTCGTGCGCTTTCGACTTCATCTTGCATTGCCACTTTCGACTTCATCTTGCATCGCCACTTTCAATTTCATTTTGCGTCGCTACTTTTAATTTCATCATGCATCTAATGTTGCATTATTGAATGCCGTGAGAATGCATGCAACTATACGTTTAAACTTATGCGCTTTCGTCTATTCAATTGCGATCGCTGAAAGTGCACGGTGGAGATTACGATGGACGAGTGTGAACTTGTAGCAATCAGTGCGGCATATTTGTGATAAGAAGTTAAGAGAGAAGTATTAAACCTCTTGTCTATACACATTTTTCCCTGTAAAAATCCACGGTTAAGTCGCTGTATCTAGGCGCGGTCGCCAGTGGGGGATGGATCACTATTGAAGCTTGTCCACGGAAACTGCGGAAAAACAGCAGGGCGCCGCCGCCCCCCCCCATTTATCCCTCGGCGAGCCGTGTTTATTTATGGCGAAATTTGTATCAATGATGTATGACGGCATCTTTTCACGTATTCATTAATTGTTCGACGTGAAAACACCGGATGTTTTCACGTCGAACAATTAATGCGTTACCTTGAAGTTGTTTACAAAATGGATGTACGTCCACATACATGCGTCGTACCGTGAAAATAACCTGCAGTGAACAATAGCTTACATTGTTTTCTATGGTGCGGCTAACGAGCAGTATGGTGGAAAAAACGTTCCGTGGACAAGAGGCCTGAAGATAGGCTTCTTACCTTGTTTTTGACCATTTTCACATTAAAATTGTACTTTGGCCCAGAGCAGTTAGTCTCATCCCATTTCGTTTTATTTTTGTAATCTAAATGATTCCTATAAGACATGAGGTCCCATAATACAGGGTCCGCCATGTAACGTTTTTTTCTTTCAACTAGTGTTTATTTCGTGTATGGCAACACTTACCTGATGTCTGATTTGACAGATAATTAGTTTTATCCTTCCGCTGAACGAATATGGTTGTGTATACGCTTGAACAACGCTGGGAAATCTTGCGACATTACTTTGAAAATCATGGTAATGTTGCAGAATGTGTGCGAAAATTGCGTACGGATTTTGGAAGAAGAGAAGCACCGTCAGCTCCGTATGTTCGTTACCTTGTGAAAAAAGTGAAAGAAACTGGCATCCTCATCGATAAACCAACGCGTGAAAAGCCAAAAACAGTGCGTACACCCGAGAATATTGCTGCTGTGGCCGAAAGTGTGCGTGAATCGCCATCAACATCAGTTCACCGTCGTTCTCAACAATTGGACATTTCGCAGACATCATTGAGACGAATTTTGCGTAAAGACCTTGGTATGACGCCGTACAAAGTCCAATTGGTTCAGGAGTTGAAGCCAACTGACCATCCAATGCGTTTTCGCTTCGCTAAGTGGGCCTGCGATCGACTTGCAGAAGATGCGGATTTTGCCAAAAAAATCATCTTTTCAGATGAAGCTCATTACCATCTTGGCGGGTATGTAAACAAGCAGAATTGTCGCATTTGGGGCACAGAAAACCCGCACGCATTCATTGAAAAGCCGGTGCACCCAAAACGAGTCACTGTTTGGTGCGGATTTTGGTCCAGAGGCATAATTGGGCCATTTTTCTTCGAAAATGAGCAAGGAAGGAGTGGCCGTTACCGTCAATGGCGATCGTTATCGGGCCATGTTGAACGAATTTTTGTTCACAGAAATTGAAGAGGAGGATATTGGCAACATTTGGTTTCAACAGGACGGCGCTACGTGCCACACAGCCAACGCTACACTTGATGTTTTGCGCCCTGTTTTTGAAAATCGCATTATCAGCCGCAGAGCTGATGTCGTTTGGCCACCTCGGAGCTGTGATTTGACACCGTTGAACTACTTTTTGTGGGGTGCCGTCAAAGATAAGTGTTACGCCGACAAACCAGAGACAATTGACGCTTTAAAGGACAATATTCGTGAAGCCATTGGTGAAATACAGCTGCACACAATCGATAATGTACTTAAAAATTGGACCCATCGTGTAGGCTACTGCATGGCCAGCCGAGGCAGCCATTTGAATGAAATTATTTTCCATCATTAACCGGAGGGATTGTACTTTCAAATAAAAAAAGAAATTTGAAAAAATATTCAGTAGTTTTTTTTTTATAGCATTTTCAAAAAAAAAAAGTTATTTGGCGGACCCTTTACATGACAACCAATAATAGCTGTCAATTTCGATAATCTATATATATAAAACAAAGTCGGGTTTGTTCGAACACTTATAACTCGAGAACGGCTAGACCGATTTTCATGGTTTTTGATTTGTTGTATTTGTCTCCGTCCCGAATAGCAGAATAACTAATAAAAACATTGTAAAATTAAAGAACTCTCCCCTCAAATTAAAGAAAGTATTTAAATAAAGGTTTCGAATCGACCAGCTATATCCACAATATTCGGACCACAATTATTACATAGTTTAATTCAATCATGTCATGCTGACACGCGATTGATATACTTAATTTTGTACTTTATATTTCTTTTTGTGTTATTATCTTAATAAAGTAGTGAACATAATATTTATTTTGTATTCATTGTATGACTTCCATAAAATCATAAATTAAGTTCAGCTAATCTGTAACACGACATTCATTGACCGTTAGGCGGTACGAAGTTCGCCGGGTCAGCTAGTCTTTTATAAATTGCAACGTTATCACGTTATCACAACGTCATTTTGTCTCGTAAAATGCATGGGGGGACGCATGCGGATCATTCAACTAGTTTGAGGCATGCGCTGTCATTCAACTAGTTTTGATACATGCGCTATTGCTTGTGCTATGGCATTACGCGCATAAGTCAAAGGAAAACGCAAGATGAAATAAAAAGCGCACGAATGGGGACATACCTTATGAACTTTCGATTTAGACAGCAAGAAAAAGTAGAATTTAGATGGCCTTACATACATGACACTTAGAAATGTCAACATGGAGGGTCAAATGGGTGTCCCACCAGGCATCAAACTAACCAACAAGCAAGCAAGAACAAACGATATCCGCTCTCAGGATAGGATAACTATTCCGCAGCTGTTATAATGACCACTAATGCCTATCAGTGGTCATTAAAACGACGTCGCGGTTTCCACATCCACAATAATAACATAATTAATTACCTGTTGGGTTAAGCAGTCCCCAAACTTCATTTGCTTCATCAGCTTCTTCTCCTTGTCGCTGAAGCGAGTGTCCTGCTCCGTCGTTGTCCCCTACATAGAAAACAATCGAAATTACAAACGCGCACCACGCTAAAACATAAATAACGCGATCGACGCGAACTCCAAAAGACAAATTCGCCACTCACCGTATACATCATCGTGGCGGTTTTCACTGAATTTTACAATTGTCGAGTAGAGAATTACGCTGTAGCTTACTTACCACACGATATTTAACGCATTTACATAGTTTTAGAACATAATAATGCGGAAATATCGATTTTTACCGACTGGCGGCGAGAAACCAAGCCGCAAGCGGCCACTCACGTTTCACCGAAAATTGTAGTGGTAGGGATAGACGGTTGACTCGTTATAGCTGTTACGCGGAAAGTAGCTACCGAGTATCTTGCGGTTATTCTTCCACTCGTACTAGGTATTGAAATTCTCACGTTTTGTTTTATCGTTATATTGAACCACGAATTTGGATACCCTTAGTAAACGTATATGTATGTCAACGAAAAACATTGTTTAAAAACTGCTAAATGAATGAGTAACTTATAATACGCAGTCGCAGCCAGTGGTCGCAGCCAGTTACTCAGATTCATAGACATTTCCAAATAAAGAAAATTGTTTATTATTTTATCATGTCGGCAATATGAGGAAAAGTGCAAAAACCTTTTGTAGGTGGCCTTTTGAGCTTCCACTCGAGAGGTAGTGAATATTTTGGGGGGCGCCAGTTTCGCATGCGGCAAACTTGCACAAATGTCACTTTTGACAGCTCCAAATTTGTTGAGGGCAGATTTGCAGGAGGCAACCTTGCAGGCGGCAACCTTTCAGGCGGCAACCTTCAGTACATCAAACTAAATGTTTTAAGTTTTTCTGTTAGGTTAGGTTGGGTTAGGTTTTTCTTTCCCTAAAATCGAAGTGACATTAATTACCGGCATCCTGTTTTAAGTTTTTCTGTTAGGTTAGGTTAGGTTCTCGAAACGTCAGTTTGACATTTGCAAAACTGCCTTCTGCAAGATTGCCTTCTGCAAAACTGCCGCCTGCAAGAATGCCGTCTGCAAGATTGCCGTCTGCAAATTTGCCTTCTGCAAGTTTGATGGGACCCAATATTTTTAGGACCTATTTCCCCAGTTTATGACAGCAATTAAATCTGGTCAATTAAATGGCAATTAAATCTGGCAATTGATGCTAATTAAGAAATTCCTAGTCTGGCAAGAATTATTCGATGAGTGGGTGGGCGTGGGTTGCAATCGAATCGTACTTATTTTCCCAGTTAGGTATATATTTTTTTAAATTCACTAGAGTCGATCATTGAATGCACAAAAAAGCGATCTGGCTTATTTACAGTTGAATTAAATATTCCGTTATAGCAGTTAAATTTAAATGTTGAAAATTTCAAAAATTAGAAAAACTGAAAAAATCCATGGTGATTGACGGATAGTTCGCACTTATTTTTACACTTTTAAAACTTATAATACAAATTGATATTATCGCAGGTTATCATTTGAAAGAAGTTTGGCTAATTTCAGAAGTCGCGGAATGCGTCTGGCGGGAACTATAGAAATGACAAACATTGTACAAACTTAGCTCTCATTTTCAGTCTTGAAATTTTTGTATGCGATCAATTATTATCATCATATATATCCACGAAAAAATACTATTTGAACAGTCTATTAGTCTATTTGAACACAATAATTAGTCTATTTGAACATTAAAGTTCGTAATTATTACATATTGAAATCTGTACTTATTCCAAAAAGGAAATGACATATACTTATAATATCAAAATAATAAGCGTACGTTTGTTATTATATTTTTATTTTATTTTGAGATAGGATACCGTAACGGCGTGTTTAGAAGCTATTGAACATGACAGAATATTTGGAACTATGAGTGTCATCTACACGTTGCGTTTCGTAGTAAAATCCTAGCTGCCAAAACGCAGTACACCTTTGAGCAAGTCATTAACCTATATTAGTGTCTTTCAACCTTCTTTAAATCGCGGCCTCCTTTGTTTAAAAAAATAACTCTTACTTGGACTGTTTTCTCTTCCACAGCTGTAAAGCTTTAAGAAAACGCTATTTCTATTATCAATAATCGGTTTCTGGCCATTCTTTCGTGTAAATGCTATCCCGTAATTGACAACAACATATTTAACCTTCACATCCCTAGCCATACTTCATAAATTTGTCTCTGAACAAAAAGCAGCGATTATATAGTCAGATCCTCATATATGTAGATATGCTTGTTACATGATCAGTGGATAGCTTAGGGCCTCCATAGACGGACAGCTTCAAGCAGTCGTGGTCAACGCTCCAAGCAGTCGGGTTCGACAGCAACGCGGCTGCTCTAAGATGCCGCTGTTTAACATTCCGTCCCGTCGGAATCCATGTTGCAACTAATTGCAACATGGGATTCCGACGAGGAAACGCTGCTTTCTCTGCAACGAGGACGTATATATAGGACGAGGACTCTTGCACAAACGAGGGCGTAGAATACGGCGTAGTACGTGTAATTACTATAAATGTAGTAGTAATTACTATAAAAAGCGCTTTTTATATTAATTTTAATAAAACTTCGTGATTTTAATAAATAAACGGTCGTGGCCGACAGCTTCAAGCTGTCGCGTTTGGACAATCTGCAGTTTCAATATACAATTCAGTTCGCTTGCGGTCGCCACCAAAAAATGCGGTCGGCGTGCAGTCGAGTTTCGCCGTGCTGCCGACCGCAGAGAGCTGCCCGACCCGCCGTAGACGTATCGCTTTAAGCAGTTGCCTCAGACTGCTCGCCACTTCCTTTCTCCGCGGCCCCCGGATACCCCGCGTACACCACGAGTATCGCAGACTGCTTGGAGCAGTCGTGTTGCGGTCGCACCCAACTGCATTAATCTGCGACTGCTCTCGTGCAGCTGACCACGACTGCTTGAAGCTGTCAGTCTATGGAGGCATGTTTATCTTTACACAGCACATTTCGAACAGAATTAACATAAAAATCACAAGGAACACTATTGTTAACAGTACACATTTATTGGTAATAACACAATTACAACATGTAAAGGAAACTTAACAAAAGGTATTTTATTTAGAAGTATACAATTATGCAAATAATGACTAGAAATATGGCAGAAATAGAAATATGGATTCTAACGAACTAATAAATTAAGCACACCAAGAGATGTCGGATTCGAGGAAGTGTCTTCCGCTGATGATGGGGTGATGGCCGTTGTGATCTCTGGCCTGGGGAGGAGTGGGGCTGCCGTGGAGTAATTCACACATAAAAGCAATGTACGTGATGGCCAGACGAAGGGTTTCTATGCGCGAGAGCCGCTTCTCGTATGCGAATGTTGGCACCTAGTAATAAAATGAAACAAAATTAATTACGGTACGTTCAAACAGCGCTCACTCAATTGAATATGTTTGTTTAAACCGCAGGCGATTTTCCCCCAAAAGACAATTTCTTTTTGGTCGATTTTCTGCCTTTAACTGTCTCACCAAATTGACACTGTCTCACCAAAACATTAATTACTGCCAAAGCACTGTACCCATAATTTAAATAAAACATATTAACATAATAAAACATAATAAAATAAAACAAATTAAATTAAAATAAAATTAAAACGGGGCCGTCACGCTGAATCGTGTTGTGGCCGATTGGGCCAATTGGGGCTCTAGGGGTTAAGGGGAGCTTCTGTCAAGGGCCTAATCCAATGAAATTTCTCCTAGGTGGCTCAGTTTTAATAGACTTGCAAATTAGGGAATTATTTTTTTTGAAACATACTTATTTAGAGATAAAAATTGATCTGATAAAATACAAAGCCATGGAAGCATTCCGTAAGTACGCAGATGATCGTATTATTTAAATCCGTATTACTTATTTATATCCTATTTATATTTGACATTATAAATAGGATAAACGAATTTACCGCGTGAAGTTTGTAGCGCCCGATATTTCGGCGACGTTTGCACTGAACGTAGATGGTAGATCTGTCCGTATGTGTGGGTTTCTGAAATACTGTATGCCCGAGAGTATTGTCACTTCTCCTCGTAACTTTGACATCTAAAAATGGCAGAGCCGTCCTTTTCTACTTCATAGGTCAAACTTACTTTTGGGTGTATGGAGTTTAGATGACCCAGGAATTCTTCCACCATTTGTGTTGTTACCCTTTAGAGTGCAGAAGGTATCGTCCACACAGCGAAGCCGTCGGGTGCTACAAACTTCACGCGGTAAATTCGTTTATCATTTTTATAATAATTTAAATCCTTTTTAATAAAAAATTAAATTTTATAATAAAAAATAATTTTATAATAATTTATCAATGGTAGGTATCGATTACAGAAAAATCTCTTAATTTTCCTAATAACAAAAGAAATCTACAGCAGTATAATAGCATTGATTTTATTACACTATAAAATCAATGATAATAGGTAAAGGTATAAGCTATTCGAATGTTCCTTTATTGTATCTAGTACCTACTAGTTAATCGACGGCTCGTCCTCATACCGCCTGGCAAGGAATGTCGTATTTTAGAACGAAAACCTTATATATAAATTATTTTTATTATATTTTTAATTTTCATTCTATGTATTTGTGTAGTATTTTTTATTATGTAAAATCTTCAGTATTTTTTATTATGTAAAAAAATATTATGTTCCCACATCACAAGAGAGTAGTTTTAATCGATCGTTTCGTTTGTTGGAAGATTTCAATGCATCTCGATAGTTTCAATGTGGCTCGATTATGAGTCGCTCGATAATGATCATACAACGACAATAGTTCAAGAGGCAGCGACCAAAACGTGCAAGAGTTTTGTAAAATCTAATACCTACTTTTAGATCAGACAGTATTTTGGCCATAGAATGCTGGGGTAGTCAGTAGGCCAGGCCCCGGGACACCTTCCAACAAACGAAACGATCGATTAAAAGTACTGGCTTGTGATGTGGGCACAAAATATTTTTTTACATAATAAAAAAAATACTGTTAGCACAAATACATGTGATAAAAATTAAAAATATAATAAAAATAATTTATATAGGTATAAGGTTTTCCTTCTAAAATACGACAGTCCTTGCCAGGCGGTACTACGAGGACGAGCCGTCGATTAACTAGTTACTAGATTAACTAGTTACTAGATTTACGTCGATTAACTAGTAACTAGTTACAATAAACAAACATTCGAATAGCTTATTATATATATACCTATTATACTGCTGTAGGTTTCTTTTGTTAGCAGCATTCCATGCACCCCAGCATTCCATGGTCAAAATACTGTCTGATCTGAAAGTATCAGTTTTTACGAAACTCTTGCACTTTTGTAGATAGATCTAATTAGAAGCATCGACTCGCTCGATATGAAAGTCCCTAATAAGTCTGGATATGAAGCATAGGTGTCATTTGAGTGTTTTGCGTATTTTAATCTGTGATGTACGTTCTTGCTGGCCACAGACTTATTAGGGACTGCCCGGGCAACCCAGGGCGCCAGACCAGGCTGGAGGCGAGGTCCCAGAGGCTCAGGGTTGGATTCAGGCCCTCAGAAAATTATTGTCTATGGAACTTAGAAAATACTACTTGCCTAAAATTATACTACGTTTCGTTTATTGCCGATTCTTTATTGAATTAAAACAAAATTGCATTCGTTTCTTTGTCAAAATTGCATATATTAAAAATATTTACAATTACAAATATTAGATACAATTACAATTACAAATATTTACAATTAGGTACATCTCTTTCAACGCGTTTCTTCTTTGGTGTTGAAACACCAGCCTTTCCTTCGTCCTCGCTTTCACTCATCATTAAAAATTACGACCACAAAATATATTTTCAAAATTGTCAAAGCACAAGAAACAACAATGTATACACACACACACTAATAATGTCCTTTATCTGGCGAAAATGTTGAAATCTCTTTCAAATTTCGTCAAACTTCAAATATTCGTGCGAGCTTGCGGCTTGCAGTAATTCGTAGGAAGGTGGTACTCGAAAATATCGCTATGCCATATCAATTATCATTGCCTAACGCACACGCATAAGTACATAAAATACACCCATACTATGACAAGAATTGTAAAACATTACGAGGGGAATTCTAGAGCTTGTCATTGCCCGATTCGATGTTTCCATACAGACAGAAATTCCTTTGTAGGGTTATAATAATGAAAAGCAAAATGACAACTAATAAAACAAGCCGGACGACCTGAAGGCAAAATTATGGTATTTTCGTGTAGTATACTGGCATTACGATACTACATACTACACATTATGAAATTATGGTACCTACCTACAAATAGTATAATTATACTACGAAATCCAACCCTGCATGGCAGAGACAGAAGCCAATAATTTCAACCTCCACCCCCTCCCCCCACTCCCGTTCCCCGGTCCGTCACTGTAATAAGCGTCAATATAGACAAGAAGATCACTAATATTCCTCGATGAAACTTGTTACGACATGGTATTTTTTTAGCCATTGCCCCCCTCCCTCCTCCTTGGAACCGCGCCTGAGTCTAGGTATTTAGCAGCACCTAGCTACCTACCTTTCTGCGCAGCTTGTCGAAAGCCTCGTTCAAGTTGAACATTCTTCGCCTTTCGCGAATGTTCGCGGCTCTACGTTGGGCCACTGAAGCGACGCGTCGTCGCGGTTTTTTGCCGCTGCTACCGCCGCTGCCGCCGCCGCTGCGACCGCTCATGCGACCGCTTCCGCCGCCGCCACCGCACTGCTGATGTGGCCAAACTGTGACAAATTACAACAACTATAACACACATAATAGAATTTGTCAACCTGACTGGGCTATCCATGATAACTAGGTTATCCGTGTTCTTTTTAACACGCTTTTATTAGGTCGACCTGTATGTAACTATGTAATGGAATCTAAGGTAACTAATTTAACCATCTTCCAAGGATCGTAGCGTCATGAAAATAGGCAGCTGTATGTAGTTCTGATGACAATACAATAATATGGTACTGTCGAACTGATCTGATGATGGAGTCGGAAGATATGAACTGGAACTTCATGATGGAACATCGTATCATAGCTGTGTTTGGACTTCTTAGAAAAGTCTTGGAGTGAACTTTGACACGATTAGGTTTCAAGGTCTGATGAGGAAGCCGGAAGATAGGCACTAGCATTCCATGATCAAATATCGTATCATAGCCGTGTTTGGACTTGTTAGAAAGGTCTTGTAATGAACTTTGACCACGATTAAGTGTTTTTACGTGCATTTATAAAAGCGTGTTTTAGTATTTTTTTAAACTAATAATTTATTATTAAATTAATTACCTAGATATCGAAATCTAATTTCGCTAATTAATAAACCTTCGATTGTTATTATCGATCGGGAATTTTAATAGCGTCCGCGGCCACCAGCTCTTGAGCCAGGGAAAAAATAAATTAAAAATAATCTGAATGATCATTTCAAGATGAACCGACTCAAGAAAGAAGCGGTCACCGGAATAAAAGACTCACGGCTCGGCTCGGAGTGGCGAACGATGACGCCTCTCGACACCTTTCAGTACCTGGCGCCTGTGTGCGCTGAACGCATTGCATACAGGGGTAGCTCGGCACTGGTTGTCCTGGTCCCAGTAGTTTCGGCTCGGTTTTCCTTAAAGCCTTTGATCTCCCAAGGAGAACAGTTTCACCAAATGTCAAAATGATTATTTTTTGGAAACCATCATCCTATCTCCTTTTTACACGGCTGCCCAATAAAAAAGATATGTAATGTGTTCAGGGTTCATCAGGGTTCACCGAAACGTGGTGCCTATACAGGAAAGAGATTAATAAATTAGACGTCTTCCACATGAGGTACCTCCGAAACAGTGCCGGATTAGCCACGTAGCAAGAGTAGCAAATGCTATATATACGGGCCCCGCGTATTGGGGGGCCCCGCGGACCCACGCCTGCCTGAGCGTAAAATTATCGCTGCAGCCCGCTCAAACTTCGGTCTGCCAGGCATCGAGAATCCCACTTTAGAAAGTTCAAAATTTTACTATACATAGCTGATGATATTATATATGACATATAAAAAGTGCGTTAGGTCGTTTTTTCTTAAATTGGAGATATTAATTTCCAAACTCGGGCCCGCGCCCCGCCGATGATTATATTTAATGGGCGAGGCGGCCGCTCAAACTTCGGTCTGGCAGGCATCGAGAATCCCACTTTAGGAAGTTCAAAATTTTACTATACATAGCTGATGATATTATACATTACATATAAAAAGTGCGTGAGGTAGTTTTTCTTAAATTGTAGATATTAATTCCCATTCTCGGGCCCGCGCCGCAATATTATGAACAGAATTGTAAGCATTGCTCAATAAGGCGAAAAATATTGGGTACTGTTTATTTACTTTTGTTAAGCGGTGCATTTCCTTATTTGTAATCATTATGAGTAAAGTAGGAGTTTTTTATTGTATTTTATTTAGTATTCGTTAATAAAGGTGCGCCGTACAATAATGGCTGATCTGTCGGTGTGAATTATATAAAAAACGGTCTGATTTTATTTAGATTGTAGATTTTGTCCACATTGCAAAATTTCACACAGTTTGTTGAAAAGGAAAATTGTACATATGTGTATATATTTTTAAAACAACAGTGCGACTGTTGTAAATATATTTTATTTTTGTATTTATATTGTCGAATATGATTGAAAGTGTGATAGTTGAATAATTCCTCAATTTAATTTTTCTGCGGAGTTTGGGTCGTAGATGTGGCGACGATTTTTTTATTTCTCTTTGTAAACATTTTTGGATTACACGGTACCTCCAAAAATTATATTTTATTACCTTGTTTTAGGAACAAAAGGGATTAATCTAAAAGTTCTATTTTATTTTACACCATAAACTTAAGAACCTAAAGCAAACCAAGGGCCTTTTGAGAGAATTTGCTACGGGCCCCGCGCGGGCTTAATCCGGCACTGCTCCGAAACATCCTGAGGATAACATGGGAAGACCGTGTGTCAAACACAGAAGTGTTACGACGGACGAAAATGCAGGGCATGGAAGCTATGCTCATGAAAGCCCAGCTGAGGTGGTGTGGGCATGTAGTGCGTATGAAAGACGACCGCCTCCCGAAAGCCGTGTTTTATGCCCAACTCTCAAAAGGAGCACGCAAAGTCGGCGGACAGCGCCTACGCTACAAAGATGTCTTAAAAAGGCACCTAACCGCCAGTGGTATTTCACGTGAGAGCTGGGAGAGGGCTGCCCACAAAAGCAGCGAGTGGCGCTCCACGGCGACCACAAAAATTAAAGAGTTTGAGCAAGCCCGGCTTGAAAACTTCGACTCAAACCGCCAACAGCGCAAAACTCGTCTGAACCCCACTTACACATACACTTACAACAACTGCGGTGAACTCTACTGTAGTCGTTGTAATCGGACCTTTAAAAACACACTGGGATTCACGAGTCACTTCCGTGCGCATATTCGAAGAAGTCCTGTCAACCAAGAGGTCGCCGTCGTCGGATCATGATGAGGAGGACATCATCATCATCATCTATGGTATTTATGTTTTCCGTTTCTCTATCCACCATAACTTCTAAACGCTTGAGCCAATTGAGAAGTGCATGGTATTGTTAATAACGTTATGTCATCCCGAGTATCATAAGATGAATTAACTGTCTAAATATCAATTAAGTAAGTAGTTGTCTAAATATCCAAATTTCGATAAATTAACATATACTATATATCGTGTTTAGTGTCAAATGAAAGGTCTGATTGAGTACATTCCGGAAATATACATGTATCTATTATATATGGGAACATAAATATGCCGCAAATATTTCATTAAAAAAACCGTAATAAAAATAATTATAAATAAATGTAAATATAATTATAGTTTACTTTCTGTAGCGGCAGTCGTGTTTTTTATTCTTTTTTATATATTTACTTGTTTACCACCTCTTTTAGGGCTCGATAATCGCATAATTCTCGAATACATGTTTCTTTATTGTCAAAATGGAATAAATACCCTGAATTTTAATGTCGTAGGTAATACCTACTAATGTAGGTACTATGGAGATATGCATTTGACCGGCTAAAACTGCAACCCCCTCTTTCACCCTGTTAGAGGGCGACTTTCGAAAATTCCTTTTTTAGCACACCCTTACTGATCCAAAGGCAACTTCCAGTCTAGCAAAGTTTCAAGTCTCTGGCCCCAGTAATTGCGGCTCGGTGTTGATGAGTGAGTCAATCACGACACTGCCTTTTTAAAATATAGATATTGGGCCCGATTGCGTTTCTTTGTGAACTAAAACTAAAATTAGTCCAAGCGAAAGAGACAGAGCAATACGTTAGAGCGGAATATGAAACGAACGATCGTCGATAAATACTACCTGTCGAATTTATACTCGTCCGAATAAATTCGACCATATTTCGTGCGGTGTAAGATTCAGATGCTTTGACCTTGGCGGGCAGTTTTAAATGCGAAAAAGTGACAACCGGTCATCTCACATTCCGCTCTAGCGTATTGCCCTGTCTTGTTCACACGGACTAATTTCCGATTTTAGTTCACGAAGAAATGCAATCGAGCCGGTTATGTATTTCAGCGAGAGGAGCGATGTCACTATTTTAACATGGCCAGAGATAACCTTTTGGCATTTTGTCCGTTTGATTGCTACGATATTATGACCAAAGGTATTTTTCGATTTTCTTTAATTTGGCATGAATGTTCCTTATAGTCATTAAAAACAACGTAAGTGTATTTCTTTTTGATTTCTTTTCAAGATGGTGGCCGTTTTAGAGAGGTGAAAAACAAATATTTCCAAATATAGGTACTCGTAATCATTTGACATTTTTGGCAGTTAGCTATTGAAAATTACTCGTATTCTGAGGTAGGTATATAACTATAGCTGATGATTTTTGTTTTATGTACTTACCTAAATGTTAAACAGGCCAACTATACATGCGCACTGTTGTGGTGCGTTATCGGAGGGACCTCACGAGGAACACGGATAAAAACAAACCAGAGCACAAACACAACACTAGACACAAAGACAAATAGATTCAACCAAAAATGAGGACTGTATACAGACAACGACACTACGCATATCTCGGACCTAAACTCTATAATATATTTAACTCGTCCACAGGACAGATTTTAAACATAACCGACAACCAGTTCAAGAGACGGGTGTCTCATTGGCTCTCGAATTATACTAGAGATGAATGCGAAAGTATGATATATTAAAATATTGTATTTCTAACCACAAATTATAGGATATACAGATGTAAATTATGGATATACAGATATACAGATATACAGATTATAATATATTATATTTTATTATATTACACTATATTATATATAAATATGATACATTATTTTATTTGTTATAATATATGATATTATATTGTATTATGTTATGTTATATTATATTATGCAAAATTATATTACGTATTGTTTTTTTATGAGACGGAAGACGGACAGCAGGCAAGCCGTACAGGCTCAGCAAATAGGTACCACAGAACGTTGTATCCATCACCCCAACACAGGCGTATACCTAGTAAGGTGATGTAATCCTGACAAGTAATGCCCTTTCGCGATTTTTATATTATGTAATTTTTTAATATGTAAAAAAAATAACGCAATTTATTTTATGAAATTATAAAAAATCGGATAAAGTATAAATAAATAAATAGATAAATAAGTTATAATGACCAATGATACTAACCTAAATCCGAAGGTGGAAATCCTGCCAGGATATCAGGATATGGCATCGGCGGTGTTTGGTGACTTTCTGCCCATAGTGGCCCATACGCCGGGATGTCGGTCTATTAAAATAGTTAAATAGTAATTTACATAATTAATTATATTATTAATTATTTCACGAGGACAATAAACCAGTGTAATTAATTATCACATTAGGAGTACCTATAACATATAAAAATTTGTTGCCTAGTTAAAATATGCTTAGGTCGTGGCTTAGGTGAAGCTGAAAATACCGCTTTTTTTTGATGGACGAAACGGTATGACATTAGTAATGTACCAACTTAATTTTTAAAACTATCTAGTATTTCACTATTAGTCGTTAAAATAAGGTAACAGCATTAAACTAATGATATTTTTATCGCCAAATTTCAAATCATTTGGATATTTTCTGAAAAGGAGTGGAACATATTTGATTTATTATTAAGAAAATATAGGTAACCATTTCAAAGTATTTTTACCTATCATAAATTAACTTATATTTTACATGACGCCGGTCGGTCATTGCCCTTGGGACGTAGATATTTATTACGCGGTATTTATCCAGTACATACCTACTAATCCGGGATGTTCCACTTCGTATAGAGAATATTTTAAGTCATGAACATTCTTCTCATACGATATTTCAGAGATAAATATATGTAGTCCTTCAAATATCAGATTGCATGAGTCCCTTACTTTTTTTAAAATCTTTATTTAAAAGGCTTTACGAAAAATACTGACACAAAATGTTTGAAATATTTTATATGAAACTTTGAATGAGAGGTGATTTCTAAATTATTTTTTTTATCGAAAACTATTTAACACATTATACGGGGAATAAAATGATTAAATTTTGAAATTTTCCTATTTTTATTAATATTTAGTTTTACTACCTTTTTACCAAAAACGCTAATTACCTAATATATTTACTTAAGTTTACGGGTAAATAAGAATATTATGTATAACATTGCTATACATTACGATCTATTTATTTCATCAAAAATTAAAAAAGAAACATTTTCAAAGTTATACCTACATTTTATTTTAATCTGTCGTTTAGTTATTATTATTATTTATTCTCGAGGGGCAGCTTTGCTGATACATCCAGATCAGATCTTATAAAGCATAAACAATATTAAACCAAGCAAGGCCATCCTAAAACAGGTTGACTGAAGCCCAACGAAATCAAAATATTAATATACTCGTACCTACATCAACATAATAATTCCTGAATGCTGCGAAATGTGCTATCGTTAGTTTTACGCGGAAAACAAGGACGTATCCAGGGAGGGAAAGGAGGGGGAGGGCACAGGGGACGCAATTTTTTGAGTAATTTTTTTGAATAAAGTCGCGAAAAAAATAGAAATAAGTGATAAAATAAACTTACCGGCCCACTATTCCAGCCATGCGCAGCCTCAGTCGCGAATGCCATGTATTTAAAACCGCACACAAAATTACACTATTAATTATATTATTATTATTACGCACACATCCGCTAAGCAACAACCCTCAGCAAGGACCGAATCGCAATAACTTCGGATAGCGCGGCCAGGGCGAAATATCTATTCCATTACGCCAGCAATTAGAAACGATTGTATGACTTCTGTCGCAGTAAAGTAAGGTTGATATTCGTGCGGTGTCGGTGCTGAATCGCTGGGGTGGCACTCGGGGGTACTTAGGGCGACAGGTTGGGAGGCTGTGATTGGCGGTGGCGATTTCAGCACCGAGATGCGATTGGTTGAAAACTTGCAGGGGCGGAGTCAGGCATGGATTTTTGGCGGGGACCACTCCTATTCCGTCGGGAAAAGCGGGAGCGGAAAACAGAGTGTACAAAAATAATTTTCAGACTAATATAAACTAATAGACAGAATAGCTAAAATACTTTTTGTTATAATTAAAATAATTAGGTATTATTTTATATAACTACGTAGATTGTCTCAATTATAATTTAAGTTTAATTTTAATGATGTCTTTAATTTTAATTTTTAATTTTAATTTTATTCAATTACCATATAAGACTTGCTCTCTCGCCACAAAATAATTTAACGATATTAGTACCACCTCAAAACAGGAGGTTCATACCTAGTAAGGTCACAGAGATGAATTTTCTTTCTAAGCTAGGTATAATGGCCCGTATTCCGATTCTTTCAGCTGCCTTACTTGGGGTCTAAAAACGCGCTAAAACGACGCCTAAATTTATATATAATTCGGATTTAGAGAATATTCGCAAGAAGCGGAGAACAGGGGACGCTTTCTCAGAGACACTTAAAAAGTAAAAATTGTTGTTACAATTTCGATATTTGACGGGAGCTGGTTCCATAGTCTAGCTGCATGAATAGTGAAGGAAAATGTAAAAAAAAGAATTATGCGTAGGAATCCCAATATTATTGTCCTAACTGGAACGGAGTAAAAGGCCATGACTTCCTATATATAAGTGAGTGATTTTTTTAGTTAGGTAGGATGGAGCGGTGGGCTTGTTGAGGATGTCATAACGAAGGGAACGAATATGCAGGTTTTTACGTTCACGTAGTCGAAGCCAATGAAGTCTGCTTCTATACTGCTTTTCAGACTAAAATAACTAAAATACTTGTTTTAACTGTAGAATCCTACCTGTTTGAACTGGCGGGTTTGGTGCTAGGCTCGACCCTTTGCCCGTCAATAATGATAAAATATTTGTACCGATCGCCCTAACTGCTAGAATGGCCAAACAAAGTACACGGTTGATCTCATTTTTCTTATTAATTCAGTATTCAGTATTTAATTTCTTCATTCAGAATTACAATAAAAACATGAATTATTAATTAAAGCTAATTATTGCATATTAAAATTCGTCAGTTGCTACTAGCAACGGGCGCCCGCGGGGGGGGGGGGGCACTTGCCCCCCCTGGATTGATTGAAAATAGTCAAATAAATAATGTTACTTTTATTTTAAATCACTTTGTGTTGGCATAAAGAAGATGTGGAGAGACAGAACGTTGGCCAAATAGAGTTGTCAACTACAACGGGCGAATCCATCACCTCAGGAAGTTTTAACGATTAGTCGTTCTATCCCCCGTGAGGTGAACGCAGAAGACTTGGACTAAAACAGTCCACCGTCAAGCTCCGCCATAAGCCCGTAAGAGGCCGACGCCTTAACCGCAAGAAAACTAGGTGGGTTACCCAGCAGGCTCACACTCACGCCCTTAATTCCAATTGTGAACAGATTTCCCCGGTCTCTCGATTGGTTACGAGTTCTAGGTCGCTTGCGCGGTCCTCTCCCTTACGAAGCGGTGAGACGGTGTCGGATTTTTTCTAGTAAATTTGAAGATATTTATTGTCAACTGGAAGAATTTTCATTGCATGCAAGTGGAAATACACGACAGGCTGCACATCAGTTATATTGTTCATCAAAGTCCAGCACGTTTTTATTTTGCCTCAATATTATTTCACAGTACTCTGTCATACTGGAACCAGTTAATCAGGCTCTTCAAGCTGTTCAAGTTGATCTTCCAGAAGTCCAACTGCAAGTTCAATGCCTGTTCAGTGTTGTAAAACTTCACCAAGGTGATTCCGATAACTATTTCAGGGATATTTTTGAGAAAACGGTACAACTCGCACAGAAAGTGGATATTAAACTGATTATCCCAAGACAGTGTGGAAGACAAAAGCATCGAAGTAATCCGGGAACCATAAGTGTTGAAGAGTAGGTAGGTACTTCAGACAAACAGTTTACATTCCATACTTATATTCTCTAATTAACTCAATGGAGAGTCGATAGCGTTGCTACATCCTTCGAAATTGTGCAAACTGAATGGTGAACAGTTTAAGGATATAATGTCTATTATTAATCAGGTATACCACATTGATAATTTTGAAACTGAAGCCTTGAGTTGGTTTGATTTTTGGAAAACGCGAGAATACAAAAGTAGGCAAGATTTCATCGTCTTGTTACCTTTTACAAAGTTTTTTCCGAGTGTCAGGTATGCCTTACTAGTTTTGCTAACATTCCCAGCAACAACATGTACGGTGGAGCGATCGTTCAGCACATTACGTAGTGTAAAAGCATGGCTTAGATCTACAATGTCAGATGAACGTCTGTCTGGATTGTGCATGTTAAGCGTACACAGAGACAAAGTGAACTGCAACAATAAAGACTTTATGGACAAAATTGTAGATATGTTTGGTAGCGATAAAAGACGACTCCAGTTCTTGTTTAAAGAATAAATTTTATATTAAATTTATGTTGTAATATTTTTTTGTTATATACATATATTGTGTGAATAAAAAAAATGTTGCTACAATATGCCCTTCATTACTATCAGTGTCCTGTCCGTTCGTTCACATACAAATACGCTAAAGTAAATTAAAACTACATTAAAAGATTACTATAAATACTTTGCCCCCCCCCCCCTAGAAAATTTTCTGCGGGCGCCCATGGTTGCTAGTAATATATTAATATAAAACTATGTATCCTACTAATATTATAAACGCGAAAGTTTGTATGTATGTATGGATGTTTGTTACTCTTTCACGCAAAAACTACTGAATGGATTTTGATGAAACTTTACAATAATATAGCTTACACATCAGAATAACACGTAGGCTATAATTTATAAAGATATAGTGTGAATTATCTAAAATATAACGATAACTGTCAAGTAAGTAGGAAAAAAATCTAAGAAATTGACATTCGAAATTTAAATTCTATCCTACTATCCTACTAATATTATAAACGCGAAAGTTTGTATGTATGTATGGATGTTTGGTACTCTTTCACGCAAAAACTACTGAATGGATTTTGATGAAACTTTACAATAATATAGCTTACACATCAGAATAACACATAGGCTATCCTTCTAATCCTACTAATATTATAAACGCGAAAGTTTGTATGTATGTATGGATGTTTGTTACTCTTTCACGCAAAAACTACTAAATGGATTTTGATGAAACTTTACAATAATATAGCTTACACATCAGAATAACACATAGGCTATAATTTATAAAGATATATGGTTTTCTATCATCATTATCACATTTTTCCATCACCACGCGGGTGAAACCGCGGGGCGCAGCTAGTATAAACTAATTATTAAATATAAAACTATTAAACCAGAAATTTTGATTTGACAATAGCATTGACTAAAGTCGGCTTTACACGGCAGACAAATAAAATTTAAAAAAATAGATCTGAATCCATGTACATGAGTTATACATATAAAATAGATAATTATTATAAGAATATTAATAGTCACATTAGGCACTCTACCTATACAAAAAAATATGACACAATAGAAAGTATTAAAACAAAATTGGAAAAAAACAACGTATGTATATTTTAATATTTTGACTAACACTTTTTTAACATAATTTTGGAAATATTATTCAGATATTTATTAATTTGTCACACTTTTGATTATGATAAAGTATTTTTAAAATTTTAATTTCATTTTTAAAATCAAGTCAAATCAAATCTCGTTTATTGCTTTGAACAATTTTAGATACGTAGTTGTTTAGACTCAATACTTTGTATAGATAAATAACTTTAAAAAACAATATTAAAGAGACTCACCACGTAATTGATAATAGTCGTATTAGATACCTAAAACTACAGTTTGAGTTGTCATGAAATCGATTTGTCACAAAATATGAAATTATATGGTCCTACAAATAATAAATACAATTCATTATCGAAGGCAATTAAAAAGCATAATAATAATGTATTAGTCAAGAAAATCGTAAAAATGTCAAGTTAAATAAAATAAATAAAATCGACATGGAAATTGACAGTCATCTAATCATAATTAGTTAATAATATAAATTTTTCTTAATGATATTTCACGCTTTGTTATAAGCGCCTAATTTGATTTCTTTTGATTTTACTTTCCTAGCAAGAGAGTATTGTGGAGAAAGAAACTCGCTTAGCGCAATTACTTTACTTATTTTACTTTTCTGGCGGAGGAAAGTATTGTGAACGCACTTCTGTGTCTTTGTGTCTATGTGCGTTCCTCGACGAAAGCGCCAAACGCTTCATCCGATTATGCTGAAATCTGGCATGCAGGCAACATTTGGTCATGTCAAGAGTTGAAAAGATTATGCTTAAAATCGGTCCACCAGGGAGCACGCTAGTCATACTTTGATCTCGAAATATTGGAATTAGAGACTTGAAATTCGGTACATAGATGCGTCATAGGGCCAAAACCTATGACACATATGTGTACCGTTAAATGTGGGTTGCAATATCTTTTATACAAGCGTCACAAAAAAAAAATGCTATACATTTTAATCAAATATTAACTTTGATCCGCCCGAGGCTAGCCGAGAAACGAACCATATTGGAAAATAGCCATTTTAATACCACGGAAATACTAATCAATCACGGGGTTGAGGAGGGGGTCAATCATTTAGGGGTTGAGGAGGGGGTCGAAAATATCTTCTTCCGTTGGCTCCTATTCCGCTTTATCTGGAATGCTTTAACTTCGAAGAAAATAGGCCAAGTACTCGGGATGTATAAAGTTCCGGACGAAAATATTATTTTTCTTCCAATATAAAGTTTCGGACAACAACACACTCGCTATCAGGGTGGTTGGCGAGGGGGGGGGGGGGGTGTGATGAGGGGGGCGGAATGTAATAATATTCGGATGAAGGAGTCTTTGGCTACTTTCCGGGAAAGACTCAGGGTGACACAACCGTTTTTTTCTTTTATAACTAAACGTGCGCACAGCTAAAATATTTTCTGGTACGCATGTCTGAGTACAGGCCTAGGCCTAGTTTGGCGGCGTTGACGTAGTGATCCAGGCTGGAGTTTGCTTCCTTTTCTTTCTTTTCTGCAAAATCGTGTTTGTACCAGTGTACAAACCCATTTTTAACACGCTTTTATTAGGTCGGCCTGTATGTAACTATGTAATGGAATCTAAGGTAACTCAAGGATCGTAGCGTCATGAAAATTGGCAGCTGTATGTAATTCTGATGACAATACAATAATATGGTACTGTCGAACGGATCTGATGATGGAGTCGGAAGATATGAACTGGAACTTCATGATCATAGCTGTGTTTGGACTTGTTAGAAAAGTCTTGGAATGAACTTTGAGCACGATTAGGTTTCAAGGTCTGATGTTGAAGCCGGAAGATATGCACTGGAATTCCATGATGGAATATCGTATCATAACGTATCGTATCATCGCCGTGTTTGGACCAGCTTTTTATTACTTGCATTTATAAAAGCGTGTTTTTAGTGTTTTTTTTAAACTATAAATTTATTATGTAATGCTGCAGGAATGTGTATCTCGTGCTTTACTTTAAATAAATAAATACTTACCCAAAATAAAGATGAAAACTTGCACATTCTGACAAAATCTAAAGTGATCCTTCTTGCCTATACCACCGAGTTAGGCCATACCTTGACGTGTATGTTGAAAGTCCGAGGAAGCATGCCACATGGTAATTCTGGATCAACAACAAAATGCAAAATTATTAAAATTCACGAACCTGGAAGCCCAACGTTGGAAAATGAATTACTGCGCTTTTACAAAAAAATATTTTTGATAGATAATACCCAGGTATACGAATAACCATAATAACCATAATAACCAAACTTAGCACAACTGAAAAGTATGGTAATGGCATTTCTTAGCAATCAAATAATTAGATAAATATGTAGTATTACAATTGTTAAAAAGGAGTAACTAGTATAATAAAAAAGGTTAGATAAACATTAGATATACATATGTAAATATATTCGTTTAATATTACGCTCTAACGGATGTCTCCGTCTCGTTTGCTATAGTCTAGAATAATGATTTATATATTAGAATAATAATGATAGTAATAGTAATGGAGTAGAGTAATAATAATATTATTAACAGTAGAATTATAATAATAGTCTATAGTAGAATAATAGTTATAATCTAGAATAATAGCCTAGAAAAATAATTAACGATTTGGAATCATCTGTAATGTTAATTATGTTTTGGGAAATAAATAAATAAATAAATAAATAAATACATATGCATACTCTTCCACACCCCCTGAAAACCCTGCCCTGCCCTGTCATTCGGGTGAGATGATTAGCAATGGTTATATGACACATTGGCCGACGTTTTTATTATAAATGCAATAATTGAAGTATATTTCACCAATCCACATTACAATGACATAAAGGGAGCGCATGTAACTGGATTATCTGCGGAATGAGGACAAGGGCGTCGATTTATTTCTTTATTTTATTTTTAAAATATCAACAATACTTTCACTCTTTACTTAGGTACTACAAACTATAACCACAAACTTTAAAGCATTTTTTGTTACAGAATATATTGTTTAAGAATATAGTTGACGCCTGGGAGAGTTTTCTGTGATTTCTTTTATTATTTTCTGTGATTTCTCGAAAGCATCTGACTGTGTGAATCATGAAAATGTAAATTCCTAATAAAACTGAAATAATATGGAATAAAAGATAAAGCGTATCATAATTAGATTGTGAGAGTGGCCACCCTTCACTAGACTCCAATTGATTGTGAGCGAAGGGTGGTTCTCATCAGGAAGTTTTCTCCGTGATTGAAAGTCGAGGATGTTGAAGTTGAAGTATTTATTCAGAAGGTCTGTAGTAGGTTGCCAGTTCGTAACGCATTGATTGATATTTCGCCGTTGTGTAGGTAGTGTGGGCGCGAGGTGAAGCCGTAGTTGTGTACCTATCCGAAGTTGAAGCGCCGCGATAGATTCGAAGATAATGGTAGTCGCGTATACTATGCGTGATTTGTTGACTCGAAGTGAAGTGTAGAGCGCGAGTACTTGTTAATGCGCGGTTACTGCCCTCCAGGGAATGATATTGATCGATCGAAATGTACTGCGTTTTATATTGTAAGCAGTGACGCAATAGTTGTGAGTGGGGTGAGAAATGTGTATTAATTTCGTATCGATCAGAAGAAATGACATTAGTCATCACTTGACTGTGCAAGAAAATGCCGAATTTAGTTGGAAATCAACTGCAGCTGACTCGTGTAGATTTGAGCGAGTTTGCGGTTTCGATTCTGTAGAAATTACTTTTTTGTTGTGGGTATGTTGGACTGAAGCTCTAACAAGATAATAGGATAAAATACATTGACATAAATGGAGTACAATCATCTGGCTCGCTAGTACGGGCCAAAGGAACGTTCCGGTGAGGCAATAAATCATTAGGCCGGCAACGCCCCTTTTACTACCTGCTTGTAGGGATGCGTGTCGGTTTTGGTTAACCCAAGTCTCATCGAGGTAAAATCGCGGTGGAGAATTGACCGCGATGAGAGGTATTGACCTCTTATCAAGTGGTCCATTTTTCTCAAAAAATTCATCCTGGCACACACACAAAAATGACAAAATGTTATGTATAAGGCACCGAGTCTGCATGTTAATATCACCCTTCAACTTCAATAGCACTAGGTTAGAAAATATGGTCCCCATTGCTCAACTGATAGGCAAGTAATGATGCTTAATCTGCGCAGCATTTTATAATATACATGTGTGGTACTTATTATTACAAAATGACATGATAACATTTTACTAATGACTGTTTAAAAATTAATAATGACCTAATTAATTATGCATATATACTGTATACCTACCTAAATTACATATGTATATTGTAGCTACCTTATAAATTGGCGTATTAATTTGGGGAATTACCTCGAACACGTTGCTGAACAAGTTTCTAAGAACTTCAGCGGGATATGCTGGAAATGTTGTTTCGGGGGAAGGTTCGATATTTGTACATAAATTTGTCCCTATATTAATAGGACGCTTTACAGTCAATTTTATTACTGAATCTTAGAATGTCTCCATCTTAGAAAGTCGATGAGATTTTTTTTTAAACCTTATTTTGAGTAGAAGTACCAAGTACAAAACTGGTGATTAACTGATTAACAAAACTGAAAGACTTAAAAAATACTCACATATTATTATTACAAATTTACCATTGTTTGCATATCTACATTTTAAATTAACTACTTAATGCATTATTAAAAATATGAACAAATGCATTCCTAGAATGGTTTTCATCTTGATTTGCACTCAGCAAAATCATCGATCAGTTTTGAGATATCCATTTTTTCAGCTTCCTTATTTTTTTTATTTTTTTTATTTATTTAAATAAGCCAGTTGGTAGGAATCCCTACTCTTGGTATAGTCAAGTTGAGTAACTGGTATTATACCTTATGTGGTATAATATTTTTTTTAATATCGGCCATTATTTTTTAATTGTAAAACAATTAACATTTCAATTTAAAATAAAGATTTAAGATCTTTTTAAATAATTGGAACTGCTTATACTGCAGATAGTCAAAGTATAAAAACGAAGAGTCGGTTATAAAAGAGTAAAATTAAGATTATAAAAAATATAAAATTAAATCAATAACAATGTCGCAATAGAAATGGTCAATATATTTTTTTTATATTATAATCCATCTTTGATAATCAATGCTTGTAATGTAAATAGTAATGTAAATAATCAAATTTATAAAATTTCAAAAAAAATCAAAAGTAAGAAAAGATTGTAATATAAATAATTATAGAAGATTAGGAAAATCAATACTCTCAAAGTCCTTAACAGAATACATTGGGTTCTTAATAAGTATATCCTGGGCCTTGCTGTTAAATTGAACGTCTCCAAGACCCCTGACGCACAATGGAATCTTGTTATAAAATATATTGGACTGATACAGGAAACTATTTCTAACCTTACTTAGTCGCACTTTGCAAGGACGCAAGTCTTGTTTGTTTCGCGTGTTGTGCGAATGAACATCCGAATTTGTTGGAGTGGTGCTGATATATTTTCGTGCGTACATAACACCCTGGTATATATAAGCGGCATACATTGTCATGATACCAGATTCAACGAAATACGGCCTGCAAGATGTTAGCGATGATATGGTAAATAAATTGCGAATCGCTCTTTTTTGAAGTCTAAAGATTCTTACCGAATTTGCCGCCATTCCCCAAAACATGAGACCATAACTTAGTAAGGAATGGAAATATGCAAAGTATACAGACTTTGCGGCTTCAAAGCCGCACAACATTTTAATTTTTTTAATAGCAAACGTGGCACTACCTAATTTTCCGCTCAATTCATCCAAATGAGTTGACCATTGGAGTTTACTGTCTAAATGGATACCTAAAAATTTTACATGGTCAACATTTTCAATGTCATTTTCACCATAGCGGATGCTAATGACGTTATCTCGGGAAGGCCGAAGAGAGAAATGAATTGAATTTGATTTAGAGGCATTAAGGGATAGTCGGTTTACGTGGAACCAAGTACCCAGCTTTTTCACCGTGGCATCAATTCGCTTGATTAAAGTATCTAAGTTTGCATCACTGAAAATTAGAGAAGTATCATCTGCATAAAGGGTAATTTCGTCATTATCTGATATCACGCAATCTGGTATGTCATTTATATACACAAGGACAAGAAATGGACCCAGGATAGAGCCTTGTGTGAAATTGCTAATTTGCTGTAAAATAATTTTTTCAAAAATTTTACTAAAAGTTGGCAAAAGTGATATTGGACGATAGTTATTTTTGTCCTCGCGAGCACCTTTTTTATAGACAGGAATCACTTTTGCCAATTTCATTTTACAAGGAAATACTCCACAGTCAAAACACATATTAAAAAGTGTACTCAAATGTTCAGCTACTACCGCCACAGAGTTCATCAGGATTTTTGTCGACATTGACCAGAGATCGGTAGAGTTTTTATTTTTTAATAATTTACTAACGTTTATTATTTCTTGGGGAGTCGTTTCTGCGAATTTAAAACTATTATCATTCCTATTACAGAAAGTTAATAAAAGGTCAAGAGACGTTTTTACAGTATCAAATGCACTATTTACATTTACTGTTATTTTGTTGAAGTGATCACTAAAAAGCTCTGCAACAGCAGTAGCATCCGAAACAATACTTCCGTTTATATTCAGTTTAACACTTTCGTCAGATAATGAAAAGCGGCCACACTCTTTGCTAATGAGATCCCAGGTAGCTTTGATTTTGTTATCCGATCTTTGAATAATCGATTGAAGATATTGTTGTTTGGCATTCCAAACAACTTTTTTGTAGATTTTTTTATAACTTTGTACATATTTCACAAAATCTGGGTCAGTGTTTATTTTTCGTAGTTCATGTAATTCAAAAATCCGTGCCCTAGATACTTTAATTCCTTTCGATGCCCAGTCATTGAATGTTTTTTTATCATTTCTATAACTTTTTTTAGGGGGCATTTTCGTATCTACAGCTGATAAAAACCATTTCAAAACAATGTCATAAAATTCGTTTGGATCGCTTACATCCATAATGGGGGGGAGAAGTGGTCCTCAAAGCTGCCTGGAAATTCTCAAGCCCAGAGTCAGTGATTTTTCTTTTAACATGAACTTCGCGGACATCTCTGCATTTGTTATAGCATTTGATATCAATCAGTTGTCCGTCGTGATCCGAGAGGCCACAGCTTATAGAACTAACTGCGAAAACCTCACAGTTAGTAAATATATTGTCGATACATGTGCTGCTGACTGGAGTATTTCTTGTAGCAAAATTTATTATTTTAGTCATATTATAGGTTTGACATAAATCAATGACAGCATCGCTAAAGCCAGATTTTTCCAAGAAGTTCACGTTAAAATCTCCAGCTAAAATGAGAGAAGATGTATTTTTGTCAATCATGTCTAAAGCTATTTCGAGAACATTTACGAATACTTGAAAATCGGAGCTTGGGCTTCTATAAAAACAAATGACAGTAATTAAATAATCAGGAAGGGTGATACAACTGATTTCAATTACGGACTCTACGGATAGTTTGCATATGTCTCTGCGAATCTTGAATCGCACATCTGATTTGGTGAAGATGGCAGAGCCACCTCTAATGCGTGCTGTTCTTGAGAAGCTACTAGCTAACACATAACCGGAAATGTTTACTATGTCCTTTTCTTCTTCCTTAAACCACGATTCACTAGTACAGAAAATATCGACATTGTTCTCTTCAAGCGCCAATCCAGCATCAAGCGTTTTATTTTGAATTCCTTGCATGTTTTGATGGACAATTTTTAGGGTGCACTTTTTGCGGTTTGAGGTAGCTATCTCAGCTTCCTAGCAGAGTTGGATGGAACGTCGATAGAAGACAGAAGTTCCATTTTGGGCCTCCGAACTACCGTGGGCCCCGGTGCGCCGCACCGGCTGCACCGGCTTAGTTACGCCACTGTACCTAACATAGCTCACACTGAAAGTTTCCGGAACTTTTCACTTACATACATAATATTTAAAAAATACTTACAACATTTTAAAATTACACGTTTCTACTGTTGCTTTGTAGAATCCCCGTACCCAGAATCCCCAACGACTATTTGCTTGCCAAAATATATTGGCGTGAAAGCAACCGTAAACGCTTCATCATCTTGCACCATGACAATGGGCTCGATTGCGTTTCTCTTGAACTAAAATCTGAAATTAGTTGATGTGAACGAGACAGAGCAGAACGTCAGAGCGGATTGTGAAGTGAACAGTTATCACTTTTCCGCATTAAAACTACCCACCAAAGTTAAAGCAGCTAAATCTAACACCGCACGTAATGTGTTCAAACTTATTCGGGCGCCTATAATTTCGACAGGTAGTTTTAGTGCGGAAAAATCAACGATAGTTCATTTCATATTCCGTTCTAACGTATTGCTCTGTGTCGTTCGGCTGAACTAAGTTCCTATTTTAATTCACGAAGGAAAGCAATCGCCCACAATGACAGCTCTCATGCACATTTTTTGAAGGCGAACACGTAGAACATGAGCAATCCTTCATACAGTCCTGACTTGACTCCTTGTGACCTTTTCTTGCTCCCAAAAATTAATAACCAATTACGCTATTTTCATCGCCAGAAAAGATGTCGAAGAGTATGAAAAAGATGTTTTCGAAATCACCATGGACGAGTGGATTTTTTTAATGAACATTGGTATATACGTATGAAAAAGTGTGTTAACGCTTACTAAAAATATTTTGAGAAAAAAGTAATTGATTTTATGGTATATTTTTTTCATTCCGGAAATTTCCAGGCGTCACTGGTTTCAGCAGTAGCAAGGCGAAGTATTGCAAACGCACCCTAAATAGCCGTGCCCAATCCGCCCCTCCTAAAGTCAACCCCTCTTCACGCCCAACATTTCATAACACAGATGCTTCGTTTTGTTTTGGATCTGTTTAGCCATATCTAACGATATTGAGGGATTGCATCGTGGTGTGATTTAACTCGGATTAAATTTGCCCTCAGAGAACGACGTCAGATTAGTTTATTGATATTTTTATAGGCCCTGCCTACCGACTCCACGGCGACTCAAAGTAAATACATAATCCACAACAAAACTCACCCCAAGACTTTCCAGGCAAGCAGACAACCCCCTCCTCCTCCCGATAGTGATTATGATCGCAAATGTAGTATATTTGTGGTATTTCCAGGGTATTAAAATTGCTATTTTCCAATATGATGTAGTGTTTTCATAAAAAAAAAAATTGTTTGTGTCGCTTCTATTTTTCTAGTTTTTATGTATTTTTGTTATTGAATTGCTGATTCTCTATGTTTTCTCATTATTTCTGTTGTTTTTTATTTTTCTAGTTTTTATGTCTTTGTTATTGAATTTTTGAATTTCCATATTTTTTTTCAATTATTAGTTTTTTATAGACTTTTTTATAACTTTATGAGTAATTTGAAATGTAATTTTATTTGTAGAAATCCCACTAGATATGTAATTTTTATACCCAGATCGGGTTTTTGAAAATAAATTATTCTTATTCTTATTCTTATTCTTATATAAGAAAAATCCAATAAAAATCGTGGTTTCGACCTAACGACGCATCTGTGTTAGTACCAAATTTCAAGTCTCTAAGTCCAATATTTCGAGATTGAAACATGACTTGCGCCCCTTCTGGTAGACTGATTTCAACCACAATTTTTCAACTCTTGCCATGATCAAATGATGCCTACATACCAAATTTCAGCTTAATCGGATGACTCGTTTGGGCGCTATTGTAGAGGAATACACACACAGAGACACACAAAAGTGAATTCACAATACTTTCCATCTGCCGGAAAAGTAAAATACGCTGAGGAAATGTTCATCCTAAATAAGTTGTTATTGTCTTAATTAGGTTTAAATTTTCTGTAAGTTCTTTAAATTTGTAATTGCACAACTTGGTTTTAATTTAATTCAGATATTTTAGTATATATATATGTTTCTACAATCTGTAAAGATTTTTGAAAATAAACTGAACTGTAAGTTCACGTAAATTAGGGGCAGTAGGAATTCTTCGAAAAAATACATATACATACTAATACACCGAAATATTATTTAGCGAATGCGGGGAATGATAATAATAATAAAATATATTTTTTAATTAATAACTGTAAGTCGCCCAAAATCGATAGATAGACCCTTCCGCTATAACCTTCTGGGATGACGGGTTCGCCAGTTGTGAATGACACCTCCAAAGTATCATACATTGGTTCTAATGGTTCCGTGTAGCTGGGTGGTGTTGGCCAAACTCTATGTCATTTGACTTGCCTAATTCACGGTTTCTTTTATCTGACAGCCGCCTCCTGCTAACATCATGTTCTATACAATTTACCTAAAAGGTGTACAATGTTTTCTATAATTACACATATTTTCACCTAATTCATAGTATACGTATATATACATCAATATATAGGTTGTGACATATAATAAGGTCTATATATATAGAATATGTAGAAACTATAAACTAAAAAGAAGTGATGTTTCTAAATTCTTTATTTTGCCTAATTTATGCACACTCGGCACAGTGGAGGTCTGTGCGGATAAATATAAATTAGGGTGAAGGATATGGCTAAACCCTATCCTTCAAATATTACCTTAATAGGTTAAAACAAGTAAACGTTATGAGTATCAAACACAATTTAAACTAATATTCAAAACAAACAATGAGTAAAAATGGTAAACAAGAGTGAAAATATTTAAAACAAAACAATATTAAAAAGAACAATTCAAATTGCCGCTAGTCAGCGGCGAGCAGAGCTCAGGGTTACGGAGGTCGATTCTTGCTCCTCAAATATAATGGTACGGTTCAATTGGGGAATAGGATATGCGCGCTCCGCCATTCGAATCTTCGCGCCTTCCGCTGCGATTGACGTCAGGTGCAGCTCGTCGCGGCCGCCGAGGTGCGAGTACGGTACTCCGATGATCGTACTCTCGTACTAGCCGTAGACTGGAGCAGGTAGGTATGAAGCCGCGCAGACTCGCCGGAACTACGATTCCCGATGCGGTCGTATGGCTTCCGATCAGCAGCCAGGCTCCAAATGACGGTCCTTAACGGCCGTGGAATGGCAGTGGGCTTGCTCAACGACCTTCCCCAACGACGATCCAAAAACGCAGATACGGAATCCCCGGATGTGCTCGTTTTCGACGAGTATTGCCCGAATAAGGATCCGATATGTAGATCCCTCGCAGAAGATCCCAGGAAAAACTATCGTCCTAATCCTACTACGGACTTCCCTGGGATCTTGAGATTCTGCTGCTTGGCGATAAAATGAGGGCGAATTCCCATTTCGGCTGGTAGTTATACTACATTTTTGGCGGGCCCGTAAGGGAAATTCCATTTCTCAGCGCGCGAGATTTTGAATTCAAATTAGGCCTTTTTATTTAGGATGATTAAAAATCTTAACAATTTAGAGAATATTTCTGATTTTTATTTATTTCTAACCCAATGATCAGAATCCCCTTACCTCTATCCTTCATTTTCCTATCCTCGAAAACCTAAAAGTAGGTGAACCCACGACCTTTAAGATGGCCAATTTACCATCTAGCACACCTTATGAAAATGGATAAAATTTATGAAACAAGATTCCTACCATATCCCAATAATGAACAATTAAAAAGAAACCAATTTAATTTCGGATTAAATAAAATAAACACCTTCGGAAAATACTTCCGAAACATCGCATCAATCTCCTACGCCTGGCAACGATCTATTCCGACGTCCTTATTCGGCCGATTTCGTGTACGCTCGGCATAGAGTCGAGCGCCGAACGATTAAATAGCGCTCGCGCCGCTTTCGATTGTGAAAAGTCGCCGGATGACAGCTCGTAAACATGCTCGCGAACTATGTGGAACTCGAGTTGGATGGGAAAATGGAATAAAATCAGCGGGAAAACGCGGAGAGCGTTACATCCCCCGTACCACCGTTAAAAAAATTAAGCGACCTTAATTTTTTTCTCCGCCAACAACTCAACCCTTCCAAATTCCGGTGAGTAAACCATCTTGACGTGATACCTATTAGGTTAACCTCAAAATCAAAAAACGAACGAATCTGCAGACTTATATCGCAAAACGCCAGTGAAAAGCTAGTTCCGACTATCTAACGTATAACAATAAACGCGTGTTAACGTTCCGCACACGAAAAACTGTTTACAAACGTAAATCAAAATTGCATTGTGTCAATAACCACGTTGACCCAATTTTGCAATTCGACACGGACTACAGCCTGTCCCAAGATCAACAATTAGAGATCGGGAAAGCATTATAAGCACTGGAACCACTCCCAGACTGTAGCTACTGGCCTGTTTCTCTAATCAGTGCGAGGACATACTCTAATATTCATCTCATTCATTCCTCACTAAATCCATCCACAGCCATTCTACTGGGACACCTATGAGAGCCTCAGACCATTCATAATACCGTAGCTCATAAAAATTTGATCTACGAAAACCTCCTCCGAAACTACCACAAGTTTATTTAACGTAAATGTCCAAACATTTCAGCACTTATGCCGTCAGCCGTCCCGGTCCGCACCAAAAGCTGCTGCGAACTACATGCTGCTGATCATTCGAAACCCGTAAGTTTTATTTTTTTTTATTCAAGTCTCCCCTATCTTTCACTACTAATATTTTTTAAAAATTTAACTATGGTACAAGTAAATAATGGTGATATAATTTTCAACAAAATTTAAGAAGCTATGTCCGTTGGTCTACTGCCGACAACTCACTGGTACACCCGTTTACTTTAAAGTCTTTTGCGTGATAATCGCCTGGCAATAATTTGCCGTCTAGTGTTTCGAGTTTGAATACTTGATCGCACAGTTTTTCAGCGATACGGAATTTTTCGTAATTGGGTGCCAGTTTGGATGAAAATCCCTTGCCTTTATTGGACAAAAATCTAGTCTTTTTCCATACTATGTCACCTTTTTTCAAGGGTAAATGTCGTCGGCCTTGGTCATAAATTAATTTATTTTTGTCATGTTGTTTTGACAAATTTTCATTGACCTGTTTAAAAATCCTTTCCAGAACGCCAACTCTCTCTAGACGGTCGTCTTCTTCTGGTGACATCAAGACCTCCTGGGTTTCGGCCAAAGACATCGCGGCATAAACTTCTCCACTAGAGACAATCTCACGACCGAATACCAAAAAGTTTGGGCTGTAACCACTGGCTTCTGACCGAGCTGCGTTCAGAGCAAACTGAAATTCAGATAGGTGAGCATCCCACGTTTTATGATTTTTACTGGCAAATGCCGTCAACATTGAGTTTAACGTACGATTATATCGTTCGACCGTGTTTATTTGAGGAGAATGATATGGAGTATTAAAGATGGTCGGTATATTATAATCCGAGAAAAATCTCTTCATCTCCTTGGATATGAAGGGTTTGCCGTTATCCGACAACACCACTCTAGGTATACCATGAATAAGGAATACCCTTTCCCGAATTAACGGTATCATAGACGCTGAAGTTGCCTCTTTAAGCGGTATGACTATGCAATATTTGCTAAAACAGCAGGTGACCAATAATATGTACCTGTGTTTATTTTTGGTCATAGGTAAAGGCCCGTGTACATCGAGAGCAATAAATTCGAACGGACGGCTACAACGCTTAGGTGTAGTCATCAATCCTAACGGCGCTGACGTCGTATGTTTCGTTGCTAGGCATGTTTCGCAATTTGAAACGTACTTCACTACGGACTGATACAGCGCAGGCCAGTAGTAGCTTTGCCGAAGACGATGGTACGTCTTAAAAATTCCCAAATGACCCGCAGATGGTTGATCATGATGAAACTTCATCAACCTCTCTTGGTCTTCCTTCATCACCACCTGCTTCCATATGAAGTCTGGATCGGGTTCAGCTTCAGCTTTACTATGACGGTATAATTTTCCGTCTATGATCGTCATGTTAGGGTGCGCCTGAGGATTACTAAGCACACTATTAAACCTCTGCTTAAACCAAGTGTCTTTCGTTTCAGATAATGTGACTGCTGCCGTGATCGGAGCGCGCGACAAAGCGTCCGGAACAACTTGCTCGGAGCCTTTTCGATGAATAATCTTGAAGTTGAACGGTGACAACCTTACCCCCCATCTGGCCAATCTACCAGAAGGTGACTCCAGTCCCATGAACCATCGAAGAGCACTGTGGTCCGTCACTATCTCAAATTCTTCACCAGTGTCAAGGTAACATCTCCAATGTTCCACCGCATGTAGAACTGCCAGGGCCTCGCGTTCTGTTGCACTGTAATGCCGTTCCGCTGCCGCTAGTGTCTTACTCACAAATGCGACCGGCTTCTCTTCATCACCTTCCCCTTGGGTCAACACTCCTCCCGTGCCATATGAAGACGCATCCGTGTAAACTCTGAATGGTTTAGAATAATCCGGACAAGACAGAACGGGAGCGGACGAAATTGCCACCTTTAAATCATTGAACGCCATCTCTGCTTCCGCTGTCCATGCAAACCTAGGGGTTCCCATCTTGGTTGCAGTCAACTTGGTCAGCGGTGCTGCCCTGGACGCAAAGTTCTCCACAAATCTTCGATACCAAGAGGCCATGCCGAGAAAACGACGCACTTCCTTTTTGGATTTTGGCATCGGAAAAGATGTTATGGCCAAAACCTTCTCCGGATCCACTCTCAGCCCAAATCTATCCACTACGTGCCCTAAATACTTCATCTCTGATCTGAAAAATTGACACTTGTCGAAATTTATTGACAGTTTACCGTATTTCAGCCTGTCGAGAACACGCATTAGCAATGACGCATGCTCTTCAAAAGTACTGCCCGTAACAATGATGTCGTCCAGATATACAAAAACTTTCCTCTCGAAGGCCGGACCTAGCAAACTATCCATTAAACTTTGCAGTACGGCCGATCCATTGGACACGCCGAAGGAAGTCACTGTGAAGGCAAACGAGTTCCTGTACGGGACTGTAAAAGCGGTCTTCAAGCGAGATGACTCTGACAACGGAACTTGCCAGAACGCCGAGCTCAGATCAATAGATGACAAAAACTTCGAATTGCCCAAGCTATCTAAAATGTCCGCAATTAAAGGTAATCCGTATGCAAACTTCTTTGTTACGCTGTTTAGCTTCCGCGAATCCAGACAAAAACGCGATGTACCATCTTTTTTTGGTATCATCAGAACCGGACTATTCCATGGCGAGATGCATGGCTCTATCACTCCGAGTTCCAGCATCCGGTCTACTTCTGCGTTTAACGCATCCAACTTTGGCGGTGGGAGACGATACATGCGCTGTTTAATTGGTGCGCTATCCCCAGTGTCAATATGATGAACCACCAAATCCGTACGACCCAAACCAATCTTCTCCGTCGAAATCTCTTTAAACTGCCCGATAATGTTATCTGCGATTAAACGTTGCTCCGCAGTCAGATACTCGTAGTCCGCTATCATCGGCTCTACGATTCTACATGTATGCAACTCCGAAATGTCCGAAGTTTGCAAAAATTGCAAGTCATTCGGAATTAGATTGAACTTCTTCCATATGTCAATCCCCAGAATAATTGGTATTTCTATACCCGGAAATACATAAAAAGTACAAAACTTTGTTAATTTCTTAATCGTAATTGGCAACTGAACCGCACCTATGCACAGAGACTTTTGTCCATTTGCTGAGGTCACTGAAAAAGAATCACATTTTTCTAACGAAAAACCTTGATTCATAATGTCTAAATGAACGTTCGCACCAATAATATTTAATGCGGACCCTGAATCTAACAGGCCTTGCAATTTTAATTTATTTAAATTTAATTCTAAATATAACAATTTATCGACGCTACCGGAGTTACGCGAGCAATTGATGCGGAAATTACTATTTGCCGAGTTTGGAGTAGGAGCGGCGGCCGAAGGACTGTTCGTCTTTGCTGCCTTAAGGCACTCTCTCCTCAACCCCTTCCAACTAGTATTCCAGTACAATCGCTGCTTGTGGCAAGTAGCGTCTAAGCTTCGTTTTTTGAACTATTAGACGAAGATTTAAAATGCATAACCTCTTGATTTTTAATTTTGCAGTTACTGCACGAGGGACTTTTCTGTCCGGGAGCTTTGCATCGGAAGCAGAAAATGTCATTTTTCCGCGGACAGTCAGCATAACCGTGGTCGGAAGTCCGGCAACGTAAGCACGGCCTTCTAGGACCCTCGGAACTTACCGCGTTGACACGTGAGTACTCTCTATAATTTCCCTTCTCGGAAACATTATTTTTGCGATCGAGATTAGATGATCCCGCATCATTATTAGAGTTGCGCGGAGCTGTTGCCAGAAAATCGCTAGGCGTTTCACAGAAAAACTTTGCACGCTTATGATTTTCTTCTATGCGCGAGCAAAACGATTTTAATTTTGCAACCGTATCTAGTTCCGTCAAACCGAACTGATTTGAGAAAACCGGTCTAACGTTGCGCAGCAGTATGTCGAGCTTTTGTTCTTCTAACATCGGTCTAGCTAAACGACTGAAAAGCGTATCCATCGCTGCAAAATAATCAGATACTGATTCTGATTTCCCTTGAGTGCGAACAAAAATTTGTTTAGACAGCCTATACGTGTAATCATCAGGTTGAAATCTTTGTTTCAGTTGCTGAGAAAAATCGTTCCACGACACTACAGTACCCTTGACCTGACGGAAAAATTGCAACGCCGAGCCATTTAAAATCTCTGGAATACCCCGCAGAAGCTCGTGGTCAGCAATACAACGACTCTCTGCCAGCTCGCTGAGGCGCTCCAAGAAATCGAACACGCAACTACTACCATCATACGATACTGGGAGTTTAGCTAAATTTACCGGACGGGGATTCGATGGACGAACGTCAACCCTATCCGAAACATCCATCGGAGTACCTGCGACGATTATTTTGCCCGGATCCACATCCGATGTGCTAAGCTCATCTTTTAGCATATTATCTAAGGGATAAATTATTGAATCGCTGCCCGTATCCTTCCGAATATCCCTACTAGTTGCCTGCGACGGACCTGCGAGAAGCTGACTAATCTGAGACGAGTTATCGGAAAACTCCTGCCATGAGTCCTGTATCAATTCCCAAATTGTAGCTAAGTAATCTGGCATATCGGTTGATAATCGAAAACGTCTCTCCATCGCTTCATAATTCGCTTCAAAAATTGGCTTATTTACATTACCCTCTGATTTTAATAATTTAATATCATCCTTCAATCTCGAGAGAGATCTAAGAATGTCCTTACCCCACTCTTTTTTAAATTGAATGCTTGAGGCCGGTACAACATCTACTAATCCCTTCAAGATACTTCTATTTTTATCGACCGTATCTTCAGGTATCGCCCCGCGAAGAATAATTTCAAAATCCAGCTCAGCCTTTCTCAAAAAATGGAATCTCGTCGGCATATTGAAAACCTGGTAGTAGTGCTCGATGAAACAACTCAGTAAGCTTCCCCCACCAGAACGAAATGACGAAAATCAAAGAAAATCAAACACTCACCCACTGCTGACTGCTGCGCTAGGATCAAAAGGATTGATTAAGACGAATTTTTGAACCATTACCATTTAGAAGGACCCTAGTTTCAATTATTAATAGAAATAGTTAGACTTAAATACAATTTACTTCGATTTTAGGTATTATATCAAACTAGTAGTATAGCATTAACTAGTAAGTAGTATCTAGACACTGTAAATATAGCTTGTAATTAGACTGTACATAGAATTTTAAATAGAAACTGTAAATAGCATGAAATTAGCAATACGATATTTTAGTGCATGTTTTACATATTTCTTCAACAAATAATTTATTTACATAGACCGTCTGGTGTTTTTCATTTTCATATAAGCTATTAATTGGAGCAAGAATCGACTAATTTACGTTGGACGCCATAATGTGACATATAAGAAGGTCTATATATATAGAATATGTAGAAACTATAAACTAAAAAGAAGTGATGTTTCTAAATTCTTTATTTTGCCTAATTTATGCACACTCGGCACAGTGGAGGTCTGTGCGGATAAATATAAATTAGGGTGAAGGATATGGCTAAACCCTATCCTTCAAATATTACCTTAATAGGTTAAAACAAGTAAACGTTATGAGTATCAAACACAATTTAAACTAATATTCAAAACAAACAATGAGTAAAAATGGTAAACAAGAGTGAAAATATTTAAAACAAAACAATATTAAAAAGAACAATTCAAATTGCCGCTAGTCAGCGGCGAGCAGAGCTCAGGGTTACGGAGGTCGATTCTTGCTCCTCAAATATAATGGTACGGTTCAATTGGGGAATAGGATATGCGCGCTCCGCCATTCGAATCTTCGCGCCTTCCGCTGCGATTGACGTCAGGTGCAGCTCGTCGCGGCCGCCGAGGTGCGAGTACGGTACTCCGATGATCGTACTCTCGTACTAGCCGTAGACTGGAGCAGGTAGGTATGAAGCCGCGCAGACTCGCCGGAACTACGATTCCCGATGCGGTCGTATGGCTTCCGATCAGCAGCCAGGCTCCAAATGACGGTCCTTAACGGCCGTGGAATGGCAGTGGGCTTGCTCAACGACCTTCCCCAACGACGATCCAAAAACGCAGATACGGAATCCCCGGATGTGCTCGTTTTCGACGAGTATTGCCCGAATAAGGATCCGATATGTAGATCCCTCGCAGAAGATCCCAGGAAAAACTATCGTCCTAATCCTACTACGGACTTCCCTGGGATCTTGAGATTCTGCTGCTTGGCGATAAAATGAGGGCGAATTCCCATTTCGGCTGGTAGTTATACTACATTTTTGGCGGGCCCGTAAGGGAAATTCCATTTCTCAGCGCGCGAGATTTTGAATTCAAATTAGGCCTTTTTATTTAGGATGATTAAAAATCTTAACAATTTAGAGAATATTTCTGATTTTTATTTATTTCTAACCCAATGATCAGAATCCCCTTACCTCTATCCTTCATTTTCCTATCCTCGAAAACCTAAAAGTAGGTGAACCCACGACCTTTAAGATGGCCAATTTACCATCTAGCACACCTTATGAAAATGGATAAAATTTATGAAACAAGATTCCTACCATATCCCAATAATGAACAATTAAAAAGAAACCAATTTAATTTCGGATTAAATAAAATAAACACCTTCGGAAAATACTTCCGAAACATCGCATCAATCTCCTACGCCTGGCAACGATCTATTCCGACGTCCTTATTCGGCCGATTTCGTGTACGCTCGGCATAGAGTCGAGCGCCGAACGATTAAATAGCGCTCGCGCCGCTTTCGATTGTGAAAAGTCGCCGGATGACAGCTCGTAAACATGCTCGCGAACTATGTGGAACTCGAGTTGGATGGGAAAATGGAATAAAATCAGCGGGAAAACGCGGAGAGCGTTACAAGGTACATATACATATTAAAACTATGGCACTAAAACGTAACACCAAAATAATAACAAAAAAATAACAACATAATGAGGTAATCACAGTTAATAGATTAAATTTTAAACGTCATCACAGAGTTGGTTAAAAAGGAGAAAAAAAAACAATTTCAAATGTTTAAATACGAAGATAAATTATTGATTAAATATCTAGACATTATTCTATACACAACTAATATCTAGACATTATTATAGCAAATGTCCGTTACTAGATATGTAAAATGTCAATTTGACTTTCAATTAAAATGTCATCTTGGACTTATTAAAGCATCTACGGTTTGTCAGAAAATAAAGCTAGAATGAAATGGAGATCGGTTTAAAATTTCCGAGAAGTAAAATAAGATTAATAACATGCTGTAATAAAATTTGTTTTTAAGCCAGTGCTTTAAACCTTTAAACCTTTCGGAAGTCAGTCATTCCATGCAAAATTTTTGAAGCCTTCGAAAATTGTTTCGTAGAAGGTGTGTGCGAGCATACTAATATATTATGTATAACGGTGGCTTATTCAATGACAGGCATTTACCGAAGTGGAGGGAGAAAATAGCCGATAATTGAATAAATACGGATATAATACGAATAATACGAAAAACGCCGATCGGCGTGCATAGCCACCCAGGGGGGATCATGGGACATATGTGTCCCATAACTTCAAAAAGCATTTTATAAATTATCCAATTTCAATAATTTATAAAATATATTTTTTCCATGTTATTTAGACATCAAAATTTAATATTAGCAAACATAAATAAACTACTGTTTAAAAATATACCGTTTTTGTTAAATATCGCTTATGACAAACGAACTATGGTGGTTTTAAATAAATAAATAAAATATTTATGGCAACTTTTATTTTTTTTCTTCTAGTACTTTTTTAGTACGTATGATTTCCGAGTTAAATAATAAAATAATCAAATTTTGGAAATGTTGTAACTTAAAATCTTATTTTAGTGTACCACAGGGACACTTACTATGTCCCATCAATTTAAACAAAATCTATTGAACTAATTTTCACAAAACTTGACATATTATTATGTTAAAAATTTCCATTCTCTACTGCAAAACTTATGGTCCTCAAAGGGTTAATGCATGCTTGAATCCATGTAGGTACATATTCAGTTTTTTCTTTGGTGTGCATTGTCTACTCTATTGTAGCCAGTGAAGGTACTTGATGCATTGCACATTGTGAATCTTCAAACGGTCGAACCCGTCACCCCGGGGAGTTTTAACGACGTCAGTTTGTTCTATCACCCATGGAGTGAACGAGGGGACTTAGCGGAAAAAGACCGACAATTGTCTAGCTCCACCGATGAGACCGTAAGAGTCCAACGCTTTATCGCCAGGCACTGGAAAGTGAAACCAGCGGGCCGACCCCACGCCCTCACTACCAGATTTGGCCGGATTTTCCAGTCCTCCAGTCAGGTCATGGATAGGAAATCGCTTGCGCGGCCTCCACCAGATGTTAGCGGTGAATTAGTTCGAATTTATCGCGGACCGTGGCACCCTTTTCCGGCCAAACTCACACGGGATCAAGTGGCTAACGGGTCGTTTTAAGAGTAGCTTACATCAGGTCATAAACCACCCCCGCTGCTTAGAAAACGTATCAGACCGTGTCCATACCCCCGGTTATTCACCGGAGTGCACAGTCCATTGACTAATGTCGCACGATGCGCAAGCCGCCCAGCAGCGCCCGAGGTGTTCCTCCAGAGTATCCGATCCCAACTGTCCACGACACAGCCGAGCCAGGTTTGCAGAGTCCTTTCCCGGTTCGTCCCTCTTCGAGTAGGTTAGCAGCTCGGAGTTCAACCGTGAGTTGAGCCGACCCAAAATGACAAACAGGTCATATTGCCCAAGCTGGATTTAACGTTACGATATATATTATTAGTACCCATATATTATTATTATTTCCCGTTTCCAAAACAAAATTCAGAAGCGCGCAACATCACCGCGAGCCACCCCAGATTTAATTAAATACAAATTATGACGCGGCCCCGCGCAATCCGCAAAATTGAGGGGCAAATCGGCGTAACTGATGGCATTTGACTTGGTGCGGCGCCGCGCGACGGCGACACTACTATGACTGTTTGCACCCACGTGCACAACTCCCTGCGCCCTACGCCTCCCCCCCCCCCTCCATGTGTATAGCATAGGAACACATAGCCACTTATATAGACACCTGCAGGCTAGCGATTGAAATTGCTGGATCCTTCATCCAGCAATCCAGCTGGATCCAGCGCATATTTCGGCCTACTTGATCCAGCACTAGGCGCTCGTCCACGCTGAGGTGCGCGCGCGGTAGCGAGCGCGGACGCAAAATTTCAAACATAAAGTGCGCACGTGTACACGTTCAAGTTGGCAATTTTACGAGCTATATCAATGATCTTGGTACTTTTGCGGCTTTCCTCAACACGCAGTGAAACTCGTTCGCAACTTTGAGCTTGTGTATGAGGCCAATAGTTAGCGATCACGTTTCAGTGCCATTGAATAAGCCACCATTATACATTAGTATGTGTGCACTAACACCCCCTACAAAGAAATTTTCGAGGGTTGAAAACATGACGTCGTTAGTTTCATTCCCATGGCTAGCTTTCTAAGGGTTAATAGACACTGGTTCAGAAACTTAATCCTCCGCTGACGAGTGGTCACTAATCAATGAGTTGATCACCAGTCTTCAACCGGTTAAACTAGTCGTAGAAGCTCTCTGTAGAAGAGAGTCGAGTTTGATAACTGCTGATCAAACTAAAAAGCCAGGACACAATCTTGAGTGTCGAGATTTCCAAGGCACTCCGCATAATAATCGGAGAAATGCATCTTACCGAGGTCTCAGGTATGCTGATTTATGTACAGAACCCGAAGAATGATGACCAAGAACTTAGAAAGCCCGATTATTCTGTCACTCCACCTAAATGTAATGCTCCAGGAGATGAACAATATTTTGAATCGTGCAAATACATATGTAGTAGAATACAAATACGAAGAGGATATTATTGAAGAGAATACGATGGCCCGGATAACCCGGATTCCCTGAATTTCACATTGGAACAAAAACTGGAGATCCAACTAAAGCGAGAAAGAGAAAGAAATGGATCATAAAATAAATAGAAACTAGAACTTAGAAGGAGTATTATAAGATATTAGAAAAGGAAATTACTGTTTATGACAGTAAGGGAGCCAGAGGCGAAAATCGATCTTTGATTTATTATTACTTCGCGACCATTGTCGGGCGCCAACAATGCCATTTTGCGGGGTTTGACAGATCCGCGCGTAGCCCTTTCGGCCGGCCCCATATATATATATATATATATATATATATATATATATATATATATATATATATATATATATATATATATATATATATATATATATATATATATATATATATATATATATATATATATATATATATATATATATATATATATATATATATATATATATATATATATATATATATATATATTATTAAATATAAATGTATAATATACATGACTAAAAATATTAATTATTAGGTAACAAGAAGGAATTCATGAAAAAACGATAACGTTAGTATTTATTTTCAAAATCGACTAAAAATTTGCGGCGCAGTTTTTGCGCGCGAAGGTTGGCTTCCGACCGGTTAAACAGACCAGAGTAGAGGCAGACATGGCTTTCTCCACAGCCGGATATATGCCTGGAAGACAGCATCATCAATACTGTTTCTTGATATCCTACTTCCAGAAAAGTCAAAGAAAAGGGATTAATTAAATTGTATTTAATCATTTAAAATACTTTAAGACGTATTAGAAAAGCTACCTGTCCAGAATAAATAATAATAATAATAAGGCAAGACTAATATCCTCTAATATAATAAGAAAGAGTTTAAAACTTTTATTAAGTGGTCAATATATTATTGGCTTTTTGATTTTTTTTTCATTACTTTTTGCTTTCTTTTCTTTCTCTTTTGTTTCCTTTCTTATAACTTTCTTTTGATTCAAAGTCTATTCTATTTTTCTCACTCTATTTAACAGAATTTTATGTTGAATTTAAATGCCAATTTTTTGAATGGAATTGTGATTTATTTTTCTGATGACCACATTTTAAAGGCAATTTAGTTTTATGAGACGTTAAACGTTAACATAACTTATTGTTTTATTAGAGCCCTGTCCACATTAAAACGGGTTAGTCTCAGGTGGGTGACACAATCTGATAGCAAAAGGTTTAGGTTTTACCATTCGGTTCCTGTTATTTTAGTAGTCAAAATCAATGTTTTAAAGAAATAAATTCCTACTTAAATAAATAAATAAAATTACCAAGCTCATTAAACAAGATAACTTTCCGACAGACTCGACTGTGTGGAATTTATCAGTGGGCGATGAATTCGTTCATTTCGAACTATAAGGGGGGTACTGATCCCCAACTGAGCTTTAAATGTAAGCAATTAAACCTCCAGAGAATTAAAGCCGCGATCACGTAGACTTGACGAGTAGGGTAGACTGGGGTCGGTAGTAACAGGGTACGGTTGTAACACCACTAATAACTCGAGCATCGTTACCTCAAGTCTATACTCCCCGCAGAAGAAAGAAGGGGGTTTCGTGTCTGAACCTGCTTGGCAGTATGCCGCGGGACTACGTGCGCGACGGTTGTCTGTGGGAGGTGACATTGTGTTTGACAGACCAAAAGTAAGTTTTTTCGTAATCACTATTTTTGAAATATTTTCATCCTTTTATAAAAATATCGATGCTTGTTAGTATGTCTAGTTTCCTTGATTATTTCACCTTTGATTGGAGTATTAATTCGTTGTATATTTAAGGTAATTTTGAAGTTAGGTGCCATTTTATAAGAAACATGTGGCTGGGGACAGTAGTAACAAAATCCCTGGGGTAATTTGTAACGTTACAACTGACCCCATTTGTTGGTTTAAGATATTTTATTATGTGATTTTTGATTGGTAGATGCCAAGACAACGAGTGCGGAAGACCACGCGCGGTTCCAGTGACATATCTCAGTATATGGATGCATACGAAGAGATGAAGAATAGAAAATCTTTGCGTGCAACTGCGCTGCAATACGATTTATGCTACGTGTCACTTCGAATATATAAACTCAAGAGGGAAGCTGCTGGTGAAGAAGTTCTAATGGGATACAGAGCTCCTAACAGGGTTTTCTCTGATACGCAGGAGAAAGAATTGGCCAAGTATCTGATACGATGCGCCGACATAAACTACGGTCTGAGTACAAAGGTAGTAAGAAAATTAGCTTACGAGCTACGGCACACGAAGTGTGCACCAAGGGGGACAGAAACTACTTGTGCCATAATTTTGTGAGTCTGATTAATTATAATTAGATTAGGAATTTTGTTTTATAGAAGTTTTGGTATTTTAGTTTCTTAAATTTTACGTAATCTCGGAAATTTTATGATTTGTATGGTTTAATTTTGCATTTCAAGAAAATTTATGTTTTTTAAATGTAGTTTTCTCGGTAGGTAAAGGGTTCTTTACCATTTTTCGTAATAAATCTGATTACATTAAACGTTTTTTAATTTTTTTCGCATGTGTTACAACTAACCCCACCTGCTGTTACAACTAACCCTTGACCCGGGACAGTTGTAACATTTTGCCAATTTTTTCTTTTACATAATCTAAGCTTTTAGTCAGAGAGAAGGAATTCCTAGTATAACATAATTTTGTAAACGATTAAAGAAACTATATACAACGTAAGTCGTTTTCGACATAACTATTTCATAGCGCCTTTTGCAAGACAATAAAGTAAAAATGTTACTTTTGACCCCGGTCTACCCTAATCCTTAGTAGTAGGTCTTACACGGATAGTATAGCGTTCGAGATTTCTGGGATGGGTTGTGGTACTAGAAAAGGAATTACATTTTATGGCTGCAATAGTACCTAGTCAGTGAAAGCTTCGCGCGGCTACTCCTTCCGAATTTATAGTTGAATATCGGTTCAGCACTTACCTAAATAATGCTTAGTTGAGTATTGCCATTGATTATATAGCGCGTTAGATCACTCAATATCGTACTACCATTTGTCAGCCAGAATTTTATGGTGCTCATATTTCAAGAAATTGACTAATCTTCTATTATTATGATAAATGTGGCGATAACAGTATGATGGCGCACTGTAGATAGCGCTCTAAATATGGTATAAAATAGTAATATAATATATGTTTATTTATTCACAATTCTTATTAATTTAGTATTACCTATTTACACAAAGACGTCATTTTTTAATTTGGTATACATGTTTCAGTAGGTAATAATTACGCTGTAATGCTCAGATAGACCGATAGATAGCATTCTATCTCTCCGTAATATTTCTGTGATGTAATCAGCCTTTATAAAAAAACGATAGATGGCACTAATTATTATTGTTGTCATTGGTTAAATAATGGATTTTTATAGTCAATCAGTCCCTTATAAAAAAACATTCATTATCACTGTTATTAGAGATGGCAAATAATTTGCGGTTAATTTTGCCGTCAATGATATTAGCGCCACCTGCATTTCGCCGTTTTAGAAGGTTGCCAAATCTTTATATGGATTTGAGCAAACTAATACCATTGATTTTATTACACTATAAAATCAATGCTATAAAATCAATGCAATGATAAAATCAATACCTACCATATATATTCAATGTCGGAACATAGCAAGTCGGCACTGAACGCCTTCGACCAGTGCCGGATTAACCCATGTAGAGCTCCTTAGGCCGTCGAAATCTTGGGGCCTTCTTTGCACTTTTCTGTGCCTCCTTTGGGCTGTCAAACATTATGACGACGATATAGTGTAGAATAGGCGTGTATATAAACAAAACAAGATCGCACCGGCGAAGTTGGCCGTTAGACATTTCTGACAACACTTATGTCGCGTAGCAAAGACGCGCATACAAACAAAATACGATCGCACAGGCTGGCAGCGTCCAACCGTCGACAATTTATGACAATTATGCTATTATGAAATATAATTATTGTCTGAATTATGGTGCTACATTTATGGTGATAATGCAGGAGATTATGTTTCTCATAATTCTCTATTATCGCAACAGATTGTCAATTTAACTTATTGTGTAAGTTTTGTAATAACCAATAAATTAATAGCATTATTCATTATTCTACTTAAAATATATAGCAAGTTACATTAATTATAATAAAATTAAATAATAAAGAATATAAATACTAACAATCTTTGGATATAAAAAAATCGAAATGTTCATTGAATCGCCCGAAATAATATTTAAAAAAGATACAACATGAAATAATCGAAACAGAACGGATTAAGTAAGTAGCACTTACAGCAGAAAAAATGTATAAAAATAATTCACCAATGACAAAAAAAATAATAATCAAAATCCGCATATAAAAAGGATATGTATATAATTCAAAATACGTAATCTTCATAATCGAATTATTGTAAAATCTTCATTATCGAATTATTGCGTGGCCACAATATTGTATTAGGATAAATATACATTTAGCGTGTAAAGCTTTTCCCGATATGTGTGCGATATTCAATGCTGTGGTAAACCCTTATCCTTTTAAATCTTTAATATTGGCAGGTAGTAGATGGTTATATATTTTAATTTAGTTGTATAACATTCCTTTTTTAATTAAAGTTAAATTTGGCTTGGGTGCTTGGAGCTCATGTTTATTTCTCGTACCTATTATAGCCGTGTTCTACATTGTTTATATTGAAATACTGCTAGTGGTTTCTCACAAATTTGCAGGTTTCCAAGATATATATTGATATGAACGTTAGCACAAACTCCTATATAAACAGTGGATTGCAGCTTTCAGTCCTAGGAATTCCACATATAATTCGTAATGAACGACGAATACCCCAAAGCGTAATTTCATATTTTATACAGGCGTAAATATATGTATAATATGCCATAAAGTATGTTTTTTATCTGCAGTTCGTTTTAGAATTCTTAGCGCGTAGCAAAATTTCGTAATCTTTATTTTGAGATCTTCAACATGACAGTCGATTCCTAGCAATCTGATATTTGCGCTTCTTTCCACATTAGTCGGATCAAAAAGTTTATCAATCATTTTCTCATTGGAATTACCATACAATTATTTTTTTCTCTGTCTATTAGAAACTATTTTTAAAAATATAATTGAAATGATTTTAAAAGGCGTGGGGCCCATAGGCAGGTAACTACTTGGCCTATTGGATAATCCCACTGCTTTCGACTAAAATCACGCGAAGGAATCGGAGATCGTGACGTTTGCACGACACGACACGATAAAGACATAACTAATTCGGATACGATAAGCCCGCCCCATTTTTATTGTTTGTTTCCACGTCATATGGCATACTACGTCGTTCAATAAAAAGTGATTATGAGTATGATGAATTTAAATTTTATTGTATATTCTTTTATTTTTCGACTTAGTCACCTTTTAGGTTTGTGCATTTGCTATATCTTTTATCTAAATAGAATATACCCTTCCTAAAAGACTCTTCATCTTGAACACCTATAAATTCATGCACTGCGGCTACTACCGCATCATCATCTTCAAATTTTCGAGCTCTGAGATGTTCATTTAATATCGGAAATAGATAGAAATTAGCAGGGGGAAAGGTTCGGTGAGCATGGAGTTTGTTCCCTATACTGTAAAGCCAACTTCTTCAATGGCAGCTATCGCAACTCTGCACTTGTGTAGGACGTTATCTATTATAGTTGAAACAAAACAATTTTAGCGAGTTTGTCTCTTCGTTTTTCACGTATTTCGTTTGGATTTTTTTTATTTGTTCAGCATGTACCTACTCGTACAGCCCCCGTTATAGTAGCTCCATGATCAAGGTATTCAATCATCACGCTTCCTTGACTATCCCAGAAAAGGGACTTACCATAGGAATTGGAGATTATGGTCGATTTCAGGCTTTTCGATTTCAGGAAGTCGATTAATCCTTAAATAAATAAATAAATAGTTTAAAAAAACTAACAACCAACCGCCATAAAGGTGTTATGTATGTTTTAAAAAAATAACAGCCTATCGAAATGTAGGTGTTTGACGCTTCTTTAAATGACTATATCTCGTTATGGTTATTTAATGAGACTGAATAAAGATTATTGCAGTTTCAGAGTCAGCGTAGTGAATATAGTCAGATGACGTTAAAACATCAATAATGTAGAATAGGTTACTATTATATATTAATACCTACCATTGGGCCTGACAAATTCGCCGTGAAAATGGCCGTGTAATGTTTCAGCGGCATTTAATAAAATTGAAGTGAGCGCTGGGCTTTATAATTGCTATCATTCTTGTTCGTGAACACACCCGCTGTCACTTCCGCTGCTGCTGTCCTGTCAAAGTCAAATAGCATGGAGGCGCGCTAGGAGCGGAATCTCAGAGAAAATTTCGCCACAAGACGAAATATTCATGTCTGAAGTGTTATGATACGATTATAACAAAACCACGACAATCTCCGTAGGCTATAATGCGTGTCTGCGGAGTCAGATAGCATCGGCACAAGCACCGTTCGTTTTTTTTTCGTTTGTGCAATAAGTGAAGTGCTTCGTTCGCGCTTTCTTCTCTATCTATCGGCCGGCCGCGACTACCGAAATCAATGTCGGCCATGTACACGACCCCCGTCGATGTCAGTGGTGAGTTTTTGCTAAAAACGCAGTAAATTTGCCTAAAAGTTGCATCGGTCGCTGGCTCATATTTTTTCTGTGCAATGCTTATGACTCATGTAAGCAAATATGCTTCGTCCTTATTTCAATTGAGCTTATTAAAGACGACAGCGTTGATTAAGACGCTTTAAATGAGATGGCATGTAAGAAATTTTCGGTTGCTTGTTATTTATTAGGTAATGAAATGAAAAAACAAGCGCAACATTTAAGAGGTTAGAATTACAACTGATCTGAGATTACATTGGTATGCAATGTCTGTATGTATGCAATTTCACCGCATCAACTAACAAGACTTTTTTATGGCTTATACTTTAACAACTCCAGAGCACAAAATGGAATTTATGGAAACATTTGCATTTAAGAAAAAAAAACTACTAAATTCGATCATTGTAATGCTAAATGTGATATAAAAACGCCATATACGTTGTCTCTAAAAATATACGCAAACATTGTAGACAACAAAATTTCACATTTAAATACAATAAAAAAAAATATATTTTTGTAAGTTTAACAATACACTATAAAATCAATGATTTAACCAATTCTTGGGTTATTAATCAAAATGTAGGGAAAAAATCCTTGTTTTTTTTTGTTTTGTTTTATTTATTAGATTTCTCAATAACAATACTTGTTTACAATATACCAGACAACATTTTTACACAATAGACCCATTTATGACCCTTTTTTGTATCCTTTGCAAGTCAGAGGTCGTCAAAATAAGATGTTGCCAAATAATTTTTACAATAGTATTCTATTGAATAATTTTTCATATAAATATGTTGTATAGAATGTAATATATCAATAAACCTAATCTCGATACATTCTGCAAATGAACTGCTAAATATAAAGAGGCTCGTGAATTATGACTTTTTACCAATTCCTTCCTCATACAAAATGTATAACTTCGGAAAATTGCATTTTATATTATTAAAAAAAATAAGATCGCATATATTTTGAAACTATACGCACCTTGCTATAGAAAAAAAGAAAAAAAAACAACAAAAAGAAAAAACAAGAAAAGACCATTTTTACTGTTATTACCGTTTTCTAGACTTCTGCCTGTGGTTCTTGAATGCTAAATGCAGCACTCTGCTATCTGCGTAGGTCTTTACCTCACTCTTACCTCATCCGCAGTCACACTCTAATACCTTCTTCTGTTTTTGAGCCATTGATATAAATATATACCATATATGTAGCAATAGCTAATCTATAATCTATCCCAAACCCCATCAATTTTCTCCTATCTTTCAGGATTTATCTGAAAACTCTTCTTAAAAATATGTACCGGAAGCATTTTGTCGGTAGCCACTTTCAACATTGGAAAATCATTGCATACTTGCTATTAAATTTCCCTGTTTTTTGACATGGTAACATGTCTTCGAGACCCCAAAGAAGCTGTCCAAGCATTAAAAACGGCCATTTTAACAACCCTAACGAGTTGAAATTACTATTTCAACAATTATTTCGAGTCCGACGCCATTATTTTGCATCGTTTGACAGATCCGCGCGTAGCTGTTTTGGCCGGCCCCCATATATATTATATAAATATTTAATATACATGACTAAAAAGATTAATTACTAGGTAACAAGAGAGAATTCATGATAAAACGATATTGTTAGTATTTATTTACAAACTCGACCAAAAACTTGCAGCGCATTTTTTTGCTGGCTCCTGTCTGGTTAATGGAGAGTAGTTGGAAAAGAAAAGCTTACGGAATATCATTATATTACCTAGTTCAAAAATTACAATGTGTCGGCTATCTGTCCTAGAGATGGCGACCTTTATAGTACAGAGTACCATGGTGCAGATCGCAGATAGGAAAACGATAGCTAAGCCAATTTATTGAATAAAATATAGTTCAAAGAATACAAAACAAATAACAACTGTACACCAGCAGAGTGATTTTATAACTTTACCATTCCCAATTGCTTTCGCACTGATTTAGCGAATTATAATCGGTTTTAGTTTGGTAAATCAGCACGAAAGCAAAGGCAATATTGAATGCTAAATTTATAAAATTACCCTGTTGGTTTTCATTTTGGCGTTTAATTAATTTTTCTACAATCAAGTGATCCCCTTCTCTATCAGATATTTGCACAGTGCTATCTCGCCCGCCCATTGATTTATTTACCGCTTTTGCACTGTGCCGTTTATTTAAAATTTATTTCTTGCTTTGCAAAATATGTGCTTTCAGTTTTTACATTTTGTCTGGGGGTATTGTCGGTGAAGCTTGTGATTCTGTCATTTTGTTTAACAAACTGAAATTGATATTATGTTACGAAATGCATTGGAATGCTTAAGAGAACGGTCTCTATGGCCCAATGGGGGGTTTCTACCATTTTTAATTAAAACTTTGTTTACACAGAAAATAGGCATCCGAAAAAAATTGAGCAAACTAATAAATAGCACTGTAAGGTCCGTAGTGCGTTGAAACACTGGTTCCCATAAGATCACCAAAGTTAAGCAGTGTCGGCCAAAGGTTAGTGCTTAGATGGATGTCTGCCTGAGTTATAAAAAGCAGGCCGCCTGTAAAATAATTGTCGTTTGACATTAAGGTGGGCCGTTACCGTAAGGGGTATCACTACTGAATTCCCTGGGCGAAAAGAACAGGATAATTCTAAGATGGGTTCCTGGCCATGCAGGAATCGAGGGAAATGAAAAAGCCAACGAACTTTCTAAGACGGGTGCAAATGGAACGTTATACGGCCCTGAACCTTGCTGTGGCGTACCAAAAAGCCTTGCAAACCTAATGCTCAAACAAATATGTTTAGAACAATCCGTCAACCACTGGAACAACACGTTATGGTTGCATCATTCCAAAGCGCTAATTAAGGCTTACGATCGTAAGACTGCCCGTGAGGCCTTATCGCTAAATAGGAACAATCTACGCTTACTGGTGAGGGCTCTCACGGGGCATTGTGGCCTGAACAAACACATGTACAACCTCAAGCTCCGGGACACGAAAATGTGCAGGTTCTGCCAAGGGGCAGAGGAAACTCCCCTGCACCTCATGTGCGAGTGTGGGCCGCTGAGGCGTAAAAGATAGACCCGCTTGGGTGGTTATTACCTCCAACCTCAGGGGGTAAAACAATTTGGCTTCAAAAGCCTGCTGCGGTTCTTAAATGACACGAGGCTCAGCGCAGAACTATAGTAGGTGGCGAACACAATAGATCAGCAATGGTCGCAGTGTTACAAAGCTCATAAAGACCTTAGAAATACCCCACACAACAAATAAAAAAAGTAAAAAAATACCCTAAGGGGTATAAAAGAAAAAAAATATATCCTTAACAGGCATACACCCTTGTTTTTTAATTATATAACATTTCACATTCTTTGACTCCAAATAATTATTTTTGCAAAATCCTCTATACATTAGCCAATTTTTGATTTCCCTTTTTACTCTGTGAATTTAAAAGTTTAACCTTTATTTACTGCGAATAATAAATAAATACAAACAAAGCTGTCATGGAACTTCACTGACCGGAGTCAGGCCCTTCATAATACCATTATTAAACTTCTGGGTGGTGAGCGGTGAACTCCAGACCAATAACCGGTTTAGGACAGCTGTAATGCCACATGTGAGCATCCATCTTATCACCCATTCACTCCCCCTTTGAAGCCATAGCATTTGAGATGCCGAAATTGTAGTTTTAGATAGTTTTTCTAGAAAGAAGTTGATTATTTTCCTAGAGAGGCTAAGATCTATAAAGAGGTGAAACAGAGATTTCGTTGGCAGGCCACGAGCGCCAACTTCCACCGCGTGATTGTGAACAGTGAAGCCATTCCTGGTAATAGTATTTGCGAGATCATAGTATTTATTTAATTTGTTCTTATGGTCTTTTGGGATATTTAATTTCTATAAAACAGTTATTCTATCTTCAATAAGGGGCCATCTTCCAAGATAGGGAGTAAATACCTGGACGGAGGGCTGACCATTCGAGACTTTCAGGTAATTGATACTGCTAAGAGACCGAATCCACCTCCAGAATCCAAACTAAAGCTCTCGATTATTGAAAAAGGTTTTGAAGCGGAATGTTTTTTGCCCAGAGATATCCCGCACAAACTGTAATTGGGTGGTTTGTAGGGTGCTGTCAGACCCTTGTTGACAGGAGCCACTAAAAGTTTTTTCGACATAACAACTTTTATTAATCATGAAGCCATCCTGTATCAGTTTGCTCAATTTTTTTAATGATGTTAGAGTGCGTATTTTCTGTGTAAACGAAGTTTTAAGAAAAAATGGCAGGAACCTCTTAGAGACTGTCCCCTTAGGAAACATCATAAAGGGGAACACTCACAAGCTTAATGTGATGTTGACGAGCAGTGTTACGATTGCCTTTCATGCTTATTAATACTTTGATGAAAATAATAATTGCGAAATATGCTGAACTAATAAAGTGATTTGAAACGGTGCATTTCAATACGTCTATTTTGAAATTGCATTTGTACAAATGTATTTTTTTATCGAACCAGAAGTTTACACAATTTACTGCTTCAAATCACATTATTGCGCGCTTTATATGCTTTTATGTACAGCTTTATTGCACATTCTGATATCTGATTAATAATATGCATTTTTATCACTAAAGTTGTTGCATGCCGCAGGTCATCTTTACTGATCCCCGATACTGGTCGCCGAATAACCAAATATACAAGAACATTTGACACCATAGACCATCTTATTTGGGAAAATGAATTAACTTATACCTACTTATGTTATTTTAAATTATTCATACCGTTATTGATTTATTGCATATTCAATATCAACAAAAAAAAACAAGAAGCGCCAACTACTTAAAGTTAATTAAATAATTAGCATTTTAAGTGGATTGAAATGTCATCTATTATTTTTTTTTACGAGCTATTGATTGCAGCTGATAGATTTCCGAATGAGTCGTTCGTTTAGTTTTAATAATCACAGTGGAAAAATGGCCGCTTACATCAATCCAGTAGCTCCTCAATCGGAAGAAAGTTCAGAAATATGGATTGAGATGGTTCTAAAGAATTATGGTTAACTTTTTTCTTCTGTTCATTTATTTTAAAGGTTGTTCGAAATGTCTGTATATATTTTCCGATTGCAAACTTGTTTTTAGTACGTTTAATTTTTCCATATCGGTAATAGCCCGTAAGATTTTCCAAATTGAGTGTTACGCCCATATAGTAATTAAGGTCTGCCATCTCTCTGTCGATGGTTTTAAATAATGTCATTAAGTCTAATACTGTCACTTAAAACTAACAACACGGCAACAGACGCTGGAGGTAGTGGATCAATTAATGGGGCAATCTGGATCAATTCCCAAAAATTGCTTCAATTGTTTCAGCAATATTGCTTATAATTTCTCCATATATTTTGTATTGCTAATTGTCGCCGCCAAGAATTGCCGAGTATCCACAAGTTTGGATAATCTTAGGTAATTTTTCGTCTGTCTCTATTGTGTGTATAACTACATCTCGCTTTTCCGGGGGAGCGCCAACCGTTAGCGGGGGGATGCGCGGCTGCAGTGCTAGGATAGCCAGGCATACCACTTCTTTTGTGCAGTACAGGTGCGCGGGTGGACAAAATGGTGTCGTCTTCATGGAATTACGAAACTATAATAAACTTTATTGATGCAGTGCACTTATGCGTTTGCTTATGGGATAACAAAAGATTGGAATTCAAAGATCGCATGTTGAAGAAAGATGGGCTGCTATTGACCTGCAGTTCCAAATCGCAGGCCGAATCGCCGGTAATCTAAATAGGTATATTAGACTTTTGTATGAATCGCCAGTTGCCAGAAATCGAAGGGTTAAGGCAAATTTTATAGGTGAAGAAATTGGATCCCTCATATTGGTTGTCTGTTTGATAATGAATGGAATAAAAGTAATTTAAAATCAGTTTGGGACATTCTAGTGAAGTTTTTGGATAATCATACAGTTTGTTGCACAATAAAGATGGCTTTCGTTTCGTTAGATACGTTTGCATCCAAATCCGTCTGTTACTTTTATTTTTACGTCGTTTTAAAATCATGATAATAAAGCACTACAAGTCACCGCCGCAATGAAACCCTCTTTCATGGCCAGTAGTTCCTCAACTGAATTGCTAGTTTATGAATGTATTGCCTAGTTTATTAAAGGTGCTTCATATCGCTCAACTTGGTGTGGGGGTATCTCTAGCAACAATTGCTACATGTTGGTATCGCAGTAAATTGCTTGATGTTGTGAGACGCCATAATTGACTAGTATTGCCTAGGATTGACCAATTTCAGTTGCCCATGTAAAGGCGGCTTTAGAGGAAACAAAACAATATTATGTTAGACCCATTAACCCTTCAGGCCTCGGCCCCTCAGACAATTGCCAAGTTGCTGTTCCAAAAAAAAATAGTAAAAATTAGTAAAAAATTGAATTACGACACTGTCGCACCAAAACATTAATTACTGCCAAACCACTGTATCCATAATTAAAATGAAACATATTAACATAATAAAACATAATAAAATAAAACAAATTAAAATAAAATAAAATTAAAACGGGGCCGTCACGCTGAATCGTGTTGTGGCCGATATCGGCCAATCGGGGCTTGAGGGGTTAATAAGTAATCAAAATAATTAGCAATATATTTCCTTTATTATTCTATTGATTGAAGAACAGTTTCTTAATCCCTTAAGGCTATTTACATTGAGTCAGTCATTGACTTCAAATTCAAGACAAGTCAGTGGTGACCCGGTACTGCCATCGTGTAAATTGATAAGTCAGTACAGCAGTGTCGCGTCGCGCTGACTTCAATATTCCTGCTATATATTTTGATATCAGTCCGCTCCTTCAGCCACTCACGACAGCGGTACTGACTGTCTAAACGCTGAAGTCAGGCGTTGTAGTGTGGAAAAATTTTACTAGCTAAAATGACCTTTCTTTTTGACACCTCTTCTTCTGACATTTCCATCAACTATTCTAACAGCATATAGGACATTTTTCTCAACAAATAATGAACTCATATTAAATTCTGCCATTTTCAAGAACTAATTTTTCCCCACTGACTATAATAATGTGCGTACTGTGAAAAAAATAACCACGACTGACTGACTCTTTGTAAACAGTGAGACTCAGTTCTTGGTGTCAGCACTGATGCATGAAACTGACTTAATGTAAATCAGCCTTAACTTAAGTATTTTAAATGTAAATTTGAAGTATTTAGAGTGGAAAGAATTTAGAAAAACCGGAAAAACAAAGTGAATGTGATGTCTAGATGCACTGGTGATAGCTAGTTTAAAATCCTGGCTGTCCTTAGCCAAACCAGCTGACCCCTCGACTCTCTTCAGGTCCAAACAAAATTTTGGGCTAGCGCTTAAACTGCCCTCTCTGCTCTACGCCAACTCCAGAATAACCAAAAATTCGATTCTGTGCAATTCCAAAGATCCGGCAATATCGAAGCACGTAATAAGTGGCTGTAGTGATTCAAATGAACTACAAGCCCGCGTAGACTTCCACAAAAGGTTCCTTACTGGAATCAGCCAGAATGGCACTGGTCTGGGGTATGGCAGTACAACCACGAGCGACGTGGACTTGAAGAAGTCTCTTTTGCGGGGAGATTACGACAGCAAGAGTATGGCTCATGCTATTGGCCTTCAATGCCAGAATGACTGGACAACAATTGGTGACTTTTGCATTCCGCCTCCAATGCACTGGAAGGTAATGCTCTATGACTGGACGCCAGAGATGCTGAAATTTTATTTGAATGCCTTTCAGCATACACTTCCAGACCCCAGTAACCTCGCTCGTTGGAGCTTTGCCGAGGATAGTTCTTGTCCCCTCTGTAGCAATACCCCTTGCACAGCTAGACACATTCTAGCTGGCTGCAAGGTGGCCTTAGATCAAGGACGGTACACTTACCGCCATGACAAAGTTCTCGCTGTTATTCGCGAGGTAATTAGTCTCTCAGTGGCTCGTGCCAACAAGGGTTTGACAGTATCCTCCAAACCCCCAATACAGTTTGTGCGGGATGGCTCTAAAGGCAAAAAACATTTAACTACAAAACCTTTCTCAATAATCGAGAAAGCTACAGATTGGACTCTGGAGGTTGATTCGGTCTCTAAGCAGTATAAATTCCCTGAAAGTCTCGGATGCACAGCCCTCCGTCCAGATATAACTCTTTACTCTCTATCTCGGAAGGTGGCTCTTATTGTAGAATTAACTGTTCCATGGGAATCAAATATCCCAAAAGACCACGAGTACAAATTAAATAAATACCATGATCTTGCAAATGCCGTAACCCGGAACGGCTTCACTGTTTCACCTTCACGCGGTGGAAGTTGGCGCTCGTGGCCTGCCAGCTAAATCTCTATTTCACCTCTTTAAAGATCTTGGCCTTTCCAGAAAAATAATCAACTCTTTCTTAGAAAAATTATCTAAAACTGCGATTTGCGCATCTCAAATTCTATGGCTTCGAAGGGGGAGTGAATGGGTGGCAAGGTGAACGCTCACATGTGGCAAGACAGCTGTCCTAAACCTACCACAGCCGGTTCGTAAGTCCGGAATCCACTGCTCACCCCCCAGAAGTGTAAAAAATAGTATTATGATGGGCCCGACTCCGGTCGGTGAATTCCATGGCAGCTCCGTTTGTATTTATTATTGTGAAGAAAATTTTAGCAATTATTTCAATTATATCAGGACAAAACCTCGTAGTCTACTATTAAACTTATTTAAATGCCTTCAAGCATTCATTTCCAGACCTCAGTAACCTCGCTTGCTGGAGCGATTCAGAGGATAGTTCATGTCTCTCCTGTAGCAATACGCCCTTGCATAGCCAGACATATTTTAGCTGGCTACAAGATCAAGGCCGGTACACTTACCGCCATGACAAGTCCTTGCGGTTATTCGCAAGGTAATTAGCCTCTCGATGGCTTGTGCCACATGGGTCTGACAGTACCCTCCAAACCCCCAATGCAGTTTGTGCGAGTTGGATCAAACTGCAAAAAACATTCCACTCCAAAGCCCAACTCTATGATTGAGAAAACTTCCGACTGGATTCTGCAGGTCGATTCGGTCTCTAAGGAGTGTCACTTCTCTGAAAGTCTGGAATGCATAGCCCTCTGGCCAGATATAACTCTTTACTTCCTGACTCAAAAGATGACCCTTATTGTAGAAATAACAATTCCAAGGAGCCAAAGACCACGAAAACTAAATAAATACCATGATATTCCAAATGCCGTCACCCAGAATGGCTTCACTGTTCACCTTTAAGCGATGGAAGTTGGCGCTCGTTGCTTGCCAGCCAAATCTCTGTTTCATCTTTTTAAATATATTGATTTCTTTTGGAAAATAATTAACCTTCCTAGAACAAAATATCTAAAACTGTTATTTCCATATCTCACATTTTATGGCTTTGAAGGAGGAGTGAGAATGGGTAAGGTGGACGCTTACATGTGGCAACACAGCTGTCTCGTAGTCTGGAGTCCACCGTTCACCCCTAGTCGTGTAATAATAACATTGTGATGGGCTGGAACCAGCCAATTGCTAAGGTGAATTTAAGCTAAGCTTACTGAGGTGAATTCCATGGCCAAACTCCATTTGTAATTATTTATTATTATTTTTTTCAATTTCGAGACTAATTTGTAAAATATTGGTTTAAACTAAGCTGACTTTATACTTTAACGGGGCGTTAACTACACACTTTTATGCTTTTCCTAATGATCCGGATAATCAATAAAAGCATTCTAATGTAATTGTATTTTTTTTCCATCATTATAAGCGTTGTATTTTTGACTTTCCTTCCTAAATAATTTTTGACTTTCCTTCTTGTTTAGTCTCCATTTGGGAAATAACGAAAATTGGCATCGGGCCATAATATCAGAAGGGATGCAAGAAGGGTGGCTGAGTTGCAAAATGTCATTCGTAAAAATATGCTAGATAAATCTGCGAAACATTGAGCCTTATTCCTGAGGCAGATCGAGATAAGCAAAAATGCAGCATATCTGCTAAGATGTCAATAATAGGACCCACATGTTGTATTGAATAACTTCTTTAATACAAAGGGTAAGAATGAGCCACCTAATGTAATCGGCAACCTCAAGGATGTCCATTGTAAGGACTGTTAATACGACTAACAGTCATTAAGCTCACAGCCTGTTTTTGCATAACAAGGATGTGATCATGATCTGTCGCTCAACCACACAATTCAACTCTGTAGGATAAAGCGCATGCACAGTAGCATGCTTTAAGCAACACCCTGTCGAGGAGAAAGCGTAGAAAGACCATACCAGTTCATCACACAGTCTATCTAAATTCTAATAAACGCTGTGCTGTTGATGATGAAACCCAAAAACTTTCCCTAATGTTTGATTGTTGAATTAAATCATGTTTCTATTAGTGAAATCAAGTCCTCCAAGATTGAAATGTATAAGATTAGTAATTCTGTTATCCTATTAATGGTGTGGCTTGACACCCATGTACAATGAGGTCTCATCTTGTTATTAAAGTGACAGATCAGATCTGATTGCAGAGATTTTACGACCCATCCGATACTTATCAGGACAAAGGACACCACAGTGCAATATAATTAATACAGATCGCAATCTAAAATAAGTAGTAAATTGCCCATCTAGGTAAAGACAAAAGCCTAGTTAGGTGTGTGATATACCTCGGGTTGCATGAGACTGGGTGAATCAAATTGTGGCTTTATTTTAATTTAAAAATCATATTTTTCTCCTGCCGTAATCTTAGGTGAAATATAAAATATGAAATAAATAAATAAAATAAATTAGCCATTGCTTGAGCATTGCTCGATTAAGAAATGATCAAGCATTTCATTAAAGATTTGGGTGTAATAGGCCTGTGTTATGTGTGGGAAAGCTAATCTGAATTGAATTGTTTCTCTTATAATGCAATGCTATGAAATGTTTATTTTACTGTGCTTGCTATCTTTATTTCGTTTGCTCAGCTCGCATGACTGTTCTTCTGCCAACTTTATAATTGTTAATTTTTGAATGCTCGCATATTTCCATCGGCATGGTAACACTGTGGGTCTTCTATCACGGCCGACAATATCCCCAGTCCAGGGTACAGACGTTTGTCTTCATGTTGCAGGTGAATACGAAGTAATCGGCGAAGCGCAGTGGCAGATCTTAGAAAACTCGCACCAGGGTACCGACGATTTAGTCGTTAAGATTTTCGGGTACAAATACAATAGACTAAGACTGTTCCTATTCCATTTAACGAGCTGCCTGCTATGCGGAGTGCCATATCTTGTTGTAAGCTGCTATCCCAAATACAAGACTTTGAAGTATGCAAAATGCAGTTTGAAAACGGCTGATCGCGTCTTTGGTATTTATCATTTAATATTTTCTTACTTTACTCGATAAGCAAGGGAGATCGGAGATGGCGCATCAGTAGGTCAATTAGGTAATACATTAGCTCGGTTGAAGATTAGATATGACTTGATGTGGTCGCTAGAAATAATGTACAGTAAGGCTGCGGTTATCCGAACCCCGATTAACGAAGTTCCGGGTTAACCGAGGTCGAAGAGGCCAAGGCCAGGCCATGTTTTTACCCCCCAAAATCACCCCTCTGCTCCAATTTTACTATGCAGTACTGTATTTTACAATTTATGTATATATGTATTGTATTACATTCTTCACTGACTACATTTAAATATGAAATAGATGTATTCTTTTATTTCATTGACTACATTTTCATTCATTTTGAACTTTATCCCCCGATTTATGACAGAGTCCGTGTTATCTGAGTTTTTGATTATCCGAGGTACCCTCGACCCACATTACCTCCGATAAGCGAGGTCCTACTGTATAATATAGTAGATTGACGCATTTGTCAAGGTGAGTTAGCGCAGGCCACTATAACCTGTAGATATAAGCTAGTCGGAGCAGAACTGAAAGTCATGCACTCACAGGACATAGGATTCAAAATAGCCAGTGACCTTAAGTGGAACAAGCACATAACTGCTATTGACAGGTGTTAATTACAATGGGCAAAACCATTACCCCAGGGAGTTATAATGACATCCTGCCATTCTATCTCCCATGGAGTAAACATGAAGACTTAATGGACAACGCATTCCACAGTCAAACTACGCCAACAGACCTTAAGAGTCCATTGCTTTACTACGAGACACTGGAAAGTGCAACCAACGGTCCAACCTCATGCCCTTACTGCCAGATTTGGACTGATTTTTTCATCCCCCATACTGGTCATAGATTTTAGATCGCTTGTGCGGCCTCTACCTGAGAGCGGTAATTCATATATCGAATTTATCGCCGATCCGTGGCACCCTTCGCCCCGTCAATCTCACTGGGATCGGGTGGCCAACGGATCGTTTCTAAGGATAGGTGACACCAGGTCAACAGCTACCCCCGCTTCTTAGGACATAACTGCTATTTTCAAAAGAGTTAAGTCCACATTATATCTCATTCAAAAGGCCTGTCAGATACTATTGCTAACGCCTGAGCTCTTTCTACTAGTCCATATGCCCTATGTACTACTAGTACTAAAGTATTCACGATATGAACCATATTTTGTCGGAGACATCGGGCTTTTTGAGAGAGTGCAAAAAAGAACCACTAAAATGATACGAGGATTCGACTACCAAACCAATGAAGAAATTTGTAGCTCAAGATTTTTTTCTTGAGCAACAGAGTGGTCGCCTCATGAAACAAGGGGTCTGATACTGTGGATACCGAATGGACAAGTCACCGAGTGGACAAGTTCATAAAAACTTATAAACAAAATTAGCTGTGCTACCCACCTATAAACGGTAATAACAATAACAATATAGAAATGAGTTTTTTTTGCAACTTATCAAAAATAAGTAGGAGGAAGAATCTAGGAACAATGAACTTGAATATTATTGCATAACCTACCCTATAAACTGCTCTTTCTAGCCTTGGTCTCCCCTATTTCTGTGTCGAAGATAATAATATAGTATTCATGTATCATATATTCTTAATTCCTTACTGTTTCCATATTGTTTGTTTTAATTGCTATCTAATTCCAATATTTAATTTCAAGAATTGTAAACTGCCTCAATCTGCCCTATGATATATCGGCACCGTCGTATTCGCTAAACGTTAAATATACGCTTGTAGCTATAGCTTTGACCACAGTATGATTATGATGAACTGAAATTTGTTATAATTCTATACACGAGAAAGAGATAGAAGTCTGTTTCAAACCGTGAAAACCGCCCCGCAGAGATCGTATCGCTTTCAGCTGATACACAAATTCGTGAAAATTAGTTGGATTAAAGATATTAGGTAAAATCACCAAAATGATTCATTTACAAGAACTAATGTTTCGAAATCTCTATAATCTTTATAATAAAACCATAATAGTATATGTAGTAATATAAATTGATGATTTCTAAACGTAATTTAATTTTAATTTTTGTGAATTTATTTTGTATATTATTAATACATATTATTTAATACATATATAAATATATATTAATTTTTATCATGTTTTAAAATAAAATAATATTGACAATTTTCATGACATTTTCTTACGAATTTTTATTAGGTAATTAAGATATTTCTGTTACATTAAGTATGATTTTGATTATTTATATAAATATAATATTATAGATTTCTTAGGATAACTAAAATAAATTGTCTACCTTGGAACAGGCGGCAGCCTAGTTAGGTTAAGACTTTTGTATATTGAATGTACCCATAATTTTAACTCAATAAATAATTTGAAATTTTGAAAGAAAAGTCGATTTATATCGACTGACAGCGATGCGTCAGTTGATTTGTTCATGCCTGCATTCAGTGCACTACGCTCCTAAAGACTGAGGATTCCCACTTGCAAAACAATCGCCTCAACCAATCAGATCATTTCATGAAGTAGCAATACAATCCACTCGCTACTCGCCGGCTCGCTTCGACTATGCCGATTTTGTGCCTGCTATTTTTTGACAGTTTGTAACAAAAATCACTTTCCTGTGCATTTTGCACATTATTTGTATGGGCTTTTAGTTTTTTAGAATTATTCCCCTGTTTTCTGTCTGAATAATATTTCTTTCTCTCGACAAATCATTCATAACCTAAAAATACCTTTGACGAAGAGTTTCTCGACAAACATATATGAGTATGTCAGTGTTACAATAAAAATAATAAAAATCATGATTTCATTATTAATTTTAAATAAATAATAAAACAATGCATAAAATAGAATAATAATATCTCGATTTTGTGGCATGAATTACATTATTTATTTTCCCATACAAAATTTATTATTTTTGCTTGCTGGCTTTGCTGGCGGCTAAATTCCAGCAAACGGCTTTCTGTAGCAAGACATGCTGACATACTTTTTTTGCGTGCCGGAATAACGAAAGTTTTTAAAGGGCCTAGAGTCACAATTAATGGCTATGTAGCAGCCCCTTGTCGCAAAACTTTAGTTACATCATAAGGATTTCAGTACATACCCGATAACGAAGCATAGCGAATAACTACAGCGACAGACGATACATCATAGCGCTATCTAAAAATTGAGCCTACTCTTGCAAGAGTTCATTAGCTATCAGCAGCGCTTACTGATATGATCCCTCCATAAAACTTAATACATTTTTTCAGTAACTGATAATGAAGGAACTTGCAAATTGGAATTTATACAAACGTTGGATCTTGATTTGCCGCATTATCCAGAAAGTAAAGTGCGGTATTTTACTTATCAGCTCACACGGTACATTTGGCTAAAAGAACAGGCTATGTTCGTGAACGTCGTTTCGCTCAACGAGAAGTTATCTATAAACTTCTTGATGGAGAACACCATAGGACTAACCAAGAAACAGCAAAATGAACTGTAAGTTAAATCAAATTGACCTTAAGCCCAGTCAAATAGGAACAAAAATTGACATTTGACGGAAATATGCATTCCAAGATTGCCCTCGAGCGCAACAGATTGAGAAGGCGACTTTTAGTATGTTTAACAGTACACCTCAATGAACATCTATGCCAAGTTTCTAAATATTATCAGTTATTCCTCTTAAAGTTACCTATTTGATTGGGCTGTTAATGTAACTGCTCATATCTAAGTTTTTGTTATAATCGGTATCCCATTGTGATTTTGTGGAACGCTATTGTTTTATGAAATAAATGAATAATGGAGATAATTTCTTTCAGTTTAAAACTTTATGGAAGCAATGCAATCGAAGTAGAAGTCAAGAGCTACTGGTCGCTGTTTGTCACTGAAGTCTTCAATCCTTTCTACCTCTTTCAAGTATTCTCTATAATTCTGTGGTCTCTAGACGAGTATTATCACTATGCAGCCTGTGTCTTTATCTTATCTACCGTATCAGTGGTTACATCTCTTTATCAAACGAAACAGGTAAGATCGCAATTAATTGTCCTATTAATGATATCATTTTTGCTTCCGGGGGCTTTGTAGTGAGGATGATTTCCATTTAAATTGCATTGTAATCAAAGTAATTCAGATTTATTTTAATCGAAGAATGCAAAACACTTGATAGGCAGTTGTTTCTATGAGCTGCTAGGTACTGTTGAACTTTCCGGGACCGAAACAAACTAATGTTATAGACGTTTCTGCGAATTATGCATTCCTGCAAAAAAAAGAAGGGTGGCCACCTTTTATGACATATTTTAACCACAATGAATTTTAAACCCTTGTCAAAAAGACCTCTGTGTGACGTTCGACAACCGCATCTCCTTCCACCAACATATAAATGATACATGCAGACTTAAGTTTTGTTTTTAGATTTAGTCGTATCCTTAACAACTGCAGTGTGATATCGCTGATATAAACTACATTTGCTAGGAGCATCCTGGAATACTGCTCGACGATTTGGAACCTATACAAAGCCATATACTAGTCATTACATATGACACAAAGGAGGATCTTGAGGTGAATCCTTTCCTCAACTATACCCAAACACTAGTCATTACATATGACACAAAGGAGGATCTTGAGGTGAATCCTTTCCTCAACTATACCCAAACATTTCGTGATAGGAATGCTAGGCTTCTCTACACTCGAGCAGATGAGAATATACCGCATGATTCTCCATGTGCAGATCTGCTCGTTGCGAAAGTGGATAATCCGACGATTCTTCCGGTTGGAGTTGTATGCATATAGATCATACTTTAGTTTATCCAGCCCACCCTCTGTTGCACCTGTGAACTACCGCACTGACACGCAGTGCAGGATTTACGGCTCCCATCGTCGTCAGAATATTTGAATATAAACTTTTTATTTTCACTTGAAAATTAAAATACAAAAAGCTTATTGTCACATAGCAATATCTTGCACATAACCTAATTACAGTGCAGTGGTGCATTGTGGTAATAAAGATTATTAAACAAATAAGTTATTCTGCGTAAAATACAAACTTCTGTATTTAAAACTATGAATGCCCGAAGAGAGAAAAATGGGGAGGAAGAGAGAGAAGAAAATAGTACTTTTTGAGGGGAGTCTGGAATGATTCTAATGAAGGCAAGTTTCTTATACTTGTTGGGAGATTGTTCTACAGTCTTGCACTATGGATATAAAAAGAGTAGTAGTAGACAAGGAATTTTAGGTAAATTGTATTATGACAGTATTATGACAAGGAATTTTAAGTAAATTGTCAGAGGCTGACTAAAATATGAGACCGTGGAGTACATACAACCAAATTATTTTATACATTGTATTTCATTCATTTACAAACATTAAAATCAATATGTATAAATGGGGTTTACCTTGTTGTATTTTTCCAAAAACTTTTATATTTCAGCTTAAATTTTGAATTCTTCTTTTATCTGTATATTTAAGAATATCTTCTATAGTCGTAATGACTAGAAGATAAGACTATAAAATTGCTCTTTATTAATTTGCCTAATTTTTATCAAAATTTTCGAATGCTTGTTTTTGTACACATGAAGTTTTTAGTAAATATGGGGAAATCAGATAAATCGCTCTATTGCTCTTTGGGTGACTTTGTTCAATTTGTTCATCGCATAAGCATTTTTGATGAAATGTTAATTTTTGCAGCTCAGCCTGGCGACCCGTAACCTCGTGGAAGCGTCGAGCTCGGGTTTGGTGCTGCTGGCGCGGCCCAACGGAGTGGAATGTCTGGCCGATTCGCCGCAACTGGTGCCCGGAGACGTTCTTCTTCTTCCGGCGGCCGGTTGCATCATGCCCTGTGATGCCATTCTGTTAACTGGCACGTGCATCGTCAACGAGAGCATGCTCACCGGTACGTTAGTAGTCTTTCGTCTAGAGATGATAAGAAAGTAGTTTACGAAAGTTTCTCCTCGCAACGACAGTAGAACCTCAATCATCTGGTAGTGGATTATCAGAGACGGCGATGGCGATACATTATTATTATTATTAGTTATTCTGAATAGGCAGCTTTGCTGATACGTCCAGATCATATCTTGTAAAGATAGTCATAAACGATAATAAAAAGTTTTTAGGTACAAGTCTGTTTTAAAATTTGTTGCAGAGCTTGCACTATGATTAGAGTGTTGGATATGTTGAATAAACTACCATTTAAAGTGATCTTCAAATGGTAGTTTATTCCATATATCCACCACTCTATATAGCAGAACGTTCTTAAGATGTAATATGCCTCTCTCCACTTGCCGGACCTGCTAGCCTGGCACCCCCTAGTTTTTCGGCAATGCGATTGATGAACTTTATTTATTTTGTTATTTACGACAACTGACCTATTTCCATGCGCAAATAAATTCTATGTAAACACGAAAAAGGCAAAACTGTCATCGCATCATTATGCAGAAGTTTTGAAATGGAAGACCAAACGACTGGAAATAAGACTAAAAACTGCTCAAGTATACAATGTTCAATCTTGTTTGTCTGAAACAGTCAAGCAACTATGCGTGTTCGAACTGTTAGCACTGCTTGATCCAGACGAAGTTTTACAGCTAGTTTTATATAATTCTGTCCAAGACAGCAATTGTTGAATGAGCTGAGCCGGACTGATATCAGTGCATGAGAAACTTGTCGCCCCGCTAACCCACTCGTATTTGAAACCTTTTGATTTAGCTGTATTCCTTGCTCTTGAGTAAAAGGGTTTTTGTTGTCCTGGGAAATGTGGTAGGAGAGACCGGGGCTGATAGGCATGGGTAGGTTGTTGCAATTTAAGTATCTTACAAGTTAGCATGTTGGGAACAATGGGCCTGTTCCATGTTGCACCATTCGATGATGCTCTATTGGTTAATGTGAGGATATGGATTAGGGCTATGTCCCTGCGATTATATCGACCATTTTGCGTTTTTGAGCATAATAGAGTTAGCAATTGAAAAGGAGCCTCCAACTTTCTCTCTATAAAATGACATAATTTTTTACTCAGATCAGCTTATTCTTTTTATCTTTGCAGGGGAGAGTGTTCCTGTTGTTAAATCTCCTCCGAATATTAGTGCTGAGTATTACTCGACTACTACCCACAAACGTCATACTCTCTTCGCTGGCACAAATGTCATCCAGACACGTTTCTATGGAAATAACAAGGTAGCTATCAATTTATCTCTTTGCCGTTCCTGTACCTATAAATAAATGTGTATAAAAAAACAACAAACAATGTACCTATGGATCTTGTGAATATAATATAATATAGGGGTTGGGAATAGCGAGAAGCTTTCCTTTATTTTAACTTGCAATGTTCGTACAACTTACATAAGTTGTCTGTTTCAAAATTTGCAAACCATTTTTCAACCACTTCCTGGTATCCATTTGAGCTGATATTTGGCATACTTTCGTAAGTTCGGTGACAATGCCATATCATGGTACCATCGAGCTGATTTGATAATAGAGCCGGGATGTAGGGACTGGAACTCTCTAATGGCAAATGGGAGGACAGTCTAATTCAGGCTAGTATGTTTTGTTATGAGTACTTTCAATTACACTTGATGACAAGGATCTGAAGATGGAGCCGGGAGATTGCCACTGGAACTCCCTGATAGAAAGGGCTAAGATAGTCGAGTTTGGGCTTGTTTGTTTTGTTGCCATGAGTACTTTCTATTACCCATGACGACGAGGGTCTAACGATGGATTCGGGAGATCGTCACTGGAACTCCGTGATGGAAAGTAAAGCTTGTTTTTAAAAAACTTTTTTTTCTTTAAAAAAAGTTTTTTAAAAACATTTGCATTTTGTCGTCTGCACTGTCGTCATTTTGCAAAAATCTGTGCAATAGCACAGACCCGCCTCGTAATTTTACCGTCTGACGGGGATATTTAAGTGGTTGCTTGTGGAATAGCTGAGATGACAGTGGAAGCGTAGGAAAATGGATAAGTATTGAAAGAGGGGGCGTGTGTCATCGATATACTCAATATGGAAACTCAATATTGAATTTCACGTATCTTGTATGATCGTCGCTACGGTTACTGCAGCTTGGAGAGAGTTTTTGGGGTTCTGAGGAACTACGTCACAGTGCACGCCGGCATGGTCGACATACGCTGATAGAAAACTGCACATGCAAATGTCACAATGGTGATACGTCCTACCACCTGTATGTATCGTGTATCGCCTACTATTGAATGTTGTATGTAACCCTTTTTTCACCGGCGCACGGCCTGAGGAGAAGGATTGAGCTGCCGTAGCTCATAAGGGAACCTTTGGAGTAGTTATAGCCCTGAATCTGCAGTCGAAGCGGTAACTGTCCAGTTATAAAAACCGATCGCGCTGCGCTTGATTTTCACCGAGATGGCGTTGGCGCATAACTGCTTTTGGCGACGTCGCTGTCACGCGGGCAGAGCCGCGTACTTGTCAGTCGCGTGTGTTAGTATGCGCGAATTCCAACAGATAGCGTATAACCGATATATGACCCGGGAAAATAAAAAATATAGATTTTTAATTAAATAGAAATGCCAAAGGGTAATGTCGAACAATGCCGTTATTCGAAAATTAACATATTTGAGATAAATAGCCTAGACGATGTAAAAATTACAACTGTTTAGTCCTTTATAACAAAATAACTGTAATGGGTCTCCCTTTAAAATTTAACACGTTTTTTACAATCTTTCACTTACCTTGCAATGTTTGTCAGTTTGTTTAGGTCAAATCTTATAAGCTGAATTAGAATCACTTCCTCTTATCCTATAAAGTTGAAATTTTACATGTTGGTTCGGTTCCGATGACAATGCATTTTTATGGTAAGCATGAACTGATTCTACACCCAGAATTGGTTCCCGACGAGGCTACTCATTCACGGTCAACAGCGCAGACACGAAATTTTGTATTCGCATTCAACTATGATAGCGCATTCTAAATTTCACCCTGATATGGCTGCTGCACCCAGGGTTGGATTTTAACGATGGGACTCCTTAACGGTCAACAGCACAGACTCGAAATTTTATATAGCATTTAATTATGATAGCCCGTTCTACGTTTCACCATGACATTAGGGGACTCCTCAACGGTCAACAGCACATACACAAAATTTTGTATACGCATTCAATTATGGTAGGCCGTTCTTTCTTCTTTTCAGAGCATTGTATTAAAAGCTTGTTTTTGACAGATTAATAAGATTAATAGTAAATTCTTTTTCCTATTAATCTTATTGTTACATAGCATAGCTTGAGTTACATTACATTACATAGCATAGTATAGCATAACATAGCTTGAAACGTTTTAAGTCTCACTAAATTATACACCAATTGTAATGTTATGTGAAAGAAGCAGTTACGTTGTAAGGGTGCACATCGACTATTTGTTACAATTTCGTCCTTATTGTTATCAACACCGTCACCGTGGCACTATAGGTTTAATTGTGACCGGACTGTAGACAGTCAACGCCTGTTTAGTGCCCATCTGTCGCAAGAACGAAAAGTGTAGCAAATGAGCAACTCGACGATAGATTGTTGATATAGATGTAATGTGAATTCGAAGAAATAAAACAAACGGTTCGCGCAAAAAAAATCCAAGCAAAAAAAAAAAATAGAATGCATAGCTGGCTTTGCTGAGAGGTCGATTAGACTGCCGGGTCGCGTACTTGCGCAACCCCTGTGCGTCGCTCACGATGCAGTTTTTTATCTAAAATAGACGCCTGCTAATGTCTATCGCCATCTCTCTCAATTACAGCTGCTACGGCTGCCTCACTGTTCCTACGCCTGCTTCAGGCATCCACTCGACTTCACCACAAATTTCATCTCTCTCGATGCTCGGATTATTACTTAGTTTTTATATAATTGTGTGTGTGGACATTCGATTACGGCCGCCGGAGAAGAATGCCCAAGAAACTCAATGGGTTTTAACAAAGTTTAAAATATTACTTTAAATTACAAATTTACAAGACATATGAAAATTACGTTTGATTTTTAAAAATTTACTTTGTTATCGGCGGCAACAACTGTGTTTAATAAGTAATTAATTTCAGGTTCTTGCTAAAGTGGTCCGCACCGGTTTCTATACTTCCAAAGGAGAGCTCGTGAAGAGCATCCTCTTCCCAAAACCCATCGGATTCCAGTTTTACAAGGACGCTGTGAAGTTTGTTATATTCCTATTCTGCATCTCGGCTGTCGGCATGGGTTACTGCATTTGGCTCTACGTCGAGAGAGGGGTAACTATTTCTAATAAATAAATACAAACGGAGCTGCCATGGAATTCACCGACCGGAGTCGGGCCCATCATAATACTAATTTTTACACTTCTGGGGAGTGAGCAGTGGATTCCGGACTTACGAACCGGCTGTGGTAGGTTTAGGACAGCTGTCTTGCCACATGTGAGCGTTCACCTTACCACCCATTCACTCCCCCTTCGAAGCCATAGAATTTGAGATGCGCAAATCGCAGTTTTAGATAATTTTTCTAAGAAAGAGTTGATTATTTTTCTGGAAAGGCCAAGATCTTTAAAGAGGTGAAATAGAGATTTAGCTGGCAGGCCACGAGCGCCAACTTCCACCGCGTGAAGGTGAACAGTGAAGCCGTTCCGGGTTACGGCATTTGCAAGATCATGGTATTTATTTAATTTGTACTCGTGGTCTTTTGGGATATTTGATTCCCATGGAACAGTTAATTCTACAATAAGAGCCACCTTCCGAGATAGAGAGTAAAGAGTTATATCTGGACGGAGGGCTGTGCATCCGAGACTTTAAGGGAATTTATACTGCTTAGAGATCGAATCAACCTCCAGAATCCAATCTGTAGCTTTCTCGATTATTGAGAAAGGTTTTGTAGTAAAATGTTTTTTGCCTTTAGAGCCATCCCGCACAAACTGTATTGGGCGTTTGGAGGATACTGTCAAACCCTTGTTGGCACGAGCCACAGAGAGACTAATTACCTCGCGAATAATTGACAGATGTTGGAAAGCCTTCCTTATAAGATAGAGATTTGGCTCTTTTAATCAAGTTTTAAAAAAATATTAATATCACTGGATGTAGCTCACAGAAAATGTCTGATTTTAATTTTTCCCTCGGCTAAATTGGCAACAATCATCATGTACTGTGAAATATCGTCGGAGTGGAAGCTTGCAGAGGTGATGCCAATTTATAAGAATGGTGACAAGGAGAGTGCATCCAACTATCTTCCCATCATGGAACAAATCATCGTCAAAGAACTGCAGCTTTTCCTGTCCTAGCAGAAAATCATCAGTGGTAAACAACACGGATTTATGCCAGGTTAATCTGTCGTAACGAATCTCACTCAATGTCTCAATGAGTGTATTTCAAGCTGGGATAAGGGAGACCCTATGGATGTGATATATTTAGATTCCCTATAAGTTACCTCTGTAGAGTCTCTATAAACCGCCTCCTATTAAAGCTTAAGCATCTGGGGATAAAAGAGAGTGTTTTGAAGTGGATCACGGACCTTTTTACTAATCTTTCAAATAATACTGGCTATTGACTATTATTATTATTACTGATTTGTTTGTATTTGTGTTTTTTCTTTAAAATATCTTCCCGTATGATAATTTGTAAAATTATCCAATATTTGTTTGATTATTTAGTACTATTGTCGACATGAAAATTCTGCGAAATTATGTAAGAACTTTGATTGAAAATATTGGAAAATGTTGTTTCCTCTATATAACCTAGAAAATGTGCGCTTGGATGTTCAACGTTCATACCTTGCAATACCGACGTTCATACCTTATACCTTATTAGGTATATATTTAAATATTATACTTGTTATTTTGTTTGTTTTTGACATAACCATGTGTAGGAATTCCTATCAACTGGTTTGAAATTAAAAAATAAAAAATAAAAAATACACACCTTTCAAGTAGAGGTTAAAGCGGCTTTGTGATGTACTCAGCTTCCAGTCCTGTATTGGGTCCAGTATTATTCCCCCTATATATAGGCAAATCCATTATTTTCATGAGTATCATTCTGCAGCTTGCAGAATGACAAACTCAGCACATGGACAACTGAATAGCTTTTAACTGGAAGCTGAGAAATGTGTAGTTCTTCATATTGGAAGAAAGAACGCTAAGCAACCATAATTTCAGGAACAGTCCCCTCTTCACATCATAAAAGGATGTTGATGTAATAGTCACCAAAGACTTAAAATAGGAAGAATGCAAACTGATGCTAAAACAGAGGAACTGTTTTTGAAAATCTGTTTCCTCATTTTGGGAGACTCGTTCACTTTCCTTCCTTTCTTCCATTTTATAAATAATAATCCTCAAGTAAGGAGATTAAGTCATAATTTTATTTTGTTCTTTTTTTTCGCAGAGTGGCATTAAGACGATACTTCTCCGAACCCTCGATATCATCACAATAGTCGTTCCACCGGCTCTACCGGCTGCTATGACTGCAGGAACTGTGTACAGCCAGCGCCGATTACGAAATCAACTTATCTTCTGCATTAGTCCACCGCGAATCAACGTATGCGGCAAACTGAAATTGATCTGCTTCGACAAGGTAACATATTTTATTTATTTTTATCGAGGTATGCAAACAGTTACACAAATTATACACATTATTATTGACGGCCATGTGCAGTGTGTTTAAAAGCATTTTAACATCAAGAAATTCTTTATTGTTACGCCTTACTTAATACGCGACCGAGTCCTGCAGTCTAAAGTTCACTCGCTCTAAAATAATTTTCACGCCAGTCGCTCTAAAATGCAGTGAGCTCCGTTAAAATATAGCAAAATTACATTACGGGTCACTCAGTCTAAAATGTAGCAACTCAGTCAGTATAGTATCACTCAGTCTAAAATGTAGCAACCTTGGAATTATAACTGTCAGTCTGCTATTGAAAAATCGCGCTATGCGGATTGTTGCCAGTGTTACCTCATTTATTTCGAGTTATGTAAATGATAAATTACAAAATAATTAATATTCTGCAGCATTCATATATTAGGTATAGGTAACAATACGTGCATCAACAACCGCTATTTCCCAACAAAAAAAAAATTAAAGTAGTTGGAGCTATTTTACAGATGTGATTTTTCAGAGCGACTGACATGATAATTGATATCGATGTACTTATTCCTTTGAGGGTGGGTCACTCAGTAAAGATCAGTCGCTCTAATTTAGACGTTCTGCTCTTTACACAATATCATTGTGTTTTTCGGGTTCGTCATGCCATTTAGAGCGACTGGTCTCTAGAATGATAGAACAGGACTCCTTTCTACTATACAAGAAAAGTTTACGCTATCATTGACTGTGATGCGCTTTCTATCATTTCTAAATAGGTTTCAACATGTTATAAATATAAATAGGATAGAAAACGAATTTACCGCGTGAAATTTGTAGGACCCGACGTTTCGGTGACGTTGCAGCCGCCGTTGTCTAGGGTAAACTGAAGAGCTGTCAGTCCGTTGTTTTGCGGGTAGGCCGCAAACCGCTGCCGCCACTGCGTAGGTTATAACGGTGGTGGGGGGCCGGGCTCGGAGCGCGGGAATTTTTAAAATCCGTCTTGCACACAACACTCACTGTATCCTGTTTTACGTCTTTGCGTTCGGCGTTCGGCGGCGGGAACATTTTAAGAAGAGGGTTCCACGTAGAAGAGAGTTTGTAGCCGTCATCTCTATTGAAGTTCGGAGTTCTTCTTATTTCAATGGCTTCCCGGATCATGCGAGGAAAGTAGAATTGTTCCTTGGATAGAACAATGGGATTTTGAAACTGCATCCAGTGGTTACTTCCGCTATCCAATATATGTTCGCAGATCGCCGATTTTTCTCGCTGAACGTTTTTAACAGCTTTGATGTGTTCTGTCAGTCGCGTGGCTATGGGCCGTTTCGTTTGTCCAACGTAGGCTAGACCGCAGCTGCATTCGACTTTATACACACCCGGGGTTTGCAGTGGTATTACATCCTTTACAGGCCTCAAAAATCGAGCTATATTTTGGGTCGGTTTGAAGATCGTTTTTATATCGAATCTGTTTAGCATCTTACTTATTCGATCTGTCACGCCCTTGACGTATGGTAAGAATGCTCTTGATCTGCTCGGTTTTTGAGTTTCGTCCGTATTAGATCGTGTGCGTGTCTCGTGATATTTTCCGTATCCATTTTTCCTAAGGACATCATTGACATGTTCCATCTCCTTCGGAAAATGCTCAGTGTCGCATAGATCGCGTGCTCGATTCACGAGCGACGTTTGCACTGAACGTAGATGGTAGGGATGATGGTGTGAGCTTGCATGCAAATATCTGTCCGTATGTGTGGGCTTCCGATATACCGTATGTCCGAGAGTATTGTCACTTCTCCTCGTCACTTTGACATCCAAAAATGGTAAGGAGCCGTCCTTCTCTACTTCATAGGTGAAACTGATTTTTGGGTGTATGGAGTTTAGATGACCCAGGAATTCTTTCACCGTTTGAATGTTGCCTTTCAGGATGCAGAAGGTATCATCCACGTAGCGAAGCCAGAGAATGGGTTTAATTTTGGAGGTTTTTATGGCTAATTCCTCAAAATATTCCATATATAGGTCACTAACTATCGGCGATACGGGGCATCCCATTGCTACTCCGTCGATTTGTTTGTAATAATCGCCGTTCCATAGAAAGTAGCAGGATGTCAGGCAATGTTGAAGCATGTCGGCGTAGCTAATAGGGAGGTCCTCAGACCTTAGTTTATCTCTCACCACCGTAAGACACTCCGAAATGGGCAAATTCGTAAATAAAGATTCGACGTCAAAGCTCACCATTATTTCGTCTTCGGCCAGTTTTAAGCTTCTAATAATGCTTACGAAATGTCGCGAGTCTTTCACGTAAGACGTCGTTTTGCCCGTAAGCGGTTGGAGGACACCAGCCAAGTGTTTTGACAGAGGATATGTGGGGCTGTCGATTTGGCTCACAATCGGTCTCAATGGTGCATTATCCTTATGGATTTTAGGTAAGCCATATAATTTCGGTGGCTGTACGTTACGTGGTTTAGTGAGATAAGCTATTTCTGGGAGGGAAGTGACAGATTTATCGATTAAAACTCTCGTTTGCCTGGTAATTCTGCTCGTGGGATTGTAATTCACCTTCTCGTAAGTGTTGGCGTCTTCTAAGAGCGTCCCAATTTTCCGCTCGTAGTCCACAGTATCGAGTATCACGGTTGCGTTGCCTTTATCGGCCCGCAACACAACTACGTCCTTATTATCCCGCAGAGATTTTAAGCTTTTTCTCTGGGCGGCTGTGGTGTTCGACTGTGGGAGCTTGGCCTTGCGTACAAAGACAGCCACATCCTGTCGCAGTAAGTCGGCCTCTGGCGCAGGGATCTTGTTACGAGAGATGACTTCTTCAATGCCACCGATAATACTTTCCACAGGCAAACGGTATATTGGATAGCGGAAGTAACCACTGGATGCAGTTTCAAAATCCCATTGTTCTATCCAAGGAACAATTCTACTTTCCTCGCATGATCCGGGAAGCCATTGAAATAAGAAGAACTCCGAACTTCAATAGAGATGACGGCTACAAACTCTCTTCTACGTGGAACCCTCTTCTTAAAATGTTCCCGCCGCCGAACGCCGAACGCAAAGACGTAAAACAGGATACAGTGAGTGTTGTGTGCAAGACGGATTTTAAAAATTCCCGCGCTCCGAGCCCGGCCCCCCACCACCGTTATAACCTACGCAGTGGCGGCAGCGGTTTGCGGCCTACCCGCAAAACAACGGACTGACAGCTCTTCAGTTTACCCTAGACAACGGCGGCTGCAACGTCACCGAAACGTCGGGTCCTACAAATTTCACGCGGTAAATTCGTTTTCTATCCTATTTATAATGTCAAACAACCGCGATAGTCTTCGATTTCAACATGTTGTTTAAAAATAAATTATAAGCTTGGAATTACAATATTTCATTTCTATACTTTCAAATTTATTTTGACAAAGGTAGTAATTTTTGAGTGCTCCTAAGTGACTTGTCACAATATTGTTTTATTGGTGTTAAATGATTTTATTGTTGGTCCATATAATATACCGAAGCGGAAAAGCAGTAATTATTGTGCTTAAGATTAAAAAGTAAATAAGTAAAACAATAAGAAGCGGAAAACCCGTTTTAGACCATACTCATTAATAATTTTTCATTAGGACATAGTTTCTGAGATATGGGTGTTAACAGACGGACCAACAGACTCCTCCAGAAAAAAGTCTATAATTGCATGCGGCGCATAACTGGAGGCTTTCTCCGCACCCTAAACTCCCAGCAAATTCTTTGGGTGCCGCGTGAATGATCCTTCTACATTAAGGGCGCCTTTAACATAAAACGTCGGTGAACTTCTGCCATAAACCAATATTGGTAAAACCTAACCCCCTCATTATCCAAATGCAAAGCCATTGTTTTGGCGATATTTTTTATACATCATGCAAGTCGTAAAACAATCACAAACATTTTTTATTACAGACTGGAACTCTGACGGAAGATGGCCTAGATCTATATGGAGTGCTACCTCATGAAGGGGAGAAGATGTTTGGTAAACCGGTTCAAGATGTAACAACCTTACCAGTAAAGATGCCTCTAATGCAAGCGTTGTCCTGCTGCCATTCACTGACGAGCATCGACGGAAACCTCACCGGTGATCCATTGGATCTTAAGATGTTCGAAGCAACAGGTTGGGTAAGTATTTTGAGATGCTGTTATAATTTTATTGGCCCTCACTCAAAACAAAGATGCGGTAGATTTCTGAAACCATTCCCCTAGATTACGGAGGCAAGATGTTCTTCATCCGGACCTGTTCTTTCGACTTATTTATATTAAATTATTAGACGTATAATGTTGTGTCTTTCAGGATGACTCATGACTGAGCAAAGTATTCTAGTTTGCTGATCTTTATTGTCCTCAATATTTCTATATTCATGCTTATACGTAGTATCCTCTGTCAGACCCACACTTCAAAGGCTTCAAGCTACCTGTTCTCTCATATTACTGGCAATTAGTACAGTATCACCTGCATATCTTATATTGTTGATGTTTACACCATTTACCTTGATGCCACTTTCAGATTTATGTAGTGCTTCCTTAAGTTATGTACGGCACAATACTTCTCTTAACACACCAGAGCTATCAAGTGATAGCTACACCATCAGCCGCTGCCCTCAGGAAACGAAAAAGTGCCGATGAAATCGGAGTAAAGATTCAAAAGCAGAGGTGATGTTATGTACCCCTGTCTGATGCCGCATTGTTTTATCCACCTCTTTAGAAATATTCTGGTGTAATGTTGATGTGTGCTCTTTGATGCCAGTAGAGATTTAATTTTAGAAGAAAGTTTTTTCTCTTATCAAACATAAACCCTCCCTCCTATCCTTCGTCCTTTTTCCTTTCATTCTTCTTCTTATTATTATTTATAGGCATAGCTATTTTTGCATTTTTGTTTTTAATCCAGTCAGTTTTTAAAACATTCTCTGTTCCTGCATTCACCACACTGTCAGGCAGCTTGTTCCATGAGTCGAGCACTCTGTTGCTCAAGAAAAAAATCTTGGGGTTAGAGATAAATCTGCTTTTTGAGTTACAATGTCAACGTAGATTATGGTTTTGTTTGAGGAGAAATATACATGATGGTGATTCACAGCTGTAATGGTTTGTTAGTATTTTAAAGGTCTCAATGAGATTTCCTCGCTCGCGTCTCTCCTCCAGCTTTGGATTTGGCCATTCGAGCCTTTTTTCGTAGCTGTAATGTTGGAATCATCATATCATTTTAAAGGCTCTACTTTGCATAATCTCAATAAGTACTCGCAATTCTCAGCCTTTCGAATGAGATATAACACGGAATTGACTCTTTTCTCAATTAAAATTATGTGCACAGTTCTTTTGAGGTCACTGGCTACTATGACTTCTAGGTCCTTCTGTGAGAACTTGACTTTTAGTTCTGCTCCCGCTAGAACAAAGTAAGAAGTAAGATCCAGTAAGAAGGTTATTTTGCTCAACATGCATTACTGTGATTTTTTTTTGTTTATAAATGTTAAAATAAGAAATATACTGTCTATACAAGAAACTTTTATAAATGTTAGTAGCCGTATTGAATAGTGTATTATAGTACTATACATATACTATATACTGCATAAATATAATAAGCAATACCATATGTAATAATAACAAATATTACTATTTCATTTGAAAACATTTGGCAAAAACATACTTTTGAAATCTTTTTTAAATCTAGCTGTTATAAATCTGGACTGCAATGTCGCTCCCAGACGATGTCACACAATCGCTAAATAATTAGTAAAACTGCCTTGAAAACTTGCAATCCTATGTTTAATCCACTGATCAAGCTTGAATTGCAACCCAAGCTTGAATTGCGACCCGAGCTTGAATTGCGACCCGAGCTTGAATTGCGACCCAAGCTTAAGTTGCAACCCAAGCTTGAATTGCTACCCGAGCTTGAATTGAGACCCGAGCTTGAATTGCGACCCGAGCTCCATTAGCAAGTTTAGATTCATAAGGAAACTACTAATAAAAAAAGTAAAAATGCTGTTAACATTGTATGCTTGAGTTCATAGCTAACCGTATATTGTCATTTCTTTAGGTACTCGAAGAGCCTGGTTCGGAAAACACCCGTTACGATAACCTAGACCCCGCTATCGTTAAGCCCGCCAGTACCAACGATGCTGCACTTCAGGATGAAGACCTGGACCCGTTCCTTTTAGAAATGCCTTATGAGGTATGGATTTTTATTTTGTCACGATTTCCACCCGTCAACTTTCCCCTCTGGTCTTCCGTTGTCCAGCCAGTGTGTGTGCCTCTCCTACGGACACCTATGAAGTGAGTTTTATTTTTAACCTTTCATTTCCAAGAAAATTCCCTCTTCCTCAAACCAAAAAATATAATTGCTTTGTGTTTGGTATTTATTTATAATGTTTGATATTTAATACAATGGTTTTTTTTGGTTTGTACTACTGGTCTTTTGAGATGTTTGATTCCCATGGAACAGTTAATTCTACAACAAGGGTAGGCTATCTTCGAAGTTAAGGGGTAAAGAGTTATAGGAGGACTACCTGGACGGAGGGCTGTGCATTCGAGACTTGAGGCAAACGATACTGTTTAGAATACTTGTTGTGTTTGTTTGTTTATACTCTTTATTGTGAAATTTCGCAATGGACGAGTTTATTGTCATACCACAATCTCTTCCAACCAACCCTACTATGAAGTGTTTGTATGTATGTGTGCGTGTATCATGTGTGTAAGTGTGTGTCTTGTTATTGCATTCTATTGACAGAAATGAAATGCAATTTTGTTACTTTTATCTCAACGGAAAATGGTAACACAGCCGGGAATCGAACCTGGGACCTTACAAAGTAAGATCAGGCGATCTAACCACTATGCCACTATGTGTGTACGTAAGGATGCCATTTGGTAGATTTTGCAGATTTGGTAGAAGAAATCTGAATCATGAATCTGAAATCATTCTCATTTATTCAGAAGCCAGAATCTTCTTTGCCCTGAACCTTTTCCGGCTAGTATTATAATTATTATCCTCTGTATTTCATTTTTCATTGTTTTAGATTGGTTTACTGAGAAGATTCCACTTTTCATCGACTCAACAATCTATGGGAGTAATAGCCCGTGTTTTGGGACAGCCACAAATGCTTTATTTTGTCAAAGGAGCCCCTGAAAAGGTAATTAATTATTAATAATTGTCCACATCATTTATAAACCTATTTTATTTTATAAGAAGCTAATTAACACCCGAATTTACAGTCGAGTAAGGATCAGCCAAGTATTACCTGAGTACCGTGCGATACTTAAGTATTGAATGTGTTCAATAGTCGAGAAATCCAGCCAACTCCGCTGAGTATGGCTCAAGTATTCTGGAATTTATTCATATCAAGCGGCAATACTGTTAAACATTTTGGCCATTAAATACGGAATATTTTTATTTCATAAGCCGCTTGTAAATAATTTTCTAATTTAATTATTACGTATCAAAACCTTTATACCAAATTCAACATTGATTTATTTATACAAACAAACAAACAAACTGGACGTTTTTCTTAGTGCAAAACAGTCACAATTTTAAAAACAAGAGCATGTGATATACACGCATCAGCCTTAAGCTACTAATGTATAATATAATAATACGAATAATAATAATAATGTATGTAAGTAATGTTAAAATAATAAGAGCTATGATTTAACAATTCGTTTGTTATTATATTATTATTCCATCTACAGTGCGTCGCCATACTGTTATACCACATAAGTCTCCATATTGTACGTAATAATAGAAGATTAATCTATTTTTGGAATATGAGTGTCATTTACTTGTTGCATTTCATAGTAAAATCCTGGTAGCCAAATTGTAGTACGACGTTCAGCAATCTAATATATTATATAATCATTGATGACACGTACGCTGGAACATAGACTTGTTGCAAGTTCCTATACAGCTACAGCTTTTTCGATCGCATTATTCGGCTGTTGTTTATCTATTTAATTTGCTGTCATTCTAGGTAATGGGTATGTGTGATCCAATAACCATACCTGAAAACTTCAGCCGAGTACTGAACGAGTACGCCTCCAACGGTTTCCGTGTCATCGGGCTGGCCTACAAGAAACTGGAAAAGAAGATGAAGTGGGTGGACGCACAGAGAGTTAAGAGGGAGCATCTGGAATGCGATCTCACCTTCTTGGGTCTTCTCGTTATGCAGAACAGTCTTAAGCCTCAGACCACGCCTGTCATTCAAGATTTGCATAAGGCCAATATGCGAATGGTGATGATTACCGGTAAGAATATGTATTTTATTATTTTTATTATTATTTATTCTGGACAGGCAGCTTTGCTGACACATCCAGATCAGATTTCTAAAGCTAGTCATAAACAATATTAACAAGTTTTTAGGTACAAATTGGGTCTGTTTTTAAATTGATTGACAAAGATTGTACTAATCACTTAAACTGGTAGTTTATTCTACATGTGCACCACTCTATTTTGCAGAACGTTCTTAACCCGGTAGCTCCGTAACATCCCTTGCGGGACCAACCGCGGACTCCCCCAATTTCCAGGTTATATTTTTTATATGTCAAATTTCAATGCGATCATTTTGCAGTATTTTTTTTTATGATCCGTATAGTGGTTTTCAAGTTATGGTCGTTTGTATCAAGGTCGGTCGACTCGCGCCGATTTTACGCGCGAAAATGTCGCGCGCAAAAGTGATAGCTGAATTTTTACTTCGCGAGAGGAAGGGTTAAGAGGATTAGAATGAAATTTTTCACGGTTGAGTTTTTTGTCGCGACCTCGAAGATTTGTGTTGATTTTGAATTTGTAAATAATATCTAGCCCAGGTATATCATAATAATTTGTGAGAATGTTATGTCTCCATCAGGTCTGTTTGTCTTCTTTATTTGAGATTAGGCAGTCCAAATAATTCCAAGCGAGTCAGTATTGCATCTTCTTGTTCTTACTCCGTCGTATATTGCAGTATTTCTCCAATCAACGTCCATATTAATTTGTCATGAGCTATTCTCGTCTGCATAATTCTACTGCTACATTGGTGTCATCTACCCGTCTGTCCGAGGTCTTCACTGTAATAACTTGGTGGTCTAAGGTCCATAATTTCTGTAGCCCTTTGCCACTTTAGATTAACTATGTGGTCTCCAATGTCTGCTACATCATTGCAATGGTTGCTTCAGCAGCATTGATTTCTTCAGAACGTAGATCACCAGGTCTGGCGAGGAAGTTTGAAGCTGAATTGATGAGAAAGTTCGGGTAGCGTCCTGTCCTTTAATATAATAACTAGAACAATGTTTTCTTTCATCACGGTATGCTCAATTTTACACTCATGGATCAAGAGCAAAACTATACGAGGAGAATTAGTGTTTCACAGGGAAGCTATTCATATATAATTAATTAGAATATTCATTCGCAATCAATTCGTTTACGGGATTTATTTTTGTTATTTTTTTATGGTATCCTATCTTCTTTTTCACATATGCGAGAAAGACAAGATGGAAAATTGCAGTAGTTTCGTCAACTTAAAAAATCGCTTGAATTTTGTGGACAGTACAGTTGCAAATATATCATCTTCTCCGTCGTTCCCTCATTACTGAGGATCGTGGCCACTAGACAACAGTTTGCCTACGAGGCACCTCCGCTTTGAGCTGTCTTTTGCAAGGGGGGCCCAGATTATATAGACCCTTTTGTTACTTCTTTGATGAAGTCGTTCCATCGGGCTGGTGATTCTCTGCTTCTTCTTCCCTCCACTTGACCCCCGGAAAGCATTTTCTCCAGATTCTCTGGGTTTCTCCTGGCAACATGACCGAAGAACTGCAGACCCTTTTAATGCATACGGTGGAGAGTCTCACTTGGATGCCGAGTTCTTCCAGGACAGATTTGTTGGTGCGGAGTGCTGTCGCCCCACATCTCCAGTGCATCGATTTTAGTGCGTATACGAGCCTTCAGGGTCCATGTCTCCGATGCATAGAGAAAGATCGAGAAAACCAGAGCTCGAACCAGCCAGACCTGAGTCCGCTTACTTATACCCCGATTCTTCCACAGTCTTTCTAGCTTGCTCATGGCCGACCTTGCCATCCGGCTTATGACCGGCTTGCAAATATATAACGATTTGCAAAAGGTGTCTGAATTTGAATTGCAAGACGGGAGGGCGTCTTGAAATTCAGTATACTTATTGAGGATGTCCCACATCGACTATTAAAATGAAACACTGATATAATCTTTATCTGCACCTGCCATGCTTTTGTCTGCAACTCTTTTGTACCCAAAATTGTGCAAATTATGTATCGCCATAGCATTGTCGATGAAAATTAGTAAATAAATGATTAATAGGTAACTGTTCAGCTGAACTAACCTTGGTCGAGTGGAAATCTTTATTTAATATAACTTTATTATTTATTACTTGTAGGTGACAACATTATGACTGCGATTGCAGTGTCGCGCGATTGCGGCATGGTACCACAGCATGAAAAAATCATCCTGATCTCTCACAGCATGCCGCAGAGCATCAATAATATCGGTGATCATTTGAACGGATCTGGAAGCCAGCCTCAGCTTCACTTCGAGGTGCTTGGCGATACTCCTAATTCCTCTAAACCGGAAATCAACAGGTGCACCTTATTTCTAATTTTCTGACGTCCCTAACTTGTAAGACGCACAATTGAAAGCTAGATACAAAGTGACAGTTTCTTATTTAAGAAAGTTAGCAAGATAAGACGAAGATGTATAGTACAAGCTTGATATTCTGCTGTTTGGTAATCTGACAACTAAAGCCGGCTTTCATTTTAAATTTAGAAATATTTTCGCTGTGTCAAATGAGACTTTTCGAGGATGTAGCAACTACCGTTGTCCAGGGTAGACTGTCTACCCTGTCTACCCTGGACAACGGCGGTTTTTATAGCCTCTCTGCTAATGCATGTTTAGTAGCAGGGCAGATAAAACAAACTTCAGAATTGATGGAATCAGTCAATCAATCTTCAAATATTTTTTTCATTTTATTTTCAGATCTGTTTCAATTACCCTTGCCAATGAGAAATATTGTTTCGCCATGGATGGCAAAACTTGGAGCGTCATAAGACAGCATTATCCGGATTTTGTGCCCAGAATAGTCGCTAAAGGTAAAAAAATATATTTTATTCGCTAATACCTGATGGAAAACATAGCCAGGAGGGTAGGACAGAGAAAGAGTTTTCTTGATTGCTTGAGAAATTCGTGAGATGACCACTCAGATGTTAATTGGTTTTAATACGAAATTTAATAATTTTAGTGAAAGGACAAATGCTGTCGGGCATTTGCTGCAGGGATGCAGACCAGGTGCATACAAACTTAGAACATTTGAATAGAGAGCAATAAACTTTTGCCTTAACATTTAATGCAGCTTACGTGTTCGATTTCATACAAAATTGTGAGACACTGTCTGGTCATTAATTGTTATTATATTGTGTCATAAATGTATCTCGCCCCCTCCCCCCCCCCCCTTCACTGCATTTTGGGTGACGGGTCACTTCACGTGAAGGGGGAGGCCCTTCACTGCATCTTTATAAGTTTATTGCCTTTTTAATTTATGTTTCATTTTTCGCTGGATTTTAATTTTAGATACACGTGATAAAAGCGGCTTTTATAATATTTTAATACCAGTTTTATTTTTACTGCAAAACTTTTTTTCCATTAGGTTAAGGTTAGCTGTAAGATATTGCTTCAATGCAATAAACTCGTTGAATTGTTTCATCAATAAAGCATTTTTACCAAGGAAGGAAATCGGCATTCTTAGAGTTATTCATTCACATATGCAGCACAAATGTGCTGTTAATAACTACTAACATTTAAATATCTTCTAAGTAGCTAACGGAGTTAAATAACTCTTCTTTTCGATTCATCTACCTACAATTTGATGACCTCGCGCTACGGATGGAATCGCGTTACTAGAACTTTAATTATGCTTAAAACTCGTGTTAGACCTGTTTTATTTATATAATTACTATTTTTCTACTGTAGGAACGGTGTTTGGTCGCTTCGGTCCAGATCAAAAAACACAGCTCGTCATCGCTCTTCAGCAGTTGGACTACGTTGTGGGAATGTGTGGCGACGGTGCAAACGATTGTGGGGCTCTGAAGGCTGCTCATATTGGCATCTCACTGTCACAGGCAGAAGCATCAGGTTTGTTTTAATGCTTCTTTGTTCTCCGTTTAATTTTCACTCTGTTAAAAAACTTACTGCAATATTTATGTCAACAGAAGTGTTCCATGCTGTTTATGTGGACATAGTGAAGTAAGAAAATTTTGAAAGAGGCGATTAATAATAATATAGGCATTGATAGATTTTAAATTGATCAAAAAAGACCTAATGCTATTTTGATTTTACCTAATGAAATTACAAAGGTATTTTATTATAATACTTCTCTTAGATTTGTAAAGCGCATCGTAGCAGTTAGTTGATATATTATATAATTTACATTCTTTTTATTTCCAGTTGCGGCTCCGTTTACTTCCAGAATCCAAGACATCACTTCCGTAAAACAGCTGGCATTAGAAGGTCGTTGTGCCCTCAGCACTTCTTTCGCTATCTTCAAATACATGGCTCTCTACTCTCTCATACAGTTCTTCACGATACTTATCCTCTACAATGTAAGTACACAAGGCCTTAGAAATAAAAATATCCATAAAACGCTGTTGACCAGGTGTCTTACTAAACGCGTTAGGGTTGTTGACCGCCTGATTTGTTCGAATCCAGTACTTTGAGAAATAAACGTATTTTAAGCTACCTTTAACTGCACAACGCGTAAACAACAGTTTCAGAGATAAGTAGTATTTTTACTCAGGTCAAGCAATGGACGGATATTGAATACATTCTAGTTGACTTTGTTTCAATTCAATTAATTTTATCATAATTTCATTAAATAAATGTGATAGGTCATATTATATTACTTAGATGTTGCTACATGCTACATGCTATGTTATAAAAAAGAATTATTTAATACAATGTTTATTTTTTTACAAATAAATGCTAAAGTCGAGTCGCGATTAAGTCAACGCTATTTCTTGATTTGCGCATCACTACAAATAATGAACTGTCATGTCGGCCGGCCCCGAATCTAACTCGTTTCTTTCATTTGTGACTTTATGTTTAAAATCTAAGTCGTCGAGAATAAATGGATTAAAACGCAGTCTATAGATCTTCTGACGACGCACACTTCTATTTGCCAAGCCTTTGGCGGCAAACAGCCTATCCAGGTTCTCCATATCATTAATTTCTTCAAGCCGTAAAGCTTCCATATCGTTTCAAGATATGGAAGCTTTTCGAGTATGCGAGTTTGCGATATGCGAGTTTAACCCCTCAAGCCCCGATTGGCCGATATCGGCCACAACATTCAGCGTGACGGCCCCGTTTTAATTTTATTTTAATTTAATTTGTTTTATTTTATTATGTTTTATTATGTTAATATGTTTCATTTTGATTATGGGTAGGTACAGTGGTTTGGCAGTAATTAATGATTTGGTGAGACAGTGTCATAATTCAATTTTTTTACTAATTTTTACAAAATTTTTTTGGGACAGCAACTTGTCAATCGGCTGAGGGGCCGAGGCCTGAAGGGTTAATGAATTATTATGAAAATTTAAAAAAAAGACCGGTTACGACTACCTGATAAATTGTCAGATGACAACCAAAAGGCTACCTTTACTTTCAAACCCGAATGCACAAAACCAAAACGTCAAAATATCAGCTGTTTGTTGAGTTTCAGCCATTTTACTTGTCTAAAATGCCCTTAAACTAGACCTGTCTACTGGTTAACGGCATTTCATGCGCCATACATTGCCTGGCTCAATGATTTGTTCAACAGCTGATCAACACTCGGTTAAGCCTAAACGACGTTTATTTCTCACATTATTTTTTGCAAATATGTCCTATGGTGACATGTAACGGAGAGCCGAACTGTTACTTTGAGCTGAGAGGGAATGGACACATTTGTGCGTTTGGCGGTCCAGGTTATTCAGAGCATTGTTAGTCCATGCGCCTCGTAGAGGCGGAATAGTAACCTGAAATTACAGTCATCTAGCCATATCTAAGAGAGATTATTTTGTTTACAGTCCTATTCAATCCTAGGCAACATGCAGTTCCTGTACATTGATCTAATTGTGACGACATCTCTGGCGATTTCCATGGGCCGGGCTGGACCTTCTACCATTCTCGGATCCCGAGAGCCTCCAGCTTCCCTAGTCGGACTTAACACCACGGTTCCATTGATTCTGCAAGTGCTCCTGTGTCTCGTTATGCAGATCGTGGCGCTAAAGACGCTCTACTTGCAGGAATGGTGAGTATCTTTATTTTTATACATGAAATTAAATAAAAATTGTGACGTCCGCTAGTAGTTGGGTTCAGAGCTGCAAAAAAAAAACAAACTCGGCCGCTTGCTTTTTTAATCAATCGAATTTACATAAATAATTATACAACATCGATATCATGTTTTGTAACTTATTGCTCAATCTAAGACTATTATTTCATCTTATTTATAATGTCAAACAACTGCAATAGTCTTCGAGCTCATCATAAACTTATATCGGAAAATACTTCATGCAAACGAGACAGAGCAGTGCGTTACGGAATGTAAAATGAACGATCGTATCTTATCCCTCACAAAATCTACCTGCCGAACGTAAAACCATCTGAATTAATTTGAATACATTTCGTCCGGTCTTAGATTATGCCGCTATATGTTCGATTTGTAGTTTTATACTGGAAAAGTGTCTCGCTCGCATGAATTAATTCCGATTATAGTTAGAAGAAATGCAATAAAATAAAAATAAAATAAAATACAAACGGAGCTGCCGTGGAATTCACCGACCAAAAATCGGGCCCATCATATATAATTATTATACTTCTGGGAGGTGAAGGGTGGATTCCGGACTAACGACCGGCGGTGGTAGGTTTTATTGCAGTAGGCTTTTTAAGGGAATATATTACAAGAAAATTTTTGAGATCCACCGATCGGCCTTTTGCAGTGTATTTTTATTTTATTAATATATAATATAAGAGTAACACGATTAATTATTAAGTAACAAGGGATAATTCATGAAAGAAACGATATTGTAAGTATTTATATACAAAATTGACCAAAAAGGTGCGACGCCATTTTCGCGTTCGAAAGGCTGGCTTCGAAAGGTTAAGCATGAGTGTCTTAAACTCCTTCATTTCTTGCTTAAATAGGTTCCGACCTGTAGAGGGCGGCGCAGATGTTGAAGAGGTCGTCTGCTGGGAGAATACAGTTCTTTTTTCGGTCAGCTGCTACCAGTATTTAATCTTGGCCGCCGTGTACTCCAAAGGAAAGCCATTCAGGGAGCCTTTTTGTTCGAATTGTAAGTAATTTTATGGCATTTCTTTCTTTTTATATAAAGAAATCTATTGAAAATGTTATTCCTATCTCACCGTTTGAATTACCATAAATACGGAAGTGGGATAAGTAGGGTTTCCCGGAAAAAATAGCATTATTCCCAGGAATTCCTGGGAGTTAAAAATTTTGCAAAATATGTATGTATGTACGCCTGTTCCTTATAGGGAACTACAAATTTTATCTGAAATGTGCCACGATAGATTTATGATAGACGGCGACCGAGCGGCATATTGTCGATCTATATGTGAGACCTCTTACTCTACATGCCAAAATTTCAAATTTGCGTTTTTTATTGTTATTGGTATAAAATCATGTTCCGTATTACACTACTTAACTCTTTGACAGTTTTAATCATTATTACAGTAAACTAATATTTTTTTGAAATTTTGCCCCTTTTACACAACTAGAAAAAAGATGTCATGAACGATGTTACTCAGTTCTTTCCATGTCCTGAAAATTTTGTTTTTTGGTGTTCTCACATGTGGAGCGACGATATGCGTCACTTTTTGGGTTCTGGAGGCTGATTAATATTAATAACAATAATGTAATCTTGAAGCAGGCGCGTTTCAAAGAGTGTGTGGCCGATGCGCGCGTCATCTCAAAAATGAGTTTAAGTTTATTAACGTAAATTGACTATATTTTTCTTCCGGTACATAAACTGATCTGCCTATTTCAATGGACCATCGGAAATATTTGGAAACTTATAAGAACATCGGAAATATTCGGAAGCTATCAGATTAGCCTGTCATTTGTGCATAAGTTATTATCTAAAACCCGTATTGCAAACTGTCGGCGGCTGCTTTTTAAAATTTATGTATTTTTTTGTTTACAGTTTATCTAGTGTTCACTCTTGTGATTTTGACTGTCTTCACAACGCTGCTGATGATGAGTCCTTGGGCTGCCTTTGCCGAATTCTTCGAACTCCAAGTCTGGGACTGGGAAAAGCTCGAGGAGGACTATTTCCGCATATATTTATTGATCATTCCGCTCATGCATCTAGTCATTGCTGCACTAATTGAGGTGAGATTCACTATGTATATTTCTTTACTATCAGTCTAATGTTTCTCACTCTGAAACTTTACATAAATAATACACTCCAGAATGTATAATAAAATGTAAGAGTAAGTCATATGAAATTTCCACAACAATCTAGGAACCAGAATAAAGCTATTTATGTATTATCCAAGGCATTATCAAAGGCAAGATTGCTGGAAAGAGAAGCGCCGGCAGGAGGCGGCATTCATGGCTAAGGAACCTTCAGAACTGGTTTGGCTGCAGTACCACCTCGGTGTACAGAGAAGCAGCCTCTAAAGTGAATATAATTATGTTGTCGAACCTCCGATAGGAGTGGAACTCGAAGAAGAAGATGTAATATCTCCCAGGTTCTGGTCCACATATGAGATAATGGCTACTCAGTTTACATGTATTTTATCGACTTTGAAAAGGCTTTCGATAAACAAGATGGTTGTTATTCTCTAACATGTGAGAATATAGTGGAAAAACACATAGTTGTAATCGCTAATACAGCCAACTCTACTCTCTATCTGATAAGGAAGTCTGATCTGTCAATAGAGGTGTTGATAAAGATCTACAAGTATGAAATCAAAGAAAATCGCGGGCATTTGCCATTATAAATAAGATAAAAACGGATTTACCGCGTGAAATTTGTAACACCCGATTTATCGGCGATTTTGCAAGCGCCGTTGTCCAGGGTAGACCTGAGTCTACCCTGGACAACGTTGGTTGCAACTTTGGCGAAATGCATGCAAGTTTAATGGACAAATGCAAGTTGAATGGACATGTCTCGTTAAATGGCTATGAAGAATGGACAAACCGTCTCCAATGCTGTGTCGCTTTCTAAGGCATCTAGGTGAAAGCAAACAATATGGAGTTTTAATTTCAATTGAATAAAAAAAATATCAAAAATTCAGTCTCATAACATTATTTACACAACTCATATGTCTTGTTGCATTCAATTGACAGTATTCAAATGCAATTCCGTTAATCCGATTTTTTTTTCTTCAATTTATTTTGTAGGCGGGCTTAGCGGATACTTACTGGTTTAAGGTGGTACTCCGTACGCTGACTCCAAAGCAGTTGCAGAGTAAAAGCAAGTATAAGACAATTATCAGGCAGATGGAAGGAAAACACTGGCAAGATTCACTCAAATCCCAGTTAGACTGCTGACATTCGCCATACAATCTCCTATTATTTAAGTTACTTAAGGGAACTGAATTGTTGTTTTGCTGACACTTTATTATATCGGTGTCCGGGAGTATTTCTTGGTGGGGGTGGAGTTGTCTCCTTAAGTTTATTAAAGTTTTCGTATTATTGCGAGATTCAGATACTAATGTGTGGAATATTCCGTTAACTTTCTTTAAGGTGTAATTTTTTTATTATTTAAGAGACAACTTCATTTCTAAGTGTTTCCGCTTTGTTCCTTATTTTGTTATTTGTTGTAAAGGATCCGAGAGAAACAACCCAAGTTTTACACATTGAATTTTTAGCTATAACAGAAGTTTGTGGACAGCCTGGAATGCTGTAAATGAATATTATTGAAAAGTGTTCTTTAAGTAGCATTTCCAAACTGACTGAAAATAGGTAGACTAAACCATTACTTGAGCATACATATATAGTGCTGGATATTTGTATTTGAAAATTTTGGATAATATTGCAAATTTACAAAACTTTTTTTAAATAATCGAGAAAGCATCAGATTGGATTCTGGAGATCGATTCGGTCTATAAGCAGTATCAATTCCCTGAAAGTCTCAGTTGCACAGCCCTCTGTCCAGATATAACTCTTTGCTCCCTATCTCGGAAGATGGTTCTTGTTGAAGAATTAACTTTTCGATGGGAATGAAATATCCCAAATGGCAAGGGTACAAATTAAATAAATACCATGATCTCGAAAATGCCGCTACCTGGAACGGGTCCAATGTTCACCTTTTTCGCAGTGGAAGTTGGCGCTCGTGACCTGCCAGCCAAATCTGTTTCAGAGGTGTCCTAAGATTTTGGTCTCTCCAGGAAAATAATCAACTCCTTAGAAAAACATCTAACTAAAGCTACGATTTCCGCATCTCAAATTGAAGGGGGATTGAATGACTGGTAAGGTAGACGCTCGCATATGGCAAGATAGCTGTCTTATACCTACCTCAGCCGGTCGTTGATTCGGAGTCCACGGCTCACCCCTCAGAAGTGTAATAATTGGGCCCGACTTCGGTCCGTGGATTCCATGCAGCTCTGTTTAATTTATATGTTATGAACTGAATTGACTGAACTTATTGTTTGATAGAACCACTTTGGTGTTCATGATAGCGTTTTCTGCGGATGAATGCATTACATGCATCATTTTTGACCTGCGGGATTCGCTGCCATTCGAAGACATGCCTTGAGCGCATCATAACTATGGTGTTTTTAGTGTATACCCTAGCCTATAAAATACTCCAAATTGAAAAAATCCACTTGATTGGCTTCTGGTGAATATGGTAGCCATTCTCCCGAAGAAGTGTTTGATTTTCAAGGGCCTTATGGGAAGGTGCCGAGTTTGCTGGAATGTCCATGTCCTGTTTCTAAATTGTTATCCTCAAATGGAGATATCCTTCTAAAACTGGAGATCTGGGGGCAAGGCTGCCCGCTGGGTACCTTTTTCTCTAACGGGCATGTTGACTTAGCTGGACGGTAGGTTTGTATTCGTCTCTAAGTCTTCTACACTCACCTCACGGGAGATAGAACGATCATTATCGTTAAAACTTCCTGAGTGACGGGTTCGCCCATTGTAGTCGACACCTTTAAGTGTTTAAGTGCCCATGATATCAAAGCTTCTTTTAATAACTTTTCGAGATACACGGTTTTGTTAACCTTGACACCCTGGTCGATGAAAACGAGTGGGGAGCGACCTTCAGCAGTCACTGCAGCCCAAACCATGACAAGCTGATCCTTGCTTTTTGACGCCTAATCTTTGCTTGAGATTATCGTTTGATATCTCTTTCACCAAACACTCTCATTTTGCTTGTTTACTTACTACTTGCAAATTTTTTCATCTGAAAGACGATGTTTGGCAAAGCCTCACTCCCAGGCAAGCGTTTCATTGCTTGGGCTCTATCTAAACATACATTTTCCTGTACTGAATTAAGTCTTGTTCATTTTGTACCTTGTTGTTAAGGCTCATTTTTCAATATTTGCGCACACTCTAGTCAGACATATGTTTGCGCTCTACTGCGATTTTGCACAATTCGGCTCTTCATCTTCTGATCTATATCTCGGGAAGTTGCTGTTTGTTTAGGGCCGCCATTATTGCGTTTTGCAATGATTGATGGTGTGATACATTGGTAACATTGACATGCTGCAGTTAGCAGACAAAGCGGAAACTGAATTTCCGCAAAAATATTATTAAATCACTGTCTTGGGTAAACTTAATGGTTGATTTTTTGATATTATCTTATGATTTTTGATAGTATCTTTTGATTTTTTTGATATTAGAGCGAAATACACTCGGGAGCAATGAATCCGGGTCCTTATTAACCTTAATATCGCAGAAACTAAGAATATTAATAAAAAGTATTTTATAGACTATTTAATACTACTCCAATAAAATTAATAAACCTCCATAGTTGTTCAAAGTAATGCCATCAAAAAGATTAAAAACAAATTAAATGATTTTTTAAAAATCTATCTATAAATTCACTGCTTTTCATTGAGAGAAAAAAAACAAGCGTTTCTAGTATTCAATATTCATTATTAATGCGGTAATTATTCAATAAGCTAGCATTCTTAGTCTCTGAGTTATCATGTTGGTTACCCGGATTTTATGCTCCAGAGTGTAATATTGTTAAGTACACCCAGAAGCATAGAAACAAATAAGTGAACTGTCAGCATCAGCGTGATAAGTCAGCGTGCATTCCATATTTGAATATAAAAAGAAGTTAGTAGCACTCCGTCTACCTACTCGTTACTGTTAAAGTAGTTTTTTTTTTAAACTTCTGTTCTCGCTATTATTTCAGTGGGCAATGATCAGTTCTTTGGCTGTCATATCCATTCGTAAGTTTACATTGTGACATATCGTATTGGCACGCTTTCAACTTTAAATTGCAATAATGTATACGGCAATCATATGTTATATAAATATTGTTAAGTTTCACAGCCAAAGTAGAGGGTTTTTTTAATTGAATAGTCATAGTTGTTAATTTATTGGCGAAAGAATGTAAAAATGTATACATTTTAAAATGGTAAGTCGTCCTACGCGGTATTGTTTGCATGTATGCAAATATCTTTTTTTGTGTCTTGTGCCTACATGTTGGCATTTTTGCAACCGACATGATACTGCATACAACTGGTTATTAGGTAATTATATCGCAAGCATATATCTAAAAAGAACAGTTATAATTGCAATAATAATGATTTTTGGGTCTAGATATCGTTGTTTTTGTGTAATGATAGATAATTCAAACTATTTTTTTTTCATTAAATGAATCGGAGGCAAAACAAACTTAATGGATCATTACTTACTTCAACGGAAGTACTTATTTCTATTAGGTTTAATAGTTTTTTATATCCTTAGTGCATATTTTAGCATTTTATTTTTATAACTTATTTTTTTTAGATGGTAACATAACTTGTTAAAAATTTTGCTTATTAACTAAGGCCAAAACTAGTCTCTTAGAAAATCCATATGAAGCTGAATACCGCTTTATATTTTAAAAATAAATAGCAAATGTGTGTTTTTTACATCTAGGTTTGTACATAATATATACTTACTATTGCATTATGAGGCATTTTTCATAATATACATTTTTCATAATATAAATTAATTGGAAAATACGGTGATATCTCAGTAATCCGCATGATATCGGACCAGAGCACTGCCGGATTACTGGAAATCACTAATATTGACACATATAAACAGCAGAAGCTATGTTTTATTGTATACATATATTATGTAATACTGTATTATTGCACTACATTACATACACACAATTAAAGTGTGTTTTCTGTTTTCCGCATACTTTTCACATTATTTTTTTCTTTTAAAGAAAGCCTTTATCTTGTCACTGTTCTTCCTTATGTTGTGAAATGTAGCTTAACCAACTCCATACATATTTTTTTAGCAAGACTAACTAACATTTTACCCTTTTCAAGTCATTTCACAATCGTATTTTTATCAACAAGTGATAATGTTTTATGTATACGAGTAAAAACTTCTTATTACTGGCAGGGCTGGAGAAGTGAAGTGTCGGATTAAAGTGAAGTGCCGGATTACTGTAATTGGAATATAATATATTAGAAAACCATAAAATACTGAATTAAAAGCATGCACTCCTGTTTTAACAATGAATGTGCCGAGCCCTCTACCTTTGCTTTGATAGCAGATTTTGCCCTTGTACGTATAGAATTTACCAGGTTTTGGCAGCTTCCTTTCAATTTGCCATCATGGAAGCAAACACGAAGCAATATCTTGTTGAGTAATACCACCACCACTGAGATAGACCTTGTGTAGCTCAGGTATCATACGGGTTGATAGGATTTCAATATACTGGTCTGATTCCATCATCCCATTAACTGCTGTGGCGCCAAAAAGGCAGATTGGTCTTTTGCTGTGGTTGACAGTTCGGCTATCCTCCATATGTATTATATAAATATATAATATACATGAATAACAAGATTAATTAATTATTAAATAACAAGAAAGAGTATAAAAAACGATTTTATTAGTATTTATACACAAAACCTACCAAAAAAGGTGCGACGCCATTTTTGTGAAGGCTGACTTCCGAAAGGTTAACTGGCACAAATGGGCCAGTGCCATGATAGAAGCAATCCCAAAACATCTTCCTGAGAGGATGTTTTACTCTTTGTTCTTAGTGAGCAGTAGAAATGAATTCGCCATATGATCTATACGTGAATGACACGACATTATTGGAGATAAGAACTTTTCTCGAGTCTTCCGCTGTCCAGGCTGGTATTTCATGGCCCAACCTAGATGATTCTTCGTCATGGCGTTCTACACTATTTTTCGGTGCGTCAAATAAGTATGTTCAGGAAGCGTAAAAATACATTCGCATTTTCCAGGCATGATATCCATATTTAAAATTCTTCCAAATTAAGCAAAGGCCGATTGAGAGGTGGTAATTACCATGGGCGAACCCGTCTCACCAGGAGTTATAACGACCTTGTGTCGTTCTGTATCCCATGGAGAAGACTTTGAGGATATATGCAATCCACATTCGAACTACGCCAGCAGCCCATTAAGAGTCCAACACCTTACCGCGAGGCACTGGGAAGTGCCAACAGCTGGCTTCCTCACACCCTTACTACCAGATTTGGACAATATTCTCCAACCTTCAGTCTGATCACAGATTTGACGTTTCTTGCGCGGCCTTAACCTGACGTTTGCGGGGTAATTCAGAATGAATTTGCCCATCAAGCTCACTCGGGGTCGGGTGGCCAACCGATCGTTTCGAAAACGGCTGGCATCAGGTCAACAACCCCCCTGCTTAAGAAATGTTTGTTTCCAGACTCCCCTTGTTATACGCCAGAGTGCAGTAGAGTCAATGACTGAAGAATACCAATATTCAGATTAGTCCCTCTTCGAGGAGGCTACTGGATGAGAGCTGAGCCGTGAGTTGCGGCAACCTAAGAAAACATAGACAGGCCATCTGGCCCAAGCTACACGGAACCATTAGGAATAACCAGGCAGAAGGACCAGTAGGGCGGTGTCCACTACAACGGGCGAACCCGTCACCCCAGTCTGGTATAACGATATGTGATCATTCTTTCAGCCGTAGGATGAACGTAAAAGACTTAGAGAAGGCGCTTTTGACAAAACCATGCACAACAGCATAAACCACGCCCTACAGGAACTTAAGGTGGAACCAGTCACCATAAAATGGATTACGGAGCTGGTTAGCAAAAGGGCGGTCCAGATAGTGATGAATACTACCACAAGAGCAAAGGTAGTTAAAGGATGCCCCCAAGGGGGGGTCCTATCACCACTTCTATGGAACATAGTAGTGGACAGCCTCATAAAAACACTAAATGAAAGGGGCTACACTACTATTGGTTATGCCGACGACCTAACAATAATGATAAATGGAAGCGCAGAAAACATGTTATGTAAAGTCATGCGCTCAGCTCTGCAGATAGTAGAAAAATGGTGTGACGAACATCAATTGTCAGTAAATCCGAAAAAGACAGAACTTATCCTCTTCACCAACAAGAGGAAGTTACCAGAACTACAAGTACCAAAATTATTCAACACCAAACTCTCCCTATCAAATCAAGTGAAATATCTGGGAGTCATCCTTGATAGTAAACTAAACTGGGCGAGTCATATCGAGGCCAAAGCAAAGAGGGCCTGCCTAACTTTTTGGCAGTGTCAAAGACTAATGGGGAAAAAATGGGGTCTCAACCCAAAAATCACACTCTGGCTATACACATCAGTCATCAGGCCCTCGCTGACTTATGGATCAGTTGTATGGTGGCCCAGAACACAACTGACCACAGTAAAAGCAAGACTCCAGAGACTACAACGCTTAGCGTGTGTAGCAGCCACTGGATGTATGAGAACCACACCATCGGCCGCACTAGAGTACCTCCTAAACATGAGACCTCTGGACCTTGTCATCCAAGAGGAGGCTAGGGCAGCCGCTCTAAGACTAAGAGCAAATGGACTGTGGAAACAAAACACAGAAACACCACACTCAAAAATTCTGAAACGGGCTTTAGAAGAAATTCCTCTTCTGGACGCACCCATGGACAGAATAATATGCCATCATGTCTTTGATCGTAGATACAATATCCAACTCATTCCAGAACCAGCAGATCACTCTGGTACGAATGAAGTAAGGATATACACAGACGGCTCCAAAACCACTCAAGGTACAGGAGCCGGCGTCTTCTCAAATGATCTAAACATCAAAATGTCAACTACCCTAGGCAACTTAAATACGATCTTCCAAGCAGAATGCATTGGCATCACCAGAGCAGCACAGGCAGTCGCAGCCAAAGATGTCGGAGACGTAAGTTTGAAATTTGTCTCCGACAGCGCCTCCGTGCTACAAGCGCTAGCAAATAATACGATAACCTCAGCCCTCGTACTGGAATGCCACAATGCACTTCAATGCATTGCAGGGTCAAATAAAGTGACCCTGCAATGGATTAAAGGGCACAGTGACTCACTGGGCAATGACGCGGCGGACGAACTGGCCAAAAGGGGATCAAAGGAAATAGTATATGGACCGGAACCCTTGATGCCCATTCCCCAGGCCCAAATAAAAACATGGCTACGCAGGAACACCGAAGAAACCCACCTTACAGAATGGAAAAAAAACGCAGGATGCAGGCAAACAAAGAACGCGGTTCCGGAAGCGTCCAAAAAACTTGCCCGCAACCTCACCAGATTAAAAAGGGACAAAATCCGTAAAGTCATAGGTACTATGACAGGCCACTGTCCCCTAAACAAACACCTGTTTACCATAGGTGTGACAGACAGCCCTCTATGCAGAGGATGCATGGAGGAAGAAGAAACGCCACAGCATGTGCTCATGGAATGCAGGAGCGTGGCAGAGCAACGGGCAAAAATACTACAATCTCCAGCATCTCTCCCGGAGGCCTGTAGCAACCCAAACAGGCTGCTAACCTTCTGGGACAGCCTGGGTTGGCTGGAGTAACATAAATGGAAACATGAGCCACGCACAACGGCCCAATCAAGAGGCCAAGTGCGGGAAAAAGCCCAGCCAAACTAACTAACTAAGACTTAGAGACAAGACAATCTACTGTCTAGCTCCGCCAACAAGCCCGTTAGTGGCCAATGCCTTACGGCGAGGCACCGGGAAAGGTAAACAGCGGGCAGCCTCGCCCCCTAACTACCAGTTTTAGTAGGATATCTCCGTCTGGATTTAACCTTCAGGATACCTCCGTCCTCCCGACTGGTAACAGATTCGAAGTTGCTTGCGTGGCCTTTACCTGTTGTATTAAAGTGGTAATTCAATTTGAATTTATTGCGGACCTGGGCATCTTTGCCCGTAGTGCCACACGGGATCGAGTGGCCCAAGGTCCTCTCAAGACTGGCATGACAACAGGTCAACATCCACCCCTTCTGCTTAGGAGACAGTATATTTCCAGTCTCCAGACTCCAATTAGTCAGAGTGCACAAACGATCCGTGAACAAAATAGATCTTATGGCCCAAGCTGCACGAAACTATTCACTACCCAATCAAAACACCAGAATGACCAATTAAAACACTTTCAATCTACAGTTCACAATTCAAAACAACTTCTCGTGCCTAGAAAATGTATTTGTTTGATAAAATAAAACAGTATAAAAAAAAATTGACTGGAAAGAACGTATTATTTTAAAAATGCACTTATCAATTCGCTTTGTACTGAACAAGTTTTTTTTAATCTTTGAGAGACCTATTGTAAGTATGCCTTACTTCAGATTGTTTATATAGATTTTGAAAAATATTTATTGTACCTATCTAAGTAGCATTTATTTGATAGCATTGTTGTATGAAATAAAGAAATCTTATACAAAATGACTTTTTTTGTTTTATTTTCGGTCTGTGTATCCTCTATCAGGCAATTTGTGACATTTACAGTACCGATCCTGCATAAACCGTGTGGTCGATTTTAAAATCTGCACTAAATTCATATTTCTATACTATCCCTAAGGAGTGGATGAAGCACAGTGGAAACGAACAAACCTGAGGCAATGGCAATTAGGGATAAAAACTAATATTAACCCTTTCCGGCGCGGTCGGCGTTGGCCGAGGAGTCTTAAAATGGCACTAAAATTCGTTAATACAAAATTTCGCAACGGCTATGACCGTATATATTTTTGGTATGTAAAAAGCATTACAGAATATAATGTCAAGTAGGTGGAAGATGACATTTTAGTACCACCTGACAGTTATACGCGGTGATGAATAGCAGTAGTAGTAGTAGTAGATGGAGTGGGGGGCTTGTTTCCAGCCCTTGATGTCACCTAGATCTGTAAGGTCTTTTGTAACTACCCACTGTGTGGTTAGGTCAATGGTCAGCTAGTAGCCCGGTACTTCTTACCAGTCCAAGTAGGTCACTGACCTTCAAGTTGGGCAGATCGCTGGGTTCGAGAAAGGCTCGTCCCAGTAAACTGTGTCTTTTGGCGGCGAGCCCTGGACAGCGGCCAACAATGTGTATGCTGTCTTCAGGTTCCTCGCCACATATTCGGCAATCCTTACTCTCAGTCAAGCCAAGGTTGAATAGATGAGCTCTAAGGGTCGTGTGTCCGGTGAGGAGACCGATAGTGGTTCTAAGGTTCTTCTTGCTCATGTCAAGTGGGGCCTTGGTTTTCTTCTGTAGTGGTTGCTCCATCATGGCTTTTGCCTGGCGACATCCCTGACTCTGTTTCCAGGAAGCCCGATGTTCCTGCTCCAAGCAGTCCCTGATGATTTTCTTACCTGTGAAGGGGACCCCTACAGCTGGCTCCACTGGGCAATCCAGTGTGCCCAGTTTTGCCAGTCTGTCGGCCTCTTCGTTTCCGGGTATGCCTTGGTGACCCGGCACCCATATTAGGGTGATTTTGTTGGATTTTCCCAATTTGTTGAGCTCCTGCATGCAGTCCCAGACCACAGAAGATTCTGTGGTGGCTTTAGCCAGAGCGTCCAGTGCTGCTCTGCTGTCAGAGCAGATGAGGATTTGTCTGTTTTTTACCTCAAGTCGACTTTGTAGTTTTATGCATTCCAATATGGCAAGTACCTCGGCTTGGAAAACCGTAGCGTATTGTCCAAGGGGGATGCTCATTCTGTGGTTGGTTTTGGGTCCGTACACGCCTGCCCCAAAACGTCCATTTGTTCCTGAGCCGTCGGTGAACCAGGCGTCTGCGTTGTGGCTTTGAAGCCACTGCGGATTTTTCCATTCTTCGCTGGTGGGGATTAGGATTTTATAGGATTTCTCTACCGAATTTTTTTTCCGTAGTCGATCCTGGGTCAGAGTGAATGGGCTTTTGTGGAGGTTTAGCTCAGGATGATTGTGCCCTCCACGCTTCCACTCGCCCAAACACTTCAGTCTGTATGCTGTAAGTCTGGCGGAGTGGATGATGAGCTTGTCCAGAGGCGGGCAGCAGAGTGCCACCTCTAATCCCGCTGTTGGGGTGGTCTTCATGACGCCAGTTGCAGCCCTCAGGTAGTTACCTTGAAGGCTTTTAAGCATTTTTAATGTCTCAAGCTTTTTCACCCTGGACCACCAGACTATTGCAGCATAGGTTAGTCTAGGCAGCAGTACTGCCCTGTAGAGCCATAAGGCGACCCTGGGTTTGAACCCCCAGGTTTTTCCCATGACTCTTTTGCACGTCCACAACGAGGCATAGAAGGTTGTTCTCTTGCGCTCGAGGTGGTGCTTCCAATTGAGCTTTGGGTCTAGATAGACTCCAAGGTATTTGACTACTGTAGCGTATTCTATCTCCTTATCCCAGAGCTTGAGACACTCAACGGGTTCGGGTTTGTATTTTCTGGTGAAAATCATGGCCTTAGTCTTGCTTGGATTAGCGGATAGACCTCTGGCCTGGCACCAGTCTTGGGTGGTCTTAAGTGCTTTGTCCATGAGCTCCTTAAGTATTGATAAGAAGTTTCCTCTGACTACTATGGCCACGTCATCAGCGTAGCCGTAGACAGAGAGGCCTAGGTTTTGTAGATCTGTTAGGAGTTCGTCTACAACGATGCTCCACAAGAGGGGGGAGATGACTCCACCCTGTGGACAGCCCTTGGCAGGGATTCCCGTGATGGAGGTGTCGCCTTGATAGACGGTCAGATTCCTATTTGATAGCATACTCAATATCCAGTCAATAATGGTCTCTGGTATTCCTCGTCTGTGCATAGCGTTTTTTATAGTTGCATATGAAGTGGTGTCAAATGCTCCTTCGATGTCCAGGAATACTCCCAGAGCGTAACCTTTCGCCGCTAACTGTGTCTCTATTGTGCTCACCAGGTGATGTAGGGCAGTGTCCGTAGATCTGCCCTCCCTATAGGCATACTGAGCATCAGCAAGCGGTTGAAGAGCTAGGTGGTTGGTTTTCAAGTAGCCGTCAACTAGTCTCTCCAGTGATTTCAGGAGAAAGGAGGTGAGGCTAATGGGTCTGTAGTCTTTGGCAAAGATGTGGCCGTTCCTGCCTGCCTTTGGAATGAACGTGACTCTTGCGCTGCTCCAGGCATGAGGGACGTGTCTGAGGGCTATGCTCGCTCTGAGTACCTTTGTTAGAGGGCCCAGCAGCTGGCTTAACCCTTTTTGTAGTAGGACTGGGTATATTCCATCCGGTTCAGGTGATTTGTAGGGGTCGAAGGTGCTCACGGCCCATTCTACTGCTTTTGGATTAACTATCTTGGCTGCAAGGGCCCACTCCCTGGGCTTGTGGAGCCTCTTGGAGTTCTCCCCTGCGGCAATTGGGTGTGAGGATTCCTGGAAGCCCGGAAAGTGTGTTTCCATTAGGAGCTTCAAGGTTTCCTTGGTGTCGCTTGTGTGTCCCCCCTCTGGTCGTTTAAGGCATCCCAGCTGGGGGCGGTTGTTAGAGCTGAGGATCTTGTTGAGCCTGGAAGCTTCGGAAGCTGTTTCCACGCTCTCACAAAAGTCCCTCCAGCTTCTTCATTTGGCTTTAACAATGGCCTTGTTGTATTCGTTTCGGGCGTTTTTGTATTCCTCCCAAAGATGTTGCGAGTTAGTGTTGTGATTTCTTGCCCTATTGAAACACCTTCTCAGCGTAAGCCTGAGCTTGGTCAGCTCTGGGTTCCACCATGGGACCTTTTTTGAGAGGTTTTTTTGTTTCAAAGGGCAATTCTGCTCGTAGGCGTCTATAACGGCATTAGACAGTGATAGTGCAGCTGTTTCTAGTTGCTCTTTGGTGTGGAATCGATTCGGAACCGTGGTGAGCTTGATAGCCAGGTCCCTATCGAATCCTTCCCAGTTGGTATTTCTAGGGTTGCGAGCCCACTGAATTTCCATTGAGTGCCGAAGCGTTAGATGGATCTGCCTATGGTCCGAGCCTGAGGGTTCATCTGAGACCCTCCAGTCTTGAACCAGGTCGGCCACTTCTTTTGTGCAGATCATGATGTCCAGTACCTCCTGTCTTCTTGAGTCTATGAAGGTAGGTTCTGTTCCTCTGTTGAGGATGGTGAGTTCATTGCCTAGGATAAAGTCATGCAGGCTTACCCCCCTCGGGTTTATGTTGGAACTACCCCAGCACACGTGGTGGGAGTTCGCATCGCAACCCAGAAGGAGTTGGAGCCCGCGTTGTTTCGCATATGCCACTAGGTTGGTTATATCTTCTTGCGGTGGCAGGTCAGTGGAGTCATAAGGCATGTATGCTGACCCAATGAGTAGATCCACCGTTCTGTCTCCTGTCAAGTTGATTTTTGTTAAAACGACCGTTAGGTCATCGCCGCTGAGTTGTGGCAGAAAAGTGGCTGTGACGCCCTTAGTGACCACGCAGGTCCTGAGTTTCCGAGTCGGTTGGGCCTTATGAATGGTTCCGCAACCTCCTAATCCACTTATAGTATCCCTAACAATCCAAGGTTCTTGGATTAGTGCTATACTTGTCTGCGCCACAGCCATGCTCCTGGTTAATATCGCCGAGGCGCTTTTGCTGTTGTGCAAGTTGATCTGGATTATGGGGACTTTTAGGTGGTTCATTTTGCTGTACCTCCTTCCGTTCCCTCCACTGCGTCCGACTCCTTCCTAGGCTTATTATCGAGCAGCCTTACGGCTTCTGAGCCAGTTCCCCGTCTCCTCATCTGCGCACGAGAAGACGATTGCACCGTCCCTCTCCCAGCTGCCGGTAAAGGATGGTGTTTTAGTGCCAACAGGAATTTCCAGGATGGCGTCCACAATCTTGTCCCGGATGGCTTCTATGTCGCCGGCTTCAAGTTTTTTGTCAGGGTAGCCCCTTATTATGAGGGCTAGCCTGAGGAGTCCTTTTGTGGCCTGGGCGTAAGAACCTTGGTCGGAGACTTTCGGTCTTTTCCCTGTCGCCTGATGGGAGGGGCTTGGGGTGTTTGGCCCTTGTCTGGGGCGTTTAGGAGCCCCAGGGGCCTCTGCAGTCCCGTCCTCCGGCTTAGAGTTAGCACTGGAGGCTCGGGGGTTAGCAGTTAGCCCCTCTCTCATCAGTTTTTTGTAGCGACGCCTTGCGGCGCCGTTATATCTAATGCGGGTTTTGGGTGGGCTTTTTGATGGGCCCGCCCCCGCGTTGGGTGCCTCCTGTGGTTCGCTTTGAGACAAAGCCACCCCCTGGAGTGCTTCAATTAGGTTTGTGTTATTTGATAGGTCCATATAAGTTCCCACGAGTACCGCGGTAGTGCGATTTCACCCGGACAGAGCCGCGTATGACCGGGGCTTGGGTTATACTACCCATTGGTGATGAATAGTAAGAGGCCATGTAGTCCAGTCAATCTACTCCTCCCATGAATTGATTATATGTGGCAATTTCCACTGACTTTATACATACATTACCCATCCGCGCCCGGCTGCAGTCACAAGGGCACTGATAAAGTGTATGCGCCCATACAACATTATACGGCTATCGCTGTTGTGTCTGTTTGCGTGACTCTTTACATGATTGTTTGTGTAGTTTGTAAACCGGTCCGCTGCAGCGCTGTATTACACCACTAGAATTTGAAACGAGGTATAAATAATGCCAAAAGAACGGGCCATACGAGGCTGCCAATGAATATAAACTGCAGTAGCTGCTGTGGCATTTCTGAATGCAAAAAAAAACACGGCTATGACAGTGCCGCCATATCGCAGAGCCTCACAAATGACGATTATGACCGGTCGGAAAGGGTTAACAAATTACCGCCCAAGACTCTCCAGGGAAAACTGGAGGAAAACAATAGGACTACTCACTGGGCACTGCCAACTTAATAAACATGCATACACTAGGGACAGTCGACAACGATTTGTCTTAATGATTTAATTTAATTTGTTTTATTTTATTGTTTTATTATGTTAATGTTTTATTTTAATTATGGGTACAGTGGTTTGGCAGTAATTAATGTTTTGGTGAGACAGTGTCATAATTCATTTTTTTTACTAATTTTTACAAAAAAAAATTGGGACATCAACTTGTCAATCGGCTGAGGGGCCGAGGCCTGAAGGGTTAATAATAAATAAATATTAAATAAACATTGGTTTTTTCTTTGGTGTACCTCTATAATTTCTTGATTTGGTAGGTGTACCTTGAACACAAAAAGTTTTCAGAACACTGCCTTAGGGAATGGATATATTAGTTCAGGTATTATAACTGATTGGAAGCGGTATGAAATTTGTGGATTTCTCGTAGCTCGATCTATTTTAGTCTTCTCTGGAGTTGATATAAAAGATATAGATATCACAGTTGTATTCTTAGAAGGTGCAGTATTATTAGTGTTTCTAACATAAATTGTTCCCTGTGGTGAAAACCGGGAAGTGCTCGTTTGTCCGACAAAATCGGCATTTACTTCTACTGCAGGATCTGATGCGTGATGGTCCGGGTTACTTTCGGACACGTCCAAAGGTACACGTCAAAGTTCGTCCGATGGTGCAAGCTTCTACCTATTTTGTTAGAATTTTTAATTATCATGCTACAAAAAAAAATCACCTAAAATGAAAGTTTCCCAATTACTTATATAAGCTTTCTTGAATTGGGCGATTACATAATGATTTATTTAATTAGAAAAACAAAAAAGTTGGCTTTTTGTATAAAAAACTTTAACCCCTAGAGCCTCGATTGGCCGATATCGGCCACAAAACGATACAGCATGACGGCCCCGTTTTAATTTTATTTTAATTTGTTTTATTTTAATTTGTTTTATTTTATTTTGTTTTATTATGTCAATATGTTTTATTTTAATTATGGGTACAGTGGTTTGGCAGTAATTATTTTTTTGGTGAGACGGTGTCATAATTCATTTTTTTTACTAATTTTTACAAATTTTTTTTGGGACATCAACTTGTCAATCGACTAAGGGGCCGAGGCCTGAAGGGTTAACGGTCTTTCTAAACACACTTTCCTAGACACCAGTGAGCATTGTATAAATCAGTGTTGCTACATACCAAAAACAATGTTAGACTTCTCTTCTTCTCCGTCGTTCCCTCATTACTGAGGATTATGGCCACTAGACAACAGTTTACCTACGAGGCTCCTCCACTTCGAGCTGTCTTCTGCATGGCGGGTCGCAGATTGTATTGACCCTTTTGTAACTTCTTTGATGCTGCCTCTGTTTCTTCTTCCCTCCACTTGACCCCCGGAAAGCATTTTCTCTAGATTCTCCGAGTTTCTCCTAGCAACATGACCGAAGAACTGCAGGACCCTTCTCATGCATACGGTGGAGAGTCTCACTTGGATGCCGAGTTCTTCCAGGACAGATTTGTTGGTGCGGCGTGCTGTCCATGGGATTCCTAGCATTTTACATTAACACCACATCTCCAGTGCATCGAGGTGCATATCCGAGCCTTCAGGGTCCATGTCTCCGATGCATAGAGAAAGATTGAGAAAACCAGAGCTCGAACCAGCCTGACCTGAGTCCGCTTACTTATACCCCGATTCTTCCACAGCCTTTCTAGCTTGCTCATGGCCGATCTTGCCATGTGGCTTCTGCGTGAGACCTCCTTTTCGCAGTTTCTATCGTTGCATATCATGGAGCCCAGAAAGACAAAGTCTTTCACAGCTTGAAGGTCACTCAGCTTGTTGGTGCGTTGCATGGTTCCAGCCCGATCCACAAACATGAGTTTGGTCTTACTGCGGTTCATGTGCAGTCCATATTCCTTGCTTTCCTTCTCCACTCTGCGCAATAGGGTCGCCAACTCAGTTTCATCGGCACCTATGATGGTCGTGTCGTCGGCGAATCTTAGGCTATTGATCCTGAGACCTCTAATGCGAATTCCTCCCTGCCATTCGTCTAGGACTTTTCTCATTATATGTGCGCCTGTTGTTAGATATGTTAAAATAATTAAATTAAAGTATACCAGTTAAGGCAAAGTACTGCTGTCCGATGGTACATGCGTCTAAAGGTACACAACTTGCCCCTATGTGAGACTTTGTAGGCGTAAACAAAACAAATTTACGTTTTTTTGTTATTGTTGTAAAATTACGCTTCGGATCATTTCGTCCATGTCTTGAGGTCTCAAATTACATAGTTTTCTAGTAATTCTCATTGCAGCGGCATCTTGTAGGCATGAGTTGATGACTTATCCAGTGATACCTCTTACTTAGTAATAAATCCTCGCAAACAAATTTTTTTAGTTTTAATCGTTAGTACAGTAAACTAATATTTTTTTTAAATTTTGACCCATTTACACAACAAAAAAAAACATCTTGAGAACTAATTTATTCTGTTTTTTTCCATGCCCTGATAAGTTTGCTTGTTGGCATGTAAGTCTCATATAGAGCGATGACATCTATCAAATTTGAATTTCTGAATATCTGAACTTCTCAAATACAAATTTTTGTTTAAAAAGAAACCAATAAAATTCAAACCTTTATTAGAAAAATAAGTAACAATAATTTGACGTACTGGAGTTACATACATACAATGAAAATATTCGAATTCAAATCAAGTGCATCTACTCGATGTTGTTAGAGGAATAATAAACTTAGGTTAAGGTACTTAAAAATAAAAGACATGGAATGTTGCGGCTCATCTGCAGACATCCTGATGAATTTAAAAAATAAACAAACAAAGGAAAACCACTTCCTAAATGCAAATACTGTGAAAATCAAATGAAAATTATCATAATTGAATCAAAGCAAAATAACGTAAACTTAAAAAATACATCAAGAAATAGACACGTTAATACTTATAGTTGAACTTCATCTGGAATAAGTATTTGACATTGACTTGGGCAATGTCATACACAATATATCTGAGAAAATAGTTAAGGATAAAATTGTCTTATAGTGTGGTTGTCGAAGACTATCACCAAATTGTGAGATAGTTTATAATTTAAACTAAAACCAAATTGTGAGATAGTTTTATTCGCAGATGATACCTCTTTGCTATTCAAAGTAAGTAGACAACAAAATAATTATGACGATGTGAATGATTCTATCTCGAATGTTGTGGAATGGTTCACAGCAAACAATCTGCTACTAAATGAAAAGAAAACAAAATGTATAAAATTCTCACTTCCAAACGTAAAGCAAATAGGGCCAAATATTATAATAAAAAATGAGCGCCTAGAACTGGTCGATTCCACTGTATTCCTTGGTATCACTTTAGATAAAAAGCTACAATGGGGCCCACACATTAAGAAATTGGCCGACAGGCTAAGTTCTGCGGCATATGCTGTAAAAAAAAATCGTAATTTAACAGATATAGACACCGCGAGGCTGGTTTACTTCAGCTATTTTCACAGCTTGATGTCGTATGGCATCTTGCTGTGGGGTCATGCTGCTGACGCTGATAAAATATTTATACTACAGAAACGAGCCATCCGCGCTATTTATAAATTGGGTGCTAGACAGTCGTTACGCGGAAAATTTAAAGAAATCAATATTTTGACACTTGCATCTCATTACATCTATGAAAACTTAATGTATGTGCATACAAATAAAGAACTGTTTTTAAAAAACTCTGATAGGCATGGTGTCAATACTAGAAATAAAAATAAACTTGCTGACCATAAAAGTCGACTCTCCAAAACCACAAAATCATTCAAAGGGCAATGTATACGCTTCTACAATAAAGTCCCAGTAAAAATGCAAAATTTATCTGTGATACAATTTAAGTCATTTATTAAGAAGAAGCTGTACTCAAAGGGCTACTATAAAATAAATGATTATCTAGACGACAAAGACCCTTGGAAATAAAATGGTTACCTCGATTATTAATATCACGTTATATATCACAATAATTTGTTATAATGTCACAATATCTTAATTTTTTATCATTTATGTATGTTTGTACCTATGCATTATTGACGTCAAAAAGTTAAGATTTCGTACTATTTTGAATAAAAAACTTATGATTATTATTATTATGATATCGCGGTTGTTTGACTTTATTAATAGGAAAAACGAATTTACCGCATGAAGTTTGTAGCACCCGACGTTTCGGCGACGTTGCAACCGCCGTTGTCCAGGGTAGACCAAAGTACTGTCAATCGTAATCCGTTGTTCTGCAAGTAGGTGGCAAACTGCCGTTGTTACTCTGCAAATTATAACAGTGGTGAAGTGGCAGGGTCGGTGTGCGCGAATTTTGAAAAACTGCTGTGCACTACACTCACTGTATCCTGAGTCACGACCTTGCGGTCAGCGATGGGCATTGAAAACATTTTAAGAAGAGAGTCTACATAGTAGAGTTTGTAACCATCGCCTCTATTGAATTTTGGGCTTCTTCTTATTTCAATGGCTTCCTGGATCGTGCGGGGAAAGTAAAACTGTTCTTTGGATAGCACAATGAGATTTTGAAACCGCATAAGTGGTTACTTCCACTATCCAATGTGTGTTCGCATATCACCGATTTTTCCCGCTAAACGTTCTAACAGCTTTGATGTGTTAAATCAGATGAGCGGCTATGAGCCGTTACGTTTGTCTAACATAGTGTGAGCAGCGACTTTTCAAAATTTGCCCGCGCTGACCCCGCCGCCCCACGACCGTTATAATTTGCGGAGTAACAGCAGCAGTTTGCCACCTTTGCAGAACAACGGATGACGATTGTCAGTACTTTAGTCTACTCTGGTCAACAGCGGCTGCAATATTGCCGAAACATTAGGTGCTACAAACTTCACACGGTAAATTCGTTTTATCCTATTTATAATAGTGAGGTTGAATCTGTCTACCATGCTGAAAATGCCTACTTGGGTCATCTCGAAGATTGGGAGTAAATATAGCAAGCATGTAAAATGCCAATTTTGAAGTCAACTGTAATCTGTCGCAGAATCTAATACATATATTTTTTTATTTCGAGAAATCTACAGCATTAATAACTTCCACTATTTCTATAAATAATCAACTTCTAGTCAATGATATTTCCAACGATTTACAATATTATTTTAGTGCAAATTTAAAAAATTAAGAAATATAATAAATCGTGGAGGAAAAAGAAATTTAGGAACAAAGAAATTATTAGAAACATAAAAAGTAAATAAAGGAGGAGTAAATTGACAACAAAGGACAATGAACAAAAATGTATGGGTGCTGGGCCCACCTCTCCAATAACAATAACGTATTTACCATTGGAAAGATCTATTTATCTAAAATATTTACGGTTAGTACAACTAACCTCATTTATGAGCCGTTTCGGAGTTTTGAAATTCGGAATCTTCTCAAATATAGCTAATTACATTTGCAGTGGAGATCCATAAAATATAGTATATTATGATGTAGGGTCACTGGGCATACAATATTGGACAGCGGACCGTAGCACATTACATACTTCAGTAAACAGAGCGGCAATAAAATCATGAGACACATTACAGAGTTCAAGCAACATATCCTAGTATTTTCCCTCCATATACTGCTGATGAACTTGAACATTCTTAGAAATATATAGTTTGTACTCACACAGCACATGTAATATATCATTTTGGGTATTCTACAATGGATTTCGTTTAAACAGTTATTAAAAATACAATGCCTAGATGTTTCAAGTCCTAGGGGATATCAGGTAAATAGCCATATTTAATAGGATATAACTCAGAAACGGCGCATGATTGAGATCAGTCATTCTAGTAATTATAGTTCTACACAAAGAGATCTTTACATTGGTATATTGCTTGTTTGCAACTAGAAGTTATTTAAAAAAAAAAACAGATTATTAATTATCAACTTTGGAAAATTCGCAATAGCAACACTTATTTTCTACACAAATGCGGTAATTTTTACACTAAACATGGCTTGTGTATGATAGAAAGAGATAACGTAACGCAATAACGTAACGTAACGCGTTGTAGCAATGTCTTAATTTGTTTTATACTTCATTTCGATACACTTATGCTTTATACTTCATTTTGCATTTCACAAGCAGGCGATATGGTTTAAAGCTAGTATGGGCAACCTTTGACATGTTGAGGGCCAAAGTTTAGCGTGCAAATACGTTCGCAGGCCGCGTTTAAAAGTACTTAGTGCATTTTAAAGTAGTGATAATAGTATAAGTATAAGTACCTAATGTAATATTTCTTTTATTGGGTTTTCAAAATGTCTCACGGGCCAGATCATATCTTACAGCGGGCCGGATCCGGCCCGCGGGCCGGTCGTTGCCCATACATGGTTTAAAGCTAATGGAAAAGTGGACCCAAAATGCCCATTCTCTTTTGCATTAGTTATTTCCAAAATTATCTGTCTCTATATTCTATTCGTCTGTGATGTGTAACTGTGTGTAACGAGGCTGAGTGAATGCTGAGGATGTGTAAAGGGTGTGTGTTAGAGTGGGAGAGGGTGCATGTGAGAGGGTGTGTGTGTGTGTTTAAATAAGCTTGATTAAATATTCTTTATTTTCCAGTCATCAATTCCTTACTGACAAAATTCAATTTATTATTGTGTTTAAATATATCAATATCTTTAAAGTTTTTGTTATAAAACTGTAGAGTTACAAGCATAGATGGTGTTGCATTTTGGGGTGTGAAAAGTAAATGGGTCTCTTGTGAGGTGGGCTGGTGCTCTCAAGTAGTATCACTACTATGATATGGGCTATCTGATTCAGAGAGCTAATGGGTCCAGTGCAGTTGGCGCATTATGACCCATGTGTTAGGGTCGGCTGAACTCACAGGTCAACACCCATCCGGAAGCCTCCAAGCAGAAGTACGAGCCCGGGTAGGGCTCTTTGCCTGCGGGCCAGTTCCCCTGGTAATCATCCTTCGGGCGCTTCTGGACAGTTTGCACACCGTGCGGCGTTAGCCAATCGACTGTGCATTCCGACAGATAACCAGAGGAGTCTGGAAACGGCTTTGTTTCCTATAGAGCGGGGGTGGTTGTTAACCTTACGGCAACTGCTCTTGAAACGACCAATCGGCTACCCGATACCGGGTGAACAGTCTGGCAAAGGATGCTGTGGTCTGCGATAGATTCGGTAGATACCGTATCACCGCTACGTAAGGAAGAGGACCGTGCAAGCGACCTCGAACCTGTAACCAGCCAGGAGGCTGGAGAAATCTGGCCATAACTGATAGCGAGGGCGCTTGGTCTGCCCGCTGGGTTAACTACTTGGTGCCGGGCGGTAAGGGATGGTCTATTGTGGATTGTCATTGTCTAAGTCTTCTACGCTCATCCCACGGCAGAAAAAAGGTCACATATCGTTATATCAGCCTGGGGTGACAGTTTCGCCCGTTGTAGTCGACACGCCCAACTATCTGATTCAGAATGGACAATTTTGTATATGAGAAACAAAACTATTAATTCATTCCGGGTTTCTGGCGTCTCCAAGCAGTAATGCTGAATCCCCTCAGAATATGATCCAACCACAGCAAAGAAGCAAAACTTCAAATATCAAACAAATTGTCTTTAAATTCGCTCAATTCTTACCTTATATGTATCATACTGAGGGGACCAAATGCTGGAAGCAAATTCAAATAGACTACACATAAGCGAAGAGATATAAATTTTTGATTAGTATTTTTTTATATTATGTAAAAAAAATATATATGTTTTATTAATGAAATGAATTAATTCATAAAATTAATTGAAAGGAAACTGATCCGGTCGTGGTAGACCAGGAGCATTTCCATACATTTTACTTCTCTAATTCTTCTTTCAGCGTTATAATATTTTAATGTGTCTAAATGCTGTTGATCATTAATATTCTTTATATTAAATAGATAAAACCCTCAAGTAAAAGGATACTCGTTATACAAAAGCGTTGCATGGATGTCTGTCTTCTCGACTGGAGTTCCCAAAGGCACAATCAAACCGTCTTCAAGAACAAGGTTCTGGGCTGGATCGGGAAAAGTGCGTCCAACGCCTAATACTGAATGTTCTCCTGGAGGTAGTTTGGTTACGTATGTGGCCTGGTGGCACTCTTTCCTGTAACAGAAGAGGGAATGTTAGTTGATCATTGTTGGAATATGCCACTGAGGCTAATTACCTTTAGAATAACAGAAAGGACTTTGTCATGGCGGTAGCTGTACCGGCCTTAATCTAAGGCCGACTTGCAACCAGCTAGAATATGTTTGGCTGTGCAAGGGCTATTGCTACAAATGTGACATGAACTATCCTCTGAATAGCACCAGCGAGCGAGGTAACTACGGTCTGAAAGTGCATGCTGAAAGACATTTAAATAAAATTTCATCATCCCTGGTGTCCAGTCATACAACATCTTCCAGTGCATTAGAGGAAGAATGCAAAAGTCCCCGCTGTTTTCCACGTGGAAATGCCGGAAGTTACATTTTCACGGACAAAACATTAGAAATCTAAAATATTTCTCAATTTTTACGAGTTAATTTCAGATACGAGTATGGGTTATGAGGAAATGTCAGACGTTTGACAGCTTTTATTTTTCTTCGCGCGTTATAAGGACGGGGAGACTAAACCCCTGTGAGCCGCAGCCGCCAGAGATACTGCTAAATGTATGGGCGCTTTTATCTCTCAAGCCGCGTGGCCAGATTGCGAGTAGTCGATGGCTTTTTCATGCTTTCAGTAGTATCTCGCTGGCCGCTGCAGCCTGGCCGCCAGTGCGCGCCTGGGCTTGACGTATTGTGCCAATACTACGTATTGTCTAGTAATTCTGATATTGAAGGAACTTCTCTGCAGCTGTAACCTATCACTGCACCTCAGCAAACGAATAGCAAGGTGCTACTTATCCTCTACCCTCCTCTATGGGACGGAATGCTGGACCCTCACTCAGACTCTGTTTAAGAAGCTGGAGGCCTTCGAAATCCGGCTTTACAGAAGAATGCTTCGCATTTCGTGGACGGAGTGTCGAAACACACCAGGCCAGCGCCGTTCCAGCAAGTTTTTTTTTGTAGGCTACACAACCAAGCTTGTAACAATGGAGCCACTTACTGCATATTTCGTTAAGGCAGATTTACATTGAGTGAGTTACAGGCATCAGTGCTGGCACTGAGTACTGACTCACACTGTTTACACAGTCGGTCAGCTGTGGTTATTTCTTCACGATGTATGCACATGACAGTGTGGAAAAATAAGTTCTCGAAAACGGCAGAATTTGATACGAGTGAATTATTTGTTGTTCTTGAAAATTTGTGAAAATTTTCCTATCTGCTGTTAGAAGATTTGACGGAAATGTTAAAAGAAGAGGTATCGAAAGGAAACAACATTTTCGCTAGTTAAAATTTTCGACACGACGCAACATCACCTTTTATCGCAGTGCCAGCGACTGAGTAACTACTGATTTCGGCGTTTAAACAAGGTCAGTACCGCTGACGCAGGTAGCGGAAGGGAGGTGGACTGACCTCAAAATATATAGCTAGAATATTCAAGTCAGCACTGACGCAACAGGGCTGTACACGATGGTAGTACCGTCCAGCACTAACTTGTCTTGAATTTCTCCAGTAACTGACTCAATGTAAATCTGCCTTTACAGTTAGGTTTGGATACAATTTGGAGAGAATCGAGGTTTTGGTCAATCTGGAGTTGGCATAGAGAAGAGTAGACTGTAGTTTCAGGGCAGGGTAGTGGCGCAGAGCAGCGGTTCCCGAACTGGGTTCTGCGAGATCTTCAAAGGGGTTCTGCAAATTTTCTCTCGATAACATGTCTAGTAATTTTAAAAAATCTTCCACTGTCTTGTATTAGACTGAAAGATGAATACACGTCAGTAACTTTTTAAGTATCCTTTTTACATGTGAAAAAACATATTTATAAGAAGACTGGATATTTTCCTGGATTTAAGAGATAAACGTCCAACATAAAGCTGAATTTCAAGGCAATTATTAACATAATATTGAAACAAAAAGACATCTAAATTGTCTCGTTTGTTGATAATTGCCCCGAAAAGTTTACTTGCACATGCATCAAAATTCAGACAGTATACAAATCTGTACTTTTCTAATAAAATATTTTAAACAATAGTGTTTCATTTTAGACAATTATTGTCGACTCAATTCTTTAGCAGATTTCACTTGGCTTGGATTTTGTATCATGACAGTCAACTAATTTCGATATAATGGCCCAAACTCTTTTAATAGATGGTATTTTTTTTAAATGATTCTGCGCTATAGGGGGAGATAATGGGCCCTTGCTGAGTTGGCCACGAAGACCCATTTGTTCAGGGTTGGTCACACTCATGGGCAGAGGCGGCTCGTGAATATTTTTTATGGGTGTGCAATAAAAAAAACAGGATATAATTACTTACATTTATTTGTAAATAAAATCCATTCGCCGGTCTTTTTGTCCAGCGAAAACATCTATCACTTTCTTGTGAAAGTCTGAGATGGAATTAATTAAGCGTTTTTCTATGCTTATCATACACAATGCATTCAGACGATCTTGTGCCATAGTATTGCGTGAAAACGTTTTGACTTTATTTAAGGTCGAAAAACAGCGCTCACTTTCTACTGACGTCATAGGAATGGTACAAATAATTTTTAGCAGTTTCATGCTTTCAGCAAATACGGATTCTAATGCAAATTCCATAAAATGTTGAAGTAAAGCAACGGCGCCGTCAGCGTTGTGAAAATCTTCTCTGCTATAAATGACTAGTAGCTCATTTTTCAGTTTAGTTTTTTCCAGGAAATCATACGTGTTTACCACTTTCTTAAAATCATCATCCGGAAAACTCTTATTGTAGTCTAAAAATTTGTCAGTGTAAAACAATTTGGACGCCAATAAATGGTCTGTATGAACAAATCTGTCTTTTATCTGCATTCGTAATATGTCACACACTTCTTTTCTCATAGCTGAATGATTCACGTTATCAGGCCGACGTTTTTTCTTAGGCGAAGGCGGTGGAACAGCATCACGTAATTCATTGACGACCTTTTCAAATTTAGTGACTTCTTTCATAATTTTAATTGAGTCAAGGGATCGAGACTGCAAACACTTGAACAGCATTTCACAGTGGGGCATGAGCGTCGCGAAAAAGTTTAGCCAATATAAAAAATTGTCTTCATTTAAATATGAAAGGAGCATTTGAGCTTGATTAAATGTTTTTGGGTCACTGTTACGACTGTCCATTATTGCTTGCATACACTCTTTCAGGGGCTCTAAGTTATCGTATAAAACTTTTACTGTACGTGTATTATAATTCCATCTTGTCTGTGGAGCGGCAGGTATTCTTTTGTGGACGATTTCTTTTAAAAATTCGGATCTTTTCGGCGATCGCGTGAAAAACGATGGAAATGCATGCAAATTGCAAAAGAAGCTTCGTATTGTGTGGTTAATCGATGCACATTTTTCTAAAATTAAATTGAGTTGATGCGCGTAACAATGTACATAATAAGCATATGGGTAGATATTTCTAATAATCTTTTGGACGCCATTTGTACTTCCACTCATGACGGCAGCTCCGTCGTAGCTCTGTCCAATTATTTTTTTTTAATCAATATTTAAAGAATCAAGCTCTTTCATGATTTCAGCCGCTATTACTTCTGATGTATAACCCTTAGGTTGTAAAAATTTCAAAAATCGTTCGTAAATTTTACCATCATGTATATACCTTATAATAAACACCAGCTGTTGAATAGTAGAACAATCAGTTGATTCGTCTGCCTGAATTGCAACAAAATCTGCATTTTTTATTTGTATCTGTATTTCACATCTGCAAACTTCATAAATAGCATCCAAAATATCGTTTTGAATTGATTTAGACGTACCTTTAAAAACAGAACTGCTTGATAAGTGCTGCTTCATGGCCAAATCGATCTCTGACACAAAATCAACCAAGCCTCTATATATTCCGGGATTCAGAGATTCCGTAGATTCATCGTGTCGCCGTAATGCAATTTGGAATGCACCACAGAATACCACGCAATCTATTAAGCGACGTAAAATATATCGATTTTCATCAACACGCTCATTGAACTCTCGAATAGATTTTCGATAAGCAGAATCGAGCGCCTTTCGAATATCTTGTCGCCCGATAGATGCCAATTGCACTTCATTTAACATATGAAATCGAGATTGCGAATGTTTTTTCACTTTAATTGAAAGATGCGCTAAATCTTGAACACCAGTTTCTGTCCATACAGTCTCGCCACCACCGCCCGCGCCGGCTCCAAACACAAGACATGGAAAACAAAACAATTTGTTCGTTTCTTCACACCCACATAACCACGGTGTATACTGCTCAGGTTTGAAAACACGTGTATAAGTTTTAGATTTTGTACTACACGTTTGTGTTAGCGTTATTTCAGGACGCGGTCGCCCCTTTGATTTTAGTTCGAGACGCACTTCTAAAGTCTTTTCACAGTTTTTTATGTACGACACACTGTATTGTTCCATTGTTACCGCCAAATAACATGCAAACAAGCTATTTTTCTAATTATTTACAGTCAAACAGTGCCAAAATTCGATATTGCCTCGCGCGCGAGTGTCAATTATTGACACTGACTGACATTTAATTTTGTTTACGTTCGGCAACAGTATGAACGTAGCCGCACTGGCTACGTCCCGGTGGGAGCGAGATAGCGAGCCGAGAGCGCATGCGCGTTGTTCACCCGTTGGAGCGGCGCTCTTAATACTGCTAAATTTCGATACAAAATCTTTTGTTTCACGTGCAGGAGATTGTCGATTTTTCTCTTTCGCACTCGTTACATTCAGTGCTGTTTGTTGTACTGAACATTGGTTCATAGGAGCGTATTCGCTGGCGCTCCACTTAGTCGGTCGGATTATTGTTCCTAGCAATGGATTATTTTTAAAAAAGTGTACAGGGTAATTATTGATTTAATTGCTTAAATTTTTGTGGGAGTGCACCGCACCAGCGCTCCTTAGGACGAGCCGTCACTGCTCATGGGTCAAAACCCATCCGGCGGCCTCCACGCATGAAGTGCGAGTCCGGGTAGGACTCTGGCCTTAGGGCTAGTTTCCCCTAGGAATCAACCTTCTGGCGCTCCTGGACGGTCTGCGCACCGTGCGGCGTAAGCCAATCGATTGTGCATTCTGACTAACATTCGGGGAAGTCTGGGAACAGTACTGTTTCCTATAGAGCGGGGGTTGTTGCTGATCTTACGGCGACTGCTCTTGAAACAACCATCGGCTACCCGATTCCGGGTGAACAGCCGGACAAAGAGTGCCGTGGTCCGCGATAGATTCGGTTTACATCGTTTCACCGCTACGTAAGGGAGAGGACCGCGTAAGCAACCTCGAACTCGTAACCAGTCGAGAGACCGGAGTAAACTGGTCGAAACTGGAAGTAAGGGCATGAGTGTCAGCCCGCTGGGTAACATACCTGGCTATCTAGCCGATTAGGCGAAGGCCTCTTACGGGCATGTGGCGGAGCTTGACGGTGGACTGTTTTTGTCCTAAGTCTTCTGCACTCACCTCACGGGAGATAGAACGATCATATTTCGTTAAAACTTCCTGAAGTGACGGGTTCGCCTGTTGTGATTGAGCGCTCTAGTTGCGCTATAGGGGGAAGAGAGGGGCTCTTACCTTACTTCAACCCCCCCCCCCCCTAATTCACTTAAGGGTTTCGTCAAACGTAAGCGACATACTAAGGTTCCATTTTTAAAAAAGTTTGGTAACCGCTGGCATAGAGGGCAGTTTCAGAGCTAGCCTACAGTTAGATTAGGTTAGGTTTTATTGAATTTCTTATCAGGCTAAATATTATATACTCACATTTTACCACAGGCAACTTCACACAAGAGCAAAACGCCGATGGGATTCATCGTATTGGTACAGCAGTAGTTGGCCGACTTGGATACCATGTCAGCAAAGTATATTCCCTTGCCAAACATGTAGCCTGTAACTGGTGCTTCAGGAGGTGCAATTCTTAGACCTAAAAATAAATGACAGTAAACATGCAGCTGCAAGCAATAATAATATCAAAGCAGCAAGGCATGAATGTTTCAATATGAATATCAAAATGACAACATTCATGGTAGTTTCCAAGCTTGGCAGCTTGTGTATCCATCTCAGAATGTATCTAACTCAGAAGCCAGTGCCGGATCTAAGGCCCAGGGTTGGCCCCCGGCCATAACTTAAAAGAGCCCCCCTTCGCCCCCCATAAACTGTTTTGTCTTTCTGTGTGCTGGCCGGCCGTGCGCTCGCAGGGAAGCAAAAAATGTCACTGTCTCCACCGCGCATTTTTTTGTGAATAATTAAAATTTTCATTAATTATAAACACATTGGCATGGAAACAGAGTCAGGGATGTCGCCAGGCAAAAGCCATGATGGAGCAACCACTACAGAAGAAAACCAAGGCCCTACTTGACATGAGCAAGAAGAACCTTAGAACCACTATCGGTCTCCTCACCGGACACACGACCCTTAGAGCTCATCTATTCAACCTTGGCTTGACTGAGAGCAAGGATTGCCGAATATGTGGCGAGGAACCTGAAGACAGCATACACATTGTTGGCCGCTGTCCAGGGCTCGCCGCCAAAAGACACAGTTTACTGGGACAAGCCTTTCTCGAACCCAGCGATCTGCCCAACTTGAAGGTCAGTGACCTACTTGGACTGGTAAGAAGTACCGGGCTACTAGCTGACCATTGACCTAACCACACAGTGGGTAGTTACAAAAGACCTTACAGATCTAGGTGACATCAAGGGCTGGAAACAAGCCCCCCACTCCATCTACTACTACTACTACTACTAACACATTGGCATCATGTTTTGTAACTTACGGCCTTACCTAATTATGTATTGGGGCTCTAATATCTCCTATAATATCTATAAGGGCTCTAATATCTCCCTTATAGACCCAAACAATCATTTCAAATTCCTCGGCAGAAAAATCACCCATCAGGGAAAAGACGTCTCGGGCGATCATGTTATAGAGCATTTCAAAAGTTGCCTGGCGAAAATAGATGCCTTGCTAATTTCTGGCCCTCGTAAGGCCTGGATCTATGACAATTATCTAACGTCACATTTGTCATGGCCCTTTCTTATTTACGATTTTACCAAAACCCAACTGTCCCGTCTAGATGCGCTGGTGACAGCTAGTTTAAAATCCTGGCTGTCCTTAGCCAAACCAGCTGACCCCTCGACTCTCTTCAGGTCCAAACAAAATTTTGGGCTAGCGCTTAAACTGCCCTCTCTGCTCTACGCCAACTCCAGAATAACCAAAAATTCGATTCTGTGCAATTCCAAAGATCCGGCAATATCGAAGCTCGTAATAAGTGGCTGTAGTGATTCAAATGAACTACAAGCCCGCGTAGACTTCCACAAAAGGTTCCTTACTGGAATCAGCCAGAATAGCACTGGTCTGGGGTATGGCAGTACAACCACGAGCGACGTGGACTTGAAGAAGTCTCTTTTGCGGGGAGATTACGACAGCAAGAGTATGGCTCATGCTATTGGCCTTCAATGCCAGAATGACTGGACAACAATTGGTGACTTTTGCATTCCGCCTCCAATGCACTGGAAGGTAATGCTCTATGACTGGACGCCAGAGATGCTGAAATTTTATTTGAATGCCTTTCAGCATACACTTCCAGACCCCAGTAACCTTGCTCGTTGGAGCTTTGCCGAGGATAGTTCTTGTCCCCTCTGTAGCAATACCCCTTGCACAGCTAGACACATTCTAGCTGGCTGCAAGGTGGCCTTAGATCAAGGACGGTACGCTTACCGCCATGACAAAGTTCTCGCTGTTATTCGCGAGGTAATTAGTCTCTCAGTGGCTCGTGCCAACAAGGGTTTGACAGTATCCTCCAAACCCCCAATACAGTTTGTGCGGGATGGCTCTAAAGGCAAAAAACATTTAACTACAAAACCTTTCTCAATAATCGAGAAAGCTACAGATTGGATTCTGGAGGTTGATTCGGTCTCTAAGCAGTATAAATTCCCTGAAAGTCTCGGATGCACAGCCCTCCGTCCAGATATAACTCTTTACTCTCTATCTCGGAAGGTGGCTCTTATCGTAGAATTAACTGTTCCATGGGAATCAAATATCCCAAAAGACCACGAGTACAAATTAAATAAATACCATGATCTTGCAAATGCCGTAACCCGGAACGGCTTCACTGTTCACCTTCACGCGGTGGAAGTTTGCGCTCGTGGCCTGCCAGCTAAATCTCTATTTCACCTCTTTAAAGATCTTGGCCTTTCCAGAAAAATAATCAACTCTTTCTTAGAAAAATTATCTAAAACTGCGATTTGCGCATCTCAAATTCTATGGCTTCGAAGGGGGAGTGAATGGGTGGCAAGGTGAACGCTCACATGTGGCAAGACAGCTGTCCTAAACCTACCACAGCCGGTTCGTAAGTCCGGAATCCACTGCTCACCCCCCAGAAGTGTAAAAAAAAAAAAAAATAGTATTATGATGGGCCCGACTCCGGTCGGTGAATTCCATGGCAGCTCCGTTTGTATTTATTTATATTTATCAAAATTTCATGTTGATATAATGACTGACTCGGTATAACTACATACTCACATTAACCCCTAGAATGTGTAATTTCCCTTCCGAAATGCAAAAGGTACGACCGAGTTTTTACTTCACAAGTTTAGGGATTAATAAAAAAGTTTCTTTTTTTTATCGCAATTTTCTATAAAATAAATCATTGAATATCAAATGGCTGCTTTTTTACATTTGCTAGAAAGCGAATAAGTTCCCTATAACTTTAAATAAAAATGCATGTTAGGTCAATCAAAATAATACAAAAAAAATACTACCAACCTTGAGAGAGAATTCCGGCAAAGTTGGTAACGCGAGAGCCATGCCACAGTAATCGACGATTGTCCAGCTTCCTGAACGGTTTGAACCGCTTGTCTTCACCTTCACGAACCACTTTGAATACCTACACAATAGAGAAAATATGGCATCAGTATCGAGACTGGGAAATACATAGACCATGGAAAATAGTAATGCCCTTCCGCTTTATGTGGGACCTATCTGGTCTGGTGGACAGTGGCCTAACAACATTTGTAGATGAGCTGTAACAAGACGTGTAACGCTTACCCATATCCACACCTTTCACAATGGGGTTGGTTGGAAGAAATTGTCTAATGCAAAAAATATGCCTATTGTAGATTTGTGAAGAAGTAGAGTCGAGAGTGGTAGCCAGCGGGGGACATGCATTTTGTTTAATTCTGAAAATCATTAGTCGCTACAGGGTCGGTATCTAGCGTTGTTCAAGCTAGATGCCGACCCTGTAGAAAAGTCTTCCATGTCTTTTTCCGGTATAAACTAAAAAAGTTTACTCACAAATATATGTACTACCAAACATAGTAATTAGCGAACCTTCTTAATTCATTGCAGTTTTCAGAAGACAAACTCCTATAGAAATCCACCAAGATATTTTTTTTCCTAAAGACATTTCAAGTAGGGTATCACTTAGCAAATCTATCATGTTGATTTGCAAATCGCTTGGTACATTATTGATATCCACTGAGAAGGACATTTCGAAAATCTCCATTTTACGTAAGATCATTTTGAAATCAACAGACCGGTGTTCAAACTCAGTTTGAAGTTGTATTAATGCACTTTTCATTTTAGTATTTTGCCAAAATTTACACCAGCTGCTTTTTTGCAATTTGGGAAATGATCGCTCCCTATCACTCCGTTGTTTATGATATCGCCCGCCACGTTCGTTGCGGTGAGAATCTTGCGGGCCGCACCGCAAATCTCTTCGCGGGCTGCTGGTTTAAACTGTATAAAAATAAAAGACAACACTGTCTATTATGCATGGCAGTGGTGGCTGCCTTTTTACATGACTGCCCACAAAAAAGGATGTGTTTAGGGTTCATATATGTATGTTGTCCGTTTCTTTATTCCACCATAACTTCTAAACGCTTGAACCGACTTAGAAAAATGTGCTATTGTTAAAATCCTTGTCATCCCGAGTGTCATAGGGTTTCTTAATTGTCCAAATATCAACAAAGTAGTTGTCTAAATGTCAATAAATTAACATAAATATATTGTGTTTAGTGTCAATGAAAGTTCTGATTAGGTAAATTCCGGAAATATACATGTATCTATATGGATAAATACATAAACCACAAGTATTTCATGAAAAAAACCGTAGTAAAAATAATTATAAATACAATAGTTCGCTTTCTGTAATTACAGTCGTGTTTTTTTTATTTTTTTAATATATTTACTGAGCCAATAAAATCAGTTCTTAAAATAAAATTTAAAAAAAATATTGAGAAAGCTGCGGCTGGGAGGCTAATGACATTTCAACCCCACTTTATTATAATTATTATTTCCCACTAACAACGGTGGGCTGTAAGAAATCGTGAAATATATGCCCGCCTTTTGTACTAATTAAAAATAGAATGTAATTTTCATTTATCATTGTTAATGTTTTAGTACAATAAAGCTATTCTCTTTCTTTCTTTCTTTCTTTATTCTCCTCCGACTATGTTACTGGACAAAGAATACGTACCTCCACGATTTCAAGTTCGTACTGCGAGTGTGTCTTGGCATGAGTGTTCTTCATATACTTTTGCAGCATTTCGTATTCGGGGCTGTTAGCAACAATCGGCACTATTTCCGTTTTGAGTTTGATGTAGTTAGCTGTGATGGGGCAAGTCGATCCAACCTCTGCAAAGAAATTCAAAACGTGTATTAAAAAATGCTACACCAATCGACAACTATTCTGTCGTAAATGAAAACACAGTAACTTCACTTCACAGTAACTTCATTTACTGTGTTTGGTTTGGTTCTTTAAAATCACGAGTTGGAGTACTATAAGGCACATTTTTCGGTTTGTCTGTCGATGGATAGTTACCGAGATACCTTAGATAAAAACACAGGATTTAAAAAAAAAAAAAACAGAATATTTTTAATAAAAAACACAGTATGTATATTTTTAAAAGTTAAAATACAGTAATTTATTATTTACTGTGATCTTTTTTAATACTTATAAGCATTTAAGAAATATTTTTGTTTGGTTACAGCACGGCTTCTTCAGATACTGTGGTTGTAACAAAAACTGCATATTTTGTTGTTTTGTTTTCGCGCCTGGTTGCAGGTTATGTTTCGCCGAACCTGTTTTCCATGTTTTCCCCGTGTTTTTTTAATGTTTCCTGGTGGTTTTTCGCTGTTTCCGTGCATTTCTTCCATACTTTGACAGCTAAAACATGAATTTGCGAAATTCGGGAGAACTTCGCGCTTGACAGCCGGTGAAGAGCCGAGCTCTCACGTGATTGGTCGAAGCCGCGGCTTTGTTTTTTTTATTATTTAATGGCGTTCAAGCCGTTTTTGACGTAACCTTCGGCGGCTTTCGCTCGACATCGTTCAATTTCGAGTGACGATGTCGCCGAAGCGGTCGCACGAGTTTGGTCGGGGAGATTGGCAACCGCCGTAAAAGGGAGAATGTTGGAGATTGAATTGAGTGTGAAGTGTGCGTGACTTTTCTGGTGGTTTTCATATAGGACCCTCGCGATTTGAACAGATTCGTTTTTATTAATCGCAGTTGGCGGCACCTCTGTACTTCTGTTTTTATTCGTATTTTAACTGCTGCTTAATTAAGTGACGAGATCGTCGCGGAATGTGAAGGGACTTGCCTCCATGTCAAGGAATTTGCCTTCATATCCGGAATTTGCGACTTTTATATGGCTGGAGCACATATGACACGCCGATAAGGCGGGAGCTGAACAAAGGGGTGCCTGCAGGGCGATTAAAGGTGAATATTTCACATAACCTTGTGTTTTTTTTTGTGTGCTTTAGTCTTTTGTGCGTCGGAGGAAAAAGGATTTTCTGGGGGGCCAAATCCAGTGCCTATCAATATATAGCCCACTCTCTGAGATCGTTTTTTTTAAGGTGTACTTTTCTTTTTTCCTTTTTCAAAATTTCTTTTTGATATATTTTTTTTTTAAATTAGTTTCCGTCTTTACCTTTAAAAGACAGGTGGCGTCCTTATAAATTCATTCTTTTGGGTTTCGGTGGATTCTGCCGGGTTTCCTCAAAACACGGTAGATTAGAAATTTGAGGTTATATGGTTTTAGGTAAAATTTTGTTAAAAGTTAATTTATTAATACACGAATTAATCACAGTATCTCAATTACTGTGTTTAAGGTGCCTGCAGTTTTTTATTTATTTAAAAAATATATATTTATTTTACATGGTTAGAACACAGTAATGAGTAAAATTTACCTTTAACACAGTAACCACTCAGTTACGGTGTAATAGCTTAAAAATATAACATTTATCAAATTATTTTCCTAATTTAAAACACAATATCTAATTTAATTAATTAAACAATTATAATTAATATATATTTTTATGCAAAATTGAAGTTCTAACTATTTTCTAACATTAAAGATTAAAAGAAATAATCTACATTGGTTACTTTGTTCATGAAAACAAATATTTAACAACTGAACTTTGACCGCGTTTTTCTCAAAACGTCTTTTTTCAAGTTACTGTGTTTTCATTTACGACGGCAGTATTCGAGACTATTTAAATACAAAAAGTAATTTGTTATTATTTATTATCTTTTAACAAAAACTAAATCCAAAAAAATCACCCCAAAAATTTCCCGGCAAGCAGACAAGTTTCCCTCCCACGTCAAACTACACCCTCCCAACCCCCCCCCCCCATTATAGCTTTAAAACCATTTTTGAGCTACATCTCGCCTTGTATAATGGAACATGTAATTATTACCATTATAAATTTTTCCTTTCCACAGAATAAATTATCGATGAAACATTTAATTTCATTAGATAATATCAGCATATTCTTATTTTGCCCCTGCATATTTGCATTTAATTTATTAAGATGGTCAAACAAATCCACCAAGAAAGGCAACTTTGTGGATTAAGTTCCATTGCTGAGTAAGTCCACAAATGTAATATACTAGAACTCCAATTACCCGAACTCCGACTATCCGAATCGTTGATTATCCGAAATAAAGATGGAAAAAAATTAAGATGAAAACGAGCAAACATACGTTTTTAAACTTCGTGCCAGTGCTTGAAAACGAACATGAATGTTTTTTTAAGACAATCTATGAAGGCAGCAACAAACAAATATTTAGAATATGCTGTTTTCGTAAGATTTAGAAGTAGTTTTTGCAGCAACGTTCTATAGGAGACCCAATTTCAGGTCCGATTCTTTGTGACAAAAGCTAAGATCTTAGCTGAGAAGCTTGGTTGTTCATCCTGTAAAACAAGTTATGGCTGGCTCTTTTTCTTTAAAAAATAGTTTTCTTGTCTCCCATTTTCAACGTACATACAGTAATTAACTTAAAAAGACCCTTTTTTTATTAAAAAAAACTGATTATTTAATTATCTGAATAGGGTTTGGTCCCAATTGTTGATTTGGTTAATTGGAGTTCAACTGTAGTTGCGTTTCCTTACCTGATAAAAAATAAGTCAAAAAACCTGGCGGCACACCGGGAGGATACTTGCGGCACGGTTGAAAACCACGTGCACGCCGGTTGAAACCCGCCGGTGTAGAGGATGTGTGGCATATTCTTATGCATTTCAGTTTCCGTAAATATTGACCAATTTTACAGTTTTCTAGTTATTTAAAAATACATCTTCCATTTGCGTCCAGTAAAGACGCCAGCAGGTTTGCAGCTGGCTCGTCAGCGTCCGGTATACTGGACACGAACAGTGACATAATCTCAAGTCAAAAATAACAGAAATACCTGTTTTCATCATACTGTAGGCAATCTCTATCTCAAGCAAGTTGTCCAGCATGTCAGTTTTCGTTTTGATGTCTGCCTCAGTGTCCAGCAGCGGGGGATTGGCGATTCCAAAATCGTGCGGAATCAAAGTATAAAATCTGCACATCAACATAACAAATGAAATTACATTTTGCAATTTTCAATGACAGAAACACTTTTTTGGTAAATACCTATTGGTGGCATCGATGACTTCCGCTTGCGATGAACCATTTGCTTTCTGTATCAGCTTCAAAAGTTGAGTGAGCACTTTGTACCCGGAGGTTATTTGCTTGCGGGAGAGCTTTCCGAGGGGCATCTTTTCAGTATCAAGCTAAAGGAAGAAAAATATTATTTTACAATATGAAATATATCGGAAAGGCGAATCGACACTTTTGTATAAAAGGTGTACCCAAAGTCTAATAACTAGGGACCTACAACAATAGTGTGCTTGTGTAAAGTAATAATATTAAAGTTGAACTCATTAATCAATGTCATATTGAAATTATACACATCCGGAGTTTTGTATATCTAGATGATATTGTGAAATAACCTAGTTATTAACCCGGTCGCTCCGTAACATCCCTTGCGGGACCAAAGGTCGGCCCCCGCCAGTCCCGTAACGTCCCTAACGGGACGGAGCGCTCGCCGCTGCGAAAAATGCAATTTACAATTCGAAACGCGGTACTATACGCTTTCTGAAGGCGCTACGATATGGCCAAAATATCTCCAATTCAAGATTTCCGTCTGGCAATATCGAAGAACGATTTAAAAAGTGAGCCGAGACGTCAAACGTCAGTGATCCCCGGCCACTTTTCTGTGCCATTTACTAGAGAACAGTGAGTAATTTGCATTCTAAAGTAGTTAATGAATGAGGATTAGTCAATTGAGATAGTCCATTTGCTGTTTTTCACGAATATTTATGCAAAATGCTTTGGCTACCACACACGCCTCGGGAAAAAATGGCCTTTTTTGTTTTGTAATGTTTATGAAATATCCCGAAATATCGAGAAATATGAAGTAATATCGCTTTAATTCGCTGATAAAATAGGTATTGCTTCATATACATCCTAAGTAATCACATAATTAGCCGTATTTTGAACATTATAAGTTGTTTCGTAACATGACTCGCGCAAAGCAATTTGTTTTCATAATTACTATGAGAGAATTACCATATTTTGAGCGCGATTTTCCATAGTTTTTCGATGAAATGTGACTCTTTGGAGTATAATAATTAGTTATTGGACATATAATAAGTATATAATGAGATGATATATTTGAAAAAATCTAACCAATTTTATATTATGAGCATTCAAAGTTTATTATCAAGTTTCGGACTCTAACTCTCAAAACTTTAGATTTTTCTATAAAATCAGACAAAGCTGAAAGTTCTGGTGTGATTTTCTAAGAAGTGTGATATAAAATAAAGTTATTTTGAAAGAATTTCATATAAAAAAATTAACTTAAGTAGTCACAAATTAAAAAAAAAGATTTTTTTTTTAACGAGAATACATATTTTTTTTCTTGGCTGAATAACTAAATATTTTTGTATGCAAATAAGTAAAACAAAATAATAGTTTTGGTAAAGCATTTAATAAAGAACATAACTGTATTTACAATTTTTGCATATTTTACGTATTTTGTGATAAAAACATCGAAATAATTTTATAGACGAGTTTTTTCAGTTCGCCAACTTTGTAATATTTATTTATTATTATCTTAATTGTTTTACGAGATAAAGTTTTAATGTTTTATGATTCTTTTTATGATCCGTATAGTGGTTTATAACTTATGATCGTTTTCCTCAAGGCCATCGACTCTCGCCAATTTTACGCGCCAAACTGACAAAACAAACGGGACGGCCAAATTTTGACTTCGCGATGTGAAGGGTTAAATTTTGTTAAATAGAGTTTATTATGTTTATAAGGTTTATTATAAGTCGATATTTGAATCACCAGTTCAACTAAAGCCCAATCGCAAAGCAAAAAACATTCAAGTCCAGATGGTGGCTGCCCTAATATTAATAAAATCGATCCAATAAAATCAGTTCCCAGCAAAACAAATCTTGATGCGATAGATGGCACTAATGATTATATGTTATTATTGGTTTAATTATTGTGTTTTTATAATCAATAAGTCCTCTATAAAAAAAAACATTCACTATCAATGTTATTATAGATATCTAAATAAAATGCTATTAGTTTCGCCGAACAATGATATCAGCGCCACCTGCATGTCACCGATGTAGAAAGGTTGCCAAAACGTACTATGGCATTGAGCAATCTAATACCCTACATAATCATTGCTAGCAAAGACAAGCGACAAATAACATTATACCATAAAAAAGTGCCTTAAAATAATGAGTGAATAAATTATTTTGCTTTCGTTGTTGCGAAACCTGATTCTCCTAATATATAGAAATTTGGTTGCATTTCGTTAAGGGAAAATTGAGTTTTTGCTTGTCAAAAGAAAACTCTTACACCAGTTTTTAAATGGATACTCACCTCGAATTCGAGAAGCGTTTTCTTCATCTGATTGATATCAAATATCATTTTTATGAGTCCTTGCACCGGAGTCGCAAGTTTGCATTCAGAACTGTCCGTCATGTCCATGGCCTTTGCTTGTATTTCGTTCTCGTCTCCATAGTCCATGTCTATTGGATACATTCTTCCAGGAACCTAACACAAAACAGATACTATTATATATATTTTAATTTGTTGTGTGGGGATTTTTCTAAGGTCTTTTTGAGCCTTGTAACACTACGACCATTGCTGATCTATCGGTTTCGCACCTACTATAGTTCTGCGCTAAGCCTCGTGTCATTTAAGAACCGCAGCAGGCTTTTGGCGCCAGATTGTTTTACCTCCTCAGGTTGGAGGTAATGACCACCCAAGTGGGTGTATCTTTTACGCGTCAGCGGCCACACTCGTACATGAGGTGAAGGGGAGTTTCCTCTGCCCCTTAGCAGAACCTGCACATTTTTGTGTCTCTGAGCTTGAGGTTGAACATGTGTTTGTTAAGGCCACAATGCCCCGTGAGCGCCCTCACCAGTATGCGTAGATTTTCCTATTTAGCGATAAGGCCTCACGGACAGTCTTACGGTAAACCTTAATTAGCGCTTTGGAATGATTCAAACCTGGCGTGTTGATCCAGACCCTGGCGTGTTGTTCCAGTGGTTGACAGATTGTTCTAAACATATATTTTTCAGCATTAGATTTGCAAGGTTTTTTGGTACGCCACAAATAGAGCTTCAACTACAACGGGCGAACCCGTCACCTCAGGAAGTTTAAACGATTGGCCGTTCTATCTCCCGTGAAGTGAACGCAGAAGACTTGGACAAAACAGTCCACCGTCAAGCTCCGCCACATGCCCGTAAGAGGCCAACGCCTTATCCGCGAGATAACCAGTTATGTTACTCAGCGGGCTTCCACTCACGCCCTTACTTCTAATTGCAACCAGTTTACTCTGATCTCTCGACTGGTTACGAGTTCGAAGTCGCTTGCGCGCTCCTCTCCCTTACGAAGCGGTGAAACGTTGCCAACCGAATCTATCAGGCCAGAGTCCTATCCGGGCTCGCGCTTCATTCGTGGAGGCCGCCGGATGGTTGTTGACCCGTGAGTGTGACCGACCCTGAACAAATGGGTCTTCGTGGCCAAATCAGCAAGGGTCCATTAGCTCCCTGTGATAAGGGCAGAATACGTCATGTGATGCTTTAGGAATTTAAACAAGTCTGCTTTCACAGGTAAAAATTGAGCCTTTTTTTAGACAGGAATATGACAGCCGACGAAAACTGTGCTAATTATGACAAAACCATCCGTAAAAGACAGCGGCTTGATCAGGATCAACCACCCCTACCAGATCCGAAAGCAAATATCCATGGGGAAAATATTGTGTGTATGGTGGGATTGGAGGTATAAGTCATCACGAATTGATGAAGTCAAAGGAGGATGGATAAAAATATATGATGCATCCCCACTACGAATAACAACCAGACACATACTTGGAAAGCTCTTTTGTATGACTGTCATTTGTTACTATGGCGGCCAGTCTCAAATCATCTGTAACTTTTTTCCACAATGTTTTGAGACCGATCGCCATAGTAACAAATGACAGTCATGAAAAGAGCTATTCAACGACATATATCCGGTCGTTCGTGGTTGGGACGTTTTGCCCATCCTCTTTTAACTATTACTGCGGATACCTACGTTCAGCAGCTGCAAAGAGTGAAAGAGAAACTCTATGAAAATCGAGTTTCTCTTTCACTTTAACCGCAAAAATGACATTACTTATGTGACAATGCGCAGCCACATAAAATACAGCAAGAGTGACTCAAGAAAAAAACTTGAGCTTTGATGGTCTGTTTTATCGCACCCATCTTACTCTCGGAACTTCCCCCAACAGACATCACCTTTTCTGTTCATTACAAAACATTACAGCTGCCAGGAAGACGGGAGGTCATACATAATAGTAGTGAATAATTAATCAATTAATTTAATTTTGATATTTAATGAAAATAAAATAAATGTCTCATAAAAAAACGAAAGTTATTAATGACTCAACCTAATAATTGCTATTTTAGAAAACTGAGTTTGAAAAGTCAACATTGGCTTGTGCAAACAATCTCAGATGCATAATTACCCTACATAAAACAATTTATTCTCTATAGTTGCAATAATCATAAATAACAAAACCACCAAGATCCTGTACTCCAAGTGCCTTCACTTTGTCACGCGTATGACTTACCAACAAGATTCATGTCATGCAAACTATGGAAAGCCATTTGATGAGTATTTACTACCTGATTTTTATTACCTTGCACTTTTAAATAAAATATAGACAACTTTACCTTCATGAATGGCATATCATTATCGTCCCACACGTTTTCGGTTTTCTCAAAGTATATATCCTCAAATATCTTCCTGGCGGCGTTCACAGTTTTGCAATCTTCAGTTTTGTTTCCGCCAATATTTGTTCCAATGCGGCCCCAAGACCGGAACAGCCAATATCTGCAATTTTAAAATTACTTTATGTCCATGATGACCATTAGTTAAAAGTTCAGTTTTGTACAGTGTTGTTGTGAGCTAAGAGACTTAATTAGAGACAAAATTGACCTTATTTGCTTTCACTTTTTCTAGCCTGCTTGTTTGTGTGATTTTCAATTCTTAATTATGGGTAAAATAGTGTGCATTTATGTTACACTACAAGTAAACAGTACATAGGAATGTTTACATTAATACTTTCCTTCATGAACTTTTCATCTATTGTATCTGTGCTTTTGCTTGCAAACTTGTTTATAAGGACGAATTGAAAATATCACAAAACACTTACTTTTCAGACATTTACCAATGGGAATATTCCCCAATTCTTCCCTTTTATTCCCCAAAATAAAATACATAAAAGTAAATTTCCAGTGGACTCCTCCATTGTAAAAAATATTCCTTGTCTTTTTCAACTAAAAAAAATACGTAAAGCCTCCGTTTTCGTGCTCGTATATAAATAAATGTCTACCTATTTCCGCTGTCGGATTCCAAAAGCTGTAGTTTATAGAATGAGTTTTTGCCGGCGACAACATCCGTCAGTCCCAAAACGACTCCCCATTTGAGTCCATTACTGTCCTTGTAGACGTGAGCTTTATCTTCTAATCCTGAATCTGGGTCCACAGCAGTACCACCTGATAAAATTAAAATGTGTTTTTGAAGGACATGTACATTATAAAGAGGGAAAACGATGGAATTGATACTTCGATTTGATACAAAATTCGATTAATATGATAAACAACAAATTAATTAAGTATAATAAAGTACGCCGAGTCAGCAGCAAGCACATTCCATTGCAACACCAGTGAGTTTTGAAACAGTTATACAGGGTGGCGCGGCACCAACCTACACATTTCTAATGAATATGGTAGAGGTGGAGACGCCATTTCATTGCGTGCGCTGCTGCGGTATGTCAGTCGCAAAGGAGCATTGGAACTTTCTAGACCGTGTTACCTGTGTTCGAAGTTAATACAAAACAAATTCTAACACGGAAGAGCATCTATCGAGACAGTTCAACATCGGTCGACATGATCAGCTATCGTCTCGCAATCAATATCATTATTAGCTTGGGTGAAGAAATCAGTGCTGACCTAACCAGAACTTAGCAGTGCTGTATGGTTAGCCGAAATCACTAGTACCTGAAATCAGTATACAGAAAGAAATTCGGATACCTTTAAGTTTAAGCTTCATCGTATTCGACTTGTTGGATTTCATATAGAGGCTTCCCGATTTAGGAATGGATTTTCCATCGAGGACATCTTGCGGCACTCTTTTATTCGGCTAGGGAAGTTTAAAACCAATTAAAATACATTTAAACAGATAAAAACACTTGAAAAAGCAGAAAAACAAAAAACTTACGTCCGAACCCCATGGTGCAAGATTTTTATCGATGATAAGTTGAATACTTTCAGCGATAGTTCCAGTGTCTTTATCAATTAGGTCGAAGATGGATTCCGGAACGATCTATAATTTGGAGAATATTATTGTGCAACAAAATAAAACTTATTGTTTTATTGTTTGAAGCTCACTACCTAGACACCATAGGCTTATATATTCGAAATTGATTGCTGACGGAGATTCAAGTACATACAAAAGTATTGAGAAGGTTCCATACGGAAACAAGTTAGTGGAAAAAATCGAATGTAGAAATCATATAATACCAGTTACCCCGAAAAAATTAAGGGTACCTGGTAGAATAATTACTAGTTACCCTATATTCGGATTTTATAAAATACCGTTAAATTGTTGGAAAAAACATATTGCATTTACGACGAGCAGTGAAAGGTGCCGTCAAAAATATCGGATCCCAAGAAATTAAAACCTTCGATGAAAGAGTAATTGAACTCAAACAAGACTTATTAAATGCGCCAACAACATGTTTTTGGAAACCATATTTCTTGCAAGGCCTACTATTGCAAACATTTATCTCAACGCGACAAATCAACGGAAGTAAACTACGTGCCAGAGATGAAAAGTAGCGAAGTTAGCTCTAAAATATTGCCTGCAGGCAATAAGCTCGCCTTTTCTTAAGAATAAAGCGTTTTATTATTATTATTATAGCGGAAATTTTTAAACAGTTTCATTGCCAATTTTATCGGTGGCAAACGAATTAACTATTCGGGTAGATAATCCTATGCAGGACGATACGCTGAATCTGTATTATCTTTTAATTCGAAACAGCCGCAGGCGTTCCTCGCCAAAAAGGTTTTCTTTCGAAGTCCAAATAAATTAATAAAATGCGTCAAAATGAAACGAAATATCCAGCGCATGAAAGCAGAAAAACGTAGAAACGCAGAAAAACGTAGATTATCGTTTAGTAAAAAGACAAATGATTGCATTGGCAGCAGCAATGCAGATAAACATTATGGCGATTCTTGCAAAAAGCTCAATATTAACGATGCTGATTTTTTATTCGCAAAGGCCTCGTTTATGAAAAATTTAACGCTATCTGACGATGATCAAAACGCTCTGGAAGGGAAGGACTATTTTGCAATTAGATTTTATTGAGTGGCATCAAGAACGCTGACTGCGCTTAGCATTTAAATTCGGGAAGATCTGCAAAAGAGGACTTATAAAATGCCATCATTTAGTGAAAACCCTACTTTATAGCCACAATTTGGAGCATGTTCAATCTATTCGTTATGGTAATGAAAATGAGCCTATGGTTTATAAAGCTATTAGCAGAGCAGATTGGATCGTCGGTAAGGAAGTGTGGTCTGTTCGTAGATGCAGAATTTCCGTTTATAGGTGCCAGTCCAGATGGACTGATTAATGATGACAATATTGTAGGAATTAAATGCCCATATTCAGCAGCAGGAATGACATTTAACGATCAATTGGTTCTTTCAAGTTTAAGTGTAATTTTATGTAATAAAATAAATTACCCGTATATAATGGAAATAAAAAATATATAACTTTTAGAAATTTTGATGTGTAAAATATTATTTATATATTTAAAAAAAAATTTAGTTAGGATGTTTTGCCACTCAACGGTTAAGGGGTTTCGGTCGAGTAAAGGTTTGAATGTGTGCGTGATTACTCAAATACGCAGCGCGTGGCCGCAGTAAATACCTAAAACTGATCAGCGTAATAAGCTCTATGCGCTCTTAATAGATATTATTATAAGTAAAAATCAACCTGTATGTCCATTCGTTTGATTTCCGAGATCTTATTGGACATCCCCTCTACTTCAGGAGCCGTGGAGACAACAGCTGCTAAATTTGCATTAAGCTTCGCACTGACGTGACCTCCTAGTTTTAAAATTTTCTTTTTAATCTCATCTTTATGGGCTTCTGTTTTGTGGATGAAAAAGTCCAAGTTCTTTAGCGGCGGAGGGCGACGTTCCACTTTAGGTCTAAAATATATCAAAAATTTAAAATGAACATTTGTTGCAATGAATATAGATCCAATAAAGTAGATTATGGTTTCTTACTATTAGTCTAGTCAAAATTTTCTAAAAAAACGAACTTTTAGAAGCAAATCACGTAACTTATGGGCAACCGGTATTTTCTCCCTATTTCAACCATGCTGAATCCGAAAATGCCGGTTGCCCAAGCGAAATCCTGACCGGAAGTGAGATATCCAAGATGGCGGTCAATATGGCGTCAAAACCAAAAATCGGCATTGTAAAGCCCAGTCTTTGACATAGGATTGCATCTAAAATGTCTAAATGTATGTTACAAAATCGAAGACTATCGAGGTTGTTTGACATTATAAATAGGATAGAAACGAATTTGCCGCATGAAATTTGTAGCACCCGACGTTTCGGCGATGTTGCAGCCGCCTTTGTCTAGGATAGACTAAAAGAGCTGTCAATCTGTTGTAAATTCGTTTCTATCCTATTTATAGATGTATGTTTTTGAGCATGGAGAGGTCATTAAATTTAAATACTTACTTAATCAATTCGGATTCAGTTTTGACAATTTGCTGCACAGGGGCTTCAAAAGCAAAAATTCTTTCCCCGACTTTTGGTTTAAATTTTTTAAAAGGCGCCAAGTCCTTGTATTCATCGGGCACTAGGAAGGGGACTCTTTCTGGATTGCGTGTCTTGTTGTTGCATTTTGTCCACTCCGAAACGTTGCCTGTTAACAATTGTAAATTTTGCCGTGAATAACTTGTTAAATGTAGATGATATTCATAACCATCATGCTTATAATTTCTGAACAAGAGATACTGCAAAGGAAAGAGTAAGTTGCAATCTGGACTTAAGTTACGAATACATTGGGCGTTTGAAGCGCTTCAAAGTAGCTGACCTGAGCAAAGAAAGATAAACAAGGGCCTATACTATTGCAAATGTACCATGGAGAAGTCGCACAATTGCTATCTACAATTAACACGTTCACTGTTAATCAATCATACATGTGATACGAATGATACGTCTCAGTATGGGGGTTAACCATATAAATTCGTGTCATTGTTTCATATCTCCCCACCCCCCACAACAGTGGAGTAATGAGGAGGCAGAAAGACTGAGACGACAGGGATCAGAAAACTCTCCCAATTAGGACAGAGCCTATAACCATTGGCAGTGGGATTCACAAGGACCGTCTTTATGCGACAGGACCAGAGATTGGATCAAAGAAAGGTGGAGGCATTGATTAATACGCTATTAGATTCCTTAATACCATTATAGGTTTTGGCAACCCATGTACGTCGGTGAAAAGCATGTGACATTGATAGCATTGTCCGGCAAAATTAATAACAATTTATTTGGTCATCTATAACAGCATTGATCATGAATTGTTTTTATAAATGACTGATTGATTATAAAAACCCAATAATTTAAGCAAAGTTAACAATAACAGTATTATATTACTAGTGTCATCTATCACATTTTTTAAATAGACTGATTACTGATTACATCACAAAAATATTATTGCTAGAATGCTATCTATTAGTCTATCTGAAATTTAAAGTGCGTAATTATAATGTATTGAAACCTGTATACCAAATTAAATATTGACATCTTTATATAATAATATTAAAATAATAAGAGCTATGACTTAAAAATTCGTTTTTGCTACATTCGCTACCTTTTTATCATTCTACTACAAAAGCTTTCTCAATAATCGAGAAAGCTTCAAATTGAGCTCTGGAGGTCGATTTGGTTTTTAAGCAGTATCAATTCCCTAAAAGTCTCAGATGCACAGCCCTCCGTCCAGATATAACTCTTTACTCCCTTATCTCGGAAGATATAGGGAGTAAAGGATAATATTGTAAAGTGAAAATACGTGACTGAATTAAATTGCAAGTAATATTAAATGTACCTAATACCTAGTTTAACCCGTCGGAAGCCAGCCTTTGCGTACAAAAAACTGCGCCGCAACTTTTTGGTCAATTTTGTAGATAAATACACTCTGGCTATTAAGAGTAGAAATCAATTCGACGAGGGGGAAAATACTTTGATGTGGCAACACTAACCTTTATGATAGATGTTTTTTTTTTCGTCTTGGTTCAGTTCATGAAATTGCATTGATTGTCATTAATTCTCGCTATTTATATTCTTTTGTGTTAAAAATGAATAATAATATTTAAAGCGGAGCTAGAGAAGTCATTTTCAGAGTCTCCAAATGAAATTCTAGGTACTTCTAGGTACATTTTGAGGTTATATTTTGTCTGACATTTAGTATAGTTTAACCACAAACTGTTGGTACCTAACTATCTCAATCGTAGTCAAAATTATTGATTATTTAACGGCGGTATGACTAACGTTTTTTCTTTTTCTTCAAATGTCGATGTTAAGTCTGAGTGCAATATGCCTATTGGGAGACTGTTGTCAAGGGATTATATCATTTTAACGTCGCGGAAAATATATTTCATAAAATAACAGCCACCAAAAATATTCCACAGGATACCTAATATTAGAAAAATCCCAACCCTCTAAAGTGCAGTCATAAAACCACTTAATGCATGCTTCCTGCAATAAGTAATGGAACCTTTTACTATGGCAAGGATTTCGAAAAGATAACGAAATACCTGCCATAAAAGCACTCAACGAAAAATACACATCCTGTCCGTAGTTATAAAATAAACCGAAACCATTCGAAAATAGATGAGCAATAAAACCTTGCGGCTTAGGTACGTACACGTGTGCGTGGTACACGAACAAAGGAAAAGGTCTCCGAGGAAACGACGGAATATTTTTAAAATAATTTGCAAATCTTCCACTCCAAATTCGCAAGCTTATACATAGTTTATTTAGTAATAGTAATTTCTACATTTAAAAAACTGTTTATAATCTGTATTTAAGGATAATTTAATGCAAGATGTTTAATTAAGAATTCCGTGCTTAAACAATTAATAAATGTCGTTAGAATTTAAATATATATGTCTTTATATAATAAATATAATAATATGTGCATTTAGTTTAGAAATTATTAATATGGAAAATTTCATGTAACTATCAGATAAGTAATACATAGTGATTTCCTTTGAGCTAATTAATCATATCATAATTTGCATGACTCAAAAAATTATAATTTGAAATTTCAAAATCCTATGTTTAGGCATTACATAGAAGTAGGCGCTAATTAGTTAAGAAATATTATAGCACCTTAAGCTTAATATTTAAAATAATTAAGGCATTTTTTGACACGTAACGCTCTCTGTTAACGAGTAGATGAACCGAAGCTAGCATCCCCGAACGGATAATGGAGGGGGTGTTTCGATATTATATAAAAGGGAGGCGTTGCGCCCTTACGACCAGTAATCAGTACGACGATAGTCGAGTAAACACGTCAGACTTGTGCTCCTAGAGGCTTGTTAAAGTTAAAGCCGACAACTTGTAATATTCAAATAATTCAAAAGCGTTTTCTTAAAGAAACTAGTTTGATAAGTTGATGTTTTATAAGTGTAAATTCTGTGTTTTTGAAGTGTAGACTTTGTGAAAATAATAATAAGCTCTCCTAGTATTTAATTTGTTTACATGTACAAAATCCTAAAGGTCTAAATATTCGGCTTTTGAATTTAGTAAACGAACACTCACGTAATGAGACTTTTATTTATTTTCCTTTGTGATTAAACCAAAAAATCGTGTAAAAAGTGAAGTGAAATTTCTGTTGGATCTGGAAATAAACTGCGGGTTCCCGAGCCTACAAAACGCCCGACGAATACAGCAGCTTACAAAGAACTTCAGAGAGCGGTAAGAACTTTGGTTTATAACATGCCAATTCATGCCAATTCTTCATACTAGCACGGGGCGAGATCATGCCTTACAAGCAAGAAAACCAATACTAAAGATTAGCTTAATCATTATCGAGGAAATTCAGCAACAACGATCAATATAAACAGCAAATCTTTGGTAAAAAACCGCCCACGTCGCCGTGAATAAACATCGGAGATGTATTAAACCACAATTTCACAATCCAAAATTATATTAAATTTGGCCTTCGCAAGCTGAATTAATCAGATAATTTATAAGTGCGGTTTATCACCTAAAATGCATTAAACCCGCACATACCCCATCTTTTGGTCCTTCGAGAACGGATGTGAAACTGCGAAAGGAAAATAAATAAAAAAAACAAGTGAGCCCGACCATATTTAAAATTTAAAATGTCGAGCAAAAGCTTGAAGTCAGGAGACGGCGCCAAGGAGACTTCAATCCGCAGAAGCCACAGAATCGCTGACAAAACGTCCGCTCAAAGGGCGGATAAGCGACACGATCTTCACGACTCTTCGAGACCATTATCATCGGCAGACATCGGGGCTGGTTCAAGCGAAGAGTCCTTAAAAACGGTAAGAAATATCGTCGAACCGGAGGAAGAGCGTCCCGCTTCGCGCGTTATGTCGTCCTCCAGCCGCAGATCCACGCAGTCCGCAGCAATAACGGTGAGAAAACGACAGCTAGAGGCGGAAATGCAGGCTGCGGAAGAACGAGCACGTCTTAAAAGCGAAGCAGCCGCTGCAGCAAACGCCGCGGCCAGGACTGCCGCCGCCGCCGCCGCCGCGGACGCCGCCGCAAAAGCCGCCGCCGATGCAGCCGCCGAAGAAAGCAGAATACGACTGGAAACGCTGGAGGAGAAACTCGCTCTTCAAAAACTTATCATAGAAGCCGAAGTAGACGAGGAGTTCTTCGAAGACGACGGGGCGAGCAGTATAGCCGATGATAGAATGAGTCAACGTAGCAAGTATGCCGCTACTAAAACATCTATCCAGATGACATCTGCGTGGATTAATCAACAAAGGGAACCGAAACATATTAAATCGCGACACCTAGAATCGCAACGAAACACGGAACCGATAGCTGCGACGGACACTGCAAAAAACAAGATTGTGATGCCGATCAGTGAAAGTGAAGTTCCGACGCGTATGTCGCATTTGTATAGTGCGCGGGCGAATTTGTTAAAAGATTTGCCACGTTTTTCTGGTGATTCACGTGAATGGCCAATCTACGCCGCGCTATTCGACCAAGGAACCGCGATGTGTGGTTTTACGAACGCCGACAACTTAGTTCGTCTTCAGCAGAGTCTACAGGGGCAAGCGCGGGACGTTGTACGAGCAATGCTGCTCGATCCGCGCAATGTGCCAGACATCAGACGAATGCTAGAACGCCGTTTCGGGCGTCCCAGCACTCGAATCGACGAATTAATGGAGGAAGCTAGACGGACACCAGTCATAGGGGTAAGCGATTCAATGTATAAGCTTGTTGAATTTGGTACAGTAGTTTGCAATGTTGTACAATCATTAAGGAATATGGGTCATGAGGCCTATTTAATAAACCCGTCCCTCCTTAAAGAGTTAATATTAAAACTTCCACAGCATCTGCGTCTTCAATGGTATTCCGCAGGTTACGGCGCGCATCCTACATTACTAGATTTTGGGAATTGGTTAGAAAATATATTGGATGCCGCAGCTCAAGAAGAACCACCAAAATCTAAACAAACCTATAAACGTGATCGCGCGCAATCTCCCTTTAAAAAACACGTACATACGACGTCAAAAAGCGAAAATTTACCACCGACGGATACTAATTCGCCGACGGTAAATTTGACGCAATCAAGTAAAATTGAAAAAACAACCGAATGTTTAAAATGTCGGAAAACTAACCACAAAACGTACGATTGTAAACATTTACTCGCGCTACCACTTAATGAGCGATGGGAATGGGTGAAAAAATTAGATCTTTGTAAAAAATGCCTGCGGAAAGGTCATAGTCATAGAGATTGTCGCATTAAAATATCATGTGGAAAAGATGGTTGTCGACGACCGCACAACACTATTCTGCATACAGAGTATAAAGAACATAAAAACAATGAAAACTCGAGTAATGTTGAAGACATCGCCGGCTCATCCAATACGGTAGCTAGTACCTGGAATGATACAACTGAGATGTTATTACGAGTCGCATCCGTGGAGGTACGAGGTCCTTACGGATGCTATCAAACACTGGCGCTCTGCGATGAAGGGTCGACTGTAACCTTGATCGAAGCAGAAATCGCCGACAAGATCGGCGCGACAGGACCAGTTAGTAAATTAAATTTAATAGGCGCTTCTGGAATGAATACGCACAGTGAAGCAACGCACCGGATCGACATTGAAGTACGGCCGATTAATGGAAAAACTTATTTTCCATTGACAGGTGTCAGAACCGTTAATAGTTTAAACTTACCTAGGCAGCAATTTAATGCTAAACAAATGCTGCAAAAATGGCCGCATCTGTCAGAAGTGCCACTCTGCGATATTAACGGCAGACCCAAGCTTTTAATAGGAATTGATCATTGGCACCTCATAATTCCTCGTACTATTAAGGCAGGAAACCCAAATGGTCCAATTGCCACTGCGTCGCGATTAGGTTGGACTTTAGGAGGTAGCTCGGGAGGAACTTTATCTACGCAAGCTCAAGTGACACACATTCGTGACAATTCACCGGATGTGAAATTGGACGACATAATTAGGGACTATTTCCAATTGGAAGAATTAGGCCCTAATGTGCGCAAATTCCGCCAAAATATAAACGCGAGAGCCGAAGCTATTTTAAAAGCAACCACCACGGTTAGCAACGATCGTTGGGAAACAGGCCTATTATGGAAGGCTGATGACATAAAATTACCACCTAGCCGGGAAATGGCTGAACGAAGGTTAATTTCGGTCGAAAAACGACTAAGTAAAGACGCTGAACTATCAAAACAATACGATAGACAAATTCAGGATTTTATATCAAAAGGATATGCGATAAAATTAAGTCCGGAATCCAAAAAGTTTACTGGAGACCGAGTCTGGTTCTTACCACATTTTCAAGTAGAAAATAAAAATAAACCAGGCAAAAGAAGACTGGTTTTTGACTGTGCTGCTAAGTCAGGTGGTACTAGTCTTAATGACCAGTTATTACCAGGGCCTGATTTATTAAATTCATTAATGGGCATTCTATTTAGATTCAGACAGGGTCGCATAGCATTTACTGCGGACATCAAAGAGATGTTTTTGCAGGTGCGTCTACTGCCTGAAGATGCCCATAGTCAACGTTTTTTATGGCGAAATATGGACCTGAACAAGGAACCTGATGAGTACTTAATGAGGGTAGTTTTATTTGGGTCTACCTCATCCCCTTGCTCCGCCCAATTCGTAAAAAATAAAAATGCGGAACGCTTCGAAAAAACATATCCTGATGCTGCCCTAGCTATAAAAACTAAACATTACATGGACGACTACCTCGATAGTTCAGATGATGTTAAAACAGCAAAAAGGCTCATACGAGAAGTAACTTACGTGCATAAAAAAGGAGGGTTCGATATAGTAAATTGGGCGAGTAACGAACCCGACGTTTTGACACAAACTCCCATAGAGTCGCAGTCAAAGTCCAGCGTTACGTGGTCAAATGAGGAACAAAATGAGCGAATTTTAGGCTTAAAATGGATACCGACCACTGACACCCTGGCCTTTGACACAAATTTTCTAAAAATTCCGCCATATATATTGAATGGGCAAATAAGACCGTCAAAAAGACAAACTCTTCAAGTAGTTATGAGCGTCTTCGATCCACTGGGGTTTCTCGGCCCGCTAGCTGTGAAAGCAAAAATACTATTGCAGAATATTTGGCTCGAAAAATGCCAGTGGGATGAAAAAATCTCAGATCATGCTTTTAGCAAATGGGAGCAATGGCTCGCAGATTTGCACCGCGTAAAAAACCTAAAAATACCACGCTGCTACCAAAGCATGGGTAATTTAACAGGAAAACCTCAGCTGCATGTTTTCGCAGATGCCAGTGAAAAAGCTTATGCAGCCGTGGCTTACGCACGTTACACATCAACCGACGGTCGTATTTGCACCACCTTTATAGCTGGAAAAAATAAAGTAGCTCCTCTAAAGCCACTATCACTACCGCGACTAGAACTGCAAGCGGCTACATTAGCCAGCAGATTAGCTCATATTATAAAGGAGCAACATACCTGGGAATTCGGCGAGACCATTCTTTGGAGCGATAGCAGAACGGTACTCTCATGGATACAAAGAGATCCCCGCATATTTCAGGTATTTGTCGCTCACAGATTAGGTGAAATCGATTCACTCACGAATCCATCAGACTGGCGATGGGTGCCCTCTAAATTGAATCCGGCTGACCACGCTACTCGAGATGCGGTGACAAACGATGACGCAATAGGTAATTGGATCCATGGACCGAATTTTTTAAAATTAAAAACTTGCGACTGGCCCGAAGATCATAATGCATTTCCCAGTAATGAAGGAAACGAAGAGCTGAGGCGAGTGCATACAGTGACCGTTAATGAGCAGTTGGTAGAACCTATCGACATTGCGCGATTTTCTAAATTATTTCGATTATTACGAAGCACCGCCTGGACCTTACGTTTTTTAGATAAATGTAGAAAAAGGGGAGAAAACCACACCTACTTATCAGCGACAGAAATCACACGCGCCGAAGAGTATTGGCTGGAAAAATCTCAAAAAGACAGTTTCCCCTACGAAATAGACGCCCTAAAAAACGGCAATAATCTGCCGAAAGATAGCAAATTAAAATTTTTAAACGCCTATATCGATGAAAAGGGGATCTTGAGAGTGGGCGGACGCTTGCATCAAGTGAAAGGCGTAGCGCTTGAATTCCGGAAGCCAGCCATATTAGACTCAAAACACCCTTATGCGAAATTAATAATACAGAATCAGCACGAAGTTGCAGGCCATAAAGGTCGAGAATTTGTAGCCAATGAGCTGAGACAGCGATTCTGGATCCTTCGCTTACGTGGTGCAATTCGAAAAATAGCATTTAATTGCCAGCAATGTCGAATAGATCGAGCAAAACCAATCCCACCCAAGATGGCCGACTTACCTAGCGTACGACTTGAGCACCACATACGTCCTTTTACGAATATAGGTCTAGATTTCTTTGGTCCGGTTGAAGTGGCTGTAGGGAGAAGAAGAGAGAAACGGTATGGCGTTTTATTTTGCTGTATGAGCACTAGAGCAGTTCACGTTGAAATTACACATTCTTTATCAACCGATGCCACATTAATGGCTTTGAAGCGAATGTTTGCAAGAAGAGGGGTCCCATCTATAATTTATTCAGATAATGGTTCGAATTTACATGGCACTAACAACGAATTAAAAAGGGCTCTTCAGTCATTGAATATGGAAGAAATAAAAGCGCAAAACGCTATAAAAAATATTATTTGGCATTTTATTACACCAACAGCTGCTCACATGGGCGGATTCTATGAAAGATTAATTCAATCTGTAAAAAGAGCACTATACGCCACATTAAAAGAAAAAGTACCACGCGACGAAACGCTACTCACCTTGATTGCTGAAGCAGAAAACTCGGTCAATAGTAGACCTCTGGTCCATGTATCACTAGACAACCAGGACGAAGAAAGCCTAACTCCTAATCATTTTTTAATTGGGTCTTCGTCTGGTCGTTTAAATGTAGGAATAATAGATCCGGAGAGTCTTTGTTTAAAAAAGCAGTGGCAAATCGCGCAGATAATGGCAAACCACTTTTGGAATCGCTTCGTTAAAGAATATTTACCAACTCTTACGCAGCGATCAAAGTGGCAAAATGAAGTCACACCGATAAAGATAGGGGACTTGGCCTTCCTTGTTGATCCACAATATCCGCGCAATATGTGGTTACGTGGTATAATAACAGAAACATTCCCTGGGAAAGATGGTCAGGTCAGAAATGTTACAATAAAATGTAAAGGCAAATATTATAAGCGTCCCGCGACTAAAATCGCAATTTTTCCCTCTCCAGAAAATAAGTAAAGAACTGTTTCTTTACCAAGGGGGGCATGTCAAGGGATTATATCATTTTAACGTCGCGGAAAATATATTTCATAAAATAACAGCCACCAAAAATATTCCACAGGATACCTAATATTAGAAAAATCCCAACCCTCTAAAGTGCAGTCATAAAACCACTTAATGCATGCTTCCTGCAATAAGTAATGGAACCTTTTACTATGGCAAGGATTTCGAAAAGATAACGAAATACCTGCCATAAAAGCACTCAACGAAAAATACACATCCTGTCCGTAGTTATAAAATAAACCGAAACCATTCGAAAATAGATGAGCAATAAAACCTTGCGGCTTAGGTACGTACACGTGTGCGTGGTACACGAACAAAGGAAAAGGTCTCCGAGGAAACGACGGAATATTTTTAAAATAATTTGCAAATCTTCCACTCCAAATTCGCAAGCTTATACATAGTTTATTTAGTAATAGTAATTTCTACATTTAAAAAACTGTTTATAATCTGTATTTAAGGATAATTTAATGCAAGATGTTTAATTAAGAATTCCGTGCTTAAACAATTAATAAATGTCGTTAGAATTTAAATATATATGTCTTTATATAATAAATATAATAATATATGCATTTAGTTTAGAAATTATTAATATGGAAAATTTCATGTAACTATCAGATAAGTAATACATAGTGATTTCCTTTGAGCTAATTAATCATATCATAATTTGCATGACTCAAAAAATTATAATTTGAAATTTCAAAATCCTATGTTTAGGCATTACATAGAAGTAGGCGCTAATTAGTTAAGAAATATTATAGCACCTTAAGCTTAATGTTTAAAATAATTAAGGCATTTTTTGACACGTAACGCTCTCTGTTAACGAGTAGATGAACCGAAGCTAGCATCCCCGAACGGATAATGGAGGGGGTGTTTCGATATTATATAAAAGGGAGGCGTTGCGCCCTTACGACCAGTAATCAGTACGACGATAGTCGAGTAAACACGTCAGACTTGTGCTCCTAGAGGCTTGTTAAAGTTAAAGCCGACAACTTGTAATATTCAAATAATTCAAAAGCGTTTTCTTAAAGAAACTAGTTTGATAAGTTGATGTTTTATAAGTGTAAATTCTGTGTTTTTGAAGTGTAGACTTTGTGAAAATAATAATAAGCTCTCCTAGTATTTAATTTGTTTACATGTACAAAATCCTAAAGGTCTAAATATTCGGCTTTTGAATTTAGTAAACGAACACTCACGTAATGAGACTTTTATTTATTTTCCTTTGTGATTAAACCAAAAAATCGTGTAAAAAGTGAAGTGAAATTTCTGTTGGATCTGGAAATAAACTGCGGGTTCCCGAGCCTACAAAACGCCCGACGAATACAGCAGCTTACAAAGAACTTCAGAGAGCGGTAAGAACTTTGGTTTATAACATGCCAATTCATGCCAATTCTTCATACTAGCACGGGGCGAGATCATGCCTTACAAGCAAGAAAACCAATACTAAAGATTAGCTTAATCATTATCGAGGAAATTCAGCAACAACGATCAATATAAACAGCAAATCTTTGGTAAAAAACCGCCCACGTCGCCGTGAATAAACATCGGAGACGTATTAAACCACAATTTCACAATCCAAAATTATATTAAATTTGGCCTTCGCAAGCTGAATTAATCAGATAATTTATAAGTGCGGTTTATCACCTAAAATGCATTAAACCCGCACAACTGTACTGAGACATGTCCCTAGATTATTTACTCTTACTATCCTCACATTACAGTGTTGCAATATAAATATTTTTTTCCAATACATAGGGTATACTTTTTCCGGCCAGACTGTACAATATCGATTTTTCATGAATTCCCTCTTGTTACCTAATAATTAATCTTGTTAGTCAGGGATATTATACAGGATGCGATTACTGCAGGGGTCATCTTTTTTAGTGGGTAAATCAGTACAACAAAGTAAGCGACTTTTTTTTTTTTTTGGAAAAACTAAAAAATATATATATTTTTATTGAAAATTTGTTTATATTTTTTTCCTTTTAAATAGTATAAAAAGCTATGATTACGATGCGCTATCTAGCAGTAGGTAAAATATTGCTAATATTGTTTATTTTCGATATATTACCTACCGCTAGATGGTGCAGCGCGCTCAACACTTCTGAAACTTTACTCTAATAGGTACAATTTACAAATTTGACAAAAAAAAGAGATTTTTTTGTTGTGTTTTTTTTTAATTTAAATTATTAAAAGTTGCTTACTTTGTCGTACTAATTCACCCAATAAAAAAATGCCCGTGCAGTATTCACACCTATATATTTATATATTATATACAGGTGTGGATCTGTCAAACGACGCAAAATGCCTATGCATTGTTGGCATTGTTGGCGCCCACCCGGTTAATGGATCTAAAAATCTGCAAGGATTTTTTTAAATTAAATGAATTGAATGATTCTCCAAAGCAACAAATATCGTCAAAAAGAAGCAACTTTACATTTTGAATGCCTAATATTTACATATTTATCATTTCTTACCTGAACAATAATAGTTATGGGTATCCAGGCTTAGTTGACCTTCCTTGCAGACAGAGCAAGGTTTCAAAGCGCCAAATGTCATGCAATCGGCTAGCGCATCCACACACTGGAAGGAACCAAAACTCGCATTAAGAAGGGATACCAACCTAACTATAACATTGCATAATTAAAATGCAAGGTGTAATTACAAAAGTTTAAACTACATAAATATGTTAAAGGAAAAAATTGATAAAGGTCTTAAGTTTCATATGACTAAAGGTTTATTTCGTATGTCTTATGAGAAATACAGACAAATATATATAACAAGTAAATATATTAAAAAGAATAAAAAAACTCAACTGCCATTACAGAAATTGAGCTATTGTATTTATAATTATTTTTGTTACGTTTATTTTATGAAATATTTGTGGTTTATGTATTTATCTATATCTATCTATATAGATACATGTATATTTCCGGAATGCACTAAATCATTTCTTTTATTTGACACTAAACTAGATACATTTTTGTTAATTTTTATTGACATTTGTAGATTTAGACCATTACTTTCTTTATATTTGGGCAGTTAAGGTACATTTTGTATGATTTAAACTGCAAAATAATTTTTCCAAAAACTTTTATTCATTACTGAGCCTACATGTTTTATTTTTGGCCGCCGTGAAGAAGAACGAACGAAAATAAGCTGTCAAATGATGACCGTCATGTAACCAACACATAACACGGCGAATTATATTGAAGACGCTACTTTCTTCTTATATGAGAGCAAAGGGTCGTCGCACGTACCCTGTGACATTCGGGATGTCATCTCGATTCTAACAGTACCACACACTTCTAAATCGGTTCAAGCGTTTGGAAGTTATTGTGAAATAAAGAAACGCAAAACATACATAGATGAATCCTGAACACATCACACACCTTTTTTGTTGGGCAGTCGTGTAAAAATGAACCAAAATGACTGATTTTCAAATCCCGATTTTTAAAATAACACATTAGTGTCAATTTATAAGTTGATGAATCCTATAAAGAGGTTGTAAATCTTCCAAAATTCATTAGTTTTTCAGTAGAACTGGGAAAAAAATGGGGAAAGAACTATTTTTTTTCCATATACAAAAATAGTGTATCCAATTTGTTTATAAAAATCTTCAAATGTTTGACTGCTCAAACCCATTCTCTCATTTGTCAGATAAAATTACCGATCCGGTATCACTGTTGATTGATTTTGAAAGTTTTGCCACAAAATATATAACAATGAAAAAAACGATTTTGGAACAAAATATCATAATTTTGTGCCTGCCAATAAGTGATCATCAATTTTCTCCATTACTCCTCATAGTGCGTTGCTCACTTCACAGCGTTTTCAGGGACCAAATGGACTGTGCCATCTAGCAAGAGAAAATGGCAAAAGACATTTCCATTTATAGCCGAATAATTTGTAAGAATCACTGTCACGGGGAGTGCATTTTTATTGACATCCGGCGTCAAACTAAATTTAATCTGCAGAAAATGGAGTTTTGTTTTTTACAACCTTTTATTTACCTTGCAATGTAAGTTAGTTAGTCTGTATGTTTGTTTAGGTCAAATCTTGCAAGCTAGTAATTACTACCACTTCCTCTTATTCTATGAAGTTGAAATTTTACTTGTTGGTTCAGTTCCGATGACGATACATTTTTATGGTGAGCATGACCTGATTCTACAACTAGAGCTGTCAACTACAACGGGCGAACCCGTCACCTCAGGAAGTTTTAACGATATCAGATCATTCTGTCTCCCGTGAGGTGAGCGCAGAGGACTTAGGACGAAAACAATCCACAGTCTAGTTACGCCACCTGTCCATCAGAGGCCAACGCCTTACGACGAGGCATCGGGAAAGGTGGGCCAGCGGGCAGCCTTGCACCCTGACCTACCAGTTTGGAAGGATATCTCCATATGGAATTAACCTTCAGGATACCTCCTGACTGGTTACAGGATCGAGGTTGCTTGCACGGTCCTCTCCCTTACCTAGCAGTGAAACTGTGTCAACCGAATTTATCGGGGACCACGACGTTCTTTGTCCGGCTCTTCACCTGGAATCGGGTAGCCGATGGTCGTTTCTAGAGCAGTCGCCGTAAGATCAACAAATACCCCTGCTCTATAAGAAACAATACTGTTTCCAGACTCCCCTGACTGTTTTAGTCAGAATGCAAAATCGATTGACTTACGCCGCATGGTGTGCAAACCGTCCAGGAGCGTCAGAAGGTTGACTTCCGGGGGAAACAGCCCTAAGACCAGTTTTAGTTATACTGGGCGTTCCTCCGCAAGTCGACATCCAGTGTGCCTATTTTGCGTGCCCTAAGACCAGTCCTACCCGGGCTTGCGCTTCATGCGTGGAGTCCGCCGGATGGGTGTTGACCCGTGAGTGTGACCGACCCTGAACAAATGGGTCTCCGTGGCCAACTCAACAAGGACCCATTAGCACCTGATTCTACAGTCACGATTGGCTCCCGAAGGGGCTACTCTTCCACGGTCAACAGCACAAACACACAATTTTGTATACGCATTCAATTATGATAGCCCGTTCTAAGTGTCAGCGCGATAGGGCTGCTGCATCGATGGTTGGCTTCCAACAAGGATACTCGTCAACGGTCAACAGCACAAATATGAAATTCTGTATAGCATTCAATTATGATAGATCGTTCTAAGTTCCACTATGACATGGCTGCTGCACCCAGGGTTGGCTCGGGACAGAGCATTTTAATAAAAGTTTGTTTTTAAAAATGTGTTTTTACTGTTAACTTTTTAGTATTTACCTTATCGTTGTTAGTCAGCGTCGCTTGACTGTTGTACTCGAGTAAACTTTGTAAATCTGCTTTCTTTGTCACATGTTTCTTCAAACTATCTCTGTGAAGAATGAAAATAATCTTTAGTTTTTTCGGCTGCTTCTATTTTCTGTATTGCTCGATGTATTGGCGCAAATATGTATGTATGTGTGTGTATGTGTATATATATTTTTTATATGTATAAGTGTGTATTTATATATAAATATATCTATATATTATAATGCCTATGTAGGTAATTACCCTTTTATTATTACCACTTTACTAACTAATATTAGATGTCTTTTTCTTCAAATTTTCTTAATTATGTTGCAAAAATTTTTAATTTTTAATTTTAACCGAAAGTTTATAAAAAAAATGTACTATGTAACAAATATAAGTGTGGTATCACTCCAGAACAGACTGTACTCTAGTGGAGCTGATAAAATCCATCAAATCTGTACTTTCTTTGCTTCACAAACAATGACTAAGTATTTGCTCTTTTTTACACTGTGTTATTTATGTCAACATTGTAAATTTTTATTTTGGATTTAAATAAATAAATAAAAAAATAAAAAATAAAATATAGGGAAAAAAGTAATATCTATATTACAGTTTTGGCTTTCTATATTTGTGTTTACCGACCTGCAGGTTAAAAAGGCTGAACCGATTGACTCGAAATTTGAAACATAAGATTTCTGAGGGGTCAGGTAAGTAAGTAGTGATTCATAAAAAGAAAAAAAATAACAGAAATGTGCCCTGCGGGCACGGGCTAAACCTTCAGATTTCAAATATAGACACCTTGAGGGGTCCAGTAAGCAGTGTGATTAAACCTTGTAATTTGAAACAGACTCCTGAGGGTCATGTAAGCGGTAAGATTCATAAAATGTACAAACGACAAACGAATGCCAAAACTATTAGGCATATTGATATGTGCTCTGCTGCCAGCAGGAACTGAATCTTATGGTGCTCCTAAACGGGCCACATTTTCGCTGCAATTTGTGGCCACAATAATAGCAACTATAGTCCGGCCATCACTGCAACATTGTATTACCACATATGGCTGGAAAATATATATCCCGGCCATTCTCGGCAATATTTCTGCAAAATTATGACCCATCATTTTGACTCGTAAACGGACTACACAATCGGGCAACAATGGCCGACGAAATAATACGAGTCGCAGCAGCTTATATTGTTTTAAATGAAAATTTAAAATGACAAAAAAAACGAGAATGTGGATTTGACCCGACTTCAATAAGCGTGATGCTTTAGATATGCCTGAATGTTTTTGATGATATGAATATCAATTGAAAGATCCTCCATATGAATTCACTATTAATAATACATTCACAATAGAATTACCTATTATTGATGTTATATGATAAACATTTAAATACACTAATAAATAATATAAATTATTTAATGCAATTGTACATATCATATCAGAATAGACAATAATATTTTATAGATAAAAAAAAATTAATCATCAAATGATATGAATACAAATTGAAGATGTCGTGCGTCGTGCCTCGAATCAGAAAGGGACGCACTTATGGCGCAAAACAAAATATCAATAAAGCTGGCCGGGAAATATTCCTGTAATTTCAATTGCGAAGCGATCGTCCAGCAACACTGGCTAGCAACTTTGGCCATACGAAAAATATGCGGCTATATGGCCGGGATATACTAAAATTATTTCCGTATATAGCATAGTATAGCTAGTATTGCTAGCAATGTTGCCGCGCAACTGTATTGCAGCCACATATGGCACGAAAATGTGGCCCGTTAAGGAGCACCATTATACAAATATAAAAAAGGATGAAATAACGAAGTTTGTTTACCTGTGCTTGAAGAATAGCTTATCTTGTGCATCAAGAACTTTCTTCTGCTTCTCTTCCTTCTTCAGTTCTTCGGGATCATTTTTTTCTTCTTTAAGTTTCTTCACGGGCACATCACTTTGCTTCATCGCACTACATTACAATGAAAATACAATGTTTAATTGGAGATTAGTCGTTTATATATCAGCAGATTAAAAATTATGTAATCCGAAAAATATAAGTGTGAATAAAATAAAAATCCCTAAGGCGGACACGGATACTTTTGAATCGTTAGAGAATTGTTTGTTTCTACTCTTATTGCTAAATTTCACAATGGGCAGGTTTATTATCATACGACAATCTCTTACGACCAACCCTACTATGAAATGTTTATATGTACACCCTATTCTAGCTAATTATTTATTATGACCAAAACTTTTATATGAAAAATAAATTTATAAAAAATAAAATATATAAGTATATTTTATTGATTGAAATAATCATCTTTATTATTATCTATGCAGTTTTGGCTTTTTCGTCGGTTAACAGGTTGACTGCCCGCGACCATAATATCGCAAACAATGACACGTAAAGGGCCCGATTGTGTTTCTTCGTTAAGAGCCCTATCACATATTTTTTCCAGAAAGGCAAGAAAAGTGGATTTTTGGCGTTCTAATTCCAAGAAATGAAGAGATTTCTACAAACTTTAATTACTGAATTACCTGGACCATTTCTTGATGTTGACCATAGCGGCCTTTAATTTTAGATATAACGAATATTATTTACTTATTCAGCCCATTTTCCGAAAGTCGTTATTCGTAAAACGCTCGGAAGGCAAACTTTGAGCTCCTTAATACAGTAATATCACTACAACGAAAACCGTATACTATTTTTTTTTATGTCCGTCATGTATTCTTGTTGACCATAGCGGCCTTATTTTTTCGTTTTTTGACCACATATCCAAGGTATACATTACTTACAATTACACAAAATTAAAAAAAAATCTTCCTGTATCATTCTAATTTTCTCAGAAATAAAATAAGATTCTTATATAATACTTATACTATATTAAAGTTCACTCTTTTAGCAATACGACATAATATAAATTATTGTCATTAGAAAGGAGAAAACACTGCAAAAAACAATTAGAAATTGTGTATATATTTGCTTGCGCAAGAGAAGAGCGCTCAGTGCCGCGGTTTTCTCCCAGGGTTGAATAGTTATTTATTTATTTATTTATTTATTTATCCTATCTTTTATAGTTACATCCGAAAAAAAATGCGTTCATTTTTTCAACTCATTTTAAAAGAATACCTACGCTATTTTGTAATAAGGCTCTTAACTAAAATCGGAATTAGTTTATGCCAGCGGGAAAAAGCAACAAGTTAGAACGGAATATAATACCAACAGTTCACTTTTCAGCATAGAACTACAAATCGAACATAAAGCAGTATAATCTAAGACCAGACAAAACGTTTTCAAATTAATTCAAATGGTTAAATGTTTGGCAGGCAGTTTTTGCGCAGGAAAAGATACAATTGTATATTTTACATTCTGCTCTAACACACGGCTGTCTCGTTTACATAAACATTTTCGAGTCGGCACTACACATGGTGGTGCACAAAATAGAATCGGCTCTAACAAATAAGCTGCCAACACTTGCCGCCTTTATAGACATAGAAGGCGCTTTTGACAAAACCATGCACAACAGCATAAACCGCGCCCAACAGGAACTTAAGGTGGAACCAGTCACCATAAAATGGATCATGGAGCTGGTTAGCAAAAGGGCGGTCCAGATAGTGATGAATACTACCACAAGAGCGAAGGTAGTTAAAGGATGCCCCCAAGGGGGGGTCCTATCACCACTTCTATGGAACATAGTATTGGACAGCCTCATTAAAACACTAAATGAAAGGGGTTACACTACTATTGGTTATGCCGACGACCTAACAATAATGATAAATGGAAACGCAGAAAATATGCTATGTAAAGTCATGCGCTCAGCTTTGCAGATAGTAGAAAAATGGTGTGACGAACATAAATTGTCAGTAAATCCGAAAAAGACAGAACTCATCCTCTTCACCAACAAGAGGAAGTTACCAGACCTACAAGTACCAAAATTATTCAACACCAAACTCTCCCTATCTACAGAAAGGAAATATCTGGGAGTCATCCTTGACAGCAAATTAAACTGGGCGAGTCATATCAAAGCCAAAACAAAGAGGGCCTGTCTAACTTTGTGGCAGTGTCGGAGACTAGTGGGGGAAAAATGGGATCTCAATCCAAAAATCACACTCTGGCTGTACACATCAGTCATCAGGCCCTCTCTGACTTATGGATCAGTTGTATGGTGGCCCAGAACACAACTGACCACAGTGAAAGCGAGACTCCAGAGCCTGCAACGCTTAGCAAGTGTAGCAGCCACTGGATGTATGAGAACCACACCATCGGCCGCTTTAGAGTACCTCCTAAACATGAGACCTCTGGATCTTGTCATCCAAGAGGAGGCTAAGGCAGCCGCTCTAAGACTAAGAGCAAATGGACTGTGGAAACAAAACACAGAAACGCCACACTCAAAAATTCTGAAACGGGTTCTAGAAGAAATACCTCTTCTGGGCGCACCCATGGACAGGATAATATGCCATCATGTCTTTGATCGAAGATACAATATCTAACTCATTGCAGAACCAGCAGATCACTCTGGTACAAATGAAGTAAGGATATACACAGATGGCTCCAAAACCACTCAAGGTACCGGAGCCGGCGTCTTCTCAAATGATCTAAACATCAAAATATCAACTACCCTAGGCAACCTAAATACGATCTTCCAAGCAGAATGCATTGGCATCACCAGAGCAGCACAAGCAGTTGCAGCCAAAGATGTCGGAGACCTAAGCTTGAAATTTGTCTCCGACAGTGCCTCCGTGCTACAAGCGCTAGCAAAAAATACTATAACCTCTGTCCTTGTACTGGAATGCCACAATGCGCTTCAATCCATTGCAAGGTCAAATAGAGTGACCCTGCAATGGATTAAAGGGCACAGCGACTCACTGGGCAACGATGCGGCAGACGAACTGGCCAAAAGGGGATCAAAGGAAATATTATATGGACCGGAACCCTTGATGCCCATTCCCCAGGCCCAAATAAAAACATGGCGACGCAGGAACATCGAAGAAACCCACCTTTCAGAATGGAAAAAAAACGCAGGATGCAGGCAAACAAAGAACGCGGTTCCGGAAGCGTCCAAAAAACTTGCCCGCAACCTCACCAGATTAAAAAGGGACAAAATCCGTAAAGTCATAGGTACTATGACAGGCCACTGTCCCCTTAACAAACACCTGTTTACCATAGGTGTGACAGACAGCCCTCTATGCAGAAGATGCATGGAGGAAGAAGAAACGCCACAGCATGTGCTCATGGAATGCAGGAGCGTGGCAGAGCAACGGGCAAGAATACTACAATCTCCAGCATCTGTCCCGGAGGCCTGTAGCAACCCAAACAGGCTGCTAACCTTCTGGGACAGCCTGGGTTGGCTGGAGTAACATAAATAGAAACATGAGCCACGTACAACGGCCCAATCAAGAGGCCAAGTGCGGGAAAAAGCCCAGACAAACTAACTAACTATGAAGAAACGTAATCGAGCCCAATATTACATAAAATATAGCTTTCTGAGACTTCAACCTTAGTCAGAGTGAGGATTCAATCTTAATTGAACTACAAGAAATCGGCAATATCTGGGAGACAAGTCAAGTTAGTGACATCTATTATTGGCTAACTAAACTCACAATATTTCCAACTCACAGTAATAGTTCAAAAAGCAGCGACAAAAAATTGCAAGTGTTTTTTTAAAATCTGATACTTTCAGATCAGACAGTATTTTGGCCATAGAATGCTGGGGCAGAGTAGGCAGGCCAGACTACGGGACACCTGGCGCTGGCGTACTAGGAAAGATGTGATTTTAATTATAACCCTTAAAGTGTTTTGGAAAAGCTGAAAATTCATCAGAAGACAGTGGATGTCACAAAAATGAAATCAATTATATTGCGTGGCACATTAGACCTATGCGTAATATTTACTGATAAATACGTACCTGTGTATTTGCAGGGACTTCATTTTTGTCAGTAGACAGTGGATGCAATACTGAACTCGAAACAAATGGTGAGACTGCTTCACAATAGAATGCGTGGCGTCAGCATTACTCCATACATGCCACAAAAATGAAGTATTATATTGCGCGGCACATAAGACCGACGTATAATATGTACCGACAAATACGTACCGGCGTATGTATTTGCAGGGACTTAATTTTTGTGACATATATGGAGTAATGCTGACACCACACGTTCTTTTGTTAAGCAGTCTGACCATTTGTTTCGAGTTCTTTTTTGAATGCACTGTCTACTGATGAACTTTCAGCTTTTCTAAAACACTTTGAGGGTACTAATTAAAATCAGACGTATCCTAGTACGCCAGCGCCAGGTGTCCTGGGTCTGGCCTGCTGACTAATCCAGCAGTCTATGGCCAAAATACTGTATGATCTGAAAATATCAGATTTTACAAGACTCTTGCACTTTTTATCGCTGGCGCAGTATAGCAGTTCCGGGTGATGGCATTTGCAAGATCATGGTATTTATTTATATAGTTTGTATTCCAGGTCTTTGACAATTTTTTATTCCAGTGGAACTGTTATTAACCCTTCAGGCCTCGATTGGCCGATATCGGCCACAACACGAGTCAGCGTGACGGCCTCGTTTTAATTTTATTTTAATTTAATTTGATTTAATTTATTATGTTTTATTATGTTAATATGTATGTACAGTGGTTTGGTAGTAATTAATGTTTTGGTGAGACAGTGTTGTAATTCAATCTTTTTACTAATTTTTACTAAAATTTTTTGGGACAGCAACGGCTGAGGGGCTGAGGCCTGAAGGGTTAATACAGATAGAGCTGCTATAGAATTCAAAGACCGGGGTTGGGTCCATCATAATATTATTATTAGACTTCTGGGGGGTGAGCGGTGGAGCTCCGGACTAACGGTTTCCATAAAAGGGCCATATTTCAGAGACAAGGGTTGAAAGTGTTTTTCTTTGCATCCGAGGTTTTCAGAGAAATGATACTGCTTAGAGGCCAAATGGAGCTCCAGAATACAGTTGGAAGCTTTCTCGATTAATGAGAAAGATTTTGGGATGTTTTTTTTGCCATTTAAGCCGTCCCGCATAGACTGTATTGGGTGGGAATTCGGAGGGTACTGAAAAAAAATAATATTAATACATACGGTATTTCTTTCTTGACCATGGCCTGATCATCCTTGCTCAGCGATTTCAATCCTGGCAAGCTTTCTCCGCCAGCGAAGAAGAGCAAATTGGCGCGGTCTTCATTGAAGCATTTGACGTGGTGCCACAATGGCTGCCCTCCATATTTCTGACCGACTTCCGTATCGAAGACGACCTTGCAGACACGCACTTCATCCTGCAAAATTAATTTTAAAGTAAGAATAGTTTGCAGCAGCAGTTTGTACCCTATTTTATAAAGGGGATCATTTAAATATGTATACAGCCATCTTTACATATTAGAAAATTTGTTTGTAGAAGAAGTGTGCAGGCATACATACTAATATTTAACGGTGGCTTATTCAATGGTAGGCTTTAATGACAGGCATTTACCACAGTGGAGGGAGAAATAGAGCCGATAATTGCATAAATATGGATATAATACGGATAATACAAAAATCTACAATCGGCGGGCGTGGCCACCCAGGGGTTAAATGCAACGTCTGTGTGTCTCCGTGTTGATAACTCACAAACCATTGATTTCGATCGGGTTTTTTCCTATATGTAGCTTGCCTATTCCCATATGTTAAACACAATCCAAAATTTAAATATTCAACAGAATGTTTAAAATTTGTTTTTACAATAGTATTATTTTCTGTGCAATGCAATAAGGTTCTACGCAGCGCAGGGCAGAGCAGATTTTGTAATGCATGAACATGCTGAGAGCTGCGTACGCTGCGGCGCAGGCTTTGTAAAAAGCAAACATGTGTCTTATCCTGCACAGATTTTTGCACGACGCGTGCATGTCGAAACGAGTTTTTAGCTAGATTTTATATTTTTTTCTGCAAAATTACAACATTTAATTGAATTAATTCATTTTGAACCTTGTTGGTATGATACAAATCATCCAGACTGTTCAAAAACGACATTTAGGAGTTATTATTTTGTGAACATAATCAAATTGAATTGCCTAACCGCAAGTAGTTCTTAATTTGTTGATCAGATTACACTCTCAAGAGTACAAATTCTCCATTAGTAGAGCATTTTTTTCAGATGATCAGTTTTCAAAATAGTTTTTCTACGCTTTGACAAACTGTAAAGTAGCAACAACTCGTTGATTTCATAATCAGACTCCGACTCTGAACTCATTTTACTCGTCAACGCAAAAACCGTATTTTATTTGTACCAGTTAAGACGCGAATGAATGTATCTGTGTCATTTAGCTCCGTTACAGCATGCGCTTTGGGGCCTATGTCTGCCTCAACTGCTCTGTCTTGCAAAAATCTGTACTATGTTGTGCTGCGTCACCTGCGTCTCAGCATGCATTTAGCCTAACAATGGAGGGCACTTGCAAAACGCTCAGCGGGCGCCCGTAGTTTATAGAATGACAGCCCTATATAGAATGATTTAGTCTCCAATCTGCTGGAGGATTTGCCCTAAACATATCTATGATCATGACAGACATGACAGACAGACCCGAAACTAAACTTTCAGTTGGCCCCGATAACAATAGAAACAGTCTACAGTAGGTACCTACAGTTGAAACAAAGAACGCCAAAGTATGAGGTTTTTTTAAGTTACTAATAGCAAACAAACTAAACCTTGAAGCGATGATTGAACCTTGAAACGAGTGGTCAATTTAAATGTTACTTTTAAATCTTTACTGTGTTCGATCCAGCGTGAAGGTCTGTTGGGAGAAACGCATTTTCTTTAAATCAATAGTTTCTTACAAAATATAATGGGTGGTTAATACTTGTGGCAGCAATATATTTTCCTATGTAAGTATTATATTATTGTATAGTTTATCAGTTTATCTGTAGTGGTGGTTTCCAGGCAAACATACAAGATGACCACAGATTCGTGAGATGCTGACACCGACATGGTATTAAGATGTGTTTTGTTAGGTGAATCCATTGTGATCATAGCTGGGCGATCAACGCTAGGGACACCAGCGTTGATCACAAATTACAAGATCCAGCGATGACTGCAACGAACAACACACCTCCAAAATGTAAATTTTTACCGCTGTTCAGATATTTACGATATCAGGCTAAGTAATAATGTAGATATCAGCAAACAACAATTAATTTTATCTCAGAAATAACAACCGTATTGTTGAGATAAAAAATCAATTTATAAGGATTAGTGCTAGATTTTAGGACTAGTTTATAACACTTCCGAGTATATCACTTTCAAACTATTCAAATTCGTATAATACACATGTTTGATACTTCGCATGCGATAATACTGTCTTGGTATCAATATTAAGAAAAAGCATTATTATTAAGACTATTGCGGTTATTTGACATTACAAATAGGATAATAACAAATTTACTGCGTGAAGTTTGTAGCATCCGATGTTTCGGCGATGTTGCAATTGCAATTGTCCAGGAATCTCTACTCTGGGGAAGGAAGGGAGGTCTACCCTGGACAACAGCGTTTGCAACATTTTCAAAACGTCGAATGCTATAAAGTTCATGCGGTAAATTCATTTTTATCCTAATTATAGCATTATTATCATACTTCGCAAAAGCTTGCGTGCACTTACGCTGGGATTACAAGGAATTCACAGATATTATTAAATGCTTCTCTATTTGCAGACATTGTTGGTGTCTTAAATACAAACGCATTAGACTAGGAGGCTGCAAGGAAAAGGGAAAAAATAAACAAATATATGTATTGCAAATACGTATATGATAGCTCTTCTTAATTCGTTGTGGGTAAAAAGTTATATACATCAATAGATGATGATAGTAGTTGATTTTACTAGATGAGTCGCATCAGATATGAGACTTGAAGCGGGCAGAAGGGCTGCAATTGACTCACACAGCGTGTGTCTAGTATGTCATAAGTTGTTCTTTGGCTTTCGTTTCATGCTGTATAACTTTTTTTGCCATAATTAATTTTTATTTTGTGAATAAATAATATATATTATTAATAATAATTAATGGCTAATAATAATATGTCGTCGCCTTACAATTATAACTAGATAACTCAAAAATTGGCATTTTTGAGGTAAGTATGCCAGAAGATGTAAAAATATCAACTCTATATTCCCTTAAAACCAGATAACTGAATTCTCCCGCCCTTAGAAGTTAACGGTGGTTGATAAGTTGAAAATCGGCTCCAGCTATAATACTAAAAATCGATATGTAGACTTATCTAGCTGAAAGTTCGCAGCACTGTCTGCTATCGTAGCACAAGAACTCAATATCTCCACCTATCTAGTTTTAGGTTAGTCCACTTATTAGTTTCCACAAATCTAAAATGGTGGACGAATTGAAGCATTGAAAAAACATTCAAACGCGTTTATCTCAGAATGACTAAATTCGATTTATCGAGTTATAATTGTAAGGCGATGATACTTATCGATATCGACGACATTTCTCAGCAGATACCTAATAATTAAAATATAAAAAAACTCAAATACCACTAGGATATTAGACGTTAGATTTGGTTTTTAAATATAACCAAACTATGCCTATGCCGCTTTCAAGCTTATTTGTTGGTGGGCACAGTGCTATACAAATAGTAGCATACTCCTTTGCCTGTGTAAGGTTTTTGACATTACAATGATTTCATTTTCTATGTAATTTCACTGAATACGCAGGTATGAACATCCATGTGATGTTACTTTGCGTTTTTGCATGTTAAACCACCTCGGGAATAAGGCCCATTGTGAAGGTTGTATACGCACCTTAACAATCTTGATTTCGCAGACTTTGCACGTCGCCCTGCTGGATTTGGAGTATTCCACGCGGAAGTCTTTCAGCAAAGCATCAGACCCTGGGTCAGCAGCTCGCTTTGCAGCTTTTCCTTTGCCTTTACCTTTAGCCACTGGTAAGACGGCCCCATTACCGAGCGAATCTGGGAAGATAAACTTCCATTATTAAATGGTAAAATTATCACAAAATCAGACTTGTGATTTCTTGTGAAGTTTTGGTAATTCCTCTTTTGCTGCCCTGATAAATATTCAATCTGTGTCTGAACAATGGCCGTCATTTAAAAGGAATTATTGCAGTATAGGTTCCTTTCTCAGAAATCGAAAAAACAAAGAAATACTACTAGGTTAGATCATTGTAATGCTAAATGTGAAAGAAAAAAGCTTCGGACGCGTAAATTTTCAAAACCAAATTTACATACAAAAAAAAAATTTTTTTTTTACCTCAGTTTTTAAGGTTGTTTAAAAAAACCTAACCTAACCTAACCTACCGCCAAATAGGTGTTTATGTATTATTTTTTAAAAAAACTACAGAAATGTATGGGTTTGGCGCTTTTTTGAATGCCTATATCTCGCTTATTTATTGAGACCGAATAAATATTATTGCAGATTCGGAATCAGCGTGGTGAATATAGTCTGGTGACGTTAAAAAATCAACAATCTAGAAGAGGTACCTATACTGCAATAATACCCCCCTTTTTTCTTTCACATTTAGAATTACAATGAGCGAATCTAGTAGTACTTATTTCTTTATTTTTTCGATTTCTGAGAAAGGTTCCAATACTGCAATAATTTCCATATATATATCAGTCATCTCGAGAAAAAAATGCGCGTTCACAATACTTTCCCTCTGCAGGAAAAGTAAAAACTTACCAACAGCTGCAATCACTCTCTCCCGATCGGGCTTCCTCAGAGTCGTGAGCTGACCGATTTCGCTGGCTGACTTTGGACGCTGCTTCGCGAAAAAACAAGTCTCATGATACCAGTTAGCCTGTTTGCCGTCGAAAAAGGCCGACTGGACCATGGCCGCGATGCGCACATTCCCTTGATCAATGGGTTCTTTACACCCCTTGCACTTTGAGCGGCCAGTTTTGGCGTACTCGCATTGAAACGGCAGCTCCGACATCTTGGACACTCGTCACCAGCGAAAACAACAAAAGTTTTTCGACAAAGAACAAAAGAAGGCACCGATGACACAACAGACCGGCACGCGACGAACCGCAAGTCAAAACATGTCCGTTGATTCGGCTGTCAAAAACCGAGTCGTTCCCGCCAACCGCCTTATTACCATAACAAAATATTATCGGAATAATATTTTCAAACGCAATAAATGAACTTATTATATGAAATAAATTGTATTTTTAAAACAGCAAATAAATACCTACCTTGCTCCTGTCAATTCTGGTAGCACAATTCGTTTTCAAAGATCGTTTTATCGAGTCTATTTGACGATTTGAGCTTTTGAGATATTTTCGGCGTTGCCAACAGTACCTTCTAAATCGCATTAATTATTTTTTTTGCCCTCCGTATAATCATTGATTATGTACTGTATTATGCCGAAGCCATACGCTTACAAAAAATCGCTTGTACAAACGCTTGAATGGCTGGCAAGCGTTTGCCACAAGCTTCCATTGATTTAGTCGGATCGGCGGCAAGCGCTTGCAAGCCTACACAATTCAAACCAAACGCACGGTCCACACTTGGCTTGGCTTGGCAAGCGTGTGGATGCAGCATTAGATTGCTCACCCCTATAGGACATTTTAACAACCATTTGTTGCCGTCGAAATACAGGTGGTGCTGTTAGCATTGACGTCGAAAGTAATAGCAATTTATTTGGCATCTATAACACTGATAATGCATGTTTTTTTTTACGAAGGACCGATTGATTATAAACACCCAATAACTTAACCAGTGGTAACAATATTTTCAATTATTAGTGCTATCTATCGCATTTTTTTAATGTAGGTTAGAATGCCATTAATAATCCATGCTATGGCGTTCTACCTAGATAGACTATTAAGTCTATCTGAACAATAAAGTGCATAATTATTACGTATTGAAACCTGCGTATCGAATTAAAAATGGTCATCCTTACGTAAGTAATATTAAAATAATAACATTTTATTGTTTTATACCGTATTGCCGTTTGTCCATGACATGTTTTTTTCAAAGTACGGCGTTTTAGGTACATACATTTCGTAAACAACTTCAAGGTGACGCAATAACTGTTCGCCGTTAAAACGTCCGGTCATGGACAAGCTCTCATACATCGCCATACAACACCGATACAAATTTCGCTTTAAATAAACACGTCTCGCCGAGGGGAAGTGCTGTGCATACGGCGGCGGCGCCGTGCTGTTTTTTCCGCAGTGTCCGTGGACAAGCTTCCATACGGCAAATTAACCGTGGATTTTCATGGCGAAAGAAACGTGTGTGGCCAAGAAGGATATAGGCGATTTTAGAGCGCCATCTACGGTGCACATCTATAATCTTATACCACGAAGTAGCTATAATTGGACATAATAATCTATTTTAGGAACCTGACCACCATCTACATTTTGCGTTTCGTAGTAAAACACTGGTTTCCATAACGAAGTAAGCCCTTGGACAATCTGACACGCTTTATAATCAATAACATGATGTACGGTCGGGCTAGTGGAATTGTACGCAAAAGATATGTTTTGTTGAGTGTCTTTGATTTTTTTATTCTTCTGAATTTTATATCGAAATCGCAATACTTGAATTAAATTTACTTACTCGCCACTCGCTACGCTACTTGTCGCACTCGACTGCAAACGAACCACCGGCCACCATCGATATATCGATGCCGGCCACAGCCACCTGTGGTTGTCGAGTGCGTCGAGTAGCGTAGCGAGTGGCGAGTGCGAGGAGAGGTAGCGTGTGGCGGCCACCGGCCACGAGTCTATTTAACATGTATGAAACAGCATGTCATCTGCTTGTCGCCGGCCAAAAGTGGCTGTGGCTGGTGGTTCGTTTGCGCCGAGCCTTTACCTTTACATTATTGACCGCCCAAGATATTAAAGAAACATCTCGCATACAATCTCTAGCTTAATTTAACGTCAATAGTACACAATAAACGTGACAGTGAGTATCGTTAGCGATGGCGAATAATACCTAATACAAACTTAATACATATAGTAATAATAATAATACCTAACAAAAACTTATTTTTTCGTCGGATACATTTAGGTACATGCCTAGCTACTATCTTGCATTCTTTATATTTTTACTTGTGACCTCTTAGAATGCATTTTTTACAGGTGAAATAATGGCTTTTTAGTCTTAGCTTGTGAGTGTCGGTACTTTTATATATTTTTTAATAAATACTAGCTGTACGTACTTGGCACCGCGAAGTTGTGGCTCGTATTGCGTACGTAACAAATGGCGCTCCCATTGCCGTAAAACATTGTACTAAAAACACGCGAGTATTCGAATGCAACGTTGGTTAACCGCTCGAAAGCCAGCCTTCGCGCGCAAAAATCTGCGCCGCAAGTTTTTGGTCGATTTCGTACATAAATACTGACAACATCGTTTTTTTATGAATTCCTTCTTGTTACCTAGGAATTAATCTTGTTAGTCGTGTGTATTACATATTTATATAATATATTATATGGGGGCCGGCCGAAACGGTTACGCGCGGATCTGTCAAACGACACAAAGTGCCAATAGGCACTGTTGGCGTCCGACGGGTTAATCGACCGACTACTTTTCGAGTTTTGAGAGCACAAACATACCTAGGCTGAATTTTAATATAATATAGGATGAGTTTTAATTAACCGGCATCCTTCAAGGCGGTGATTGAATACGAGCAAAAGCAACGTTTTATTAAAAAAAATGGGAATACCCTTGTTTTATATATATTTTTTAACATTTGAAAATTTGAAGAACTGTTTTTTTAATAAATAAAAGTTTGACAAGCGTCTGAGCGCTCTGCGCCATATAACGGTAGGTGAAATATAGCGAATAAACAATATTAGCTATATTTTGCTTACCGTGCATCGTGCTTCGTGCTTAAATATTTTTATACTATTGTTAGAAAAACTATTATTTTGAAACTTAAAAAAAAATAATAAAAAATATGTATTTTTTTGTTTTCACACATTTTTAAATTAAAAGTTGCTTACTGATTCACCCCGATTGTTACCCATCTTTGGTTCGTAGGCAACACTATGTTTTGTTTTTGACAGTTGATGAGTTGACAGATTCCTCCCACGTGGTCGCCGGCCGCGGCGGTTTTACTTTTTTGACAAGTTCATATACAAAAATATAAACAGAATCGCGTATATTAATTTTCTGTTTAGATAGATTGATGATCAGTGAGATATATTTAACAGGACCGCGAACATACAGCATTACCGTAGCACCGTGTATTTTACAGTGATTTCCATATTGCAATGGATCAGCATGTAAAGCAATCAGGTTGGTTAAAAATTAACTTGTGAAGTAAAATTTGCCAGTATAGAAACCAGGGTCTTTTTAATGGTGGACAGGGTACAGTGTCATTCAGTACCATGACATACCTAGCCAGTTTGTCTAGATTATCCTGCTATAGTAATAATGTAGAAAGCCATTAAACAAAAAAAAAAAAAAGGTAGACTATGTTACGCCAGGTTACTTTTTCTCGTAAGTTACAAATCGATTATTTACAAACATAAAATTTTCCGTGGTACGTGAAAATTTGAAGTTACAGGTGTCTCTTGAACAGTGAAGCCGTTCTGAGTGATGGCATTTGCGAGATCATGGTATTTATTTAATTTGTACTCGTCTTTCGGGATATTTGATTCCCATGGAACAGTTAATTCTGCAATTAGGGCTACCTTCCGAGATAGAGAGTAAAGAGTTGTATCTGGACAGAGGGCTGTGCATCCGAGATGCAGGGAATTTTTACAGCTTAGAGACCGAATCAACCTCCAGAATCCAATCTGTAGCTTTCTCGATTGTTGAGAAAGGTTTTGTAGTGAAATGATTTTTGCCTTCAGAGCCATCCCGCACAAACTGTCTTGGGGTTTTGGAGGGTAATGTCAAACACTTGTTGGCATGAGCCACTGAGGGGCTAATTACCTCGCGAATAACAGCAAGCGTGAATATATATTCTAGAATTACCGTGATCAAGTTAATTTTATTCCGAAGATTTAAAAAAAAAAAAAAAAATACGTGTGGCACTCGGGGACTGCCACGGTAAAGCTATTGCATAGCATTTTTTTAACAACTTATGCAATTATAATTATTTATTTATTTTATTTTTTCTGATATCAGATAACTGCGCTCTATCGGAAAACGTTGAAATTATTCCGAATCATTTGCGGCTGCGGAAGCAAATGATTCGGAATAATTTAAACGTCTTTCGATAGAGCGCCGCGCACGAATTTTTTATTCAATAAAGCAAAAAAAACGAATTATTCGAGAAAAATCGTAGATAAAAAGATAGATAATTAAATTATCTTTAAAATGGTGCAGGTTTCATAATAATACGCCAGATAGTATTTGCGTAGTAGTCGTTTTTGTGTTCGGTTAGACCTAATTTCACAAATTAATTACACTATGTAATATAAACAAAATCTAAAATATTCAAACCTAAGAATATTAGGAAAATGTTCTTGTTTAACATATATTTTTTTCGAATCGTAAGCAGTACTCGTTTAGACGTAATTATCAGTTTAAAATCATTAATTTTCGTTAAGAAATTTCTTCATTCGGTCGCCGCGCTGGCCTAGGCCCGCGATAAAAGCTATGCAATAGCTTAAAAAAATGAAAACAATATATCTCACTTTGTAATAGGGCATTTATAATTTTTGTATGGGGTAAAGAGTATACATGAGTATACTTATTGGATTTGAATTAGTTTTTCGTTTCCATGTTGTTATTTGTTCTAAATCCGAATACAAAAATAAGATCTGTCAAACAGCCATTGTGTAAGAGAGTGTGTTTCTTTTCTGCTACAATTAAAGGTGTTGTGTGATAAACAACGTTTCATTGTTTCGTTTTGCTCGACCACTGATAATCTCTAAAAGGTTACGGGCCCAGTGGCTGAAGTTGAGTAAAACTGAACAGTTAAATTGTAAATAAAAAGAAACAAAAGTAAGTTCTACAAAAGCCGAGCCGCCGTGCCGTACATAAGTAGTGATTTTTTTTACACAAGCAAAATGGATTTGATGGACGATAAATCGAGCGGTGGCTCTGTCATCCATCACAGATTGAACAGCATAAACTACAAATTGTGGAAATTCCAAATTAATGCTGTGATGAAGTCGCGAGCTCTGACGGACGTCATGGAAGGAAAAGTTCCTGATGCAAATGAGGCCATGACAGTGAAAGAGCAATACGAGCGAAACGATGGCAAAGCAATGGCCATCCTGATTTCATCAGTGGATTCCGAGCAGGCAAATCACATTCTGATATGCAAAACAGCGAAAGAAATTGCAGATAAATTGGCAGATTTGAATTAGTTTTTCGTTTTCATGTTGTTTTTTGTTCTAAATCCGAATAAAAAATAAGATCTGTCAAACAGCCATTGTGTAAGAGTGTGTTTCTTTTCTGCTACAATTAAAGGTGTTGTGTGATAAACAACGTTTCATTGTTTCTTTTTGCTCGACCACTGATAATCTCTAAAAATACTCAATAATGATAAGTATGTACAAACGGAGCTGCCATGGAATTCACCGACCGGAGTTGGGTCTATCATAATATATATATATATATATATATATATATATATATATATATATATATATATATATATATATATATATATATATATATATATATATATATATATATATATATATATATATATATTTGATAGTTTTGTGTATATATTCTTTTTAGAATTGATCAATAAGATGATTATAAAGTAAATAATTATAAAAGCCACTTACATCGTGACGAAGGATTCCCTTGATCGGATTCGGGAATGCTTTAGATGTTAACGAGAATGATGAATGCCTCTCACTTGCGGAAAGAGGAGTAGGTTTAAGTTGGGCCCATTTTTCAACTAGTAAACGCTCACCCTTCATCCAATTATCTCAAAAATTAAGCTACAATCCTTCTTTATACGTAAACTCACTCAATTTCCTATTATTTCAGAGGAAATAACAAGACAAGTAGCTCGTCTTGTCTTGTTATTTCCTCTGAAATAATAGGAAATTGAGTGAGTTTACGTATAAAGAAGGATTGTAGCTTAATTTTTGAGATAATTGGATGAAGGGTGAGCGTTTACTAGTTGAAAAATGGGCCCAACTTAAACCTACTCCTCTTTCCGCAAGTGAGAGGCATTCATCATTCTCGTTAACATCTAAAGCATTCCCGAATCCGATCAAGGGAATCCTTCGTCACGATGTAAGTGGCTTTTATAATTATTTACTTTATAATCATCTTATATATATATATATATATATATATATATATATATATATATATATATATATATATATATATATATATATATATATATATATATATATATATATATATATATATATATATATATATATCAATATTTTTATATTATTATTTTTCTGGGGAAAGATGGTAGAAACGGATAACGACCGGCTATGATAGGTTTAGGACAGCTGTCTTGCCGCACGGAAGCGTTTACTTTGCCACCCATTCACTCCCCCTTCGAAGCAACAAGACTTGAGATAAAACAGAATTTAAAGAGATAAAACAGGGATTTGGCTAGTAGGTAAGGTGAACAGTTAAGCCGTTCCAGTTGCGGTATTTGCGAGATCGTGGTCTTTATTTAGTTTGTACTCGCGGTCTTTAGGGATACTTGACTCCCATAGAACTGTAAATTCTACAATGAGGGCAATGTTTCAAGATGGAGAGTAAAGAGTTAAATCTCGACGGAGAGCTGTGCATCCGTCATTTTCAGGAAAATGATACTGCTTAGACGCTGAATCAACCTCCAGTGTCCAATCGGAAGTTTTCTCGATTATTGAGATCGGTTTTGAAGTGGAATGTTTATTGCCTTTAAAACCGTACTGCACAAACTGTATTAGGGGTTTGGAGGGCACGATCAGACCCTTGATGGCCCGAGCCACTGAGAGCCCAATTACCTCGCAAATAACGGCAAGTTGTTTATCATGGCGGTACATGTGCCGGTACTGATCTAAAGCCAACTTGCAGCCAGCTAAAATAAGTCTAGCTGTGCAAGGAGTATTACTACAGAGGGGAAATGGTTATCCTTTGAATGGTTCCAGCGAGCAAGGATGCTGGGGTCTAGAAGTGTATGCTGAATAAGACCTGCAGTAATTATTTGTATTATTATTGTTAATAGGGAGGTAGCATAGCTAATTTTGCCTAAATATTTTTGTAAACTTGTCAGTCGGGTTTTAAAACACTCACTGTTCCTGCATTCACCACACTGTTAGGCAGCTTTTTCCATGAGTCTACCAGTCTGTTGCTCAAGAAACATTTCTTGTGGTTTGAGACGAATCTCTCCTTGTTAAGCTTGAAGCAATGTCCACGCAGATTAAGATTTTGGTTGAAGATAAATATGGATGATTGTGATTCACAGCCGTAAGGGCCCGGTAAGTATTTTAAACGTCTCGAAGACATCTCTTCGCTCGGTAGTTTAAGCCATACCTTTTTTTTGTAGCTATGGTGGTGGAATACTCATATCATTTTAGTGGTTTTTTGCTCACTCTCAATAAACCTCGTACAATGAAAATAGTACTGGTCGTACATAAGCCTTATAGGCTAGTAGAAAGAGATCAGGCGTTAGTATATGGAAGGCCTTTCGAATGCGACACAAAGGGGAACTGGCTCTTTTCACCTTAGCGGTTATGTGCTCATTTCACTTGAGTGAGTCCATGTGTGAATGCATGGCTTTCATTTTTGCTTCTGTTTCATCTAGTTTGCTTCATCTCGAGTGGATTATTTCACTCAACATGCATCACAGTACATTTTTCTTTATTTCACTTGGTGAGCCAATCATCAGTCCATGCCTTGATTTGGTCGAACTCGCTCTGCAATTCGGCATGCAAAAGAGAGATTAATTAAGATGGAGAACATCGTGTGAGACAACATTTATTCGTAAGGAACCCCAGCAATTATGTCGTATCGTGTGTGCACCCCCTGATACTGCACCCCCTTTATTGCCTTATCGGAGTAGTTAACCTGAGCAGTGCATATGCGCGTACCCGGACAGTTGTTAAAATCACCAGTTAGATACAGTTTTTTAAAACTACCCTCTTTCTCTGTATATTCTTCAGACTAAGAGATTTTAGCCACTCTAACAGGAGACGGTATTAAATGCCCTACTGTAATCAAGCAGTTTGAGAACAGTTACATTTCCATCATCCCTAGTGCATCTAATATTGTCCGTGACCTACATGAACTGTTGTAATGCTGTGGCCTGGACAGCCACATATATAAATAAGTATGTTGAAGATAAAGGAGCTACTGCCACTCTAAAATGGAGTACCTTCAATGGATTATTATTAATTGTTAATGCTAATGTAACGTTGTATTGACCGATAAATAATATTGATTACTGTTAATTGTTAAATAGAAGCTGCAGTCATTACAGCTACATATGTTTCCATAGAATGTTGACAATAAATGGAAATTACGACAGTGCGTTGTAGGCTGAGGGTGAGGCTTGTGACGTATTGAGGCACAAGAAAGGGTGTGGATGGACACAATGCGATAGAGTGCGGGCAAGGGTGGTGGCCCTCCGTTTTATCAAAGAGTTGAGTTTTGGTGTGACCTAAACAAAGAGAATAATTAAAAGGGCTGCCGGGAACTTGTGGTTTCTAAGTAAAACCATTACATCTACACTTTCGTGAAAAAGACAATGTATTATGAAATAAATTAAGTGATGTTAAAGTTAATCAATTGCGCAGCTAAACCGAGTGAGTTTCGTTTTTGAATTATCAAAAGGAAACAGCCCATCGCTCTGGGGAATCCTTACAAATAATCCTGTGTCCTCATCGTATATATAAATAAATTAACAATTGGACACACTTTGAGAATGCCTGACCCTTCAAAAATGTCATTTCAACATAGCAATACCATTGACGTTGATAGTCGATAGCGATAAACCCGGTTGACCCCGACAAGCATAAATTACATGATGTAACCTCGAGACCCCTCGTAGATTCACTCTATAATTAGACACGTTCCAGTGGTCGAGTAAAACGGTGAACTTTCAGGAGACATGACGCTGCTACGGTTGTACGCGTCGCCGGCGATCAGCGCCCACAGAACCGGAGAGGTTCTACAGAAGCTGAAGAGTGTCAGCGGCGATGTAGTCGATCTGAAGACTGAGCTTTGCTACCATGTGGAACTCGAAAAAGATGCCGGTGGCCTCCATGTTCAAAAAGTCAAGGTGTTGCAGTGGATTCTGTCCTCGCCACTGCGGCCACATTCCCTCAAAAACGAAACGGTCTTCAGCGATGAAGCCAATGGGAATAAGGGCGTCATCGAATGCGGACCAAGGTGATATAAATTTTATTGTATTTATTGGTAATTGTATGTTTGAAACACTTTATTGCACACACAGTAGAGTACGACATGTTGAGTCTATTGCCATACTGCCAGGGTTATTGTGACTAAAAGTTTATATTGGCAAATTAATATATAACAAGTTTAATTTTTGTAAAATAGTCATAATAAATAAGTACAATTACATAATAAACATAATGAAGACAATAAAACAGGAATTGAATGTCAACGTAATATCGAAGGGACGAATGGGATATAAGGACAAGCTAGGAGATAGGTGGGGGGGGTATTCATATGCTAATTAAATGTCGTGATAGATTTGTTATACCCGATCAATTTTACAAGTTGTCACACGGGCAAAGGCACAGAGTTCGATATACAGGCCGTCTGAACTGCAAATGACTTAGGACATGAAAGTTGATGAGTGCTGAGGTATAGCCGGTAATAGATTCTCCTGAGCGTAATGGAAGGCCATGGGATGAAATAGGAGAGAAGAGATTATACAAATAAAAAGGCTTTTGAATGAAGTCCACTAAATAGTAGGGTGAGTATGTGAAAATGTCAACATCGTCGTCTTTGTGAAGCGATTCCTCCGCACAACAAGAAGACTTATTGATGTCTCAATCAAAACACACACCAGCTTTGAATATTTTCGATTTTAATGTCGTTTGTTTTTACAGCGTTTCCTTATCCGGAAAGTTTACACGAAACCCATCCCTTCTTTACAGCTTTGGCCTGAGTCACTATTACATGGCTCTCGCGGCATGCACCATAGCACTCGTTGCTAGTCAGGAGTATACATTATTCACTAGCCTTCTCCAGCAAACATAAGCTTAGGGGCCGTTCACATGTTATATAATCACCGAGGAGGTGGTTGGAGCTGAGGCTTACGCTTGAATTTGTGGGGATGGAGGGGGGGAGGGGGTGTCCGTCCTGATTATGTAATCAACTTTGGTCACCACATTGCAATTTTTTTGGTGTAAGCCTGCACGGAAATACTGCAGTTTCTGCGTCGAAAATACCCCGCACGCGCGATGTGCGTAGATACTCCACGCGCTCATCTGCGATTGAGTCGCCCTTTGAGTCACCAATTGAGTTGAATATTTTTTTCTCTAATACCGTTTTTACAGCCACTGCGGTCTAAAGATTGGGGATCTGTAAAATAAACCAAAGAGTTTAAGATTTTGTAATTACTTTGAATTAATAAAGTACATTTTTAAAAGCATTCTAAAATGTTTTTTTACATTTACCATCTTCAAACACTTTACAAACGCTGGGTTCACGATTCTTCACATTTCCGCAAATTCGATTGATTACGTAATCTTGGGGAGGGGGGGGGGGGTCAGGCCGGGCCATACGATGCGGTGAGGCTGCGGCGCGGTGCCTAAGCGGTGCCGCTGCGGCGCCCTACATACAAGTGTCTATGGTATGTCACACGGTGCAGTCAAAGGAGGGTACATGCTTGCCTGTTTCATTTGTTTTCACGTATTTTTGTTAATTTATAATCGAAGTGTTTGAAATGAGTACCAACGAAGAAGATATTGGCACTGACCACCTCATTTCACTAGTTCTACGTACAATTAACTACAACACTATTCGCCCACTGCGGCGTCGTAGTAATGTTGCGGCTCCGCACCGTGCACTGTATGTATGTACGCCCATACGGTGAAATTTTTGCGGTGCGGCGCCGCACCGCATCGTGTAGACCGGCTCTTACACAGGTCTGCAAACTTGGTCTCTTACTATTGACACAAGTCCTAACAAAATATTCTTCTTCTCCGTCGTTCCCTCATTACTGAGGATCGTGGCCACTAGATAACAGTTTGCCTACGAGGCTCCTCCACTTTGACCTGTCTTCTGCATGGCGGGTTGCAGATTGTATTGACCCTTTAGTAACTTCTTTGATGAGGTCGTTCCATCCGGCCGGTAATCTGCCTCTGCTTCTTCTTCCCTCCACTTGACCCCCGGAAAGCATTTTCTCCAGATTCTCTGGGTTTCTCCTAGCAACTGCAGGACCCTTCTCATGCATACGGTGGAGAGCCTCGCTCGGATGCCGAGTTCTTCCAGGACAGATTTTTTGATGCGGCGTGCTGTCCATGGGATTCCTAGCATTTTACGCCAACACCACATCTCCAGTGCATCGATTTTGGTGCATATACGAGCCTTCAGGGTCCATGTCTCAGATGCATAGAGAAAGATCGAGAAAACCAGAGCTCGAACCAGCCTGACCTTAGTCCGCTTACTTATACCCCGATTCTTCCACAGCCTTTCTAGTTTGCTCATGGCCGATCTTGCCATCTGGCTTCTGCGTGAGACCTCCTTTTCGCAGTTTCCATCGTTGCATATCATGGAGCCCAGATAAACAAAGTCTTTCACAGCTTGAAGGTCACTCAGCTCGTTGGTGCGTTGCATGGTTCCAGCCCGGTCCACAAACATGAGTTGGGTCTTGCTGCGGTTCATGTGCAGTCCATACTCCTTGCTTTCCTTCTCCACCCTGCGTAATAGGGTCGCCAACTCATTTTCGTTGGCACCTATGATGGTCGTGTCGTCGGCGAATCTTAAATATTTGATTCTGAGACCTCCAATGCGAATTCCACCCTCCCATTCGTCTAGGACTTTTCTCATTATATAATCGCCGATCAAATTGAAGAGTTTCGGCGATAAGATGCACCCTTGTCAAAATATAAAAAAATATAAATACATAACATTTTGCGAGGTCGGATGTATAAGTTGACTGGGCTAACGGGTATGAACGACTGCATGGTATAAAATCGAAGACTATCGCGGTTGTTTGACATTATAAATAGGATAGAAACAAATTTACCGCGTGGAATTTGTAGCACCCGACAGTGCTACGGTGACGTTGCAGCCGCCGTTGTCTAGGGTAGACTGGATTTCGTTTCTATCCTATTTATAATGACTGCATGGCGTCAAGCAGCGCCAAGAATTACACTTGGATGTATACCTCTGGGGTAGATGTCTACCCTGCAAGTCACGTTAAGGGTTAACATCCTTTCCCGTCCTTCCAGGTTCAATTTCTCGACAGCGGACTCAAGTAACGCCGTCCAGATATGCCAGAGCGTCGGTCTGCACGAGGTTGTCAGGCTAGAAGTATCCAAACGCTATTTGATCAGTCTGAAGACTGGAGTCAAGTTCACGAGCGAATTATTCAATCTCTTAGCAGCCGTCCTGCATGATCGGATGACAGAATGCATCTACACGGAGGAGAATACTCCGAGACAGAGTTTCAATGAAGGTCTACCCAAGAATCTGGAGCCGTGGTTCACCGTTCCACTGCTCAAGCAAGGAAAGAAGGCCATGGAGGATGTTAACAGCAAATTAGGTAATCTACAATTTTGTTACTCTGTCAGCCTGCTCCTTCGCAAAAAAGTTTTAGGAAAAGTTGATTCCAGGACTGTGCAGTGAAATTGTTGTTAGTATGGGGCGACAAGCAGCAGGGGAAATCCGGTTCAGCAGAGCACCCAGTGAGGCAGTGTGCTTACCTGTTAGAGTTCTTTATACAAGTTTCTGTATTTCACATTTATGAATAGAGCGAAACAGGATCTGTAAAAGGTCAAGTTGTAGACATACTTATTTAGCTACTTGAGGACGTTATTATATTACTTGCCAATGATTCAACACCCGAAAATACTGATTTTCGAAATATTCTCTAGTATTAATTATTGGAACTAAATTCATGTCTTACTAAACAATGTGATTATAGATATTAATCTACAGAAGATTATTCTACATGAAAACCGTTGGAAAATTATCTACAACTTTTTTTAATTTAGGATTTTTTACTGAGAATAAAATATGAATATGCGATAATTGAACATTGAACTAGATCTGAATCTATTTTATAAATATTCAAAAACATATTTTTTCAGAAAAAAGTAAGATAAAACAGGTTTTTTCTTGTTTTCATATTTAGTTTCACTGATCCTTGTTCCACCATTGGGCTATGTTCTTTGCGAAATATACACATCTGAACTACCTCTAACTCAAGGCGTAACTACATACCACGACAATACAGCCATCTTGGCCAGTAACACCGACCCACAGTTTGCCTCCAACATGCTCCAACTTGAACCCAGTCAATTAGACAAGTCGAGACAAGTCCTGTGCATTCTAATCACAACACATTACTTTTGCTCTGTGGAGGGGCGATTATCCAACAGTGAAACTACAAAAGACATCCTACCCCACAACAGTTGTGTCAAATATTTGGGCAGATGTTTCATATGTGAAGACCACATCAAAAATAAAAAGACTCGATTGAATTCTCAATTCAAAATTATGACCTGGCTTATAGAACTACCAGAACTAAGTTCTTAAGTCCATAGCAATTGCTTCATAGTTCACGTATCTAGCATCTAGTAAGTAAGAAAAGACAATATAAACGACTTTAGGTCAATGTAATTATTTATTTATTGCAAAATCCTAGGATTCCTAGTGACTGGCACCTACATCCTTTTATTTATTTATTTATTTATTTATTTGCAGCTGTTGTTATAAAAAACATACAAAAAAACAAGAACACACAGATTAAAAATTAAAACTGTAAATAGACAAAGACTATGAACTAAAGCTAAAAACGCTGCAAATTAGGGGTATCCTCAGGATATCTCTTATCCTGGTTTTTAGGACACACCTATTAATTATTGGTACATATATGATTTTAAAATAAAATAACCAAATCAAAAAAATCCTAAAATAAAAAATCCAAATAATCATAATCAAATAAATACACAAATCGAAATAATCAAAATCAAAATATTTCCTTCCTAGGGACTGAAGAATGGCACCCCTGGTTTTGCATGGAGGTAGTACCCCATTATTTGCAAATTCAATATCCAAGAGATTTTCAAGAAATGCATACCTCGTAAATACCGGGGGAGAAGTGCATTTCCTGTTTCATTGAATAGTATTCCGGTCGAGTATACAATGGTTGCCCCTAATAGGTGTTAAAGTTTGTTTTTATTTTTAGGATTGGCATTTGACGAATGGGATATTGATTTCTATACAGATCTCTTTGTAAATAAACTGAAAAGAAATCCAACGAGTGTCGAGTGTTTTGATTTGGCTCAAAGTAACAGCGAGCACTCCAGGCATTGGTTCTTTAAGGTAAGCATTAAGAAGGCAGTGGAACACTCATTTGTTAGTATGACGATGATGATTCTTCATATCGTCTCAAATTTGTTTGATAAGCACAGCTGTTACAATGTGTTTTTGTACTTTAATCTCATTTTCATAGCTCTTTCACAGTTACGATTTCACCAAAACCAAACTGTCCCATCTGGATGAACTGGCGATAGCTAGCTTAAAATATTGGTTGCCCTTAGCCGAACCGGCTTACCCCTTTACTCTATTCAGGTGCATCATACACACCGTTGAGCTTGCTCTAAATCTGCTCTCTCCGCTCTATAACTTCCTAACCAGAACTTCGATTCTGTCCAATTTTAAAAATCCGGCAATATTGAAGCGCGTAGTGAGTGACTGTTGCGAATGAAATGATTTACAAACCCGTGTAAACTTCCAAAAAGGGTTTCTTGCTGAAACCAGCTAAATGGTTCTGGTTTCTGCTAAATGACTCATCTTGCGAAATTCCATTTTTTCTTTTTTGCCAACAAGCTTTGACAAGATACAAACAATTGACTATTATTTAAAAAAACAAGAAAACAGTTTTCGGTTTTTACAACATAATAACAGATGTATTATTTCTGTGCCTGCCTGTATATATTTTTATATGGTTTCAAAGAGTTTGTTACTGTTTATCAATTTTTTTTCTGAACGCTTCTGGTAAATACGTACTTATATAAAATTCATACTGCAGATTGTCAGACATTTAGATGAGTTCCCAAATGCATTTCTATCTACTTGAAGTAACATTTTTTAAATTTTATTTTCGTTTTAGGGTAAAATTGTTTTAGATGGAAAAGAATTCGATGAATCTTTAATTGATATAATTGCCGGGACTCAAAAGACGTCAAATGATAATAATGTTATCAAGTTTGGCGATAACAGTAGGTAAGCTATTTGTATTGTTATTTTATTTGTTGAATATATTTTAATTAATATGTAGTCACAGAGAAAAATATGTTGTTTTGTTGCTAATTGCAATGATGCAATCATAAATGAATGTATCATCATCTTGGGTGTAGATGGCTTCTGATAAAAAAATAAGAATGACAAATACATATATGTTTGTCTGTTTTTGTTATTCCAACCAGTCAATAGAAATATTGCCAGTTATATAATTTTTATTTAGTAGGAAAAAGAGAAACATTTTAAATTAGGTGACTGAAATAATTCTAATACGGGTTATTTATTTCTATTGCCCAGTCCTCTACTAATAAGCACTTCAATTTAGGTACTTTGAGTTGAGCTTAGTTGAGCAGGTACTATTGCCTTTAAAAATACTTTATTATTATTATTATTAATTTGTATGTGCATTAGTAGCATATATTCTGTCATTAGTCCTGACACTGTTTTTATTTGGGGTATGGTCATTGCTTCAGGTATATTTAAAAGGGTGGTTTTATAAGGGCTTTATATTGTCTCCAGTAGTTTTCCTATTCTCCTCGCAGCCATTTTCTGCTAGCCAGTTTAGAAGAGTCTGATAAGCCTGTGGCCAATTTTGGGGCCAGAAAAGGAACGGGGATCCTTCCCTGGTCAGGGTATTTGCATCTGCTATGAGTTAAACTAAGTAGGGTGCAGCGAAGGGCAACCAAAATGCCAGTGGATCTGAAGAATAGGGATTACGAATATCGCTTGGAATTACATGGATTGACTACTCTCAAACAACGAAGACAAAGAGGGGACCTGATTGAGCCATATAAAATTCTCACAAATCATTACGATGTACCTGAGCTATAGAATATTTACAAATTCAATGTCAACATAAATCCTCGAGGTCACAGCAAAACACTCAACCGTGCAAAATCTTAATCTAATCCTCTTAAGAACGTTAAGCAAAACAAAGTGGTGGACATGTGGAATAAACTGTCATTTGAAGTGATTAGTGCAAGCTCTGTCAATCAATTTAAAAAACAGACTCGATTTGTACCTAAATACTTGTTAATATTGTTTATGACTAGCTGTACAAGATTTGATCAAGACGTATCAGCAAAGCAGCCTGTCCAGAATAAATAATAATAATAAATAAATAAATAATTACTTTTGGTTACAGTGCCATCAAAGGTTTCAAGCACTACAAACTAACACCGAGTGATGTGGCAAACGCTTCTAAAGTCCTCCGTGAGGAAGTCGAATCAGACATCATCTTCACGGCGGAGACCCACAATATGCCGACGGGGGTGGCCCCGTTCAGTGGCGCCACTACGGGTACTGGAGGAAGAATCCGGGATGTCCAAGGCGTCGGTCGCGGTGGCCACACTGTCGCCGGAACTGCCGGATACAGCGTCGGAAATCTTTTCATACCAGGTATAGCTATAATATCCGACTCGATTCCACTCAGGGCTTTGTACTCTTTAATATCAAAGACACTTTGTGGAGCTTAAAAATTTAATTATTTTTTAAAGTTAGCAATGCTGTTCTGGGGATTTGCCATCTTACTTTAACATGGCTTATTTTAACAGGTGAATAAGAGATGTGCTGTGACACCACAAACGAAAGTATAAACCAGTCTCCTTTACTGTTTTACAAGCAACTGCGAGAATATTATGGCATGATACCATCAAAATTATGCAAAATAATAAGCGCTTTAAACTTAGTAATTAAGGAATTACTACTAATGTGAATTTCGCCCTTGTGATTAATTAAGTAACAGTTTTAAATAATATTATTCCACCGACATCTTTATCTTTATTGTCCCATCAAATAGTTTTATAAGCAAATTACATTATTTAGTCTAGCCTTACAAGCTTGTTCTAAGACATACTTTCCTCTGATATTTGTGATCACAAAATGTAAAATCAAGTGTAAAATTTGAAGACAAAATTAAGAAATTACAACAATTGTAATAATTTGTACTTAATTCAAAATATTGATATAATAAAATAAGGTTTAGCTTTTACTCGCAGGATACATATCAATATTTTTTTCATTCTATTTTTTTTTAAATTTAGCCTATTTTTTTCAATTTTCAAGGTTAAGCCCATGCTCTCAAGGCACATATCAATATAATAGTTTTGGTATTCGTTTGTGGCTTGTACTTTTTTGAACTTAAAAACTTTAGCTTTTTTTTACTTTTTATAAATCACGCCACTTACTTGACCCATCAGGAGTCTATGTTTCAAATTTCAAGTCAATTGGTAAGTTTCAAGTAAGTTGCAACAAATTTCAAGTAAGTTGTTTAACCTGCAGTTCGTTGAACACAGAGATATAGAAACCCAAAACTATTATACTGATAATCTAATTTTAAATCCACAATATTTATAAACAGTAAATAATTTTTCAAAGTCAAATACAATTTTAATTTTAATTTGTAAATATTGAATCATAATACAATTAAGCAATATAATAATAATATCAAAATATAATAAACCATCAAGATAAATAACATGTGAATCACGGGTATTTATACCAAATGTTAAGTAGATTTAAGGGAACGACAAGAATACTCTTATGAAAGGAAAACCGTAACTGTAATCGTTGTGTATATATATTTACAGGTTATGAAATGCCATGGGAAGAAAGAACTTGGAAGTACCCTCATAATTTCGCTTCTCCTTTGAGTATCATAATTGCAGCCAGTGATGGAGCTTCTGACTACGGAAACAAATTTGGAGAGCCTCTAATCACAGGTAATATTTAATTTTGTTGTCATCATATCATAATTTTTTCTTCATGTTATCTATCAAAGTGAAATCTCGATTAATCATTTCCTGAATGTTCGTTTTCCCCCATGTTTGTATGGTCCTGAATTAATTCCATATAAAACAGCAAAATAGATTGCATCCATCGTTCATCATCGTTTTACCGCAATGATCTTTTAATATATTGCTATTTATTTTAGTGATTTATATTTAACTGATCGATTTGTTGACCGGTTGAAAGCCATCCTTCGCATGCAAAAAACTGCCGCAACTTTTTGATCGATTTTTTAAATAAATACTGACAATATCGTTTTTGCATGAATTCCCTCTTGTTACCTAGTAATTAATCTTGTTAGTCATGTATATTATATATTTATCTATATATATAAAATAAAGTCGGGTTTGTTCGAACACTTATAACTCGAGAACGGCTGGACCGATTTTCATGGTTTTTGATTCTAAGTGTTCGTCTCCGTCCCGTATAGCAGAATAACTATTAAAAACGAAAAGTGGAAAATTGGCGGAAAATTAAAATAAAAGAAAAACATTTTCCCATACAAAATGTAAATCCGTGTTTTTGTCATGGTCAGTTGTACGTGGCATGTTCACGTGTTGGAAAATCATCCGCTTTATTTGTTCTTGCGCCTGATAAAAAAACAAAAAATGTCGTATATCACAAGATGCTTCAATGAAGAGAATTAAACCGAGTGCATCCCATGCTGCACAATATGTAAATAGTTTAATTCAATCATGTCTTGCTGACACGCGATTGATATATTTGATTTTTGTACTTTTATATTTCTTTTTGTGTTATTATCTTAATAAAGTAGTGAACTTAATATTTATTTTGTATTCATTGTATTACTTTCATAAAATCATAAATTAAGTTCAGCTAATCTGTAACACGACATTCATTGACTGTTAGGCGATACGAAGTTCGCCGGGTCAGCTAGTATAATATATATGGGAGCCGGCCGAAATCGTTACGCGCGCGGATCTGTCAATTGACACAAAATGCCTGTAGGCATTGTTGGCGTCCGACGGGTTAAAGCAGTATGGTCGCAGCAAATATTATTATAAAATTCCTGATGCACCTGGCACTTTTTACTATGGCCATTGACGGTTGTCTACTATGGACACTTTCTACTATTGACGTTACTACGGATGAACCCGCCACCCCAGCGAGCTATGGCAACATCATGCCATTCTGCCTCCCATGGATTAATTTATTGACTTAATGGACAACACAATCCACAGTCAAGCTACGCCAGCAGGCTTAAGTGTCCAACGCCTTGCCGCGAGACACTAGGAATTGCAACCAGTTGGCCAACCTCGATTCTTACTACCGAATTTCTCCATCCTCCAGTCTGGTCATGGATTAGAGATCGCTTGCGCGGCCTCTACCTGACGTTAGCGGTAATTTAGATTGAATTTCTTGCAGATCTGTGGGGCCCTTTGCCCTTTTGAAATCACTCGGGATCGGGTGGCCAACAAATTGTTTCTATGGATAGGAGACGCCAGATCAACAGCTACCCCTGCTTTTTAGGAAACGTATGTCTCTAGGCTCCCCGGTTATTCGCCGGATTGCGCAAGCTAGGTTGACAAAGCCCAGTGCGCAAACCACCCAGTTCTGCCCAAGGTGTTCCCCCAGATCCGCACTTCCGATCCCAACTGTCTTCGACTGCAGTTTGCAGACGCTGGCAAAGTCCACGTTAAGTGGTTCTTGCCAGCAGGGCCTTCCAGGTTAAGTCTCTCTTTGAGGAAGCTACCGGATGGGAGCTGAACCGTGAGATGAGCCGGGGAAACAAGAGTTGAAGAGGGAAAACCGGCCAGGTGTCCCTCTGGTTCACATCACCCCCTTTTACCAATTTTTTTTAGGAACTTTTCGGACAAGTCTTATTTAAGTAATTTAATGGATTTCATCACTTCTATTATAGTGTTTAATCTTCTCAGGTTTTGTGAACAGTTACGGTTTAAAGAACGCCGCCGATGAGAGAGAAGAGTTCATCAAGCCTATTATGTTCAGCGGAGGCATCGGTTACATGCCTCATGATATGATCAAGAAAAACCGACCCGACAAGGGGATGCTCATCGTCAAACTTGGAGGACCCGTCTACCGTATTGGAGTGGGGGGAGGGGCTGCTTCTTCTGTCGCCGTCCAAGGTTTGCTTTTCTCATTATATTTCACTTCAAGTGTTGCTTTCGTAATCGGGCAGAGCGATTTTAAATTAGCATCGCCAAGGTCTCGGGAACAACAGAAATCAATAATAAATACAAAAAGATCTGCCATGGAATGCACCGACCATAGTCGGGCCTATAATAATAATATTATTACACTTCTGAGGGAGGAAAGTTAAACCCCGGGCTAAGGACGGGCTATGGTAGATTTAGGACAGCAGTCTAGCCGCATGTGAGCATCCACCTAATCACCCATTCACTATTCCTTCGAAGCCATGGAATTTGAGATTGTTCAGAGTCCACCACTCATCATCCAGAAGTGTAATAATAGTATTACGATTGCCCGGCTCCGGTCGGTGAATTCCATGGCAGTTCCGGTTGTATTTATTATTTATACGAGTATATATTCTAAAGTACAACTAAAATGCATTTTCCTCAGCAACTAAAGCCTAAATAAAAAAGTGGTAAAGAAATCTGTAAAGAAGATTCTTCCAACATATAAAAAAAAAGTAGACAAGCCCGCCCCCCGCGCGCCAACCCCTCTCCTCCGGCCCCTCGCAACCCCCTCCCCCCCGCCAGCTTAATCCTAACCATCTATTTTTTAATTTAAGATATCAAAAGAGAAAAATAAAAAAATATGGTGCTATGTGTTGGATTTCCGTGCGGGGGAGGGGCGGGGGGGGGGGGGAATGGTCGGGAGAGGGGGTGAAGGATGGGCGAGAGAAGGGGGTTGGAGAAGGGGGTTTGGACGTGACAAAGGGTATAGAGAGAGGGAGGGTTAAAGGGGGAGGGTTGGGGGAGAAGAGGGAAAGAGTGAGAGAGGGAGTGTTAGGGGAAGGTTGGGGGGTGGTGGTGGAGGGGGTCGGAGGGGGGGGGGGGTTGTGGGGAAGGTTGGGGATATGGGGTTTGACGCGCGGGGATATTGTCTGCTTGCCGGGAAAGTCTAGGGGTGAAACAACTGTTTTTTTAACCTAATAAATAAGAAACAAATTTTAAAGATTTTAATCATTTCACCGCCATCTATCGTGTTCCTAAAGTAAACTGAATTGGCGCAAAACTTTTTATTTACTTTCCGTCACACATCATCACGTCATCACGTACGCATCGCTCTTCGATTATTGGTGTCCGTTTTCTCCAAGACTTGGTGACATTCCTGATCGTAGATCAAATGAGCAAGGCACCGCAACGTAATCGAATTAATCCAAAGAAATATTATTTGTACATAAATAAGAAGTATGTTTCCGTTTATTTTTGAAACATTACTGTCAATAAAGTGATCGTCGATTTTGACGGGTTTCAGCTAGTTTAATTTAATTTACGAAATTATATCTCAAGATAAACAACATCATATCTAAAAATAAATCAGAAAATCAACATTATAACTAAATAAAGGAGAACTATTTCATGTAGTGCAATATTGGGGGATAAGTAACTCAAAAACTACTTGTTTTTTATGTTTTTTTTAGCATTTATTCGTGTAAAATATCCAGCCTTATCCAGACCCGATTTAGCTAATCCTTTTTGACAAAGTCGCATTGTTTTGGTTTTCGCATCTGCGGTTCTAGTGTCCACTTTTTAACTCCTTGCTTACCTACCTCTTACTTGCGTACAGTTTTATCTTGCATTCCTACTAATGTCAACAATCATTCAATTAGCATGTTAACATTGCAGGTGGTAGTGACCGCAGCGATGCCTTGGACTTTGGAGCTGTTCAAAGAGGTGACGCTGAGATGGGCAACCGACTAAACCGAGCCGTGCGAGGATGCCTTGAAGCCAAACATAATCCTATTCAAGGTAATTTTGTCACCTTTGATTCTCTTTATAGCTGTGCCACAGTATACCAGACAGTAGCTTCTCTTAGAACAAAATTGACATCGAAGCGAATACGTCAAGAGTCGTAAGTACTCGGATATGGCCGCCAGATGTCGGCTACTCGGCCCCAAGCGTTCGATAAGTCGCCAGCTTTTCCCTGCGTGTAACGCTAACCAAAGGCTTTCGTCGAGACGTACCCCTCTGCCCACATTCCTCGCACCCTCTTCCCGCAATGCCCTGTAGCTCGAGAGTAAAGTTGCTGTTTGGTATAGTGTGTCTGTGCTGAGAATACGAGTGTTATTGCAAACCTTCAAATCAAACATAGTATACTGAGTTAGACCAGAAAAAAATACTATGTGCCCGATTGCGTTTCTTTGTGAACTAAAACTAAAATTAGTTGAAGCAAACGAGACAGAGCAATACGTTAGAGCGGAATATGAAACGAACGATCGTCGATAAAAACTACCTCTCGAACTTATACCCGTTCCAATAAATTTGAACACATTTCGTGCGGTGTTGGATTGGGATGCTTTATCTTTAGTGGGTAGTTTTAATGCGAAAAAGTTGCCAACCGTTCATTTCACATTCCGCTCTAGCATATTGCGCGAAATAATTTCCGACTTAAGCTCAAGAAGAAATGCAATCGAGCCCTATATGTACATTATTTATGCTCCAATATATCCTCGAGTATTTTTTGCAATACTTTTCTTTAACAAAAATCACCTTTTCTTTAGGCACCAGAACTTATTAACTTTAACCTTAGGGGCACACCTAGTGTGCCCCTAAGGTTAATGAGGTCTATCCATCGGCATAGACAGTGAAAAAATAACATTAGATCCTAAGTCCCTCAAATTACAGTTTTAACCCACTGTGAGGCGGTCCTATCGCATTTAATTTTCTGAAATATCAGATTCATTGATACTTTTAAAGAAAAACCTACTATTTAATACTTTAACAGCAATTATTCCTTTATCCTGATGTACCGATTCTTACATTTGATTGCAGCTATCCACGATCAAGGCGCAGGCGGAAATGGAAATGTACTGAAGGAACTAGTCGAACCAGAGGGTGCGATCATTTTCAGTAAGGAGTTCAAGTTGGGGGATCCAACCATAACAACGCTTGAGCTTTGGGGGGCCGAGTATCAGGAGAACGATGCCATCCTCTGCAGCAAGCAGGATAGGCAACTCGTGGAAAGTAAGTACAAATAAAGAAATTGATGCCTGTCATTTTATTCTGAGCTACCGCAGTGGTAGCTGCAGCTCTACATAAACTGTCTACCTATACATCGGCGCCCTTAACCCCTGGATGGCCACACACGCCAATCGGCGTATTTCGTATCATCAGTATTATATCCGTATTTGTTTAATTATCAGCTCTATTTCTCCCTCCACTGCGGTAAAATTGCCTGCCATTGAATAAGCCACTGTTATATATAAGTATGCTTGCACACACCTTCTACAAACAAACTTTCGAGGGCTTTGAAAATTTTGCATGAAATGACTGGCTTCCGAAAGGTTAATGTAGTTTTGATTCAATTTGACTGGATATTTTTGACAGGTTACTGTAGGTACATATCAAAAATACCAGTTTTTATTATTATTGTTATTATTATGATTTTACAGTTTCAAAGATTTTAATGATTATACGTAATAATACTACGCTACCGTTCACTACATTATTTTATGTGAGGGTAATTTCCAATTTCTTGGATAATTAAAATATTTTATGAATATTTCATATAATTTCCACTGTTTTAATTCTTTTTACTAGACTGCCCAACAAAAAAGGAGTGTAATGCGTTCAGGGTTCATCTATGTATGTTTTCCGTGTCTTTTTTTCACCATAACTTCTAAACGCTTGAACCGATTTAAAAGTGTGTGGTATTGTTAGAGTCGTTATGTCATTCCATGTGTCATAGGGTACATTAACTGTAAGTAGTTGTCTAAATATCCAAATGCCAATAAATAAACATTAATATATCGTGTTAAGTGTCAAACGAAAGGTCTGATTAAGTACATTCGGGAAATATACACGTATGTATCTATATGGATAAATACATAAACCACAAATGTTTCATAGAAAAATCGTAATAAAAATAATTATAAATACAATAGTTCACTTTCTGTAACGGCAGTCATGTTTTTTATTCTTTTAAATATATTTACTTGTTTATTCTTGGACTATTTTAATATTAATTTTATTACACTTGGATTGTAATACGGATTATATGGACACTTGGATTGTAATAACGAACAAATGTTATATGGATTATTTTTAGACTCTTAACACCTAGAGCCCCAATTGGCCGATATCGGCCACAAGACGATTCAGCGTGACAGCCCGCCCCGTTTTAATTTTATTTTAATTTAATTTGTTTTATTTTATTATGTTTTATTATGTTAATATGTTTTATTTTAATTATGGGTACAGTGGTTTGGCAGTAATTAATGTTTTGGTGAGACAGTGTCATATTTCAATTTTTTTACTAATTTTTACTAAAATTTTTTGGGACATCAACTTGTCAATCGGCTGAGGGGCCGAGGCCTGAAGGGTTAAAATGTTATTATGATTGAATTTGATTGGTTATTTTTAACTGCTTGCTGTAATTAAAAATATAATAAATAATAAGTACAATGAGTGATTGTGGTTATAAACATATAATCGAAATTGTACTCTCTGGGGCAAACTTATTGAACCATTTTGTACTAAAACATCTGTACTTTTAATATACATTTATACAATAAAGATATATCTATCTATCCTAATACTGCCACACATTACACTGCACCGAGACACAAGGTTGTTATAAATCCCTGGGGTGACAGGTTCACCTGTTGTGGTTGACACCTCTCGTATATGTGATGGTTAACGAGTATAGGGGAGTATGTTACTGGAGTGGGGAGGCGGGTACAAAATTCCTTGAAAGAATGAAATTTTAAATTTAGGGGAGTCTCACTCCTGGTTAATAATTTCTTTTTATTTTCCAGATATCTGCGACAGGGAGCGTTGTCCTGTCTCATTCGTGGGTGAAGTTACCGGGGATGGATACGTTAGTCTCATAGAAGACTCCTACGATCACATTGACAAGTATATGAATAGAGCAGAGCGGGTGAAAAATGGACTGCCATTCGATTTGGATTTAGAAGCAGTTTTAGGTAAGTTCATATGGGGTGGGATGGCAAAGTATAAGTCGATTATTATATCTCGAGCCGGTTGAATGTATTAGTGTGTAGGGTGGCCCAAGAGGAACTTATCCATTTAATTTTATTTATTAATATTAAAGAATTGAAAAAAACATGGCGTGGACAAGAAGTCTAAGGCTGATGCGTGTATATCACCTGCACTTGTTAAACTTGTGACTGTTTTGCACTGAGAAAAATGTCCACTTTATTTTTAAAGCTGTTGACAGAGTCAACACTTATCAGTTTTCCTGGCAATGTATTCCAAGCATCCACTACATGATTTGTTAAAGTTTTCCTTGGTTTTGATGCTGCAGTTGCTTTATTTAATTTTAGCGAGTGTCCACGCAGTTTGTACATGTTCTCGAGGTTGGCCACACTATAATAACCGTGAAGCATTTTGTACATTTCTGTTGAACAGCGTTTCTGTTAAACAACTATAAAACAGCTGGAGGACTTAAAATTAAAAAAAAAAACATCAAGGAGATGCTGATAGGCCACCCTTTCCATGATCTGGCCAAATTTGAGGGCCATGAGTTTTCAAATTTTGTGCACATTTAAATGGCTTAAACGGTAAAGCCTTATTGTCTGGTTATTTTATTTGGTCTTATATTTGTACCTTTAGTTTTTAAATCCATTGAGTAGCTTTAATTTGATCATTTAACATTTTACTGACAATTTGAATATTGCGATGAATAATTTTACTACATATCTTTTCGAATTATTGACTATTTCAAATATTAGGCTTCTATTTTCATTATTTATATTTGTAATTCGACAATCTAGTAGTTAAATTCTTGACTATCTATGTGTGTTCAGTAAAAAGTAATAACGAGACTAATAATAATAGTAATAATAACCTAACACAATTATTTTGACACGTCCAAGAGCAGTTTTTAGCCGTCAATTGGACACGACGAAAATTTAAATGTAAATTACATCTCCTCGCTGCCTAAGTTCCTCTAATGCCCGCCTCACACATTCGCCGGTGATAGCCGCATAGCCTATTTTCCTCTCGCTCTTTCCATAACATTTTTTCCATACAAATTGAAAAAGACTGTTGAAACTCAAAAATATAACATAGCCATTACTATGCGGATGTAATAATGATCTCTTATTTAAGTAGTAGTGGTAGACATTCGAATTCAGTATGTATTCAGTATGTATTCAATATGTGTGTATTCAATCTAGTTACAATAATCGATCTGTAAATAGTTAGTAGCGAGAGGTTCTTTAGGTGGTCTATATGTAATATTGTTGTATCTATAGGAAATATGCCACGGAAGACGTTCGATCTGACCTCTGGTGATGCAAAACTGAAACCTTTATCTCTTCCAAAAGACATTACTGTAGAAAGCGCTTTGGACAGAGTATTGAGACTTGTCGCCGTTGGAAGTAAAAGATATTTAACAAACAAGGTAAACTATAGATATGTTAATTCTTTTCTATAAACTCGGTATTTTCTTTGGGAAGTACGTGGGAAAAGTATCTTCTTTGTAATATACCTGTAGCCATTTGACAGCTAGTTCGGTATAGCAAGAAGAAGTATCTACTAATCTGATATTATTCATAAGGGATATTGTTCCATAAGGGAATTGTTTGAAGAATGTACAATGAAGTGTGTCGTCTAGTTTTGCACTCTGTCAGATCCAGTTTTTAAAAAAAATAATACCTTTTTAATTTATGGTCTAGTCCTTTGAGTTCTATGTTCCCAATAATTCATTTAGTTTTAAACTGGGCCAGATTACAAGATAATATTACATAAGTTAATAGAAGAAACACATTTTTAAAAACAAGCTTTTAAAAAAAAATCTGTCACGAGCCATCCTGGGTGCAGCAACCATGTCGCGGTGAAACTTAGAACGGGCTATCATAATTGAATGTGTATACAAAATTTCGTTTCTCTTCTGTTGATCGTTGAGGAGCCTTGGTCCGCGATAGATTCGGTGTACACCGTTTCACCGCTTCGTAAGGGAGAGGACCGCGCAAACGACCTCGAACTCGGAACCAATCGAGAGACCGGAGAAATCTGGTCACAATTGGAAGCAAGGGCGCGAGTGTCGGCCCGCCAGGTAACATTACTGGCTATCTCGCGGTAAAGGCGTTGGTCTCTTGCGGGTTGTGGCGTAGCTAGACGTTGGATTTGTAATGTCCAAAGTCTTCTACGCTCACTGCACGGTCGATAGAACGATGAATCGTTAAAACGTCCTGCGGTGACGGGTTCGCCCGTTGTGGTTGACATCTTAATATGTTGATCGTTGAGGAGTCCCCTCGTCGGGAGCCAACCCTTGGTGCAGCAGCCGTGTCATGGTGAAATTTAGAAGGGGCTATTATAATTGAATGCGTATACAAAATTCTGTGTCTGTGCTGTTGACCGTGGAAGAATAGCCGTGGACATGGGCCTATTGTGATTGTTAGCAGCCCTGGATCTACGATTTTTCCGAACCGGAGTAAAAAGTTGTCATTATTGCCCCTCCCCTCCAGCATTTGAGATTAATGATTTAAAAAAAACCCCAAAACAAATAAGCTGGGTTGGATTTCTTATGACTGGGAAAAAATTTACCTTAAATGAAAAGCAATGGGCAAAAATGTATGGGCGCTGGGCCCACCTCTCCAATAACAATAACGTATTTAAAAAGAACTATTTATCTAGAATATTTATGACTACTGCAAATTACCTGAATTATGAGCCGATTCGGAGTTTTGAAGTTCGAAATCTTCTTAAATATGGCTAATTACTTGAAAACCAAATATTTCTATGACGCCAATTATTTATTTAAAATATATTGTTTGCAGTGAAGATCCATAAAATATATTATATTATAATGTACGGTTACTGGAAACACCATGTTCAACAGCTGACCTTAGCATATAACATACGCCAGGAAACAGAGCAGGAATTAAATCATGAGACACATTATAGAGTTCAAGCAACATATCCCAGTATTTCCCCTCCATATACTACTGACAGTCAAGTATTCTTAACCCCTTGAGTATGATACGACCAAATCTGGTTCTGAAACAATTATCCGTTGAGTATGATACGACCAGATCTGGTTCCGCGTTCTTTGACGTTCTCATATTTATTCATAATTATCTAATTGTTTTACAAAATGATATTTCAATATTCTATATTCGAAATTTCAATGCAATCATTGTGCAGTTGTTCTTTTTATGATTGGTGTAGTAGTTTCGTAGTTATAGTACTTTAAGGTCGATGTCGCCGAAAATCCTGCAAAAGAGACAGATGCATCCATGAAAATACCCATTTACTCCAAGGGTTAAGAATATATAGTTTGTACTTACACAGCATAATATATAGTTTATCGTTTCGGGTAGCCTGCAATGGGTTTTTTAAAAATAGTTATTAAAAATACAACGCCTGGATGTGTTAGTTGCCCTAGGAGATACAGGTAATTAACCATATATAATCGGATATAACTCAGAAACGGCTCGTAATTGAGATCAGTCGTTGTAGTAATAAATGTTCTGCATAATGAGATCTTTCCATTGCTATATGATTTACAGCTATTGGAAAAGTGGGCCTAAAATGCTCATCCCCTTTTCACCAAATGTATGTTATTTAACTAGAAATTTCTTTCGAACTTAAAAGTCATGAAATCTATGTTATTTAACTAGAAATTTGTCCCGAACATTAATAGGTCATGCTAGAATCGAAACCAGATTGTCACAAGGAAGGTAAGTAGGAATAACAACAAATATATTTGTGTTTATAATTGATGAAGAAACTATATTATGTATACCTATATTTTGTGATAGGTATAAATAACCATTGATATAAAATCAATGGTATAACTAAAAAAATTATAATGCAGGATTTTCAATCGTGATGAAACCATAAATCAAATCAAATCATTTCTGTCTTCAAAAACTTTTACGTAGTTCTTTAGACATTTTGTGACAGATATAACTAAAAAATTAAAAATTAAGGATTTTCAATCATTGTGAAACCATAAATCAAATCAAATCACATCTGTCTTCAAAAACTTTTACATAGTTCTTTAGAGATTTTGTGACAGGTATAACTAAAAAATTAAAAATGAAGGAATTTCAATCGTTGTGAAACCATAAATCAAATCAAATCACATCTGTCTTCAAAAACTTTTACGTAGTTCTTTAGACATTTTGTGACAGATATAACTAAAAATTAAAAATTAAGGATTTTCAATCATTGTGAAACCATAAATCAAATCAAATCACATCTGTCTTCAAAAACTTTTACATAGTTCTTTAGACATTTTGTGACAGGTATAACTAAACAATTAAAAATAAAGGATTTTCAATCGTTGTGAAACCATAAATCAAATCAAATCACATCTGTCTTCAAAAACTTTTACGTAGTTCTTTAGACATTTTGTGACAGATATAACTAAAAAATAAAAAATTAAGGATTTTCAACCTTTGTGAAACCATAAATCAAATCAAATCACATCTGTCTTCAAAAACTTTTACATAGTTCTTTAGAGATTTTGTGACAGGTATAACTAAACAATTAAAAATAAAGGATTTTCAATCGTTGTGAAACCATAAATCAAATCAAATCACATCTGTCTTCAAAAACTTTTACGTAGTTCTTTAGACATTTTGTGACAGATATAACTAAAAAATAAAAAATTAAGGATTTTCAACCTTTGTGAAACCATAAATCAAATCAAATCACATCTGTCTTCAAAAACTTTTACATAGTTCTTTAGAGATTTTGTGACAGGTATAACTAAAAAATTAAAAATGAAGGATTTTCAATCGTTGTGAAACCATAAATCAAATCAAATCACATCTGTCGTCAAAAACTTCTACGTAGTTCTTTAGACATTTTGTGACAGATATAACAAAAAAATTAAAAATTAAGGATTTTCAATCATTCAACTATCCTCCAGCCTCTTGAAGTAGCGCAAAAGTGTATACTAAAAGTTATCGAGTGTAAACCGTATCGATATCCTACGAACCAGTTATATAAAGATAGTAATATTTTGGACCCAAGACTGTTGTACATTAAGATAGCCTTGATGCAAAATTCAAAATGCCACTTATTAACGCACGAGTGAGACTCACCAGAGCTGCAAAGAATGACGATATGATAGTGCCAAGAACTCGTACGACTTTCGGACAGAGACATTTTAACTTCATAGCACCGAGAATGTACAACTACCTGCCTGATGTCGTTAAACGCATTGAAACCAAAAACAAATTTAAAAAATCGGTTTCTAGGTGGCTTATTACAGAAGGCAGAGAAAACATCAATGGAATGTTGAATATTGTATATTAATTTTTTGTATATTAAATTTTCGCATTATTCTTCAATTTTAGACATATATTTTTACTTTCAAACATATTTTTACTTTTACTCTACACGTTAATAATTATTATCAAAGTAATAGACTTTCTACAAATTTTAATTGTTTTAATTTTTATTTTTTTATTTTTTTTAATATAATAATTATTTAGTAATTTGATTAGATAGATCTAAACAATATTTTATAAAGTCTGCCTTAGAACAGGCCCTGGCCTAGTTAGGCGACTTTTATTCATTACTCTATCTCCTCGAGAATCAGTTTTTTGCTAACGTCTCATATAGAACTTGTGTAATACTATAAATAAATAAATAAATAAATAAATAAATAAATTGTGAAACCATAAATCAAATCAAATCACATCTGTCTTCAAAAACTTTTACATAGTTCTTTAGACATTTTGTGACAGGTATAACAAAAAAAATAAAAATGAAGGATTTTCAATCGTTGTGAAACCATAAATCAAATCAAATCACATCTGTTTTCAAAAACTTTTACGTAGTTCTTTAGCCATTTTGTGACCTTACTAAAAAATTAAAAATTAAGGATTTTCAATCATTGTGAAACCATAAATCAAATCAAACCACATCTGTCTTCAAAATCTTTTACATAGTTCTTTAGACATGTTGTGACAGGTATAACTAAATAATTAAAAATGAAGGATTTTCAATTGTTGCAAAACCATAAATCAAATCAAATCACATCTGTCTTCAAAAACTTTTACATAGTTCTTTAGACATTTTGTGACAAGTATAACTAAAAAATAAAAAATGATGGATTTTCAATCTTTGTGAAACCGTAAATTAAATCAAATCACATCTGTCTTCAAAAACTTTTACATAGTTGAACATTTTGTGAAAGGTATAACTAAAAAATTAAAAATGAAGGATTTTCAATCGTTGCAAAACCATAAATGAAATCAAATCAAATCTGTCTTTTACATAGTTCTTTAGACACTTTATATAGCCGCTTAATGGTAAAATAACTCCATAAATTGTATAATATTAATCTTTTTTAGGTTGACAGATGCGTGACGGGTCTTGTAGCACAGCAGCAATGCGTGGGTCCTCTCCACACCCCGTTGGCCGATTATGCGTTAATTGGACTGTCGTTCTGGGGAGTGGAAGGAGCGGCCACTTCCATCGGCACACAGTGCCTTAAGGGCCTCATCAGCCCTGAAGCCGGTGGCCGGATGACGCTCGCTGAGGCTATCACCAACCTGGTGAGTTTATATTTTTTTTAGTTTAGTGATACATAAAATATGTGTGTAACATGAGATGATATAGACGACTTAAGGCACCCACTGCACGGGCAAGAACCACACCACAATAACCTCAAATCGCAAAAGTCATTCTTGAGCTGTACACAACCGCTACAAGGTAGTCAATCTTTGAACCGCATCACTCAATGGAGGGCTTCACTTTGCAAGGATGTTAAGGAAGCGATAGTGCCATGGTCCCATCTCCTCTATACCACCTGGCATATTTTAAAAAAACAGACTGAGGGTGGGTGTGACTAGATGCTGAGCCAATCTCATCCGCTGGGGCTACACAGAGAATCCAATAATCAATAGTCTCAATATAGTCAATAGCAAATACAGTTGAATATGTCATAAACCTAATTGTTTAAAACATAATGATTAAAATATAAATGTAACAAATAATTCCCATTTTTTCAGATCAGTAAAAATAATACTAAAAATAGTCAAAAATCAGAAAAAATAAAAGATAAATGCTCAATAATGTCATACGTAAAACGACAATAATCATATCTTGGTCTCTCCAGGAAAATAATCAACTCCTTTCTAGAAAAATTATCTAACAACGCGATTTCTGCATCTCAAATTCTATGGCTTCGAAGGGGGAGTGAATGGGTGGTAAGGTGAACGCTCACATGTGGCAATACAGCTGTCCTAAACCTACCACCGCCGGTCGTTAGTCCGGAATCCACCCTTCACCTCCCAGAAGTATAATAATTATATATGATGGGCCCGATTTTTGGTCGGTGAATTCCATGGCAGCTCCGTTTGTATTTCATTTCAATAATCAATTATTATGAACTTATTATTACAAGTTTTACCTCGTATGTTTTAACATAAGAATAATAGAGGTATCTTAGAGATATGATATTATTTTTCGTAATAAATATACACCTGTATTAAAGGTATTGTAATATTTCCTCGAGGTCATATATCTTATAAATAGCATGCTTGATGAGCCAGTGTTTAAGAGGCCGTACACGAAATTTTGCGCATTTCGTGAATTTACGTAATTTTGCAGACGTGAATTTAAGGTTAAAATACTGTATTTCTATAAGTTTTATTACACAACATAAAAGATCATTTATAATATTGTCTAATGAGTGAGCTACTTTTATGAAAATTATTATAGAATTTTGATTAATTGACCTTAAACCGGCGACTGTTTGTGAATTTTTGCTGTAAGAGGTTTAGAATATAACATATTTACGAATCGTTTTGACATCTAAACGGTATGAAAAAAATACAATGTATTGTTGTGAAAGTACTCTATATAATAAGTGAATCACTTTTTACTACTTTCATATAAAATTGTTAATAAAAAAAATATTTAACTTTGTCAATTTTTTTAGAAAATGGGCGAAGAATTGCTTTTGATTTTGGCCTTTTAGAACTCTCGTTCATAAAATAAAAACAACAGCAATAAACTTTAGTTCAATATCAATCCATTTCCTCAAAAAAAAATGCAAAACATTAATTAAAATTGGCAATAAAGTCTTTTAAAACAATCTAATTCTCGCGTTATGATACTCACCTATGATACGATTCACGCCTCAAGTCAGCTAGTCCCCGCCGAGCGCTTCCAAAAGGTGGACGTATCTCTTTGGCTCCGAAAATCCTACCTACCTATAGTTATATTATACCATTCATTATAGAGGTATCACGGCCCACATCGATTTCGTACACGGCCTCTTAATTCTATATTTGAATATTTTTGGTCTAAATCTCGTATTGTCATTGGCAGGATATTAAAGAGTTTAATATTGTCATTGGCAGGTTATTAAGATCATAGTCAAAGGGATTTTGGGAAGGGCTATGTTGGCTTTGCTACGAGTGTTATGATCATGTACGAACATGTTAAGCTTACACTTGTGTATGTTGTTCTTAGCATACACTAAATAACTGAGAATATACGCTGATGCCATAGTAAGAACTTTGTATTTCTTGAGAAGAGGCGCGCAATGTGTGTCCCTCCGAACACCGGCTATCGTCCTCATTACCTGCTATTGGAGGACGAACGCTCGGCTACTGTCCGTGGCATTCCCTCAAACAAGTATCGCATACGTTAGCCTCGAGTGGAAACATGCATCATACACGCTCAAAAAAGCACCTCTCTCCGCTGAGAAATTTAATTCCAATGTTGCAGGATAAAGATCACCCCCTATCGTGCCCGCAGTTGTCAACCCCATCACACGCCAGGACCTACAAGTTGTTGTTGGTCCTGGCGTGTTGTCTGACCTACAATAGTTGTCTCTGTGAATTTCTAAATACTTTAAGCACGAAGATCATTCATTGTATTTACTGACAAAAATAGTTTATTCCATCGCAGTCCTGTATTTTCAGTTCTTTGGTCAGTTTCGGTTGTGTTTACTCATCCATGCTAAAAAATAAAAATGAAACTCCCATCTTCAGGTATTTGCTGGTATCTCTGATCTGAGAGACGTCAAGTGCTCTGGAAACTGGATGTGGCCGGGAAAAACAGGTAAAGATGGCGCTTTACTCGTGCGGGCTTGCAAAGCCCTCTGCAATGGAATGGCTGAGCTCGGAGTGGCAGTTGACGGCGGAAAAGATTCTATGTCTATGAAGGCGCGAGTTAACGATGATATTGGTAAGTCTATACTTTTTTTTAAATGTAGGGTATACTAGTTATGGCACCTTTATTTTCTTAATAATTTCGGGAATGTTCTCCATTTTGGTTAGTTCTAGTAGGATACATACAGCTGTTATTCTCCACGGCATACCGGCCATCAGTGGCATGCGCGGTTTAAAGGCATAGAAGCACCACTTACCCAGTAGCAAACCTTGCTACATATAAATTTTTTCATTATAATTGCACACAATTCGTGCGCCCAACCATTTGCGGTCTCATACTGTCTTGATTTAACTATTGCGTGGGAATCAAACATCCCAAAAGACCACGAGTACAAATTAAATAAATACCATGATTTCGCAAATGCCATTAACTGGAACGGCTTCACTGTTCACTTGCACGCGTTGGAAGTTGGCGCTCATGGCCTTCCAGCCAAATCTCTGTTTCACCTCTTGAAAGATGTTGGTCTCTCCAGGAAGATAATCAACTCCTCCCTAGAAAAAAATATCTAAATCTGAAATTTCCACATCTAAAATTCTATGACTTCGAATGGGGGGAAGGAATGGGTGGTAAGGTGAACGCTCACATGTGGCAAGACAGTCGTCCTAAATCTCCCACAGCCGGTTGTTAGTCCGGAGTCCACCGTTTGTATTTATTATAGACCTCTTCTTCGGAACAACTCATGACATAAGTGAAGTCTTCAAGTTTGCAGATCTTTATTGGCCCTGATATTTCTATGTTCTTGCTTCATTCCTGATTCCATCAACCCAACTTATACATAGTATTCTCCGATAGGCCCAGACTTCGAAGGCTCGAAGCTTTCCTAAGCTTTCTTCGAAGGCTTCAAGCGTTCTTTCAAGCCAGCGTATGCTCATGTCCAGCTTTCCATCACATTAAAAAATATTGATAATACGCACCATCTTAGAAGTGAGGTCACCATCAGTAGGTTGATGTTTCTTCCGCAAAATATATTTTTCATCTCAAATTCTGTACTTCTCGAGTTTTCAAGGCAGATTTTTATCTCCTTGCTCATATTCCAGTTGTCGATCAAATTGCAGCCAATGTAATTAATGTTAACAGATTTCTTCAGGTGAATTTCGTAAGCTTTCTATTAAGTATCATGTACTTGGTCTTTATGGTCAGATATTCTTGAAGGATTGCCTAAATTGATAGATTGTACGCTGATAAATTAGTGGGTTTAGCAAGGAACTAAGTTTGTGAAAGTGTTTTTTTTTTATTTTTATGTTTTACTATTTTTTTTATCATTTTGTAGTGAAGTCTCCTGGAACTTTAGTAGTATCGACCTACGCCCCTTGTCCTGATATAACTGTGAAGGTGGACCCAGCTCTCAAGTGTGAAGGTTCTGTTTTGCTATGGGTGCCGATCACTCCTGGAAAATACCGGTATGTCTGTTGCCTATTTTTTTAAATTTAATTTATTTATTAGTTACATACACACTCAAAAATGCAAGAGCTCAAAATAAAAACAATGAAATACAAACGGAGCTGCCATGGAATTCGCCGACCGACCGGAGTCGGTTCCATCATTATACTATTAGGTGACTTAATTTTTACAGATTTTTCAGAAAATTTACCTAACATTAAAAATTGAGAACAACAAATTTAATCATGGAAATTATGTCCATCGTGTTCTATGACTACGCGCCATCTCTCAGGTAACATACGAATTCCATTGCGAAAGAAACTTTCAGGCTTCGGGGCAATAACACATCAACGAATTTAAGCACATCGTCCAGCGTTTTGGACTGTTTATCCACTAAGGCATGCTGTATTGACCGGAACAAATCGTAGTCGGATGGGGTCAAGTCTGGTGAATTAGCCGCGTGTGGGAGAAATTTCCAGCTCAAGTTTAAGATGGTCTTCTGAGTCGCGCGAGCAAGATAAGGTCGAGCATTGTCATGCAGCATTGCTTTATTGCCCAGTAAATGACCTTTTCTGATAAGGTTATTCTCTCAGTTTGTTCAATGTGAGCTGTAGCATTCCGGAGTCACCGTCTAACCAGTTTTCAGGAGTCCTTAATAAGGTACACTCTTCACGTCTCACCAGATATACATATGAACCTTTTTCAAATGAATGTCCTGTTTTGGCGTCGATGTACTGGGTTGCACGGGATCTACCCCAGAATTTTTAAGTTTGGTATTCTTGTAAGAAAGATACGTTTTATCACCCGCCTCAAATTGCACAAGCAGTGAAAGGCATTGTTCATACGTTGACCTAGGTTGTGTTCGGTCAACACAGGTGGGATCCAACGTCCAAGCTTTTGATTTTTTCTATTTGGTGCAAACACTTGGAAATAGCTGTTTGGGTGACTCCTAACTGAGCTGCAAGCCCTTGTTGCATTTGCGTCGAGTCTTCATCCAGTAGAGCTTGCAATTCCACATCATCAAACTTTCGAGGCTGTCTGGGGCGCGGCTGGCCACTAAGATCAAATCACCACTTCTAAAATGTTTAAACCTTTATAGAGTCTGTACCGAGAACACTACAAATTGATTCCCTTGCTTTAGAAGTATTTTTTCTTTGTTTGAATTCATTCAAAATGCGGTGTCGAATACGCAGTTTATCAGTTACTATTTTAAACTCTGGTATTCTGAGAGGTTATGTAACTCACGTAGACTTGTCGTTCGGTGAAACCTTGCATACGCTCTTTCAAAACAGCAAAGAATGCGAAAATATTACTATTTTAAATATAATTTGCATTCTCCGAACACATCTTGGATAGCGGGATGAATCACTCTTGTTTATAAGAAAGCCACCCTAGATGAGAACAGTCATTGAAGGCATTTACCTTTTTTCCCTTGCATAGTTATATTTGTTTTGTCTTCTTTATATTCAAACTAATACAGTAGTTGCCTAATATATACCAATATTGTTTTGTATTTTTTTGCACTCCTTACTCTGGTATATCCTGTAAACCAGATATACAGTCTGAGGATATTGATTGGGCCCTTGTCAAGTGTAGTTTCGATTTCAATTTCTGCTACTCTGTATATTGAGTCTTTGTCTGCAAATAAAAAGTTATTTTTATTATTATTTTATAAATATTGCTTGTAATGATAGTAATTTATGTATTTTCATTTATAATTTGTCTTTTTAGTCTTGGTGGATCTGCACTGGCTCAATGCTATAAACAACAGGGTGATTCGTGTGCAGATGCCGATGATATGACTTCATTGAAAAATGCTTTCAATGTCACACAAGCGCTGCTCAAAGGTATTGTTTTATTCTTACCTCTTTAAAAAAGTGTCCATTAACAAATAGTGGCTATGTATTTGGCTTTCGGCTTAATATATACCAGACAGCACCTAACAGAAACTGCAACTGATGCTGACATTCACTTTCATCATACCCACCTTAACTCACTTTTATGCGTACTTTAAATAAGACTGAAGACAGCACTGTGCAGCATTTATCAGGTAACGACCAGGACCTCATGCAGAGAATATTTCAGTAATGCAAGGATAATGAGTATGTGTTCGGCGTATGTGTTTGTATACCATTGCTTAACCCATTTACAACGACCGATCGTTATAAAGATCAAAAAACAGTATGTGGGATAACCTCAATTTAAAAATATTAACGAGCAGATAACTTTTGCTTATTATTTACCAATTGCCGCAGTGATCGTTTGACAGTGTTTCGGTGCATAGATAATTATCTTATGATCATAATTTTGAAGTGCTTTTCTATTTTAATTCGTATTAGCGTAATTAACTTTCACTATGTCTTCAAAACGGTAAGTGTTTACAAATAAGCTTAAGATTGAAATTTATTTTATGCACGTTTTTTTATAAATTTATGACCTAGATAGATATAGATTATATAGATAGATATAGATAGATAGATAATAAAGCCTTTTTCATAGTAATAACTGTGTTTCTTTAATTTAAAATAGGATACAATCGATAGAGTAGTAGTTATATGAACATTAACCTACCTGCCTATTACTACTGATCGTTAAAACGATCCGCATTTTCCGAGCTTTCTTGAAAATACAGTTTTTTTTTGTTAGTTTTCCATGTTTACTTCCATCAAGGTAATAATACTATCCATCAAGGTAAGATTACTAAAAAACTACTGTGATATGAGATAAAAAAAAGTTTCATTAACAACTGGGTTAATGTATGCCACACAGAAACTTTAACATTAAATTCTATAATCTACTGCCTACCACTATTAAACAGCTGAAGGACATAAAATAAATAAAAAACATTAAATATATGCTAAACATAAAATACACTGACTTCGAGGGCCACGACTTTAAAAACATTGTACCCATTTAAATGATATTTTTAAATAAATATTCAAGGTTTACTTATTTGACTATATATCTTTTATATTACATAAAGCACAGTAATTAAAAATGGATTATTTTTGACACTTTAGACCGTTATTTAGATTTTTTCTGCTTAGTAGTTAAGTTATTGCTTTTTTTTAATTATTTTGACTTTATATGACCTGATTCTAACAATTCTCTATAATTTTTAATTATTTTATTCAGTTATGATACTGAACCTATTAAATTTTCTATTTGCCTTTAAAATAAATAAGATACTCAAACTAGTATTGATCAAAAAGATTGCAATAACTACCGATTACTTAGCTTGTATATTACTACCTATTGTAAATTGTGACATGTCCAAGTGCGGTAAATTCGCCAATTGGATACGAATGTAATGTAACGTAACTATGAGTGCTGTTTTCACTTTATAGGTAGCTGCTTTGTATAGCTTTAATATTGTAAGTCAGCAGCAACCTCCCAAGAAGGGTTTTAGTAGGATTTATTCTGATAAGTTTCCATCAGTTTGTTAGGGTCGTGGGCCTTTGACTTCCCGAGTATGATCTTTGGTTAGGAGTTTCTCACTTATGTATGATGTGTATTTTTTTTTAGGTGGAAAAATCCTCTCAGGACACGATATAAGCGACGGCGGTTTAATCACTTGTATCTTAGAAATGTCTATCGGAGGTATTCGTGGTGTGCAAGTAAACCTGGAACTTCCGAAGATATCCGCAATCGAAGCCCTCTTCAGTGAGGAGGTCGGTCTGGTCCTGGAAGTCAGCGCCAAGGATGCTATTCTCTGCCAAGCTGAGTACAAGAAGAAGAACGTATCTTGTATCAATATCGGCACCACTGTCGGCTTCGGAATGGCTTCTCCTGTGAAGGTCACTGTCAATGGCAAAGTTGTGCTGGACAGGCCTTTGCTGCCGCTGTTCAGAATGTGGGAGGAGACCAGTTACCGCTTGGAGCTACTGCAGGCGAATTCGGAGTACGTCGAAGAGGAATGGAGAGGTAAATTTTCTTTTTAGCATTTAACGCTGCTGTTTGTCAATTATATTTGCATATTGATCTGATAGTGGCTTTGACAGCTATAAGGGTTCCGCCCCCTCAGTTCTCTTTCATTGATGAGTAGTACCTATGGCCATGATAGGGATTGTTGGAAATCTCATCATTGTGAATTCCGTTATGGAGCTATGTTTCTGTGAGACATATTATGTCATAATCCTCAAGAAGCAAACGTTCGTCGGGCATACCTGTAATATACATAACATCACCGCTGTAAAGTGATTATAACCCTTAATCCAATCATTCAAATCGTCAGATCAATTAACAAAGTAGTCTAAGTGTCTTTTTCGATGAAATGTTTATTAAAGTTTTCACTTGTCTTTGTCCTGGAACTTCATTTCAGTATTTGGACTTCGATCTTCTGTCCCAGGATCCGTGGCCTTGCACCCTATTGTGCCCTGGCACCCACATCAGAGTTACACAAGCGTTGACTCAAGTGTTCAGAGCTTTAACCTCTGGAAGGCCAAAAATGCCAATCGGTGGTTGCGGTGGTTAATAGATCCGTGCCTAGCCATTTCGGCCAGTCTCCATATATATATTATATAAATAGGTATATAATATATATGACTAACAAGATTAATAATTAGGTAACATAGAGATAATTCATAAAAAAATATATTGTTAGTATTTAACCCTTCACATCGCGAACATCGCGAAGTTAAAATTCTGGCCGTCCCGTTTGTTTTGTCAGTTTGGCGCTTGAAATTGGCGAGAGTCGATGGCCTTGAGTAAAACGATCATAAGTTATAAACCACTACACGGATCATAAAAAGAAGAACTGTAAAATGACCGCATTGAAATTTGAAATATAAAACATTATAACTTTATCTCGTAAAACAATTAAGATAATAATGAATAAATATTACAAAATTAGTGAACTGAAAAAACTTGCCTATAAAATCATTTCGATTTTTTTGTCACAAAATATGTAAAATATGCAAAAATTGTAAATACAGTTATGTTATTTATTAAATGCTTTACCAAAACCATATTTTTTTTTGACTTATTTGCATACAAAAATATTTATTTATTCAGCCAAGAAAAAAATTATGTATTCTCGTAAAAAAAAAAAAAAATTATTTTTAATTTGTGACTACTTACGGTATTTTTTTATATGAAATTCTTTCAAAATAACTTTATTACTACATCACACTTCTTAGAAATCACACCAGAACTTTGAGCTTTGTCTGATATTACAGAAAAATCTAAAGTTTTGAGAGTTTGCGTCCGAAACTTAATAATAAACTTTGAATGCTCATAATATAAAATTCGTTAGATTTTTTCAAATATATTGTCTTATTATATACTTATTATATGTCTAATAACTAATTACTATACTCCAAAGAGTCACATTTCATCGAAAAACTATGGAAAATCGCACTTAATTCTCTCATAGTAATTATCAAAACAAGTTTCTTTATGCGAGTCATATTACAAAACAACATATAATGTTCAAAATACGCCTAATTATGTGATAACTTAGGATGTAAATGAAGCAATACCTATTTTGTTAGTAAATTAAAGCGACATTACGTCATATGTCGCGATATATCGGGATATTTCATAAACATTACAAAATAAAAACGGCCATTTTTTCGCGAGGCGTGTGTTGTCGCCGAAGTCTTTTGTTTAAAAATTCGTGAAAAACAGCAAATGGACTATCTCAAATGACTAATCCTCATTCAGAAACTACTTAAAATGCAAATTACTCACTGTTCTCCAGTAAATGGCACTCAAACACTGCACACACACCGTTTTTATCACCCATTTCGCGGAACCGTACGCGGCCGTGAGAGTTGCCGGCGGACACTACCGTTTGACGTCTATGCTCAGTTTTTAAATCGTCCTTCGATATTGCCAGACGGAAATTTTGAATTAAAGATATTTTGGCCATATCGCAGCGCCTTCAGAAAGCATATAGTACGGCGTGTCGAATTGTAAATTGCATTTTTCGCAGCGGCGAGCGTTTAGTCCCGTAAGGAACATTACGGAGTTTTAGGCGGCCGACCTTTGGTCCCCCAAGGGATGTTACGGAGCGACCGAGTTAAATAGGAAAATCGCCCAAAAAGATATAGCAAAGGCTGGCTTTCAAAAGATTAACCCCTCAAATGTGAGGCGTCCCTTAAGGGATGCCTTGGCAAAATGTATACAAAATGTATATAAATTTATATAAATGTAAATATAAATGTAAATGTGCGCCGCTTTATAGTAATCCGCTCTATAGTAATGCTATAGCTCTATAGTAAACCCCGCTCTATGTAAATGTAAATGTAAATGTAAAATAATAAATACAAACGGAGCTGCCATGGAATTCACCGACCGGAGTCGGGCCCATCATAATACAATTTTTTACACTTTTGGGGGGTGAGCAGTGGATTCCGGACTTACGAACCGGCTGTGGTAGGTTTAGGACAGCTGTCTTGCCACATGTGAGCGTTCACCTTGCCACCCATTCACTCCCCCTTCGAAGCCATAGAATTTGAGATGCGCAAATCGCAGTTTTAGATAATTTTTCTAAGAAAGAGTTGATTATTTTTCTGGAAAGGCCAAGATCTTTAAAGAGGTGAAATAGAGATTTAGCTGGCAGGCCACGAGCGCCAACTTCCACCGCGTGAAGGTGAACAGTGAAGCCGTTCCGGGTTACGGCATTTGCGAGATCATTGTATTTATTTAATTTGTACTCGTGGTCTTTTGGGATATTTGATTCCCATGGAACAGTTAATTCTACAATAAGAGCCACCTTCCGAGATAGAGAGTAAAGAGTTATATCTGGACGGAGGGCTGTGCATCCGAGACTTTCAGGGAATTTATACTGCTTAGAGACCGAATCAACCTCCAGAATCCAATCTGTAGCTTTCTCGATTATTGAGAAAGGTTTTGTAGTTAAATGTTTTTTGCCTTTAGAGCCATCCCGCACAAACTGTATTGGGGGTTTGGAGGATACTGTCAAACCCTTGTTGGCACGAGCCACTGAGAGACTAATTACCTCGCGAATAACAGCGAGAACTTTGTCATGGCGGTAAGTGTACCGTCCTTGATCTAAGGCCACCTTGCAGCCAGCTAGAATGTGTCTAGCTGTGCAAGGGGTATTGCTACAGAGGGGACAAGAACTATCCTCGGCAAAGCTCCAACGAGCGAGGTTACTGGGGTCTGGAAGTGTATGCTGAAAGGCATTCAAATAAAATTTCAGCATCTCTGGCGTCCAGTCATAGAGCATTACCTTCCAGTGCATTGGAGGCGGAATGCAAAAGTCCCCAATTGTTGTCCAATCATTCTGGCATTGAAGGCCAATAGCATGAGCCATACTCTTGCTGTCGTAATCTCCCCGCAAAAGAGACTTCTTCAAGTCCACGTCGCTCGTGGTTGTACTGCCATACCCCAGACCAGTGCCATTCTGGCTGATTCCAGTAAGGAACTTTTTGTGGAAGTCTACGCGGGCTTGTAGATCATTTGAATCACTACGGCCACTTATTACGTGCTTCGATATTGCCGGATCTTTGGAATTGCACAGAATCAAATTTATAAACATTTTGCCGTAGGCAACCCGAGCTAATCGCCATTCATTTGAGGGGTTAATAGATGCTTGACTGTCTGATATTATGTAGATTCTAGCACTGTGCAAGCATTTTGCATCGATTTCGCTGGCACAAGTTTCCATGGCCAGTGTTGCAATTTACAAATTGAGACTGGCTAATTCCCAGGACCTTGACGAGTTTGAACTCCGGTCCGACGACACCTATACCGTTTTCCGATTTATTATTACGTATAAATGCACTTATGTCTTATATATGAACATATGGGGAAAGCCTATTCCTACTTAAAGCATTAATTGTAAAGGCCCTGTCTTATAGGAAAAAAATACTTTTCAGAAACAACATCAATACTTTTTAGAAATAACATTTTTATTAACAATTTCTATTTTTTTCCCGCAGGTTTGGATAAGCGCGTTGGTCCTACTTACAAAGTGACTTTCAATCCACTGGTAGATATTTCCTTGAAAAGCAGTCCTGTCTGTGTTGCCGTCATTCGGGAAGAAGGTATATATTAAAAGGAAAAAGTTAGTGCCTTTGTTATCGGCGCCAGCAGCCGACAAATTTGACACGGCTGCTGGCACTCAAAAAGTATCATCTGCTGGCTACCTATTGATAGCCCAGTATTGAGTTTAAATTTTAACCCTTTCCGTGTCAGACAAAATGTCTGAGTCTGATCTACAGTGCAATCATACACATTCGTTTCTAGCTACCTTTAGAGTGTAATGTTATATTTTTGTCATTTCTATGTCATTCTATTTATTCAAAATATTTTTTTTTCAGCGCTATAATTTGTTAACATAATATTGAAGTACTGAAATGCATTATTCTCATAAATGCAGATAATACAGACAGTCCCTACCTTGTTGCAAACACAGCACTGTGAGTTCCTGCGAAAACCACTAGTTGCCCTTTTCGATTTCATGTATCCTGTGTAAACAACAATTGCGCATTATTCAGGATTATTAAAACATATATTTTTTTCAATTTGATTTTTTGACTATTTATTATAATTCCTTTTTCCTTCCATAATTATTTCAATTTGATTATTTCACTATTCATTGCAATTTCTATTTATTATTTACCTTTTTCGTGTTATTGAAATTAATTTTATTGTGTTTTATGATAGGTATTTTACAAATATTATTTGCAGACTGACAGACTGACAGACGCATTGATATATCAATGACCTAGTTTTTAGAGTAATGATTAATTTCTACATACATTGTTTATTGCCTTAACCCCTTGAGTATGATACGACCAAATCTGGTTCTGAAACAATTATCCGTTGAGTATGATACGACCAGATCTGGTTCCGCGTTTTTTTCACTTCTTTGACGTTCTCATATTTATTCATAATTATCTAATTGTTTTACAAAATGATATTTCAATATTCTATATTCGAAATTTCAATGCAATCATTGTGCAGTTGTTCTTTTTATGATTGGTGTAGTAGTTTCGTAGTTATAGTACTTTAAGGTCGATGTCGCCGAAAATCCTGCAAAAGAGACAGATGCATCCATGAAAATACCCATTTACTCCAAGGGTTAAGTAATTCTTAATATTATTAGATACAATTTTTTAAATTTCTTTTTCTCTTTTAACATATGTAGTTTGAAGTATGCACAAGCCGCTATTTTCTTGGTACGCTTGCCTTAGTACGGGCCTAGGCCTAGTTAGGCAGCGTTGATCTAAAGAAGGACTGGGCTGCGGTACTCTCTTTTTTGCTACTATTTACAACGGAGCCTCTAATGATAATATGTAATGTACTGTAGTTTAAAAAATGCGCATTTCTTTAAATAAATAAATAAAATAAATAAATACAACTAAACATTTACCGCGATCAATATCGTTAGTCTGGGTAGAAGCGAATTTAGTCAGAAAGTAGCAAACCAGTTACAAATCCTTTAAACTTACTTATTTATACATACATACATAATATATTACATATTTAATGTAAAATTCATGTAGTTTCATAGGTCATGTAATTTCATTTATGCAACTTACCTATTGTTTCTCGTTTTCTAAATTTTTCTGTCCAGAGAGCAATGCTATGTAATATTTACTATTGCCTAAATATGGCCTAATGTAAAACTAATATTAACTAACATGACACTACCGTCACAAACTTTGATTATTTATTATAAATTAAAAAATGATTACAGGTATAAATGGCGACAGAGAAATGATTGCGTCTTTGATGAAAGCACAGTTTGAAGTGTACGACGTCACCATGAATGATCTGCTTCAAGATAAAATAACGCTGGATAGATTCCGAGGTGTCATTTTCCCGGGTGGCTTCAGCTATGCCGGTAAGTGTATCGTCTTACTTTATTTCTTGTTTCCATTTATTTTCCAGCTTATACGCCGTGTTTTTTCAAATAACTTACCGTAATTTGCAGGGAGCTAATGGACCCTGTTGCTGTTTGGTCACTAAGACCCATGTGTAGGGTCTTAGTGGCCAAACAGCAACAGAAACTGGCCTGCAGGCCATTTTCCCCTAGGAATCGCCCTTCGGGTGCTCCTGGATGGTTTGCACACCGTGCAGCGTTAGCCAATCGATTGTGCATTCCGACTGATAGCCGGGGAATCTCGATACGGCTTTGTTTCCTATATAGCGGGGACAGCTGTTAACCTTACAGCAGCAACTGCTTTTGAAACGACCAATCGGCTACCCAATACCGAGTGAATAGCCGGGCAAAGGATGTCGTGGTCCGCGATAGATTCGGTATACACCTTATCATCGCTACGTAAGAGAGAGGACTGCGCAAGCGACCTCGAACCTGTAACCAGTCGGGAGACCGGACTAATCTAGTTGAAACTGGAAGATAGGGCGCAAGTGTCGGCCCGCTGGGTGATCAACTTTTGGTCTCTTACGGGGGTGTGGCTTAACTAGACGGTGGATTGTTTTCGTCCTATGTCTTCGACGCTCACCTCACAGGAGACAGAACAATCTAATATCGTCAAAACTTCCTTAGGTGACGGGATCTTCCGTTGTAGTTGACAGGTCTAGTTGTACATAATTTGCAAATCGATACCTTGGATTATTTAGTGTTCGTTTGTTAAGAGCCCTATCACATATTTTTTCCAGAAAGGCAAGAAAAGTGGATTTTTGGCGTTCTAATTCCAAGAAATGAAGAGATTTCTACAAACTTTAATTACTGAATTACCTGGACCATTTCTTGATGTTGACCATAGCGGCCTTTAATTTTAGATATAACGAATATTATTTACTTATTCAGCCCATTTTCCGAAAGTCGTTATTCGTAAAACGCTCGGAAGGCAAACTTTGAGCTCCTTAATACAGTAATATCACTACAACGAAAACCGTATACTATTTTTTTTTATGTCCGTCATGTATTCTTGTTGACCATAGCGGCCTTATTTTTTCGTTTTTTGACCACATATCCAAGGTATACATTACTTACAATTACACAAAATTTAAAAAAAAACTTCCTGTATCATTCTAATTTTCTCAGAAATAAAATAAGATTCTTATATAATACTTATACTATATTAAAGTTCACTCTTTTAGCAATACGACATAATATAAATTATTGTCATTAGAAAGGAGAAAACACTGCAAAAAACAATTAGAAATTGTGTATATATTTGCTTGCGCAAGAGAAGAGCGCTCAGTGCCGCGGTTTTCTCCCAGGGTTGAATAGTTATTTATTTATTTTTTTATTTATTTATCCTATCTTTTATAGTTACATCCAAAAAAAAATGCGTTCATTTTTTAAACTCATTTTAAAAGAATACCTACGCTATTTTGTAATAGGCCTCTTAACGAGTTTGAGATATAAGACATTATAGCAAGCCATAGACAAGTAACAAAAATAATGAAATAAAAATTTAAAACAAAATCAGTTAAATACAAATTTGATTAAGAATATAAATAACGGTAAATATAACAAAATAAAATGTAATAGTCATCAAGCTGCTATTGGTGTTGTAAGATTGTGAAATTCGAAGGCTCAAGTGGTTAGAGCATGTGAAAAGGATGGATAATGAACATCCGTTAAAACACAATCTTGTTGGGATATCTTTAGGGGATTGTAAAGTCGGGCGACTAAAATTACAGTGGCTTGGTTCAGTAGTTAAAGACGTAAATGCACTTGGAGTGAACGAGAAAATCAAAGCCTAGGATAGGGTGGAATGGAAGAAATTTCTAGACGAAGCTAAGAGTTGATGAACAAGGAATTGTAGTACTACTGATGATGGTGATGTTATTGTACATCATGCCAGGAATTTTGTGCGATTTTCATTTGGCTAGCTATAATTTAAAGTTTTATTTATTCTGCAGATACACTTGGTTCAGCAAAGGGTTGGGCAGCCGGTATCCTTTTCAGCGAAAGGCTACATAAGCAGTTCAACCACTTTGCCAAAGTGCGCAAGGACACATTCTCGTTGGGCGTTTGCAACGGTTGTCAATTGATGGGCCTTCTTGGATGGATCAACCCGAAAGAGAACTGTTCTGGAAATGATTTGACACCGCAAATAATGTTGGATCACAACGGCTCGGAAAGGTATGTGTGGTCGTGAAGTCATTGGCCTGTAATTGTAAACCGATTCTCGGCACGGCAAGAAGACTTACAGATGTCGCATTCAAAACACACCAGCTTCCAAGTACTTTAACTCTTAATGTTGTTTAATAACAAAAACGGATATCCTAACAGCTTTTTCCTTTCTGGGCAGATTAGATACAAACTGTCCCTTTTTATTAGCTTCGGCCTAAGTGAACTTGCGTACCTTGCCCAGTCTAAAGAATTTTAGTCTCCTCAGTACCAGGTGATTCCTTGACGCTGCGCCGAGAACGGTTCCTTAAGGGTGCGCTTTTTCCGACGCACTCACTTCTGTGTTTTCTGATATTATCCGCACTGCTCTGTTGCCTAGCATGTTTCGATCGAACCAATAACGGTTGGATCTACTCTACGAGTTTGCAATGCTCTTTCATTCCGAACTGTGGGATGAAAATATTTGCTTTGTTTTAAATAACAGCTATGCAGATTTGTATACTTGTTTGTATGCCATTATTGCAATAACAAATTTCTAACTGCTTGCGCGTATCCTCATAAAAACGCCCTTACACACGTCTGGATTTATCACCGTTTATTATCTGCATATATTTTACTGTTTTCAATTTTACAGGTTTGAATGTAGATGGAGCACAGTAAAGATCTGTGAACCTTCAAAGAAGAATTTGGACCAGAATGTCTGGTTGTCGGGCATGGATGGCAGCGTTCTCGGAGTGTGGGTTGCTCACGGCGAAGGCAAATTCACATTCGCAAACGATTCTATTCTGGAATCTGTCAGATCTAACGGACAAGTAGCAGTCCAGTATGTAGATGATTCTGGCACACCCACTGAAGAGTATCCCATGAATCCGAATGGCAGTCCATGTGAGTATTTTAAATGAAGGCATTTTTGAGGGTTCACGACCAAAATGTACAAACAGAACCCCATTGTTGAGACTGCAGTTTTGTCCAGATGGAGATATCCTTCCAAAACTGGTAGCCAGGAGGCGAGGTGGCCCCACTGGGTTACCTTCCTAGTGTCTCGCCGTAAGGCGTTAGCCTCTGTCGGGTTCACGGCTTTGCTGGACTGTAGGTTTGTACCGTCCCAAAGTCTTCTATGCTCACCTCACAGGAGACAGAACAATCACATATCGTTAAAACTTCCTGAGGCGACGGGTTCGCTTGTTATAGTTGACAACTCGAGTTTTTTTGGTAGTTAATAGTTCCTGTGCTGTTAGGCCACTAAGACCCGCTCGTTAACTTGGGTCAGCTCAACTCACTGTTCAATTTCTATCCAGTAGCGCCCTTGAAAAGGGTCAAACCCTGTAAGGCTTTGTTTCCCCTGCCATGGCAAGTAAATCAGTTTTCCGGGGATTGGCCTTCAGGCGCTGCTGGGCGGTTTGCCCACCACTCGGTGTTAGTCAATCGACTGTGCACTCCGGCAAATACTTAGGGAAGTCTGGAAAATTACATTTCCTAAGCAACAGGGATAGTCGTCGACTGATGTCATCTATACCTAAAAAGATCTGTTGGCCACCCGCTCCTGAATGATATTGATATTTGCAAAGGGTACCTTGGTTCGCAATAAATTTAAACTGAATTACCGCTAACGTTCGATAGAGGCCGCGCAAACGACTTCAAATCAGGCACCAGACTGGAGGACGGAGAATCTATCCAAATCTAGTAGTAAGGGTATGAGGTCGGCCCGCTGTGTTCACCCAATTCCCGCAATGCCCTGTCGCTTGAGAGAGCATCAACTGTTCTCTCAGTATACTGTGACCAAAAGGTATGTTGACTCGCAAGTGGTATGTTGAGCAACGTTTTACACCACTAAGTGATTGGTTGACTCGCTGTAGTGCTCATGACACTGTGAGACGTCACATCGACATATAAAATAATTTAAGATGAGACCCGTTAGAGTTAAATGAATAGAGTGATGACGTAAAAGTGGTATAAAGATATTGCGAGCCGTTTAGGAAAAAAAAATTAGGAGGCCGATCGGCCTTTTTGTGGTGCTTCAAGTGTTAAATACTGAATTTTCAATACTTTTTCAGATGGCATTGCTGGAGTGACCTCAGTGGATGGAAGACACTTAGCAATGATGCCACATCCTGAAAGGTGTATCCTCAACTGGCAGTGTCCTCACCCTATGACCAAAGACAGTCTCAGTGAGAAGTCGCCGTGGCAAAAGATGTTCAACAATGCACACGTTTGGGCCGCAAATCATAAATAAAATGAGAGACTGGAATAGAAGATTTTTATAAGAATAGTATACGTTTTTGAAAAAAATATATATCGTATTGTTTGAGTATCGAATGTATAGGAATTAAGTCCAATGATCTGAGTTGGATCAAGCATTAGATTTATGTCATGAAAACGCTTCAAAAGCTTGTGATTCTAAAGTGCCTTTGTAAAATGTTCCTAATTCAAGAAAAACATTCCAATAAGTTTATTTTTTAATATACGATGTTTTATCAATGTTTGTACCATTTTACGAAATTGAAAATATTTTCAAAAAATAAATGTTTTTTCTACTTCCCATTGAGCTTCCAAGAATAAATAAATAAGCCTTGAAAAAAAAATGGTCGTGTCACCCCAAGACTCCCGTCAAGGACTGATTTTATCAGAATATTAATTTCATAAATAAAATCGATGAGCCCGATAGCCTCGAGAGGCGCGGTTGAACGCCAATAGATAGCGTTAATATTTGATTAAAATGTATGGTGGAATTTTAATATTCTTAGTGTAGCTTGTATATGAGATATTCCAATCAAAATTACACAATGTGATTTCGGCCCAATAAGGCATCTGTGTACCAACATTTCAAGTATTTCTATCAGAAAGCTAGAAATGGGAATGAAACTCACGACGGCATGTTTTCAACCCTCGAAAATTTCTTTGTGGGGGTGTTAGTGCACGCATACTAATGTATAATGGTGGATTATTCAATGAAGGTGACTTTTTTTGCAGTTGACAATTACATAATTACATAAATATGGAGATCGGCCGCCCGAGGCACGTCGTAGCGGAAAAACCACCAATCAGTGGTATTAGCATTCCAGTGGTTAATCCGATTGAGTGGAAATTTGGTATGCAAGTATGTGGTAGAAATCAGAATTCCAGTGGTTAAGTCCAATGTTTCAACATTGAAATATGACTAGTGCCTACCGATTTCAACTACGACCTTTTCAACTCTTGCCATCCCATGACCAGTTAGTTAGTTTGTCTTGGCTTTGTTTCCTCGCACTTGGCCTCTTGATTGGGCCGTTGTGGGTGGCTCATGTTTCTATTTTTGTTTATGTTACTCCAGCCAACCCAAGCTGTCCCAGAAGGTTAGCAGTCTGTTTGGGTTGCTACAGGCCTCCGGGACAGGCCCAATTAATGCCTGCATGCCAAATTTCAGCTCAATCGGTTTAAGCATTTTGGCACTCGTGGAGAAATAGAGACAGACACACAGACAGACTTCCATCTGGAAATGTTCTTAATCCTCTCAAGGGGGCTAAAAATAGGTATTGCCATCTTCATCTAAAAAAAATGTGCATTCAATACTTTCCCTCCTTGTCTTTTGGTGGACCGGGAAAGTAGATAGACACCTACCGCTGGATGTCGCAGCGTGCTCATAGTTTCTCAAACTCTTCTTGAATAGATAAGATTTACAAATTTAACACCAAAAAAAAACTATAAAATAAAAACTTATTTTGTTTTTTAAATTTTATTTTAAGCAAAAGTTTTTTATTTCATCGTACCGATTCACCCACTAGTAGGATGCCACTAATTAAAAACTCACCCTGTAGAAAGAAAATGTCAGTGGAAGCAGCAATCAAAGATGTCAATCTGATCAGCTGTAAATTTTCCTTTTCAAATAAAACATTGGCTATATTCTGCGATCTGTCCAAGGCATTTGATTGCGTCGAACACAATATTCTATTAAAAAAAAATTAGTTTTATGGTATAAAAGGAATTTCTAACAAATTATTCAGTTCCTAATTAACCCCTCAAATGTGAGGCGTTCCTTAAGGGATGCCTTGGCAAAATGTATACAAAATGTATATAAATTTATATAAATGTAAATATAAATGTAAATGTGCGCCGCTTTATAGTAATCCGCTCTATAGTAATGCTATAGCTCTATAGTAAACCCCGCTCTATGTAAATGTAAATGTAAATATAAATTTATATACATTTTGCCGTAGGCAACCCGAGCTAATCGCCATTCATTTGAGGGGTTAAAGGATAGAATTGGAGTAGAAGAAGTTAGAGGATATTTAAAAATAGATAATTCTTTGCCCCTTATGTTAACTGCAGAGTACATCAAGCTTCAGTCGTCGGATAGGTCTGACGACTTATTTATTTGATTTTATTTATAGTAATGTACATAATTTGCATTAAGGGTAACACATTTCATAGTCAGTTAATGGGCTCGTTTGCGTTTCTTCGTGAACTAAAATCAGAAATTAGTCCGTGTGAACGAGACAGGGCAATACGCTAGAGCGAAGTGTGAGATGACGGTTGTCACTTTTTCACATTAAAACTGCCCGCCAAGGTCGAATCTTACACCGCACGAAATATGCTCGAATTTATTCGGACGAGTGTAAGTTCGGCAGGTAGTATTTATCGACGATCGTTCGTTTCATATACCGCTCTAACGTATTGCTCTGTCTCGTTCGCTTGGACTAATTTTAGTTTTAGTTCACAAAGAAGCGCAATCGGGCCCAATATCTACACTTAAACAAGCAATACAATTTAACTTAAAAATTAGTAAACCCACAGCAATTTATGTCACGCTTGACTATGACGATAGTCCCATGCCGCCCAACTAAGTAAAAACTTGTTCAAAGGCAAGCATTCGAAATAAGGCAAAATGTCATAAATTTTTGTTTAAAAGCAGAAACACAAATATACAAAAAGATTTAAAAAAAGGGAAGACAAAAGAATATAATCATAATATCACATATAATAAAAGTTGTAAAGTTTGTAATATTTTAAAATAGTCACAGAGAATAAAAAAAAAGAGGTAGTCAAATCGATCTAGATAGTGGAAAGTCCTTGGTATATTATAGACATTCCAGGCCCAAGCATCAACGAAACCTGTTGTATCTTAAATATTGATATACTTATCTTAAATAAATAAAATAAATAAATAAAATAAATAAATAAAATACTTGATTGTATGTCTGCAGGTAGGATATTATATATCTTAGGCGATATTATATAAACAATTTTTTTTTTCGGCAAAATGACGTATTCATTCGGAGAACTGCAACGTAGTCACTAATGGCAGGTCTTGTGTGTTTAGTTTGCTCAGATTTAATGTTTTCCCTAAGAACGAACCGACCTAAAATCATTTTCACATATACATGCGCACTTCTAGAACATGCATTTCCTTAAATGTGAGTTCTGATGCAAATGTGAACGGTTTTCGTAATATTATTTTGATCAACCCTTTTTGCGCGACAAGAAGTGGTTGAAGAATCGTTTTCTCACATCCTCCCCAAACAATAATGCCGTAGTATAAAATTAAGTCGCATAAAGCAGAATATATCAATTGAATAGTATGTCGGTCCAATATGTTGCGGAGATCCCTAAACGCGTAGCCAAGTTGTTTAATTTTGTGGATAAATCATTATTTTTATTATTTATTATTTTTAATTTACATAAACTACCTAGTCAGTAACGTGGAAAAGTCATCTATAACTATGTTTGCTGACCACACAAATATTGCGATTTCGAAAAAATCCAGCGAGGTTGTTGTCGAGAATGCTAATGCCGCACTCGAGTTACTTCACTAATGGTTTAAGAGCAACAGGCTGGTATTAAATACAAAAAAAAACTGTCTAGTATATGAAATTTTCAAACGCCCTTTGGTTACCTGACTTTAGACATTAAAATAGTGGATAAAAAAGTCAAACAAGTAGTCGAAACAATTTCTTTGGGAATCACAAAGCTTAAGTGGAAAGAACATTGTGAAAATGTCAAGAAAACTTTCTAGTGCGTGCTATGCATTAAGAATCCTTCGAAATATTTTGGTTGAAATTCAAACTAAAACTGTGTGCTATAGTTATTTTGAGTCTTTATTAAGATATGGTATAAAATGCTGGGGAAATTGTTTTGACCGCAACAAATAACAGATATGTATTTTACAAAAGCAAGCCACTTAAATAATTATAAAAGCAGATAGCAGATATTCATGTCGTCCACTCTTCAAGCGCTTAAATAGGGGGCAGTCCCCTAACGCCGGCCGGCACCTAGCGTCGGACACTAATAGTATCTCGACAAGTCGCGGCGCGATCGATACAAAGATATAGGATATTGATAGATAGATAAGATAGTCATAGTGATATTGAAGTTTGTTAGTAATATTGTAGTGGTTAATATTTATCATCAAAAAATATTTTGTAACTAATCTAATCTAAGTAGTTTGCTAGTTTTAAGTTATTGTTTGTCTTATTACGTAGTTTTACTTACTATTCCGTGTAAAATTTGACTTTCAATAACCTAGAGATAATAAAAAAATATGCTTTGAAATATGTGTTTTTTATATTTTTTCCGAGCCATTAATCTGGCAAGGTGGCATTTTTGTATTTTTTTTTTTAATATGCAGAATGATAGTAGAGGAGACAACGATTAAGATAAAAAAGGTTTCGAAGCGGGATGTATCAGGACAAAGCAAACATTCAGTTTTTTTGATCCGTCCCATACAAAAAATCTGAAAAAAAATATGCCCGAAGTATAACGTTTAGGAAATAACACATAGGTCGACTATTGTTAAGAATAATAAGGTCTATCCATAGCCATAAAGAAAACAGTGAGAAAACTAAATTGATTCCTAAGTCTGCCAAAGTGCCGTTTCGACTCATCGTGCGACGGCGATTTCATACATTTCGAAGTACCTCGTTGGCCGCGGCGGCCAGGCCGCAAGTGCGCGTCGGGGCTTAGTGTTCGACGGTAGGTGCCGTCCGGCGTTATGGGGCTTCCCCTATACCAACCTTGACATCTTTGTATTTACATACATTATATTAGTAGGATTAGGACACAATTTCAAGACAATAATACAAACAAAATTTTCGTATATTTTTCACGAGAAGCGGTACATACATGCAAAGTCCTGAATATTCTAGCATCAATTATTACAGTACGTTGCCTAAAAAGTTCGAAAAACAAAATCTGCGTTCACAATACTTTCCCTTCTTGTCTGACATAGGCCGGGAAATTAATAAACGCATCGCAGATTCAGAACCATACTTGCAGAACCAGGCCATCATAAGAACATTATATTATCGTCATGATCATCGGCGAGTCCTCCAGCCATTGTCGAATTTTCTATTTTAATACAGGCTTCTTTGTTACTTCCAACATTATATTTATAAATCAGCAATTTGCCTCCAAGGGACAACGTCTTCCATTGTTCACCCCTCCCACGAATACGCGTCTGCTTTCAGCCCCTGAAATCTAAACTGAAATCTGGCGAAATCTTTTGCTATAACGGCGCAGACGAAGCTAATCAAATACAAAAGCAATTAATTTCCTTCCAATTATCCGCCACAAAGTAAATTGCGCCCCTTTTAATTTCTTTTTTTTTTCGTGAAATTTCGTGCTCATTTTCGAGAGATAAACAACGTTTTTGTAATTTCGGCAATTAGCGTTACATTATAACGAAGATTTTAAACATAGAGGCGGGCGAACAAAAAAGTCCTAACTTTTAGTATCTAATATGGTGAGTGCTGAAATAGATTTACAAAAATACCGCATTTAGAAAATATAATTCAAATTCAAAATTCATTTTTTTTATTAATCTATAATATTACATATATTTTTAAATTCAAAGCCATCCCAACTAGGCCTCGCCTGTACTAAGGTAGGCTTAATATAAAAGAAGGTAGAGTGGTTTTCGTAAATTGCTGTATTATCTTTGTATATTATTATGTTAAATTTACGAAGATTGATATGTCTCCAAAATAATAAAGCGTAATAATATTAAATTTAGGTATATACATATAAATACACACGTACATATATAATGTTAATCGCACGCGGTGAACATCACACCCTAGCTTATAACAATAGTGATAAATGTTGTTTACGCGTATAGCCTAGTCAAAATATCGAAAAAATACTGTATTTTTAAATTCCTTATGCTCAAAAATATATGTAGACATTTTGGACGCGTTCCTATGTTAAAGGGGGTCTTTACAGCGCCGATTTCGGGTTTCGACGATTATATTGACCGCCATATTGGATATATCACTTCCGGCCAGGATTTCGCTTGGGCAACCGGCATTTTCGGATTCACCATGGTTGAAACAGGGAGAAAATACCCATTGCCTAAAAGTTAGATGATTTGCTTCGAAAGTTAAAAGTTCGTTTTTCAGAAAATTTCACTAGCCTATTAGGGCGATAACCGATTTAGACTGCTGCTCGATTCGGACAATTCGAAAGTTATTAACTTGATTAAAAATTAATATGGCCGTATTTAAAGGGACAATAGTAATGTTGAAATGCGGATACACGTACAGCGCTGCACTTTTAATAACCGAAGTTTTAGTTTTTAATTTATTATTTTTTTAATTTAAAGAAATGCGCATTTTTTAAAACTACTTCTTTAGATCAACGCTGCCTAACTAGGCCTAGGCCCGTATGGCAAGCGTACCAAGAAAATAGTCGCTTGTGCATACTTTAAACTACATATGTTAAGGGAGAAAAAAAATAAAAAAATAGTATCTAATAATATTAGGACTTAATTTAAGGCAATAAACAATGTATGTAGAAATTAATCATTAGGTACTCTAAAAACTAGGTCATTGATATGTCAATGCGTCTGTCAGTCTGTCAGTCTGCAAATTATATTTGTAAAATACCTATCATAAAACACAGTAAAATTAATTTCAATAACACGAAAAAGGTAAATAATAAATAGGAATTGCAATGAATAGTGAAATAATCAAATTGAAATAATTATGGATGGAAAAAGGAATTATAATAAATAGTCAAAAAATCAAATTGAAATGGTCAGAGGATTATCAAATTGAAATAGTCAATTATACATAAAATGTGCATATTACTAGTTATAATATAATTTTGAATGTAATCGAATTAAAAATTAATATAAATAATAAAGACCCACCAACAGCGATAAAAAAACAATAATAATAAATTAAATAAATCTACAGAATACGGTCAAAAAGTTGGTGGCTAACATGCCGACCTTCATTCATGAGCCACCTGTGACATCGTTTTTTGAATCGGCCTTTATCTTTTACGTTCCTTATAGACTCATCCAATTTGTTGTATGCCCTGGGGCATATACTCATCAGGTGTCTCTGGCCAAAGGTTGTTTTCATTCGTCGGACGTCTATCATATTCGCTATGGATCGCCTTGTTCGGTGTACTTGTTGTGTGGACTCTCTGTTATTTTGAAATTGAATGAAAATCAGACAACATTTTAAATACAGTTGCCTCACTTCAAGTACACCAAACTCTTCAAAAAGTTTTTCCGACGGGTATCTGTAGGTTTTACGGTTGATAATTTTGATTATCAACTTCTGTGCTACCTCTACTTGATGAATGTTTTGGAGCAACCTCCCCACCCAATGATTCCAGTTTATTTATGGGGAAGGAATAATTATGGAGGTATCATTCAACGCTTTGTTATCAACCAAGTAAGCCTACACTCGGTTACTATTTAATCGGATAAGTTATATACCTAAATAATTAATTTTAATTGCAGATAAAGTAGATGTGAAAGTGACTGTGGATATATCAGGACTCAGCATATTCCGTGATAGAAGATCTTTCCAATCGGCATTGTTATATAATCTATATAGATAGGATATTATATTGCTCAATGCCGTACTACGTTTTGGCTGCTAGGATTTTACTACTAAACTGCACACCGGTAGTTCGGGTAGATATCATTCGTAGTTCCAGTCTTTTTTTTCAAACACATGTATTTGGCGCCCCCTTAAATTACCGCCCGGGGTAAGTACCCCGGTTTGCCGCCTCCCCCTCATACCTTAGTAATCTTAGACGGTCATGTTGGGTGGGTACAGGTCGGAATCTATCCCTATCCCTTCTGGATACCTTAGGACCGCTTTTATTCAATGTGTATATGCATGATATCGGGAGTTGTTTTCACACTTCGCATTACATTACGTATCGATTTGGCGAATTTACCGCTCTCGAACGTAGTCACGATATATAATACTATAGGTAGCAAGCTACTGTAAGTAGCGGTAGCTGTAGCTACTGTAAGTACTGTAAGTAGGTATAGAAGCTACTGTAAGTAGCTTGTATATTACTACTTATTAACAGCGTTTTGTATGATACTAGTTTTATTATCTTACCTATTTCGGATCCTACAAACAGACAAAATAATTTAAAAAATCTATAAATAAATACTTACATAAATCTGTTGGAGACTCCGTCCAACATACCCACAACAAAAAAGTAATTTCTATAGAATCGAAACCGCAAATACGCTCAAATATACACGAGCCAATTGCAATTGAATTCCAACTAAATTCGGCAGTTTATGCACAGTCAACCGATGACTCATGCCATTTCTTCTGATCGATACGAATTGACACAGTTATTTCCCCCCACCGACGGATATTGCATCATTACATACCATATAAAAAGCAGTACATTCGACACATATTTTATCATTCCCCTGGTGGACAGAGCCCGCTTTAAGTACGCGCTCATACATCGATCAGTCATATATTATCAGCGATCTTCAAGCCTCACTCCGCGACCACACAACCACGGCTTCACGTCGCGCCCACACTACCTACACACCGGCGAAATATCAATCAAGGCGTTACAAACTGGCAACCGATCACAGACCTTCTGAATAAATACTTCAACTTCAACTACAACGACTTTCAATAACGGAGAAAACTTCTTGATGAGAACCACCCTTCGCTCACGAATAATTGGAGTCAAGTGAAGGGTGGCCACTCTCACAAATCCAAATATTAGTATGTACCTAAAAATGACAAATATTATCAAAAATGGTAGTTTCTTTTATAGATGCTGTTTTTTAATTACTGTTGCTTTATGTAATAAGAAAGCAATATATTCACACAATAAATCCATGAATCTATTTACAAAAGAACGTTTTGACTGACTGATTCATCATCGCCGAGCGAAACCGCTGAAGCTACAAATACGAAATTTTCTACAGAGGTTCCCTTTAGGATGTGGGCACTCACTAAGAAGAGATTTTTGCGATCGAAAAGGGAAAAAATATTTCTGCTGTTTTCCTAATTATGTCAGGGCTTATGGGTGCACGGAATAATAGCGTGGGGAGCATGTGCAAAATCTGTCTTGGATCCTCTAGTGAAAGCCTAAAAGCTTTGTTGAGGGTAATCAATAGAAGGCCCCCACGATATGATTCTAACATGCTTTTCCAAGAAAGTAAGGTGTTAGATATACGCCAGCTGTTTGTGAAACAGTCACTCGTGTTTTTCCATCGAACCCTAGATAAACGACCACGAAGCCAGCAACACAGAACTACAAGAGCATCTGCAGGCTTGAATTATGCCGTTCCCCGAGTTAATTCATCATTTGCCAAAGGAAATTAAACTTTATCGCACCCAAAATATTCAACCGTCTTGATGACGGCCTAAAAAAATGAAAGTACCTTTTTATTCAATAAAAAAATGGCTTCTTGAGGATATAGGTCGTTCAAGGACAGAGAATGATCTTCTGCAAATCATCTCTTAGAAATAATATACCTACCTGCATAAATGTGATATAAGATAATAAACATAATGTAACATATATGTGTATGTGTGTATGTATGTATATGTATATGTATATATGTGTATATGTATATGTGTGTGTATAAGTGTATGTGTCCTACGTCAGTTATGCTTCTCCACCAAAGTCTGAAAATAAATCGTATGCCCAGATACAGGCTATCTCGGCCTAGTTGAGCATGCGCTGCGCATGGTCATGTGAATGTGGGTCGTCGTTTACTTCGCACCATTACTTGGTATGACCATTTAATTTTTTCACATGTTATGTTAAAATAAATAAAATATATATATGTATATATATATATATATATATATATATATATATATATATATATATATATATATATATATATATATATATATATATATATATATATATATATATATATATATATATATATATATATATATATATATATATATATATATATATATATATATATATATATATATATATATATATATATATATATATATATATATATATATATATCTTTTAATCCCGTGAAATATAAGATCGGTTTTACTCAAAAAGGTTCCCTGTGTAAATGCCTCGAAATTATATTTAGGATTTTTCACTAAACATTTCTTGAAGTGATTAATCGAGATTGAAGTGATCGAAAAGGGCTAAACTGTTTTTCTTTAGCCGATTAAATATCAGAAAATGTGATAAAATGCCTAGAAATCATGTTCGGTGGAAACTGTATCACCGCTTCATAAGGGAGAGGACTTAGCAAGCGACCTCCATCCTGTAACCAGTCAGGAGGTAGGAGCTATCCTGAAGATTAATCCCAGACGAAGATATCCTTCCAAACTGGTAATCAGGGGGCGAGGCTGCCTGCTGGGACCTTTCCCGGTGCTTCGCCGCAGGGCGTTGACCTTTGACGGGCAGGTGGCGTAACTAGACTGTGGATTGTTTTTCGTCCCAAGTCTTCTGCGCACATCTCACGGGAGACAAACGATTAATATCGTTAAAACTTCCTGAGGTGACGGGTTCGCCCGTTGTAGTTGACAGCTCTAGTAGTCCTTGAGTATTTACCGCGAAAGTTCTGGGGTGCCACAACCGTTTTTTCTCTTTTTCGATTTCGATTTTAAGATATCCCAACCAATGAATGAATCTGCCCGCATCTGTGCGGCGACGGAAAGAAGAAAAATGCTCTCTAGAATGCGGGAGTTAAAGTCGGGAATTCCGCGGTCCGTTCATAAATACTGGCCATCCATCGCCCTCACTGAAATCCTAGCAAGACTGACACGAGCACATTAATCAACTCGCGAACAGAAGATTTCTCGGTGCGCACCGTCCCGCGTAATTTATATTCCTGTCCGGCTTCGCCTAACTACCCTCAAATCCCACTTAAGCCGTGCTGTCTTTATAAAGACTTTAGTTTTGAGTTAGGTATGAATCCGGCTGAAAAGCCACTTTCGAGTAAAACACAGCTGAGTTATATTTATAACTAACCGTTGGCCCTCGTGAACATGGGCATATTATCGTAATGGTTAACAGCCCTGGATCTACGATTTTTCCGAGTGCACCTTTTAAAAATCTCACTAAACAAGTAAGCTGGATGGTATTTTTTGCGACTGGGAAAAAGTTACCTTAAACAAGTAACTATATTGAAAAGAATAAAAAACACGACTGCCCTTACAGAAAGTGAACTATTGTATTTTTAATTATTTATATTACGGTTTTTTATGAAATATTTGTTGTTTATGTATTTACGATAGGATTTTGAAACTGCATCCAGTGGTTACTTCCGCTATTCAATATATGTTCGCAGGTCGCCGATTTTTCTTGCTGAACGTTTTTAACAGCTTTGATGTGTTTTGTCAGTCGAGTGGCTATGGGCCGTGTAACGGACCTTAAGTCCACTACATACGATCAACAAATGCATCGATTTCCAGTGAAATCCACTGACACAATTCAGCTATTATTTGGACTCGTGCAGCTATGAATCAGCACGATGAAACAATACTTTTACTCAGAATATTTCAAATTGCATCATTGCACGGCCTATATAAGCCGGCCAAAAAGCAACCAAATTATCAGTCCCCGATTGATCACCTTCCCCCAAGGTTGCGACGGCATATCCGGTACCCCTCTACGAGATCGCTCAACGGATCCGGCTCATTGGTTTCCTTTCGTCATTTTCCCTGAGTCGAAGTATCAGTCGGTAATCCCACAGACTCGAGCCGTGCCCAGTACAAGATACTATGGAGCACACATTTAGTCCTCATCCACATTCCTATATAACCTCCGTCGCGCAACCCTCGCGTCTCGATAAAGTAATTCGGGCACTCGTTAATTCGGCAAGCGTTATAACTGGCAATATTCAATCGATTCAATCAATAAATATCTTCTGCTTTATCAAAACCTTTAAATACGGAGATAACTCGTAAATTGACACCACCACTTCACATCGAATAATTTGGAGTCTTGAAAAAATCAAAAAATCAAAATCAAAATGTTCTTTATTCATATAGACACAATTAAATATTATTTTTAATTTATGTTCTTATGATGCGTCCAAGCCTTTATACTCCCAAGCCGTTTTGTCATTTACATAATCAGATATTGTATAGTATGCTTTTTTATACAATTTTGCTTTGATGGTAGCTTTAAACTTATTTACAGATAGCTCTCTAATAGTATGAGGAAGTTTGTTATAGAAGCGTATACATTGTCCCAAAAAAGAATTGCTTATTTTGTGGAGACGAGTAGCACGTACAACAAGGTTATGCTTATGTCTAGTATTAAAATTATGAGTGTCGCTTTTTATTTTAAACTTGTCAATATACTTGTGGACATACAACAGATTTTTGTATACATATTGTGATGCAACAGTAAGAATATTGATCTCTTTGAATTTTTCTCTAAGTGAAACTCGAGGACCAAGTTTATATATAGCTCTTACAGCACGTTTCTGTAGTATAAATATGTTATTGATGTCCGCACAGCTTCCCCAGAGAAGAATCCCATAGGACATAATTCTATGAAAGTAACTAAAGTATACTATTCTTGCTGTATATACATCAGTCAGCCGCCTTATTGTTTTAACTGCGTATGCCGCAGAGCTAAGTTTTCCTGACATTTTCTCAATTTGTGGGCCCCATTGTAATTTGGAGTCAATTGTTATCCCTAGAAACACAGTTGAAGCAACTTGTGAGGAGTGGTCCCTCACAGCCGCTTCGTTTATCCAACGTAGGCTAAATCGCAGCTGCATTCGACTTTATACACACACCCGGGGTTTGCAGTGGTATTACATCCTTTACAGGCCTCAAAAATCGAGCTATTAGGCAGGAATAATAATATTTCTTTACACGATTCCGATGGGGTAATACGGGATAAAATGACAGACGTTCGCGTAACTCTAGAGCTGGTAGTAGTGAAGAGGTATCGCCGCCGGCATTAAGTCAAGCTGAGTGTGCACGTGTTACACGCCGGTATCCAGTCTTCGTTCTCAATAGCAAATGAATAAATCCTCCATCCGTCGGCCATTTTTCCCGGTGGCTTGATTTATACCCGCAAGAGCTACTCGAAACTTAAGTGCGCGAGAACGTGTTTAAGTTGAAATTGAGCTTCTCTGTGAGAAGTGAGCTTACTATAGTGACATGACTTTACCTTCGCTTGGAATTCAAAGAGTATCTAAAGCGACGTTATATAAATGTGTATCTGTCGTTCGGTGTCTTTGACACAACGTTATGCGAAAGCAACAGTGGGATATCTCGAAAATGTGTTCTTAGATTTTATTTTAGTTTGTATGGTCTTTCAGGTTTAGAAATGGTATTATTGCAGTATAGGGACCTCTTCTAGATTGTTGATTTTTTAATGTCACCTGACTATATTCACCGCACTGATTCCGAATCTGCAATAATATTTATTCAGTCTCAATAAATAATCGAGATATAGGCATTCAAAAAAGCGCCAAACCCATACATTTTGGTAGGTTAAGTTTAAAAAAAATTGAAATATACATAAACACGTATTTGGCGGTAGGTTAGATTAGTTTTTTTAAAACAACCGTAATAAACTGAGTTTAAAAAAACTTTTTTTTTTTTTGTAAATTTGGTTTCGAAATTTTACGCGTCAGAAGCTTTTTTCTTACACATTTAGCATTACAATGATCGAATCTAGTAGTATTTCTTTATTTTTTCGATTTCTGAGAAAGATTCCATATACTACAATAATTCCTTAGAAATAGGTTAAAGACAAATAAATTGTTTCCATTCGTTTTATTCAATTTGGAAAATTCTTATTGTAAAAATATTTTTAAAATGTCTCAATTTCATTGCGTGTTTCAATTTCATCATGTCTTAATTCCTTGACGTGTTTTTTGAGAAAAGTCCCACTGATGTGTTGAGTTTTTGATAAACACCTATTAATCGATCGATTTCTACTAGGGATAATAAATCTCTATGTAACCTTACAGTCTTCTTGAGAATAAAAAACACGATTTATTCATTCGAAATAACTAATTATAACATTTTTAAATTAATAAAATTATAGCACTCATCAATACATCTAAATTCATCTTTGGTGCATAAGTGGAATTTGCAAAACAGCCCACGTCGCATCTCAATTCCACCAGTAGTAATTAATTATTCCTAGTAAATTATTTATTTATTTCATTGATTAACTTAACGCATTTACAAAGCAAATACCTCTTACTAATATTAATATAATTTATATTTATTTACATTTATTCATATTATTTAAAAACAAAAAACAATCATTTAAAAAAATAAAAAATACGCCGAATTTAGAATTATTAGGAAAAAATTGCTTTCGCTGAAAAGCAAGTTTTGCAAGAGACTGAAGTTCGTCCTCGCCCTGCTGAAGGTATCTTGAAACAATCGCGCGCTGCTGCGCCGCGCCACCGCCGCACTTTAGTCGGTTGCCCTTGGTGCTCAAGTAATGAAAAGTTTTTTTATGAAATATTTGTGGTTTGTGTATTTGCCCGTATAAATGTTCGAAATATAGTCCATTAGGCCTTTCATTTGATACTAAACACCATATATTTATCCACCACTTTAGGTACCCTATGACACCCGGGAACACATAACGATTCTAACAATATCAAACACTTCTAAATCGGTTCAAGCGTTTAGAGGTTATGGAGGAATAAAAAAACGGAAGACATATGTATTTCCATATATGAATCCTAAACAATAACCACTCCTTGTTTGGACACTTGTGAAAAAAAATAACACGGTCGATATGAGCATTAACATATGTCTTATACTGCTACCGCCTAAGTGTCAGGACTTGTTCGAAGGCAGCGAGCTTTCTAGTTTTTATATCCATATATTCGGCAAGTTAAAAGAACATTTGTAATACCATGACCATTACAAAAAAGTTATAACTACTAATAACGAAATAATAAGGACAATAGCAAATAATCAAATTAGAATACTGAAATGAGGTAATCGTTTGAAATGAATAAAATGTTAAGTAATATGAGCTAATAATAAAAAGTAAAAATTAATCAAGAAAAGGATAATATTTTTTTAATTAGAAACTGTGTGGATATACTCGTATCAATTTGTGTATATTTTGTCGGGTATCATGTGTCAACCTTTGTCATTTCTCATAATATTACATTTATAATTTCTTAAATAAACTAGGTAGTTTCTTTACAATAATAACCCTAATAAAACAATATATCTCGATTAAAAACAATGAATAAAGCGAGCCATAAAACTACACCGATATATTTTAATTTTCATTCAATTGGTGCCTCCAATGGTTGCGATACTTGATTGCGACAATATTTAATTTTAGCTTATTTACAAAAGCAACAGAGAGTCAAATCTATGTTACCGCAATTTTTTTATTTGTCAAAAACAATAAATAAAAAAATTAACCCGTAATTATACTACGAGATTTTTATTTTATTTCTAGAATCCTAGTGCAGACGTCGTTTTTTTCATATGTCTGCATAAGTAAAACAACATTGACTTTTCTCACTGTTTCTTGGACATTAGAAGAAAGGGCCTCTCACTAGAAATGAACACTAGAAGAAAGGGCCTGCGGCCCTCGTCTTGCGATTGTGGTGTCCCAAACTAATGATTCAATTCAACGGAATTTGCCGGAAAGATTGATACTAGTTTACAGTAAATTGTGACCAAAACTTCTTCTTTAATGAAACAAATACGCCATCATAATATACTGTTAAGTTTTCTGACAGACTTCTAAGTGTCAATGTGAATTCTGAATTTAAAAACATCCGTCAAGTAAAATAGGGTTAAAAATAAAATCCAAAAAATATTCCCCGTGGAATGTTGTCTTGTGAAATATTTAACAATAATTTAATTGAAAAGTGAAATTCAAATATTTGACGCACCCCGTTTTCCACTCTTAATTTGATGCCAATTCAACCATTACTTAACTGTTACCTAAGTGGGTAAAATATTAGCTACAAAATATCTTTCCACAATTCAAGTTTACCATCTCTAGGTTGGTTATTTAATTAAATAGAATGTCCTACCGCCATTGTTAAAACAACGGTCGCATCGGTAAGGCGTGCTTGAAGAAGCGGAAATTGTAAAATAATTTACAAATATGGCCAAATCCAACAAAGCGCACTGGACCAGAAGAGAGACGTCCGATTTAATATGCGTGTACAGATGTCACCCGGTACTTTGGGATACGAGACGCCGCGACTTCAACGACTTGAAGAAATCCGTGATTGCGCTGTGCGAAATGGCCGACAAATTTCAAACGAGCAGTGGAGAAATTAGGAAAAAATTGAACTCGCTGCGACATCAGGTAATTGGTTAACATCTTATCGCTGTAAAATCTGCTATATTTCAAACTTAAAAAATCGCGGAAGGGTTATCGCAGGTATTAGAAGTCGGGATAGCTGCAGGAAATACTTTAAAGTTGAAAAATATTACCGCTGCCGTGCCTCTATATCCTGGAAGTTTGTGCTCACATACAAAATCCAAGTATTTATGCAGTTTAGCAAACTCTTCTACATTAAAAATGTTTTATAGTCACCTGTATGTGTACAAATCTTTACTCCATGTCTATAAATAAGGCGAGATATATGCGTTTAAAAAAGCGTCAATAATCTATATTTCGGTAGCTTGTTAGTTTTTCAAAAACCATTAATAAATACCTATGTGACGGTAGGTCAGTATTAAAAAAAAAGGCTTTTTGACGGTAGGTTAAGTTAGGTTGTTAAACAAGTAAATATATTAAACAGAATAAAAAACATGCCTACAGAAAGTGAAGTAGACTGCTAGTCTACCCTGGACAACGGCGGCTGCAACGTCACCGAAACGTCGGGTGCTACAAATTTCACGCGGTAAATTCGTTTTCTATCCTATTTATAATGTCAAACAACCGCGATAGTCTTCGATTTTATAAGAACTATTGTATTTTTAAATATTTTCATTACGGTTATTTAATGAAATATTTGTGGTGTATGTATTTATCTATATACATACATATATTTATATTTCCGGAATATACTCAATCACACCTTTTATTTGACACTAAACACAATATGTTATGTTAATTTATTGGCATTTGAACAACTATTTACTTAATATTTGAACAGTTAAGGTACCATATGACACTCGGGATGGCATATCGGTTCTAACAATACCACAAACATCTAAATCGGTCCAAGCGCTTAGAAGTTGTGATGGAATAAATAAACGGAAAACATACATACATGAACCCTGGACACATTACACTCTTTTTTTGTTAGTCAGTCGGGTAAAAAATATGGCAGAGTTAGCTAAACTGCATTATAGAAATAGAGCACAGATTTTTTACAGATTCGGAATCAGTGCGATGATTATAGTGGATTGACATTAAAACATTTTTAGTTTGACGTTAAAACAAAACGGGTTTGTTAAACTGCATACATTCCAATACTTGAAAGTGTGAAAATATTAACACTGCCATGCCTCTATATCCTAGAAATTTTGTGCTCACATACATAAAATCCAACACGACCTTTAATTAGTGCATAAGCACAATAGGTACAATACAGAAATCGCACTATTGTAGGGCCAATATCAATGTGCACCTGAAGTCATAAAGCATTAGGCCGGACGACGCGCGTAAGGATGTCCAACAAGTCGACGTTGCTTATCGATAATTTACTCAAATCAAATCAAATAATTTATTCTCTTAAAAACTTATGTGTAGTTGCGTAGACATTGTATCATTGCTTACATTTATACTTCTTACATTATTTAATTCCCTATAATGTTGCCGAACAAAATGAAAAATATTTATTATTTAGAATGTCGTACAAAAATACATCGGGATTTTTTTATAGAAATCGTTTTTTTAACCATTTTTTTTAATGTGGAGTTTCTTGATTTGGTATTTTAAATGGCATTAAAATTGAAATTCTTCGTGTCGCTTTCATCACTATCATTATAATGAGCTTTCAGGGAATAAAGGGAATTCAAGAGAAATCAATAATGACTAAGCCAATGCATTACAGTGTTGCGAAATACATAACTGATGAATTGAAATATTCTGATAGATAAAAGTAGCGATTGCAAAATATTTAACGACCAAATTCAAGCATTTGTGTCATTGTCACCTAATTAAATATAGCTCTGTAATCAATTGTAGTTTGCCGGCAGTCAGTTAGAGTTTGTCTGTCGAGCAGTGCGGTGCAGTATAATTTCTAACAGTGCAACTAAGGAGGATTTACAACCATCAATGGAGACATTATTTTGTAACGTAGAATTACTAAAGTTGAAGGGCGATATTAACATACAAACTCGGTGTCTTATCCATAACGTTTTGACACAAGAGCTGATTTTGAAAAATATATTTACAGAGACCAGCACCGTTTGGTTATAAATCTACAAGATAGCAGCGACAGCAGTTCAGATGACGAGTAAAATATAGCTTTTTTAATATATTTGTTTAGCCTGACCAACCTACAATTGTATTTTTTGTTAAAATGTAATTTGTAATATTTAGTACTTAGTTTCATGTTACATTTTAAGATAATATTTAGGTTAATGTAGATATTTTTTTAATATTCTTTAAACTTTTATTTCACTTTATTGTTGCATGTATACGTTAGTTTGTATTTATGAAAATTTTTCTTAATAAATGAGTTTAAAACTAACTAAACCAATTATTACAAATAAACCCATCGAAAATTTTCATCATAATCTATAATATCCATCGATATCTCTTGTCATCTTTATCGATCCAACCATCGATCCATCATAATCCATCGATATTCCATCGATACATCATAATCCATCGATATTCCATCGATACATCGATAATCCATCGATACTGCTATTATTATTTTTAAAACACGCATCCCCATAGTGCGAGCGAAAGACAGCGAGTGTGAGCGAGAGGTCCGGCCTAATGATTTATGACTCCAAGTGCACGTTGATATTGGCCGTACTATAGAATCGCGCAGAAGTCCTAAAAGGCCCTATATTAATTTAGACAGATTGTCGATAGATAGGTAGAATATTAATTAATGAAATGCCGGATTTTTAAGTCACCCAATCATGCGCATTTTTATAATAAAATGAAGATTTTTTTAACTAAAATCGTATTTATGCTAATGAAGAATTTTTAGATTTCCAAAATTGGCCATAAAATGTCCAACAGGATATCAATTAAATCATTTATCACTTTTACTATATATTAGGCTCGTTATAAAAAGTGACTATTTAACTATTATACATTTATAAGTTTTATTTTATTTTATTTTTCTTAAAAACATACAGCATAAAAAAATACGTATAAGCATAATATATATACCAGTAACAAAGCCAATGATGTTTTAAATTATTTGCTATATAAGGATTACAAAATATGCTAAACAATACAAAATAAATAAAACCAAAAAAAATTAAAAGTAACAGTTAAAATCGCTAGGTGCGAGTGTATGGATGTTTGTGTGAGTTTGTGTGATGGAGAGCGTGTATGTGTGAGTGTGTGTATGTGTGTGTTTGTATGTGTGTGTGCGTGTATGTATGTGTGTGTGGGTGTGTGTATCTGTAGTGCGAATGTGCTTGTGAGTGCTTGTGCATGCTAATTCAATCCGATCTGATAATCAGCTTTTCACGTACCTCCTTAACAAAGGATCGACTATTCTGATGGTTAAATATGTCAATATCGTTAAAGCATACATTGTATGCCGCATTGTATGCGGCAATAACGAATTGGAACCATAGTTAAAGTTGAACCTTGGTACGTAAAAAGTTATTTGCTATTCCGTGTTGTATTTTTTTAAGGAATTTATTATAGGAATTTAATTTTATGACGCTTTTATTCAACATATATTTATATTATAAATAGGATAGAAAACTACTAGGTGCTACAAATTTAACGCGGTAAATTCGTTTTCTATCCTATTTATAATGTCAAACAACCGCGACAGTCTTCGATTTTATATATTTATATTATTATTAGATTTAATAAATGATAATTGTTGTTAATGTTAGTAATTTGTGAAATGTTTTATTTGTTACATTACATTACATTTTCGTCGTGTCCAATTGACGGGCAAAATCCGCTCTTGGACGTGTCAAAATAATTGTATTAGGTAGTAAGTCTCGTTACTACTCTTTACTGAACATACATAGGTAGTCAAGAATTTAAATACTAGATTGTCAACCTATAAATATAAATAATCAAAATAGAAGCTTAATATTTGAAGTACATAGTCAGTAATACTAAAAAATACCTAATAAAATTTTTCATTGTAATATTCCTGTTGTAAGTAAAATGTCAAATAATCAAATTAAAGCTACGCCATGCATTTAAAAACTAAAAGTACAAATATAAGAACATATAAAATAATCAGAAAATAAGGCTTTTCTTTTTTAAGTAATTGAAATGGGCACAATATTTGAAAAAAGCATGGCCCTCAAATTCAGCCAGATTATAGAAAGGGTGGCCTATCAGCATCTCATTGATGTTTTTTTTTTTATTTTACGTCCTCCAGCTGTTTAAATTACACAAGCTATTATTATTCCCGTCCTCCAGCTGTTATTATTTTTATTTCCAGAAATGATGTTATTTATCAAACATGACAGTTAATTTTTGTTTTTTATTGGACCGATACATTTTCATGACTATTTTAGCATTGACCACGGCACCTATAAAATTATAGTATTTTACATTATTGTTTTTAAATAGAAAAAGAACGATAATGATTTTTTTACCATACTTGTATATTATCATATTTTCGCTATAATATAGCCAGAATTAAAATCCACTGTTGACTGTAAGATATTATAATTTTACTAACGAAAAGTCCACTATTTGCACACAATACCTTCCCTTAGGCCGGGAAAGTAAAATTAATTCTTTGTCATTAGCAATGTTTTGCGCATTGTTTATAGATTAAATCGTTCCAACAAAGCATAAAAATTACCGCACTGACCTAGGTTATTGCGGTAATAATTTATTAATTTTCATTATTTGTTTTTCCAGGTTGGTTTGGAAATGACAAAAGTTAAGAAAAGGCCCCTTGATTGCGGCACTGAGGAGGTATACATTACAACATGGTCATATTTTGAAGAGCTATTTTTTCTTATTCCACATTTTACAGATAATCCTAAGGTAAGCAGCACGGCGTAATCGACCGGATTCTTTAAAAAATTCACATGGCAAATTTGTGTACACATAGACAAATTTAGCATGCTACTTTTTTCAAGAATCAATCCTTTGGTATATTTGGACAGTTGTTACCGCTAAATAGCACTTACATCATACCGACTTCAGCACATAGCTGATAACGAAGCACGATTGCGAATAAATCATAGGGTTGACTTATGAAATTATAAGGTCTAAATCAATAATCATCGAATATACAGACAGTTTCAATAATTAATTTTATCCTTGACAATATTTTCACTGACTTTTATATTACTATTTCTTATTCATTAAGTTTGTTTATTATTGCTTAATATTATTTGTCATTTTTATTTTTTTTTGTTACCTAACACGATTACTAATTTTCCGTATTCTATTTCTAATATTTCCTGTATTCTATTTCTAATAGTTTTGTTTATTAGCTTTAGTTTATAATAGTGACGGTATTATATATTTATATGTTTTTTTCTCTTCTTCTTTTAAAATTGTCGAATATGTCAATACAAATCTAGAGAGCTCGCTACCCTGGAACAAGTCCTGCCACCTAGTTGGGCAGCAGCAGCACTTACATGCTAATGCTTACGTCGGCCGTGTTCAATTTTTATTTTTATTTTAATAATTTTTAATACTTAATAAATATTGACATGAATATTAGCAATGCATATTTATTGTAAATGCGTTGTTAAATTAAAATAAATAAATAAATAAAATACAATTCATTTAACAATAACAGGATAATTCAATTAACAAAGATTTGAAAAATACCTATATATAAAATATCAAAGGATATAAAAAATACAATATGTTAAAAAACGCTACCCTGAAGGAGCGAAAAATTTCATGAAATATTTTTGTGCAGACGACATCATCAGAATTGTAATGATCATAAATAATCATATATTAGATGCCGTAAATAGTCATGGACATCATAAATTATTATAAATGGGCATTTTGGGCCCACTTTTCCAGTAGCTGTAAATCATATACTGATTGAGAGATCTCTTTACGTAGATAATTTATTACTGTAACGACTGATCTCAATTATGAACTGTTTCTGAGTTATATCCTAATAAATATGTTTATTATTATATTCCTATTATTATATTTATAGTTATATTCACGCCATGTCCTCTTCTTACTTTCGATATCTAACAGAAGTCTTCCGTGTTCATCATAGAGCACGTCAAAGTTGGGTTTCCTCCGAAATCCTGCTAGCACTTTTATTTCCTTATGTAGAATGAAATTATCATGTTTAGGTAAAAGTACTTCTACTTATATACTAATAAATATTTTTGATTACCTAAATACCCGAGGGCACCAAACATGTCCAGGCATTGTATTTTTAATAACTATTTAAATGAAAACCGTCGCAGAATACCCGCAACGATAAACTACATACATAATTTATATAACTTAGTTCTTTGTGGTCTTCTTAAAAGAGTTGATTTTATTAGTAGGTATTATGGTAAGGAGGATTTTAAAAGTCTAATTGATTTAAGAAAATGTGTTTGATTGTTTATACTCTTTATTGTGAAATGTCACAATGGGCGGGTTTATTGTCATATGACAATCTCTTACAACCAACCCTACTATGACGTATTATATGTATGTGTGCGTGTAACATGTGTGTAAGTGTGTGTCTTGTTATTGCATTTGATCGACAGAATTGAAAAATGCAATTCCGTTAATTTGGTCCCAACGGAAAATGGTGACCCAGCCGGGAATCGAACCCGGGACCTTACAATGTAAGATCAGGCGACCTAACCACTATGCCACCGGGCATAGTGGTCTGGTTATATACATAGAAAATCTACATATATTATATACATAGAAAATCTTATCTGCTAAATCGCAGTACGGCTTAGAGCAATCAAATACGCTGTATAATCAATGCTCATAGTCAGTTAGCTGATTTTTAAGGCCGCATTCGCAAAAACTTCCTCTGGATAGATTCAATTCTATTGGAATACGTGTTAGGGGTCAAAAAAATGATATATCTTTCTCTTTTACTTTCCCGGCCCACCAACCGACGAGGAGGGAAAGTATTGTGAACGTGTTTTTTTGTCTATATGAAGACCGAAATATTCATCTTGATCCTCGTGAGACGTTTAAGACCATTTCCAGACGAAGGCCCGTCTGTGTGTCTGTGATTTTTCCTCCACGATTGCATTTTAACACTTAATCCAATTGAGCTAAAATTTGGCATGCAGGCATCGTTTGGTCATGGAAAGAGTCGAAAAAACCAGGGGGCGCCCTAATCATATTTCAATCTCGGAATTTATTTTTACAGACGATTTATTTTACACAAATGCCTCTTTGGACCGAAATCATATTATAAAATTTCTTTTTGAATATATCATATAGAAGCTAGACTAATAATTTATCAAATATTAACTCCATCTGTTGGCGCTTGGCCCAACCCCGCTCTTAGCCTAGAAACCCAGCCGGATTCGTCCACCGGCTGAGAGAGGGAGCTCATCGATTTTATTTATAAAGTGAATATCCCGATGATTTCAGTCCTAGGCTACTTGCGTGGAAAATCTAGGAGTGACACAACCATTTCTTTCATTTCAGCAGCTCCAGAGCAGTTTTTCCGACAACGACTCGAAGTTACTCGTGTCGGGGTCGTTCGACGCAGCCGAAGTGAACTTCCTCCCCAAACCAGAATGGCCAAGAAAAAATCCACTGGAATCGCTCCCGTTTGAAGCCTACGACTACGAAACCGCTTTTCCTGCTATGAATAAGGGCGCTGACCCACGAGACGAATACGTCATCTTCGGAGAATACGTAGCGTCGGAACTGAAAGCTCTGCATTCAGAGTCGAATAGGAGGACGTTGAAAAACGATATACGCAAAGCGATCTGCGCTATAGCCGATAGCGACTTTAACACGTATCAAACGAAATTTTGTATGTCATGAATTAAACGTTCATGTATCTGTATTAATATAATAATGACTATTATAGAGTATTATCGTTGACGAATATATTTCATGGTAATATATGAATTATTATGCCACTGTGACAAGTCTGATCCCAGTTTAACTAAAAACGTAATTTACAAAGAAATATACATCCGAAATATCTGAAATAAATGGGCGACTTGATCGACACAGAGGGAACGAGGAATACAAACTTTGTAGCATAGTAAGCATAGCAAGCATAGGAGTCACGCAAAAGTAATTCATTGAGGGGAACAAATACGAAATAAATTTTTTTCCCACAAAAAAATACACAAATATTTTGTTTGTGAAATAAAAAACCTCTACAGATAGAATAAATAATAACTCTACAATCAATCAATTACAACCTAATAAATAATTTACCAAATTAATAACAATCGACCTGCAATTTGTGCAACTGTTCTTAGTCGCAATTTTTAAAATTTTCAAATCATTATTTTAATTTTATTTTCTTTTACAGCGGTTTATACCTAATATTTAAACATATTATTGCAGTAAATACATGGACATGTATCTATGAGTAGGTGGATACCAATTAATTACAAGCAGTTATTTACTGCCTTATGCTTATTTATTTATTTATTTATTTCATTCGTGGTAAATAACAGTAGGTATATAACGAATTAAACTGTGCATAATGAAGACTAACATAGTTTATAATTTACACCATTTACAAAAAAAAAATTGATGATAAGAAACGATTAAGCATTACGTCTTTACTGGTTCTCTATTATTCCGGATGGTCTAAATATGTACATAGAGGTTGATCTTTATTTAAGTGTTTCGTTTTTATGTTGTGAGGCGTTAACCCCTGTTTTTTGATTATTTTGTTTATAAAACTTATTAGGAAGTTTTGAACGTTTGGGCAGTAAAATTTCTTAATGTTGTAGACGTTCTTACAATAAAAAAAAATAAAATGTAAGTATATCTCAAGGACTTCATATTCTTTGACTTTCTTTGCTAAAACATTTATACTTTGGCCAAATATTTAATTCTCCTTTCACTAAAGGCATTTTTAACTACAATTATTATAGTTTTACCGACATAACAACTTTATTATTCAAGAAGATACACATCATCAGTTCTTCAATTTTACTAAAAATGGCGGAAATTCCAATGAACCCCAAAAATTGCCCCCTTAATTGCAGAACGTGATATTATTTGCACTAATAAAATTAATTTAGCAATTTTAAAGGAGTGTTTTATTAATGGAACGACAATTTAGATGCATGTTTAATTATATTTTTCCCTGAATTATGGTTGCGATTAGATTATATTCAATCGTTCGCTATGTCTCCGGTCTCACCTTTGAAAACCATTTCAATTTCTTATCTGTCAGTGTATTTTTCTCTGCGATGTATTTTTAAAATGTAGCTTTAAAATGAAGTATTCTATGTTAGCATTTTTTATTTAGTTTTATTTTTATGTAGCTTGAAATATTTGTAGATTTTCCTTGAATTGAGCAGTTCAGTTATGATATCGAGCACTTTTTAATAAAATGCAAAAAATATACCAAAAGTTGTTTTAATATTTGTTTATTTATTTAATGAAATTCGTAATATTGCATTAGCACTATTAGAGGCTTCATTGTAAACAGTTTCAAAATAGAGAATACCGCAGCCGAGTATTTCTTCAAGTCAACGTCGCCTGACTAGGCCTAGGCCCGTACTAAGCCAAGCGTACCAATACTTTAAATTACATAATTCTAATAATAATAATATTAATTTAGGTATTTAAAAGTAAACGGAAAAGGGTCGGAGATGTGCAAAATGTTTAAAAAAATGTTGGTTGATGACAGTTTAAACCAATTATAACCAATTAATCAAACACCTCGAATCTTCTTTACGTATAAAATTGCATTCAGGGGGGTTCAAAATGGATATTTCCTTTTTCATCTCGAATTAAAAAACATGCACATTCGCTATACTTTCCCTCTTCGGTAATTGGTGCTCCGTGAAAGTAATTAGCTCTTGGCTCCCTAAAATGCAAATCTGACATTACTATACTACCAGCCGACAAAAAGTTGTCAATAGTTGTCCAGGATAAAACGGCCTACTTGGCCAAGGCAGCGAGACAACCTAGTAACGCAGATTATAACGAGAGGTTGCCAAAAGAACTGAATGCGGAATTTCTGCACGAAATAAGGTTAGTTATTTCCACGAACAAACCAACGGAAATATCTTATACCCGATGGTTCGGAGGAGCGGACCGTTAGATCATTAGTGATACTTTTTATCTGCCTTCCTAGGTGACACAGGGTGATTGTTGATTGTTGGTATCACAGTATACAGTTAATAGTAGACTTAGAGCTGTCAACTGCCAAGGGCGAACCCATCGCCTCAGTAAGTTTTAACGATATTGGATCGTTCTATCTTCCGTGAGGTGAACGTAGAAGACTTAAGACTAAAACAGCCCACTGTCTAGTTACGCCACTCGCCCGTAGGAGACCAACGCCTTACCGCGAGATACAGACAGTAGATTCTCTTAGAACAAAATGAAATCGAAGCGAGCGACATCATGAGTCGTAAGGGCTCGTATATGGCTGCCATATGGTCGCTACTTCTCCGCAAAGATATTCAAACGTTCGAGAAATTCGCCAACCTTCACCCGCGCGTAACGCCAACCAAAGGCTTTCGCCGAGACCTATCCCTCTGCTCGTTTCTCTCGCTCCCTATGCCCGCATCGCCCTACCGCTCGAGATTGGGCTTTCTGTACTAACTCGGTATACTGTGTCGATGTTGTTGAAAGCAATTCTACCGAGCGATCGATTTCCGCTTTTTGGGATCGACCAATAAACTTAATCAAATTTCGGCTTATATTCTAGTTGAATAAATAAATGGCAGTGGTTGGTGTAGATTTCTGCCCGCCCATGCGTACCCGCCCAATAATAGATGACGTAAACATTGCCAGCGAAAGCCGCCACTAATTAGGGAGGGTGGCCCTGCGATTGCAACCAACGCTGCCTCAATATTACAAATTAACGTTTCAATTATTTTCCATTAGATCAGCTACCGACAACCTTTACGCCATGGGGTGTTAAATATTATAAGTAGAAATAAAATAATCAAATCTACTCACATAGCAGCGAAGGACTTCTAGGATTTGAGTGGGAAATGCTTATGTTTAAGCAAGATGAACGTATGGATCTGCACAACTTTTGACTGTGCTATGCAGATTTAATGGGAGTCACTTTGCCAACGGCAAACAACCACATATCGCCCATCCATCTCCAAATCAAAGTTTATTCTTTTGCAAAATAAAATATATTTATTTCTTCTGTACATATATGTTTATTTATTTATTTATTTATTTAATTAATTTAACAATTCATTTACAAGTGCACAAGTAATATGTATTTGTTCAGTATATATAGCTTCTGTTATAGTAGTTCTATGGTCAAGATATTCTATCATTACGACCCCTTTACTGCCCCAGAAAAGAGAGGTCTTAAATTTCTTAGATATGATGGTTGTTTTCAGGTCACTGGCAAAAGTACAGAAGAGCTACTTATACCTTAGCATTAAATTCTACAATTTACTCTCACCACTATCAAACAACTGGAGGACAAACAATTAAAAAAAACATTAAGGAGATGCTGATAGGCCACCCTTTCTATAATCTAACCGAATTCGAGGGCCATGACTTTGCAAATATTGTACCAATTTGAATGATAATTATATATGTACTTTTAGTATTTAAATGTAAGATTTAGCTTTAGTTTGATTATTTAACAATTTACTTAGTACTTTGGATGTTTCTATGTACAGTTTTTAGTACGTATATATTCGATTTATTGACTATTTCAATTGTTAGGCTTCTGCTTTGATTATTCAACTTTTTAACTGACTATTTTAATTATTGTGTGTTTACTAGGTAGCCATTAGAATTATTGACTATTTTATTAAATAAGCCTATAAATTGTTTTGTAATACGATTCTACGCCTAATAACTTTTAGTAGGTTCCAAAGTTTCTTAGATACTATATATTTAAAAAAATAATATATGTATGTTAAGTAAAGATTAAAGTAGTAATGAGAATTACTACTTAAAACACAAATATTTTAACACGTTCCAAGAGCGGTTTTTAGCCGCCAATTGGACACGACGTAAATGTAATGTAATGTAATGTTGTTTTGTTATAGAATCGTAATGGTAAAGCCATGTTTCGTCCATTGTTACTTATGAATCGAGCCAAAAAACAGTCAGGTTCCTGTTCCTGTTCCAGTACCCAGCGCACGAATACCTTTTTAATCCCTAAGCGATTATGTAAAATACTAGGCACACTACCTATCAAAATCTTCACTTCTTCAGCAATAAAACGAACTACGAAACGACGATTCGCCAAAATATATTTTACCTTTTTTGTTCAGTGGTATAAATTTCAAAAGTTATTTTAATGATACGGCTGCACGTTTGTGTGCTGAGTTTGGCATGATAGAACTTCAACAAACGTTTTTCCGCTTTTTTCATTTGCGCAAATTCCGCTTTTTCATTTGCGCCTACACGTTTCGACAAGATGAATCTTATTAAATAAATAACAAAGAAAATCACTTTGTGTTTTTTTCAGAACGTAATTAACAGACGTATCAGCTGCGCCTGCCAGTATTTATTTTTATCTGATTCCAGAGTTCTATTTTGTTTGAATGCCCTTCGTATTCCTACGGCGTAGGAGTGCATCTAACTTGTTTTAGCAATAATTATTATAAGACTTTTATAAACTATTTTTCCCACTTTCTGGACATCATACTTATCAGGTATATCAATTTTGGTATAAATAAACTAAAAATATTGGTTGATAACCTGAACGCCAGGCGGCGGACTGTAATTTTAGAAAGGTGCTGGTCAGAGCTGGACAGCCAAGTGTGGATAAAGCCAGGAATTCGAAAAGAAGTACCTGACTTACTTGAGACACCGCTACTTCATGGTCTGCCTTGGTTGCTCTTCTGATGGGTAGCAACCTCAGACGCTGCTGCAGATACCGATGAGAATTCCCGAAAAGCACAGCCAGCACTCGCCAGAAAGATTTTAATTATATTTTCTCTGTCGCGAACATAGCGAGAAGTCACGCTATGTTGTGAACATCCAAGCAATTTTGGGCTGAATATTATACAGCAGAATTATTCGTGCGTTAATAAATAATTATTTATTCAGGTACGTACTTAATAACTGGAGAGACGACACATAGTAGAAGAAAATTATTGAGATTAAGAAGGGATGGATTTTAGGACTCACCAGGCGTGTCTAAATATTTTCTTGAGATACAAAGGGTATCAGGTCTGTCGGAGCATTAAGTTATATTTTCTTTCCTCTCAATATCAAATGCAAATCTGTTATTTAGAAAATGTGGCTCCTCGACCCAAGGTTGCATTCCCCTGTATTGAGCCTTCGCACACACATGAAATGAAATGATAGCAGCTCGTTACTAAACATAAGTAATTTTGCAAAATGCTGCGGTTTAATTTAAGCCACATGGGGGGGGGGGGCTGCTGTGATTTTGTGAAATCAAACTGCAACTTTATCTCGTTATAGAATAGTTATTTATAATCGACAACTGCAGAAAGGGAAGGATTGCTTTTAAAATTTTACAGGTGATACAAAGCAGTGTGGGCTCTGAAAAATGTTGAAAAACGGTAATGTCACTTCAAAACTTTCGCAGCAAGTAGCCTAGGCCTGATGGAAGGATTTGAGTGTGTTGTTAATTTTTCACAAGAGGAACTCACATATCGAGAGTCAACGACGCGAATCGTTCGTCGGCAACGAGCGCGGATCGTGACAATGCAACGCATTGAACACGTTAGATTCAATCGTTTATGCCTACTGACCGGCGAATTTTTTTTACGATTTCGGCCCAACTAGGCATCTGTGTCCCAAATGTAAAATTTCAAGTCGAATATTTCGAGTCGCCTGGTGGACTGATTTCAACTGCAATCTTTTCAACTCTTTCCATGAGCAAATGATGCCTGCATACCAAATTTCACCTCAATCGTATAAAGCGTTTGGGGAATATCCTGGAGGAATTCACACAAACAGACAAACAGACAGATTTCAATCTGGAAGTGGTCTTAATCTTCTCGGGGGAGCTCAAAATCGATATGTCCGTCTTCATCTCGACAATTTATTTTTCGCGTTTACAATACTTTCCCTCCTGGTCGGTTGGTGAGCCGGGAAATTAAAAACGGATTCGATTTTTGTCTTAACTTTTTTCCTTTATTTCTTAACATAACATTCTCTCATTAACGTAAATTGTTTTTTTTTCAAATCTTCCTAAACTTTTCTTAGAAGTTTGTTAAACGTTTACATTGACATGCGAAAATAATTGTAGAATATCACTTCTCAGTTCAAACACGAGTGTCAAAAGTGGCTGAGATTTAAACGCCGCGGTAAATTTGGATGCATACAGAATCCCGTGGGCAGTGCACGTGGGACAAAAAAATGGTGGGTATTATATGGAGTAGGAGTAAGAGTAATATGAGGTTTTATGCTTTGGTATGCAAAGGGATATTATTCTGACAAGCGGAAGCCCAGCTTATAATAACGAGGTAAAAGCATTGTTAATGTAGTGTACAACACGTTATATACATATGTAGAATGGAAATAATATATAGTTGTCTCCAGCCATTGCAATTACTTTCCCGGCCCACCAACTGATAGAAACGTGCTAAATTTAGTATTGTGAACGTGCAAATTCTTTTTTCGAGACGAAGACGGTTTTTTTTTATTTATAGACCCATGAGACGATTAAGACCATTTCCAGATTCCAATCTGTCTGTGTGTCTGTCTGTCTGTGTGTGTGTATTCCTCCACGATAGCGCCTAAGCTGAAATTTGGCATACAGGCATCATGCCTTAGCTTAGAAACAACCCCGCGTCGGGCGACCTTGTCGGGGGTCGCCCCCCGCGCGCTCCGCCAACGCGAGGCGCCGCCCAGCCGGTGTCATACGCCGGCCGAGAGAGAGCGCTCATTGATTTTATTTACGAAATAAATATTCAGATGAATCAGTAGTTGAATACACCGCATTGGGTTTTACCGTATAGAGAGAACACACGCATTATTTTTACATACGCTACTATGAGAAAAATATTGGATTGATTCTTACATTACCATTTCGTTATTACGGTTTTATACAGAACTAGCTGTTGCCCGCTGCTTCGCTTCGAGTAAAGTTTCGAATGGAGTTCTTAATTTAAGTAGGGTTGCGTTTATTACATTACATTACATTACATTTTCGTCGTGTCCAATTGACGACTAAAGACCGCTCTTGGACCTGTCAAAATAATTGGGTTATGTAGTAAGTTTCGTTACTACTCTTTACTGAACATACATAGCTAGTCAAGAATTAACTACTAGGTTGTCAAACTATAAATAAAAATAATAAAAATAGAAGCCTAATATTTGAAGTAGTTAGTAATTCGAAAATATACGTAGTAAAATTATTTATCGTAATGTTTAAATCGTCAAAAAAAAATATAAAATAATCAAATTAAATCTACGTTATGCATTTTAAACTAAAAATACAGATATAAGACCATATAAAATAATCAGACAATAAGGCTCTACTTTTTTAAGTAATTTAAATGGGCACAATATTTGAAAAATCATGACCCTCAAATTCGGCCAGATTATAGAAAGGGTGGCCTATCAGCATCTCTTTGATGTTTTTTTGAATTTTATGTCCTCCAGCTGTTTAAATTTTGTAGGGAGTAGATTATATAGTTTAATGCTGAGGTACAAGTAGCTTTTCTGTACTTTTGCCAGTCGTATTCGGGGTACGCATAAAAGGGAGCTACCGCGGGTATGATGCGAGTAAATGTCTGCATTAATTGGTGTTTCTGCTCGGTGCTGTCTAGCATACATTAAACACTGGTATATGAACGGCGAATGCATAGTCATTACCCTTGCCTTGATGAAATATTCTTTGCATGAGGTCCTAGTCGTTACCTGATACATGCTGTGCAGTGCTCTCTTTTGCAAAAGAAAGATTCTTATACTGGTTGCAGCATTTCCTCAAAATAGTAGTCCATAAGTCATTAGTAAGTTAAATTTGCCTTTTTAGAAGCTACCATTAGATATATAGTAAAAGATGTCCTGTTCGCGTCTTGTTCCTCGTTACTCGCCGCCTTCCGCTGAATCGCCCGCTAGGTATTTGGAGGTGCTTGCACTCGCTACTCATTTAATAATATCTCTAAAATATACCACCTAAAAACTTACACTTCATGGCTAGTTTTATATCCATTTAACAACTGTGGTGATACGTAAATTTATTTTCATAAGGATTCATATATTCTACAAAAAACTTCAACTTTTTATTTTTCCATTTTTTGAGCTATAAAAGCAGCTATTGTGGCTTAAATATAAAAGTTGCATAGATGCTGTCATGGACTTTTATATACATCTCTTTGAGGCCGAGGTTTTTGTTATATATTGCTTTGACACGTACCAAACCGTTTCGTCAGCGCACGTCGATAAAGCAACTCACCAGCTTATTTTTCTCCGACTCGATTTACAAATATTTTGATTTCATATTAAAAATCACTATTTATCACAATAAAATATAGCCTATAGTACTCGTCAATAATGTAGCTTTCCATAAGTGAAAGAATTTTTGATATCAGATGAGTAGTTTCGGAGATTACCTCCTAAATACAAACTTACACGCTTGCAAACATTATTTCTTTATATATTAGTATAGACATTGATTTTAAATCAATGGTATAGATAACGATGTTTCATTCGTAACATGGAATTTCGTTGAAACTCTATTACTCGATTATATGTATCAACATTTACCTTACAGTTAGATCGGAAGTACTAGTATACTATAGATTCAACATGATTCATATGTTTCGACTATAACCGTAAGTATATTACTTCATGCTGTTATATTACTACATGCTATATGTTAGAAGCGAGATCCCAAGGTCGTGACGTAATGAAATAACATTTTGTTTTAATGTTACGACACGGTAGCTACCGTCACGTCAGCACCGCTACGCGTCATGTTAATTCATACGTATAGACCACAGTTCGAGTTATATGCGTAATCCTTGTTAAAACATGTGTTTTTCCTTGTATTGGGTCTTTACCTAAGTAATTGATGTTTTTTCACACTTGCCATTTCGAACTTATATAACTTGGGTTTGAGTTGGAATTTTAAATTCGAATAAATTGTTATTCTAGGCTATGCTATTCTTTTTCAAGAATCAGTTGTTTATTTGTCTTTCCGTCGTTTGTTTTTGCAGAAATATTTCCGTTTGTGCAACTATGGTAAAGTTGAAAATTTTCATTATTTTCAAATATGACATCCTGTGACCGTGTTTTCTATTACAGCTTCTTGCAGCCTGGCTATACAGTTACCGTAAAAGTGTACTGTTAAGAACTGCAAACAATGATAGAGCAGCTCGTGATTAAATAACTAAGCCTGGTCAATCGCGCATCGCCACTGCTTCTGCGTGACAATGTATAACCACAGATTTCACTGCAAACAGTCGTAAAGTTGCAGGAGTTGCGGCTAGAGATTCTTGGTCACCCACCGTACTAGTCAAACCTTGCTCCAATAGAGTTTCATTTATTTTCAGTATTTAGCTAACTTTTTACAAAGGAAAAAAGTCGACTTTGAAGAGTCGGTGAAAAACTCCTTTAACGATTTAATTGGTTAAACTCTCCACGAGAGTTTCACAGCATAGGAATTAAGCAACTCCCATTAAAATGACAAATCTGCATAGATAAAAGGGGTTAATATTTCTATTATTTAAATATATTTTTAATACATACTTTTTGGCCTAAATTTTCTTTTTAGAACAGCAAATTCATAGGTAAGGACCCAATATTACATCGTTATATTTTTACAAGCTTTTATTTTACCAGTATGTCAGGAATATTTAGTTAGGAATATTTGTCAGTATGTTTGTTCAGGTCAAATCTTGCAAGCAGAATTAGAACCACTTCATCTTGTCATATGAAGTTGAAATTTTATATGTTGGTTCAGTTCCGATGACAATGTATTTTTATGGTGAACATGACCGGTTTACTCAACGGTCAACAGCACAGACACACAATTTTGTATACGCATTCAAATATGATAGCCCGTTATAAGTTATATCATGACATGGCTGCTGAGCCCAGGGTTGGCTCCCGACCAGGGGGCTCCTCAACGGTCAACAGCACAAACACGAAATTCAACCTGTTTTAATCCTTCCGCTACGTAACGACCAAATTTGGTTGCACATCAGAACACCGTTGACTACGTAACGAACAATATTGGCGGCTTGCTCCCGGAGGGCACAGTAATATTATTTTCTAATTCGAACGCATCCTAAAATCCATACCAAATATTTCATTATTACCATAGATACATAGACTGCCCCTAGAATAATTTCGCGCGTCATTTCGCTGATATTTCTGATAAAATTCCATTGTCCAACAACATATTTTTTTTTTCGAGAAATCATCAAAAATTTTATTATTTTTATGAGCTAAATCTAAATATTTTTGTATATAAATAAGCAAAACGACAAACTTTGTTAGGAAATCTAATAAAGATCGTGATAGTATAAGTAGGGTTCCGTATTTTTCCTTAAGACAAGCACAACTTAGAAATGCCGTTTTTTCACTTTTTCGACTTTTGCATATTTATTCATAATTATTTAATTGTTTTACAAAATGAAATTTCAATATTCTATATATGAAATTTTAATGCGATCATTGCACAGTTATTATTTTAATGATTGCTATAGTAGTTCTCTAGTTATAGTACTTTTTGTCGAGCACAGCAATATTACAATAAATTCCAATAAATTGCCGCGGTCTGCCATGAAATTATGCCGCTACTCGAAGGGTTAAGTTCTACTATGACATGGCTGCTGATTAATAAAAGCTTGTTTTTTAAATTTTGTTTTTTACTATTAACTTATTCTCAGTGTACTGTAAATGGCGCAAGAAAAACGTTTCGGTAAACCGCAACGTGTGAACCGGCTGTAACAGTACGTAATAATGCGAGCGAGTGGTCGTTACGCTTTTGACTCGATTAAGGGTCGCCGCGCGGGAGGACAGTCGCTCAGCCCCAGCATCAGGCACACCGTTAATATTATAGAGTCCCCGCGGTCACCCAAGTTTTAATTAAACCCTGTCGCCGCTCGCAGCCTGTCTGCACTTAACAACACTGCATAATCCATGAAGATTACCGGACGCCGACAGGACAGAACCGGGAACGCGCTGCCTCCTCGACTTCTCATGTTCTATTCAACAGACTTCAACGGAAATATTGTGTTCTGTAGAAAATTCAGATAAATTGAAGGCAGAAAGTAGTGAACATCTCGGCAGCTTATTAAACGAAATAATGAACAAACCAGATTGCACATTTGTTAATATTAAGAGCGCGCCTCGCGAAATCAACACTTTAAAACAGAAAATTTATCTCCGTTAAATTTAACCCTCGCATACCGAAAAGAGTTAAGGGGGAGCCTGTTTTAGCCGACCAAGAAAAACATGTTTTATTTTGCATTTTTGCATTTTTTTAAATTTATTCATGATTTTTTTTCCTCTGGAATAGCTGATAGTCTCTAATATCTGTAAGTGTAAAAAAATGCTACTTTTCTTTAAAGAAAAAGTTTTTCTCAAAACCATATTTTTGGATTTGCGCCGTTGATAAGAAGAAACAACTTGACGGATCGATTTGTTCCAAAAAGCATTGAGAGGTTATTAAATGTATTTCTATATACACTGAATAATAATAAATATATATATATATATATATATATATATATATATATATATATATATATATATATATATATATATATATATATATATATATATATATATATATATATATATATATATATATATATATATATATATATATATATATATATATATATATATATATATATATATATATATATATATATATATATATATATATATATATATATATATATATATATATATATATATATATATATATATTCAAATTGAAATTATGTTTATTACTAAATAAATGAAATGATAAAATAATGAAAGGGCACTTATCTGGTCTGTGGTGACCAGGAGTGACTCCACGCCTTATTCTTCTCTTCCTTCAGCGCTTGCTAGGTGTTTCCTGCTGTGGTATTGGAACTTGATTAAAATGGTAGCGGCAACACAACAATGCGAGACGAGAATGAATGCTGGAAAATAATAGGCGATTAGTGTTTCTTAAATATTAATGATTGTTATAAAATGTATATCAATATTTCGGCTCAGCCGTCGTCAAGATATGTGACATTTCTGAAATCGAACAATTCGTTGAAAATTTAAATTCAAGGAATCGAACAAAAAGAAATGGATTAAAAATATTTTACACGATTTAGTTAAGGTACCATAACCAACCGTGCAAAACGTTATTTTAAATGAATGATTATAAATTAAAATAAAAAGCATTTGATGATTATGATAATATGATAAACCTTATTAATTTTGCCTATTGAGACCGGAACCTTTGCAAGCGCCTAAAATATAAATATAAGCTAATTCCCAAGATTTGACGTCCCTTTCCTTTGCATTATCACCCAGGCATTTTATTATTTTAACTTTAAAACATTGATCAAAAGATAAATTATGCGCCCTGGCATGTAAAGATATTGGGAGTTGGCTTTCATTTCCTACACTAGCCCTATGATTATTTAGTCTAATATTAAGTGGTGTTGTTGTTTCACCGATATAAAAGGCATCACAAGTCCTGCACAGAAGTTGATATACTATATTTTTTGAAATACAACTGCAATGAAAGGGAACCCTGTAACTATTAGTAGTATTTGGACTGGTAAAAAAAGGACTTAGATCTAACAAAGGACAAGTTTTACAACGTGGACGACCGCAAGGTTGAAGGCCAAAAGTATTATTACCAATAGAGAAATTTTGATTATTTTTTGTTTTGTTTAATATTGATCTAATATTAGGTGGTCTGCGGAAAGATAAAATTGGCGGTGAATCTAAGAGATCCTTAGTGGATGCATCATTAGAAATGATGGGGAATAAATCTGATAATATATCTCGCAGTTTCTCAGCACCAGGAAAATAAGTGGTGCTAAGGAAGATTTTATTATTATTATTATTTTTATTTTTATTTGAAGTAATTTTAGGTTTTGGTATATATTTTACTTCAGAGTTTAGAATATGTTTATCCAATAGAGGAGCAGGGTATTTTCTTTCAAGAAGAGATTGCTTTAGATTATTGAGATATTTATCTAAATTTTCTTTGTTGTTAACTAAACGGTGTCCGCGAATGGACATTGAATAGGGAATGGATCTCTTGGTGTGAAATGGATGACAGCTATCAAAGTGTAAATACTGTTCTTTATTTGTAGGTTTTATATGAATCGCGGTTTTAATTTTACCTTCGGAAATTGTTAAATCAACATCTAAGAAAGTAATTTGTAATATATATATATATATATATTTATTATTATATATAAAAATAATATTTTTATATATAATAATAAATATACCTATATATAATATAAAAATAATATTTTATTAAAAATAAAAATAATATTTTTAACTCTTGTAAATATCATATAGCCTTAAGTATAAACTTCTCGACCAGAAATTACGATTTATATCTTATTTCATGGCAACGAGCAAATGAAGTATTTTATTTTTATTTTCATTTAATGGCTGGCTGATAGCGAGCCCAGCAATGTTATATCGTCCTTTTAAAGAGTGGATATATTCGAATTTCAAATCGAATTTTCGGTATGTCATTCCGCATTTAAGAGACGATTCATTGTGATTTTTTTCATTGTTTTTGCTTTAATTTGTCTTTAATAAAAACATTTTATTTTGGTTTGCAAAAGGATACGCTTTGTTTTTGAGATGTGGATGAAGGGTGATCGTTCGCTAGCGATAAAGGGATCCCATTAAACCTACAGTGTACCGTCGAAAGTGGTACTCATCCAAAAATACATCTCGTTTAAACAATAAGCATTTCCCAATCCAGTCCGGGAAAACCTTCCAGCTATGTAAGTGGCTTTTGTTATTTTTATTTTTTCATCAAAGTGTCATCCTTTAAACGAATTCTTATATATATATATATATATATATATATATATATATATATATATATATATATATATATATATATATATATATATATATATATATATATATATATATATATATATATATATATATATATATATATATATATATATATATATATATATATATATATATAAATATATATATATATATATATATATATTTATATATATATCTTCTTCTTCCTTGAGTACCTCTCCAACTAGTGAAAGTTGGCAGTCAGCTCTGCATACTTCTTTTTGTCATATCCGCATGAAGCTGAGTACTTATTATTTAAGCACAACACATACTTAGTAGTTAAACACAAACTTTTGAGGCGAAAATCTACTTCATTTCTTTAAATCCTTAAAAAAAATATAATAGGAACTTTTAGTTATTCTTTTTAGTTTATGTACAAAATACGTATGTAAAAATTAATATCTTCTTTTATATTATTTGTTTCATTCAAAATTACGCTTACTATTACCGGCGCAATCAGATACCGTAATTTCGTAATGTAGCGGTAGAAGCATTTGCAATTCAATATCTCAAAAATAGTTTTTTTACTTTTAGACAAAATATTTTTATTTTTCAAATGTTAATCAAACTGTTAAAAAAAACATGAAAAACATGTTTTTTTGGTCTTTTAAACCAGGCTTCTACTATAAAAGAGTTAACCAACTTAATCGCAACGCGGCTCTGGAATTTATTATCATCATCATCATCAGCTCGTAGACGTCACTGTTGGACATAGGTCTTCCTATGGAATGCCGCAGAATTCATTACGCTAAGTGAGGACTGTAACGCATCGCGCGCGGTGGAAGGGGAAGCGCCGCCATTACATGCGTTTCGAAATTACCATTTAGTATAACTTTTGACTCGGATAAGCTACGGCGCTTGTTTAGGTTTCAATCGTCAGTTCCCAACAAAATCTATCCATTGTACCTATATATAAAACATTACTGTAAAATAGTTATAGTGAATATACATACATGGTATTAAAATTAAGAAAATAATAATCTAAAATATATAATCACGGCCTATACGTGTCAAAAAGCCAAATCCAAGTACATCGATCGAATATGGTTTGAAAGGGCTTCTTAAAAGCAATTAAATGAAACCAATAAAACACTATATGACCGAGTAAAACAGTGCCGCGAACGTAAAAGAATGAATGTGGCCTAGCGGATCATCGATGGTGCCAGTACATATGCAGCTGGGGCGGTTGAAACTATGCAAGTGGATAATGAAATCGCTTCTAAATCGACGCCGGACTGTGTAGGCATTATTATGTACAATCGTCGATTATGAATACATTAGGCATATAACGGGATATTTAATAACAATAAAAATAATAATAATAATAAAAAACTATATTTTAAATTAAAAAAAGGCGAGCTTATTGCCTTGCGGAAATGTCTATCAGCTAACCTATAGCGTAGGTTTATAACATATTTAGAACGTTGGCTACGCAAAAGAACAATAAAAACACAAATGATAAAAAGAAACAAACAGAAACTAGAAAGAGACAGATAATCAAAAAAAAAAAAAAAAAAAACGACTAAAATTAAATAAGGACGCAGAGGAAAGGAAGGAGAGGAGGGAAGGAAAGGGAAGCGAAAAGGAGGGGGGAGAGGTGGATTGGTTAATTTATGGATTTTAGGGTTATATGCTCCTTGAGCCTGGCATTGAACGAGGAGATGCTAGGGGCTGTTCTAACGTCATTTGGTAAAGCATTCCAGAGTCGTGCAGCTTCCACGGAGGAGTATGAAAAAAAATCACTGCTATGACCAGGGATGGATAACAGGTTATTGCCCTCTGATCTCAAGGGACGGGCGTGCGCCGATAACGCGGTGAACCTATCGGCAAGATAAAGCGGCACGCCATCCGCGAAGATTCTGTATAAGAGGCAGAGAGTTCTAACCTGTCTCGTCTCCCTGGTGGTAAGCCACTGCCGTCTGCTACGATATTCCGTAATATGGTCATATTTTCTGAGGCCAAAAAAGAAGCGGATACATACGTTCTGTAGCCTTTCCACCTAGGTGGCCAGCTCTTCTGTCAGATCGAGGAAGGCGACGTTGCCATAATGAAGAAGTGGAAGATTGGCAGATTGTCTCTTTACTTTTCTCCGGGTGAAAATTTTGGAGCTTCTTCAGCGAATGACATCTGTTAAAGGTCTTTCCTCTCATCTCACTAATATGGTGCTGCCAGGACAGCTTCTGGTGAAAGATATTTACCAGGTGAATTGCGTTCAATGAGTCTCCGATATTTCGGCACTGTTGCAAGCGCCCAAACATAATAAATATATACATACAATAGCGTATATTATATACAAAATATTACCCGTTAAGTACACGTATTCACGTACAACATACGGCCGTGTCCATGACACAGCCACACACCATTTTTTCGAACAAATGAATTTAGCTCCCCCTTAAATTAGCGCCCGGGTTCGGTACCCCGGTTTGCCCCCCTAGATCTGGAACTGCTCACATGACATATTAATAAACACTCAGTAGGTTGATTGTATGAAATTTTAAATAGCAATATGTTCGCTTTGTACACATTTTTATTGGTGCAATGAAGAGATTTTTAATTTCAGATATGCATCTTTTTAGCCCAGTCAAATAAACTTTTGGTTGTAATTAATTCTGACAAAGCTGGAAAAGATTTTATTTCATTAAGGGCATCCCAAATAATAGTTATGTAAGTTTGCGACGATTTCTGAGTGGAGCGTTAGACGCTATGGCCGAAAAAACAAAAAAAAATACTTTTTTTGTTTTTTTGCTTGTAAATTCTGAACCGTACTTCTTATCTGAATATTCTTTAAATAAAAAATGTAGAGCATATACTCGCGCGTTCAATGATATACTCAAAGAATACATTCGTTTCAGAAATATGACCAAAATCGGCAGTCAAAAATAGACAAATTTACCATTTTAGCTGAAAAGTGTGTTATGCTCATTTGCAAATGCCTGTGACCCACAAAAGGCTATTCCAAATGAAAAATGTTGACTATCAAAGTTGTAGAGGATCAAAATTCTCAGACATATCATGTCAATTAGCTGTCTGTCATTTAATTATCAGACATTTCTCAATAATTTAGGCTCCTGGCCACCTGGCGGCGTACGAGCGGGCTGTTCGGTCCGCTCCTATACCTTACTCCCCCCCCCCCTCCTCTCTATCTTTCTCTCTTCCTCTCTCCGCCCTCAGCATGTCTCTAACTGTTAAGTTTACCAACCGACTTACGTGAGTGCTGGTGTCAATTTGGTTTCAAATCCGAGGTTTTACTGTAGTTTTATCTAAAAATGGGTGTTTCGTAGACAGTGTTTTCTTGTTATGGCTGGCATTAGGTACTTGTTTCATTTGTGGAGAAATTGTAAAAGAAGATGACGAAGGAGAAACAATAAGGAAACGGGCTCTGAAAACTTTCACTGAAGCCAATAAGAGGAGACAGGATGGCCATCATAGGTGGTTATAGGCCCAGAAATCGGTTATTGTACACTAGAAGCGCCAAAAAGGTGTCTATACGAAGGAGCCAAACATTATACTGCTGAAAGAGTAGCAAACAATCCTCCACCCCGTGTGACAAGGGCTGCTGTAGATGCATTTAGTTAAAAGAAAAATTGCCTGTTTTGTAAGAAGAATGCCACTTAAGCCTCCCAGACAAAGGTAAGGAAAAAACCAAAAGACAAACGGGACAGCGTGCACGAGATTATCTCTATTGAAACAATAAACTCTAAAGGAAAGAGGTTTTGGCCGTAGCATCAAGCGCTCCACTCCGAAACAGTTGCAAACTTACATTACTATTATCAAAGACGCCTTAAGTGAAATAAAATTGTTTCCAGCTTTGTCGGAATTAGTTTCATGCACGACCCTTTTTTGGTCTAATTTGACTGTGCTATTAACGCAGCGTTTATATTTTCAGGCTTCCTGCTTCGTACGTGCTGCAGACGCGCGGCGGTACGGAAATCTAATAAGAAAATCAAAATACAATAGGATCTTGTTACAAAATAAATAAAGGAGATATCGCAGACTGTGCTATAATTTAGTTAAGAGTTTAAAATAAGTCGGCCGGTACCTAAAGGTGGTAAACATTTGTCGTTGAATGCAAGCAACGGAGCTGTTGGATCGCAGCCAAGGAAATGTTTCGATTCTGAGTCTGACATTTGCTGGGGATTTCTGCTGGGAGCCACCCTATCCTACTTTATGAGCCTTATTCGGACAGGTAACGAATAACGTTGAGAAAAATTTAAGACATATTTGAATGTATGAAAAATACTTCCGATGTAGGCACATACTATTTAGGTTCTCTGTGCCACATTCGAAATAAAAGACTAATATACGTGTGTTAAATATATATTCAAATAATTAAAAATATATATTTTGTATTTGTATATAACGTAATTTTTTAGAATTGTACAATATATGATGTGAGCCATACACTAAAATAAATAAAATATACATCGTACCATTGAGCCACACTTAGACCATGATTGACACGTCATCACATCTACAGGATGCATCAGGGCTTATAGGTAGGAAAAAGAGAAATCTCAGAGTATGGAGATTACAAACCAAAAACCAAGTTTAAAACACCTTCTGCGTGGTCAGAAAGTTCGCGTTTCCCAAAGATTCTACCTTTTCTCAATACAATACATCCAACTGCAACAAGCAAGAAGATTGGAGGGTCGAAAGAAAGTCGAGTGAAAATAATAGGGTAGTGAATTAAAAACCGTTGAAACCTATTTACCTATATACAACGTTCTATTGTTTTTGAGTAATTTATTTTTTCTGATAATTTTGTTTTTCACCCGATTTAAATAGAAAATGTATCCTAATTTCAAATTAGCCTATTCAAGTATATCAAAATAAAAGCTTTTACAATGCGTACTTCGTAGTATTTCAAATATAAACTATTACAAACATGTGTATACATAGTAGAAATACTGAAACATTATCTATACTAATATTATAAAGAGGTAAAGTTTGTGAGATTGTAGGAAGTAATCTCTCGATCTACTGTCATAGGCTATATAATATATTTATCCGAAAAATGAAAAGACTTTTCGCGGTAGTCGGATTTGCAAAGTAAGTCGGAGAAAAAACGGTGGAACGAAAACGTTTCTAACTAACCCTGCCTTAACGATGAGAGATATATGATTAAGTTCTAGTGAAAAGTTGTAGAGCTTGGAAATGCCTACAAAAAAGTCAGCGACAGCATATGTCTAAATTTTATATTTAAGTCACAAAAAGCAGTTTTTTATGTAAGACAAAAGACTTTTCCCTTTTACTGCATATAAATTCCCTTTTACTGCATAAATGGTTAAAGAGATAAGACACTCACAAATAAGACACTCACAAGAAGACACTCACAAATGACGGTAATATAATCAAATTGGCATGCAAATACATACATACATATACAGTAAAAATATAACCCTTCTTTTGGAAGTCAGGAAATAAATCATAGCACTCAGTACTAACCAAACCACACTTATAATTTCACCACAAGTAAAAAGTTTTACCGTGGGCACGGGTCAGCTAGTATTTAATAAAATAATAAATGTATAAAACCCAATTTACAAAATTTATATACGATTAAGAAGTCCTCTGTTTCAAGCACTTAAAAATGGTGTATTGTTGCTGTATTATGTTGGAACAATAAGTTACAATGGTCAAAAGATTTAGGACGGCCCGTCCCGATTTTATATATTTCAATTTTTTCAATTTCAATTTATTTCCAAAAAAAATCTTAACAGATTGTAGAAACTTAATATTTAGGTACATTTAAATTACAGTGTATTAGTCCGTTTTTACAATATTTAAATTTATCACCACGTACATACAGTTACTTTATTATTGCTTTTAGGGCATCCAAATCATTTTTAAGATTTATTTACTAAAACCACAAATTAAAATAATCGATAAAAATAATCAAGAAATTAAAATCAGAAAAAGTCAGAATAATTTAAAAAATGCTACTTAAAATTGTCAAAAAAATGGCCAAAAAATTTGAAAAATTATTTAAAATTAACAAACTCATCGATCGAGTAAAAAGCTTTGTCTAATAAGAATTCTTTAAGTAACTTTTTGAATAAGCTTTCCACTTGAATAGTTTTTAACCTTTCCGGTAGCCTGTTAAAGTAATATGGCCCGGAGTATTTTGTGTCTTGCCTTGCTGTGTTTAGTTTAATACATGGTATAAAAATGTTTAATTTATTTCTCGTATTTTTAGTATGTGTATCTGAAAACTTTTTATAATGTGTTTCTTTATTCTTAAAAAACTCAGTCAGTAACTTAAAGAGATATAGTGAGGTTAAGGTGAGGATTCTTAGCCTTTTAAAAATGGGTCGACACGACTCTTCCCTTTTCACCTTTGCAATTATTCGCACTGCTCTCTTTTGGAGTATAAATATTGGTTCCCTATGACAAGCATAACAATTTCCCCAGATCGTAATGGCATAACTTAGGATAGCTTCAATATAGCTGAAATAAACATTTCTTGTTTGCAATTCATCCAACGACCTTCTTACAATACTTAAAGCATAACATGCCCGACTTAACCTACTTTCGAGGTTTTCACAGTGAAAGTTCCATTTTAAAAGTTCGTCGACATGAACACCTAAAAATCTAGTACAATGAGTTTGAGGAATGGCAGTGTTATTTATTGAAAGTATTATTGGCGAACCTTTATTCCGATTTCGATGATTTGTAAAATGTATGAAGGTACTTTTAGACGCATTTAGTGTGAGGTTGTTGCTCTCAAACCAACTATTTAGTTTGAATAGATTAATTTTAACTTTAATCAATAATTCTTCCATATCTTTACCGGCAACAATTAAACTAGTGTCGTCAGCAAACATCGTTACATTTATACCGTTGAAATACATTGGTAAATCATTTACATATACTAAAAATAGAATAGGGCCCAAAATGGAACCTTGCGGGACTCCAAGTTTATTAGTTAAAGGGATCGAACAGTGTTTTGTAATGTTTTGATTTTGACAGTGTGTAATTTCCACGATTTGCGTCCTATTTGTTAAATATGAATCAAACCATTTTAAGCAGTCTCCCCTGACTCCATAATGATTTAGTTTGTTTAGTAAAATATCATGCCTAACGCAATCAAATGCCTTACTCAAATCGCAAAAAATACCTAAGGTGTAGTACTTGTCCATTTGTTTTTCATTTACATAAGATATGAAATCCTCGATAGCTTTAGTAGTGGACTTGTTTCGTCTATATCCAAATTGTCCAATACACCACTTAAAAATGGTGTATTGTTGCTGTATTACGTTGGAACAGTAAGTTACAATGGTCAAAAGATTTAGGACGGCCCGTCCCGATTTTATAAAAAGATTAAATACAGTAATTATTGATCATATACAATTTAAAAACTCCTCTATTTCATACACTAACAGTAAGATTACAATGGTCAAAAGATTTACGACGGCCCGTCCCGATTTTATAAAAAAGATTAAATACAGTAATTATAGATCATATAGAATTTAAAAACTCCTCTATTTCATACACTAACAGTAAGATTACAATGGTCAAAAGATTTAGGACGGCCCGTCCGATTTTATAAAAAGACTAAATACAGTTATTATTGATCATATACAATTTAAAAATTCCTCTATTTCATACACTAACAGTAAGATTACAATGGTCAAAAGATTTAGGACGGCCCGTCCCGATTTTATAAAAAGATTAAATACAGTAATTATTGATCATATACAATTTAAAAACTCCTCTATTTCATACACTAACAGTAAGATTACAATGGTCAAAAGATTTAGGACGGCCCGTCCCGATTTTATAAAAAGATTAAATGCAGTAATTATTGATCATATACAATTTAAAAACTCCTCTATTTGATACACTAACAGTAAGATTACAATGGTCAAAAGATTTAGGACGGCCCGTCCCGATTTTATAAAAAGATTAAATACAGTAATTTCGATCATATACAATTTAAAAACTCCTCTATTTCATACACTTTAAAATGGTGTATTGTTGCTACATTATGGTGGAACAGAGCGACAATAGTAGACAAAGGTAATAAGACGGTCCCGCCCCAATAGAGCAGGTAGTCACCTTTGAAAATTGAACTTTTTGGCTTGTAGAGTTTGTTTCATATGTTATTTGTGGTTTCATTGTGGCCTAATAAAAAAATGCTCATCAGCAGCACGAATAATCGACAATATTTCGTTGTATGATTTTCTACGATTTAAGTGTCATTGATAACTCAGCAGAGACTTGCTCGGCTTCAAACTGCTTTTGTCGATCAAGCACCGAGTAAGACGACATTTCATAGTTGGTTTTCAGAATTCAGAAGCGGTCGTGAAAATCTTGAAAAAGTTCAAATTTCGTGAAGCTCGCCTATCCCCCTAACATGAAATTCGGGCATCCTTTATAGGCATAGGCATGAGTAAAGTATAATCAATCCTACACAAAGAGAGAAAGCTGTGTTCGTGGTGAAACCCATACGTTTCGATTGCGACTCAAAAAAACTGGTTGTGCCATTCCAAGACTTTCCCGGCAAGTAGACAAGTATCTTATATCTGGGTATCTTTTGAAACACTTTAGATAGGTACGGTGGGAGAGGAACTCACGGAAACTCAGAAGAATATCGGAATAATATGAATATTTTAGTCTGAAACTATGCATATCCTGAGTACTTGGCCTATTGTCTTTAAAATTAAAGCACTTAAAATAAGTCGGGATAGGAAATCGCGGAAGAAAAAGAACATCGGAAGAATAAAAACATTTCCGTCCGAAACGAAAAAGGAATTGCGCAATACGTACGGAAAAATACCCACCATTCAAATTTGATAGTAGTACCATTCAAATTTGAAAGTACCTACCATTTGATAGTAGATGTTTTAGCAGTATTTCTGTGGTATTAAAATTGTATTTTTCCAAATAATTCTTAAATACGGCGGTTTTTTTGCGTCGCTCGTAATCAAGATATTCCATTCAAAATTACGCAAGGTGATTTCGGTCCGACAAGGCATGTGTCCAATATTTCGTATCCAAAGTCCAATATTTCGAGATTGAAGTATGACTAGCGCGCCCCCTGGTGGACCGATTTCAACCAAATGATGCCCGCATGCCAAATTTTAGCTCAATCGGACCAAGCGTTTGGGCGCTATCGTGGAGGAATACACACAGCCAGACAAACAGACCGACAGACACACAGAAGTGCGTCCACAATACCTTCCTCGCCATGAAAGTAAAACGGGATGCGTCACTAGGTGCAATGTTATTTTACCCAGTGGTATTTTACTTGTAGAATTCGCCGGGATAAAAGTATAAAACTGTTATTTTTTATTTTTTTTTAATTTTATTATTATTAAGGAAACATACAGCTCTTACAATAAATTTGTTACAAAATTATTAAGTTAAAAAAATAAAGCTAATTATATGTTTCCACTTAAACATTCATAATTTAAACACAACAATATATTTTTTTTGAAGAATTAACACACATAGGGAGAGGTGGGAACTGGGAAGAAAGGAGTCATAATAAGTAAAAAAAAATTTATGTTCCATAATATAGTCATACATATTATTTAAAGATATTCTTGAATAAATATTATTTATAATATATTATATATTGCGATTACAATGATAAATCAATACCGTCATTATTAATTGCTTTCTTAAGAGCGAATGATGACGTTTGAATACGTCAATATCGCCGAGCTGCGTATTACAAATTTTACATACCCTATACATGAAACAGTTTTGTGCATAATTAGTGCTAACCTGCGGAAGGTGGAATAACTCCGTTTGGCGAGTGAGTCGCGATGGTACACGGAAAGATATCATTCCAAGGAGATCAGAACAATCAATGTAACCTGCCAATATTTTATGGAAAAACACCCCGTCTGTGCTTTTACTTCTTGATTGTAAGGATTGAAGCCCATGATAGGTAGCTGCTTCGTTGTAATTGGGAAAGGACAAGAAGGAGCGATAATTCAAATGTTTCAGGAACAGATTTTGAATACATTATGAACTATTATTATCTTTTGAAGTTCAGTATTTGTACAAAATATATTTACGCTAAACCCAAGCTCAATTTCGCCAATCCTCATACGCTTCAAGACAAAGAGTCTGCCGACATAGAATAAATGCGATTTCGAAATCGAATCACTTTCTGGTATAGGTTTTTCTATATGTACAATAGTGGAAAGGCGTTGAATGTAGGGGCGGACAGGACATGACATGTCGGCGCTCGTAGTGGTGTGGTGACAGCTGACGTCGGCCTCTCGTCGGAAAAACGGTTCAGATTGACAGCTCGTTATGCGGCTCGACGCTGCCATTTACGCTCCGGACGGGCGCCATGTTTGTTACGCTGACAACAACGCTCTAGTGACAAAAGCCCGCCATATCAACATATTCAAATTTGCAAAGCGGACGTTTGCCCGCACACCACGGTCAGCTTTGTTAAGGTGGCTCATCATGTTTTTCCATTTCCCATAATTTTCTAATATGTTGAAGTTATAGATTTATTTCTGTATATAGAATAATATGTACACAAACAATACTCTAACAAATACAACAATTATTACAAATATTTTCAGATATTTTCTCATGAAATCGAAGACTATCGCGGTTGTTTGACATTTTAATTGGAATAAACTAAGTTACCTCGTGAAGTTTGTAGCACCCGACGTATCGGCGACGTTAGTTAGTAGCACGCGACAACGGCGGCTGCAACGTCGCCGAAACGTCGGGTGTTACAAACTTCACTCGATAAATTCGGTTTTCATCTTATTTACACAGTTAACCACAGTTGTCTTCCCTATCTCGCTCAATTAACCATTCCGTCATAATTCTTTTTATCCTTGTAGCATCTAACTTTAATGGGTATAAGCTATCAGATATTAGGGATTTGAGATCATTTAAGATATTCAGGTAGTAATTGGTACGAGAATCGCGGGGATGCGGTAAGATTAAAGAGCACCCGGGAGCTCCCAATGTTAAATATATTGCTTGGTGTTTTGGCAGAATAGACGACATCCGTTGTTCTGCGGGTAGGCGGAAAAACTGCTGCTGTTACTCCGCAAATTGTAACCGTTGTAGGGCGGCGGGGTCGGTGCCCGCGAATTTTTAAAAACCGCTGTGCACATTACACTCACTGTATCCTGTGTCAAGTCCTTGCGCAGGGCGATGGGCATTAAAAGATTTTAAGAAGAGGGTTCCACTTAGTAGAGAGGCTGTAACCGTCGTCCCTATTGAAGTTCGTGGTTTTTCTTATTTTAATGGCTTCCCGGATTATGCGGGGAAAGTAAAACTGTTCTTTGGATAGCACAGTGGGATTTTGAGTTCAATCAGTTGAGTGGCTTTGGACCGTTTCGTTTGTCCAACATAGGCTAAACCACAGCTGCATTCGATTTTATACAAAGTGTTACAAAGTGTATTACATTGCATGATATATTGCCCCAATGTGGGGTTTGCAGTGGTATTACATCCTTTACAGGCCTCTGAGATCAGGATACATTTAGTCTACCCTGGACAACGGCAGCTGCAGCGTTGCCGAAACATCGGCTGCCACAAATTTCACGCAGTAAAATAGTTCTTATTAAAGCATAATATTCAATGTGTACTCAGCATGCTACATTACATTAAAAAAGTAATAATATAAAAACTACTATTATAAAAATTATCGGAATCAATTAGAATTAACAAAATCTATTACTGGCTATACCTCAGCATTCATCAATTTCATGTCCAAGTCATTTGCAGTGCAGGCGGCCCAATTATTGAACTCTATTCCTTTGCCACTGAGACAAATATAAAAGTTTATCGGGTTGATTTTTTTTGTCCTATTTCCATTATTATATTTATTATGGTATTGTACGCATTTATTATGAACATTACTTTACAAAAAATATTGTTAGCTTGTTATTATAATCTAACCTAACTACCAAAAATTAATTAACTTTGTTATATATTATTTTGATAATGAATTGTACTTTTTCGACCAGGTATTTATATATTAAATTTTATATTACTTAACATAATATTAAATATTAATAACTTTTTCATTCTTTTCTTACTTATAACTTTATTTTACTCTTTATTTTAGTTTTAAGACTATTCTGTTTGTCATTCTCGAATGTTGGGTTGCATTTGATGGCGATTATATAATGGAATTGCGTTTTATTTATTATATTTTTTTTGAGGACCACATTTTAGGGCAATTTAGTTTTATTTGCATTTTACTACTTAATGTAATATTCATTTTCACATAATTTATTGTAATATTATAGTTCTTTTCTAAAATAAATAATATATTAATCTGCCTGCATAAATATTTAGTGACAAAAACTATGACTGTATGGTCGTAAAATATTACCACTTGGCAACTGGCCCACTATGTTGTACTCTATTGTGTTTGCAACAACGTTTTAAAAAACAAAAACAAACATAGATTATTTAAAAAACAAAATATATGACTGTATGTACATAGTGATAGAAACTTACTTAAATGTAATAACAACAATTTAGTAGCTATAAAATTACAGTACAATGAAAAAATATACCCTTAAAGTTTTCATAAATATTGAAATTTTAGAAATAAATTTACAATAAATTTAGAATAAAAATATTATAAATTAATTTGATGATATTTAATATAGTCCTAAAAATAAACGGTAAATTATCAATCCACATGACTCGTAGTTTAGACTCTAAAATGGATGTAATTATCAGGTGTGCAAGGTTGAAAATAAAGGCTCTTTGTTTAACAAAAAAACGACTTAAGAATTATCTTTCAGCGATCCTAACTTCATGTAATTGCAACGCTCGGAAGCCAATCATTCTTAACATCGAAAGTTGAAATTTAGAACCAAATCCAATATGAACCTAGTTTTAAAAATAAAAATTAGCGTGTTCCAATAGTCGCAGATAACATTAAGTTACCCGAAAGCTATTTTTTCATATAATTATTTTCTAAACAAATAGTATATTACCTTTAATATATATAAAGCGCATGGAAAAAGTATGAGAATGAGTCGATGCGAACAGCCTTAAAAATATCGCGTCCAATATTCAAGTGTTGACTAGCCGAATTTGGCAGGCGATGATTTTCGCGGCGGGATTTATGAGAGATATTAACCGGAAGTGTAAATTTGCCAACGATCGAATTGGCACCTAGTAGTATGGGGGATTCGGCATCAGTAGGTAAAATATGTGGTTCCATTAGGTTTACCCCTATACATCTGCCCTAAACACCAACAGGCTCTGTCAGCATAAACTATGTTAAAATAGGTCGACTAAATCCTAAAAGGTCGATTTTCTTAGATCGAGCTGGAAACCGACTTTATGGATTTCATCGTCATAATCTTCTTCTTCTCAAGTTTCGTCTTCGAGAATTTAGTTGTACCCGCGGCTCTTTTTGAGATAGGAATCGAGTTTTATGATTGCAAAGTCTTAATCTTCTTCTTCTCAAATTTCGTCTCCGAGAATTTAGTTGCAACCGCGGTCTCGTTCGAGCTGGGAATCGACTTTTCTATTAAATTAATATTTGGATAAAATTAGTCCTTGGCTACTTGCCGTGAAAGTCTTGGGATGATGCAACCGATTTTTTACTTAACTACCACGTTATTTTAAAGCGAATATATAAAAAATACTGCAGTATAAAGATGACAGTCTGTTCTAATTTACTACTGGTTGCGAACGGTTTCGTGCAGCTTGGGCAACAAAATCCATTAAGCACCCGGATCGGACCAACTCACCATTATTACCTATGCAGTAGCCTCCTCGTGTGGATCGGTTTCTCCTGGGGGATTGTCTCCCGACGCTACTGGACGGTTTGCGCACCGTTCGGCGATTCCAATCGTTTGTGCACTCTGACTAATTGCTAATGGAGTCTGGGGACTATGGAAATATACTGCCTTCTAAGTAAAAAACTTACGGCAGGTAAAGGCCGCGTAAGCGAATTTGGTCTCGTAGCCAGTCGGGAGAAAGAGGTATCCTGAAGGTTAATTACAGATGGTGATATCCTGTCAAAACTGGTTGTCAGGGGCGAGGTGGCCCAACTGGGTTACCTTTCTAGTGCCTCGCCGTAAAGCGTTGGACTCTGGCGGGTTCATGGCTTTGCTGGACGGTAGGTGTGTATCGTCCCATAGCCACGATAGTTAAAACTTCCTGAGGTGAGGTTCGTCCGTTGTGGTTGATAACTCAAGTTGTTCTAACTTACTATATCAATTTTTTTAATCAGATAAATGATACACTGTAAGATATCGCTATGAAATGGTTTTTATAGCACAACAAAGTTATTTTATTCTAATGAATTGTGGTTATAATAAATGATAATATCAAATACATATTTATATTTATAATTTCTTATAACAATGGTTACGACAGTTCAGAGAAACTGTCACATAGTGTTTGGCACCTGCCTAAAACTCATCTAACTAGGTCAACTAAGGCCTGTATCTAGATGAGCTAATTACAATACGTATAATGACATTGATAAGCACGTCATATCAGGTAACAACATATAACTAAACAAAATATTTACTAGCTGTAATATCTATATATAATAATATGTTTTTTCCATTCTTGTTTCTCTAACTTCTAAAGTAGTGCGATAACAGCATTTTTTAATACCTACGTATATTGGGCCTTGTAAATAAATTACTTTTAAATAATTATATTGTACGACAATTTTATTACAACCAATTAAAACACGGTGAACCTCCTACCATGCTTTTTAATTAAATAATTTGACTAACTTAGAACAGGCGGCAGCCTAGTTAGGTTTTGACTATTGTAAATTATAACTATTGTAAATTTTAAAATGAATTAAATTGTTTGAAATTTGTAATAAATAAAATATTATAAAATAATAGTTTACCTATACTTCAGAATTGAAGCGGCTGCTTGAGATGAGATTCATTTCAAGCGGCGCTAGGATAACATTTTCTTGTAAAAGTAGTTTCTGAACTCGGCGAAATATCCGCCACCGTGTCGTGGGAAACGTTTGAACGATGATCTTTACAACGGAATGCATTGTGGCTGCACAATACATTTATGTCAAAATAAAACTGAGTCAACCGTAGAGTACGCCGGAATAATCGGGCGATAGGCAAAGAGAGAACGCTGCGTTTGGTTAATATAAATAATATTCATGTACAGTAAGGTGCCACTGGTGAGATGAGTAGCACCGGAAATACGATTTTTCCGAGCCTGACAAAGTTGACGTAGGCGCATCTACCCCCCAGAATGTGAGATTAATGATTTAAAAAATCTCACAAACAGTAGATTTCTAGCACTCAAGAGCTACAGGCAGATATTTAAATTAATGGAAGAATACCGTGGGGATCTTGCAATTATATCGCATGAAATCAGAGCATCAATTTCCTGTGCCACCGCGACTAACGAGGAGCTCTCAAACATTTTCGGTTGTCGCTTGCAATAACAACATCGGGTCGAATAGACCTTTGGCCAGAATGTGTCGCGTTTTTGATAAATCGTGTAAAGGATTAGATGTATTTTATGATTCCATTAATATAATAAAAGATTCGATCATACCTAGCCTATCTCCTACTTCTTAAGATTTCACTAACTGCCATCCTAATGTACTGTATTATATGATTATTATATTATAACATACTATTGTATTATATCATATTATGTATAATAAATATTATTATACAATTATTCATACTTCTATTTTGCTCTATCCAAATAACCTTATTAACAACTTATTTAATTATTATTTTTCTTACCTTATATTATTATTAGCTTTATTATATTTTTTCTACTATCAACGTGTTCATGTTCTTTCCATGTTAATTTGTAATGCAAGCATTGCAAACTATTCATAGGATAGTAAATTTGTTTCGTTTGAATATGTTTTTAAAATACTAGTATCATATATTTACTATCTGTAAGTTTGCTATAAAATAAAATAAAATAAAAAAGATCTCATATGGGTAAGCCCTTTCCTTCCCACGCTTAGAGGTGTCGACTACAATGGGCGAAGTCATCACCTTAAGAAGTTTTAACGATAATGATCATTCTCTCTTCCGTGAGGTGAGCATAGAAGACTTTGAGACGAATACAAACCTACCGTCTAGCTGAGCCAACATACCCCAAGACAACGCCTTGCGGCGTGGCAACGGAAAAGGTCCCCAGCTGGCAGCCTGACTACCAGCTTTGGAAGGATATCTCCGTCTGGAATTAACCATCAGGATACCTCCAACCTTCCGACTGGTTACGGATTCGAAGTCGCTTGTGCGACCTTTACCTGTCGTATATTCAGCGGTGATTTAGTTTGAATCTATCGCGGACCATTGGCATCTTTTGCGCGGCTCTAAATTCAGGATCAGGTAGCCTAATGGTCATTTCAAGAGTGCTTGACAACAGGGGCTACTCAAGAGCTACAGGCAAATGTCTAAATTAATTAAAAAATGCCATAGGGATATTGCAAATATATCACATGAAGTCAGAGTATCTCATATAGACGGGTTCCCCCTCCCTTCCACAGCGGAGTGAGAGGCATAAAGAAGAAGCAGACGGAATTAAGTCAACTTTGAAACTGGCAGTGCCACTTAACGAGGATCGCATTGCGAAAAACAACCAAGAAATGGATAAAGCGCAGGTGGAGAGGATCAAGCCTTAGGAATGGTGGAAAGGGGCAAGGGAGAGAGGGAGGCAGGGAGGAAAAGAAAAAGAGCAAGAGAGAGACTACGTACCAAACTATTGCGATAGTCTTCGATTTCAAACGTCACCAAATTAATTTGGCTATACATATATAGACATAAGCTATATTCATCTACTAAAATTTGAGATTTTTAGAATGAAAATAACTGCAGGTGTACCGCTTACCGCGTTGTTCTCTACGCTGAAATTCAGTGCCGCATCCAAAGTCGCAGAACTCGATAAGAGCGGTAAGTTATTTGTTGCAAGTATATAAATCCGTGTCTCGTGCAGCCGAGTTATAGCCGCAGTTTGTTTCCTGTAATCCTCAGGACAAGCAGATTCAACGAGAATGAGTGACTACAATGTAGTGGTCTGACTTGCAGTCCATTGCGCCTTCGTCGTGTGATTGGCGCAGTGGCGATTAAAGCGAATGAATATGTACAATTCGGCTGTATGTTTAGAATTCGCCTGTATCTAGACAAGACACGATGCGAATATTATCAAACAATAGTTGGAAAGCCAGCGACAAAAAAGTGTAAGTTTTGGAATGCTTATACTTCCAAATCAGACGGTATTTTGGTCATAGATGCCGGGATACGGTCGGCAGGCCAGATTCCCGGACACCTAGCCCTGGCGTACTAGGAAATTTGTAATTTTAATTAGTACCCCTAAATTATTTTGGAAAAGCTGAAAATTCATCAGTAGACAGTGGATGCAATAAAGAACTCGAAACATAATATGGTCAGACTGCTTCATAATCGATCTCCGTAACATTATATTGCGCCATTGAGACCATCCGATGCGTCCGTATGCCGATGCGTGACATGTATGGACATTGTAATAGTTGACATGTATTATTTTATTTTAAATGACAAATTTGTAAATCCTATCTATTGAAAAAAGTTTAAGACACTTTGAGAGCGCTGCGGTAGATAACATTTCGCTAATATATAAAATAAGCTAATATATAAAATAAGTAAAATATCGCTAATAAACAATATTAGCGATATTTTACCTACCGCTAGATTGCACATAGTACTAAACGATTTTTATATTTTTTTAAAATCAAAAATGTTACATTTTTCCCACAAATTGCTATCAAAAGTAACTTTTTGATCGTAGGGTGAATCGTAGGGGCTGGATCAGCCCTCTTCAAGGGATGCTGGTAACTTAAAACTCACAGTGTACAAAACTCTAGTATCCCTTTAAAACGAATAAATGTTTCGCCTTTTTACATCGTTTTTGAAGCGTCTGATGAGAAAATTGTAAATTTTTCGTTATTTGACTTTACACAATTATACATATATTTACTTTTTATATCTTTAATCTTTTCTAAAAATAAATCTTTTATATAAAATCCATCTAAGCCCTGGGGTTACCTGCTGGAGAGTATGGTAGGGTGACTTTCAGTGGAGCTTGTGTTGCCATATTGACTATATTTTTATATATTTTTCAAATATATTGACCACAACCCCGCCTTCCTCGTCCACAAACCCCTTCCCCAGCCCCAAACCCACGCAAACCCCCCTTCCCACCCGATAGAGATTGTGTCAAGTGAATATGATAGCAAAAGTAGTATACTGTAGAACTTCCGTGGTATTAAAAGGAAGTATCGTGAACGAACTTCGGTGTGTCTGTGTGTCTTGCCTGTCTGTCTGTCTGTCAGTCTGTATTCCTCCACGATAGCGCCCAAACGCTTCTTCCGATTGAGCTGCTTTGGTATGCACGCATCATTTGCTCATCGCAAAGATTTTGGTTCAAATCGGTCCACCAGGGAACGAGCTAGTCATACTTCAATCTCGAAATATTGGACTAAGAGACTTTATTGAGAGACTCTTATACAATGGACACAAAAAACCGACATACATTTTAATCAAATAATAACGTCGAGCCGCCAGAGAAACGAACCATATTGGAAAATATTCATTTTAATACGACGGACATACCACAAAATACTAGGTTTGCTGTTGAAGGAGGAGGGGTGTTTGGATGGGGGGAGTTGTGGAGGGGTAGTGGAAAATATTCATCTTACACCGAAAATCTTCTTCTTTCGTGGGTACCTATTCCGCTTTATTTAGAGTGCTTTAACTTTAAAGGAAATCTACCAAGAAGTACTAGACCTGTATAAAGTAATGAGAAGGGTAAGTCGGGGCAAGTCCGGACGGAGGTGTGGACTTCTTCTTCTTCTCCTTCTCCTTCTTCGTCTTCCTCTTCCTTTTCCTCTTCCTCTTTCTCTTACTCTTCCTTTACCGCTTGCTCTCCCTCTCCCTCTCCCGGAGGGTCAAAAGGATATTTCCGTCTTCATCTCAATTTTTTTTAGCGCGTTCACAATACTTTTCCTTTGGCCAGGAAAGTAAAAAGACGCACAAAATGCTAATATAATATGTATGTATTGTATGTAATTTTTCGTATCATTTACACGTATTTCTTTATTATTATAAAGCTAAATATTTTAAATTCATATTATTTTGTTTTTTTTTTGTGCATTTTTAAATATTTTTTTTGTTAATAGGAATTGAATTGAATAGTATTGAATAAAAAAGGGATTAGCCAATTCAACTTCCCTTTTCATAAAGGTAGCCCTTCATTTTGCAGCTGCTACTGCTATGTTTATGTTGGACATTTTATTTTTATTTATTTTATTTTCGGGAAACATACAGCGCTTCATTAATTATTACTAATTATTCTAATACAGTGTTTCGCTGGCCGATTAATTGTTTCCTACATTATTTTCTTATACGGTAAATCAAAAGTTGCATTGCACTAAATTAAATTAAATTAAATTACAATCGAACCATTGCAAGGATAGGACAGGAGAGGGATGGGATATATGTAGGATAGGATATAGGTATTACATACATTCTGAATCCGTCAGTTCAGAAATATTGAACTATTATTCTATAATTAATAATTAGCTGATAATGTACCGCACTAACTAAAAAGTCCTGTTTTTATTGCGCTATATGGAATAGTTATCCTTTATTTCGTTCTAATGTTTTCTTGATTTATTTTCAGGCATTTTTATTATATTACTTTTTTTGTGATTTATGCGACGTATTTTTTCAGTGGTTTAAAGTATGTTGTTCCATTGATATGGAACACATGGATGTGATTTTTAAAATACAGTATTTTAAATTTTCAATATTTAAAAAAACATAACTTAGGTACTTATAAGCAATAACCACCAATTTATGGTTATATAATCTATACTTCGATATACCTCTTATTATCGTATATGTTTAAAAAAAAAATCAAGCCTAGTTTTGTTTCGGATTCTGTCAAACCTGTTTCGGCGGTACTACGGTACATAGCACCATTTCTGTTAGTTAGGTAGATAGGGCGACTCCATTCCGCGCAGTTGTCAGCCTGTCACGGAATTACGTCGACAGTTTAAATATCAGGTAAAGCTGTTAAACAGGGCTGCCAAATGTATAAATGAAAAAATAACTTAATTATGGTATCTACCATACAAGCGATGATAATTGTTCTTTAGTTTTCCAGTAAAAAGTGTAGTTAAATAGTCTATTACACCTAAATTTCTGAAATTTGGTTGAAAGTAAAACTTTAAATATTAGTTATACTGAATTTCCTCTCACGTGAAAACCGGGTCATTATTTTACATTATGTTTTCCATCAACTTGGGTTGTCGACTACAACGGGCGAGCCCGTCACCTTAGGAAGTTTTAACGATTAGTCGTTCTATCTCCCTGGAGTGAACGTAGAAGACTTGGGACAGAAACAGTCCACCATCTAGCTACGTCACAAGCCCGTAAGAGGCCAACGCCTTAACCGAGAGATAGCCAGGAATGTTACCTGGCGGGCCGACACTCACGCCCTTACTTTCAATTGTGACCAGATTACTCCGGTCTCTCGATTGGTTCCGAGTTCGAGGTCGCTTGCGTGGTCCTCTCCCTTACGAAGCGGTGAAACGGTGTATACCGAATCTATCGCGGACCACAGCGTCCTTTGCCCGGCTGTTCACCCAGGATCGGATGGCCGATGGCCGGACGCGCAAGCGACCGATGGAGGACCGCGCAAGCGACCTCGAACTCGGAACCAATCGAGAGACCGGAGAAATCTGGTCACAATTGGAAGTAAGGGCGCGAGTGTCTCGAGCCGCCGGGTAGTATTCCTGGCTATCTCGCGGTAAGGCGTTGGTCTCTTACGGGTTGTGGCGTAGCTAGACGTTGGATTGTTTTGTCCAAAGTCTTCTACGCTCACTGCAGGTCGATAGAACGACTAATAGTTAAAACGTCCTGTGGTGACGGGCTCGCCCGTTGTAGTCGACACCTCAAGATGTTAGTCAGAGTGCACAATCGATTGGCTTACGCCGCACGGTGCGCAGACCGTCCAGGAGTGCCAGAAGGTGGATTCCTAGGGGAAACTAGCCCTAAGGCCAGAGTCCTACCCAGGTTCGCACTTCATGCGTGGAGGCCGCCGGATGGGTGTAGACCCGTGAGTGTAACCAACCCTGAACAGAATGGGTCTTCGTGGCCAACTCAGCAAGGGCCCCTTAGCTCCCAATATTTTCCATCACTGTAATGACAGTGTAATGTCATTGTAATGGTGTAAGGGTACTTGTCCACGTCATGGCTTTTACACCGTACGGCGCGTTAGCCGCGCGTTAGAAAACCTAGAGTATTTATCCACGACACGGTTTTTTACCGTACGACGCGTTAGGTATATCCGTTCTGTAAACAATGCAAAGAAATAATTCTCCGCCGTGATAACGTCTGATTCCGTAGACAAACTCCCATAACCTGCCATACAACACTGATTCAAATTGCGCCGTGCCTAAACAGGGTGCACCGAGGGACAGTCACGGTGCATCGACGACGACGCCCTGCCGTTTTTGAGTCGTGTCCGTCGATAAGCTTCTATAGTGACCTAAGAACATTGACGACCGTGCCTATACATGGAAAATTACGAGTGTGGACAAGAGGGCTAACGTTACTGTAATGCCACAATGGGCCCTATTGCGTTTCTTTGTCAACTGAAATTGGGAACTAAGTTCATCGAACGAGACAGAGAAATAAGTTAGAACGGAATATAAAATGGTCTATCGTCGTTTTTTCCGCAACAAAACTACCCGTCGACCTAATAAACGCCCGAATAAGTTTGAACGCATTTACCTACGGTGGGTAGTTTAAATGCGGAAAAGTAACAACCGTTCATTTCAAATTCCGCTCTGACGTATGCTCTGTCTCGTTCACATAAACTAATATCCGATTTAAGTTCAAAAGAAACGCAATCGAGCGCAATCGCTGTAATGATAGTATGGTAAGAAGTAAATAATTGGCATACTTTATTCGATACACCTCTTTTGGATCATGTAACTTCAATGTCTCGCATGATCACGGTTTAAAATTAGTCTACCTAGCGAAAACCGCCGGGTACACCGATGACATCAAACCTTGTATTTCCAGGTTGAGGACAGAGTGACTCTGTAAAACAAATAACACCTATTTTAAAGAATAACATAACATACCCATACATACCATAACGGGTAGAGAATGGTTTCGTGCAGCTTGGGCCATAATATCCGATGTGTTCTCGGATCGGCCCAACTCCCGATGTAGCTCCTATTCAGTAGCCTCCCAGTGCGAGGGACTAGCCCGGGAAGGACTCTTGCGTCTCAGGCCTCATGGCTGTTGGATTGGCCTCCAGTCCTACTGGACGGTTTGCGAACCGTGCGGGATCAGCCAGTCGGTTGTTGTTGGCTAATTGCTGAAAGAGTGTGGAGACGATGGAAATTACCTGTTCTCCTGTGGATGTTTACCTGTTCTCATGCAACTTTTGAAACGACCTATGGGCCACCCAATCCCGAGTGGCATTACGGGCAAAGGGCGCCTAGATTCGCGATAAATTCATATTAAATTACCGTTGTAATACAACAGCAAGAGGCCCCGCAAGCGACTTCGCTCCCTAAAGGTTAAATCCAGGCGGATATAATTGCCAAAACTGGTAGTCAGGGGGCGAGGTGGCCACACCGGGTTACCTTCCTAGTGCCTCGCCGCAAGGCGTTGGCCTTTGGCGGGTTCGTGGCTTTTCTGGACGGTAGATTTGCTCTGTTCCAAAGTCTTCTACCGTCACCTCACGGGATACAGAACGATCATTATCGTTAAAACTTCCTGAGGTGACGGGTTCGACCGTTTTAGTGGACATCTCCAATAATACTCATTGCACATTTCCATTATACCACCTATTAGCAACTAATTTGATAGATTGGTTTATAACTAAACGTATACTTTTATTTCCCATCTCTTCGACAGGAGCTGCACCGCTATATGTAAAATTTATCGGTAATCTTTAATGTAGTAGAATTCTTCGGAAACATTTCTGAGCAGATAAAAAAATTGCTGAAGTAGATAGTATTTACATGATTTTTTCCAAAGTTTTGAAATCGATCAATCTACTTTAATAAATACACTCTCAGTAATTGGTATGCATGGAAATATTCTTCAGTGCTTAACTTTATGCCTTAGAAATCGGCACTGCGTTGTAGTTATTTAGTGATTTAATGCTTGTTCAAAAAAAATTGCTATAATTAAAGAAATATAACTAAAGAAATACAACATTGAAAAACAAACGCTAAAGATACAAAGTACCCAGCTCAAGTAACAAACCGCGCTATGCACATCTAACGTTGCTTTTTAGGCCTGTATCTAGGCGCACAATTATGGTATGAAAACACAAAGTAATAAGGGCTATGTTATAATTATTGTAACATAAATTCACCCGGCAGATGAACGCAGTACTAAATATCACCTCAATACAGGCTCTGCCTAGTGAGGTGTTAAAATCCCGCCGAAGCCGCACCTTTAGTAAATTTCCAGGGTTCACATTTTGTATGTACGACTAAATCATGTAAAATATACTATAGGAAATTTAATCATGTAATACTAGGAATAAATAAAATAAATAAATAAATAAAATTACTTGATGTGCATAGGTGCACGATAATTGTAAGGGTTTTCAGTCTTCGAGATTATTCCTCTGGTTTTTGTTCTAGTAATAATGCTTTCTTCAAAGCAAAATATCTACCATAAAAAAATATCCGACAGTCAAAAGAGAAACTTTGATGTATCAGTGTTGAAAATTAAAAAAACAATAAAATCAAAAAAGGCATTAAAATCTAAATTATAATCAATAAAACAGTGTTATAAAGTAGTTTATGATATAGAGTTATGAGTTTATGTTATATGTTATAAAGTAATTTTATTTTATTTTGATTCTCTTGAATAAATTACATTTATTATTATATATAATTAATTATAATAGATTTCATTTCGTAAATCACAGTTTTTCCCTCACTTCTTGCTTTCTGACTTCAGCCTTTTTTTCAGTCCAAATTTCATGATATTTCAGTAACATTTATTGCTCGTCCGTCAAGAATCAACATTTTTTGTAGCCGTATGTCGGCGCAGTGGTGTGAACTGTCTTTTTTGTATTAGATCGACTGGAGGAAGAATACATGGATTGACGAAACGAATTTTGTGTATTTTTTGTAGTAATAAACAGCTTTTGCAAAGTAAGTAGCAATAATTTTTTTGATAACCTACCCCTTGATTCATCAATATTTGTGGGTATAGTTTTTGTTGGTTTTTTCTTTCTAAATTTATTTATAGTTTTTGCGTTTGTCTACAAAACGTAGTGGCGCTCATTTCATTTTAAAATCTTTTAACGGCTTTGTTTTCCATTTTTCTATTTTCATCCCGTTATATTATTCGAAAATAGAAAATGAAGGAAAATAAAAAGAAGCAACTCTCCACCGTTTCATATACATACATATAAAAAAATACAGAGATATATAATAAATATTTAACACCATTTATATTATATAACATAGAAATTTATTTAATTCATAGAATAAATAGAGTACATTCATCGATACAAATTACACTCTATATTGAAATGAAAACCATTTTTTTCTTCCCATACTATATGTAATAGAATGTTATTATTCATGCGCAGATATACAATTTCTATCAGTTATCAGTTTTTTTATTCTAAACCTATCAAAATCTGTATTGTTTTCCAAGTTTTTTGGTGCCATAAAATACTTTTGCCCTTCTCAAAGGTAGCCTTTTCTAGGGAAATCAGGTAGTTAGTGGATGCGGCCGCTCTTGTTTCAAGAGCTTGCTTACCCTTTTCCCAATTCTATGAATATTTTTTGTAAGAAAACCAGAATTTGCTGAACAGAAATCTGTTATATATACAATCCTGGAACTCTTCAAACAGAAGTACATACGCATAAGGTGAAGTTTTTTCAATAACTCTTAATACGAGCATATGTGCATTTAGGAATAGATCCAAAACTTTCTTACTTTATGTACCACTCGAAATTATGCCATGGATCCATAGGATCCACAATGGATTATACACCATTTTGGTGGTTGCAAATGATAACATGTTTCTTGTTTCATTGTCGGGGGGGGGGGGGGGGATGAGGGTGGGGGGGTGTCATAAAATTTTTTTCACGGTCCCATCTGGTGTTACCCAAGGCTCTCATCTGGACCTCTAATATCCTCTCCTATTCTGCGTGTACATTCGTAACATCGGTAAGTGTTTCACAAACTTTTAATATTTACTTTTAGCAGTTTGGACAGCCCTGGACTGCGAAACCGCCCCAGTGGCCGTCGGCCAAAACAATTAACGAAACGCCGCGCTCGACCGATAATGATAATTGGATCCGGTCGTCTCGCGGGGGTTCTCCTACATCCTCACGCCCCCCCCCCCCCCCCCCGTACAATACCATCCGTCCCTCACTCCCCGCCCTACAACCATACTAAACGCACCGATAAACAATCAGCTGGATTCGGCTAATTTGCTTTGCAAATTAATCAATCGATTCTAATTATTATCTACGAGATGATAGACACGAAAATGTGATGGTAAAAATCCTTATTGCCGAATGAAAGCTTCCGAATGTTTTACCCATTCGGCCACCCGATCCCCAGTGAATAAGCCGGGCAAGGGATGCCGTGGTCCGCGATAGATTCGGTTGACACCGTATCACCGCTTCATAAGGGATAGGAAGCCCAAGCGACCTCGATCCTGTAACCAGTCAGGAGGTAAAAGGTATCTTGGACACTCAGAATGACATAACTATTCTAACAATGCTACATACTTCTAAATCGGTTCGAGTGTTTAGAAGTTATGGTGGAATAAATAAACGGAAAACATACATAGGTGAATCCTCAACACATTACAAGATCCTAAACACTTCCTTTTTAGGTAGTGGTGTAGATGTGTAGATATGCAAAAAAAACTACATTTATAATAATATTATGCGGGTATTTTTTAATTTTACCAATTTCGCACTTCGTAGTTCTTCTAGAAATAAAGTAATAAAAACGGACATTATTCCTTTTTCACTAAAATTCAAAGCCCCCCTCCTTCAAGGGAGGGGGGGGGGGTGTAATTTATTAATTAAATTAACAGTAAAGCGTCGTATTAATATATGCGCGGAGGATGGGGATTTTTTCTGCATTTTTAAGGACAAGGAGGTAATATAGATAAATTCTGAAAAAAGTTTACTGGCGCTCGGTTTATTTGCCTTTAATAAAGTGATAACCAAATTTTAATAATTATTAGCCCTGTTTTCAGACTGTTTTAATTTTTCAGTCATATGGGTTACCTCTTAATTGAGTAGCGATATTTCATTCAGCGATACTCTGTCATTCTAGCTCCATTAATTCTACTTTTTCATGAAGCGTTGGGTTTTCACAATCTTTGTTAATATTCAGTGTTAAGTTAGAGGCGCTAGAACGGCGGTTGAGGTTCAATTTATTCGTACTCATAGCTGATATGATAGTCAGATTTGCGGTCGCTGAAACTGTCAGAGTTTATGTCAGCAATATTTTGTTTGACAATAAAAACACTTAATTATTTTCGTAAAATCGGGCAGTACAAGCAATATATTTTATTTTTTTATTTATTTGCAAAATAATCCAGTTGGTGAGAATTTTTACTCCTGGTAAAGTAAAATTGATTTTAAATGGTTATGTAGTATACTTTAAGTGATATAATTATGTTATGTATATATTGACTATTTAAAAAAATTGTAAAACAATTAATTAATTTTGTTTCGGTTTTGCTCGTTGATCGCTCTAATACAGAAAAAAAAACTAAGAATATTTTCATTTATCTCAAAATGCATGTTGGTACTTGCAGCGTTTTCCCCTCTGAGAGCAGCGATGTACTGTCACTGCCGCCACAATGAAACACCCCGCGGGCTCCCGCATAAAAAACTCTTCTCGGCGAAATAACCCGCCCTAGCCAACAATCCTACTTGAGTAAATTGAAAAGTATAAGTAGGTATTTGACGACGAGATGAAAGCGCTGGAGGGCTGCACGAAAAGATGATGATGGGGGGAAGGGAGGGTAGATTAAATTTAACATTGTATACTTAGGTAGATATACATATGTAGATCAGATTGAAGAACTTTTACAAGAGCCATTGGCGAACCAAGGGGAGTGGGGAGGGGGGGGGGGGGGGGGGACACAGTCCGCTCCGGGTGTCAGGCAACTCAAGAGTGGCCAAATAATTGCACCGTTCCTTAATAGATGGGCCTTTATTACCCGTTTCGTTCTTGGGTCGGGCTAACACCATCGGTAGCCTTCTCGCAGAAGCTACGAGCCTGGGTAGGCTCTTATGCCCCCTGCAACTAAGTATACAGGTGGATCGAATTCCCCCGAGAATCGTTTCTTGGGGCGCATCTGGACTCTTGCGCACTGTGCGGCTTCCACCAATCGACTGTGCGCTTCCACTGATAACCGGGAGAGTCTGGAAACGACTTTGTTTCCTATGTAGCGGGGGTGGTTTTTGAACTATTGGCAGCCGTTCTTGAAACGACCTATTTACTACCCGATTGTTCTTCAGAGACGTGAAAAGGACGCCAAGGTGGACGATACATTCAAACTGAATTTGGAGTAATAGCTACTCGGAACGACGGCGGCGAGAACAGTCCACCCTAGAGTGATGTCCTTGCAGAGATAATATCCGAGCCGAGATCCCTAGACCAAAAACACAACGATGCGATTAGAGAAGCAACTACGACCGGACAGGCTAGGAGATAACAGGACCCAGGATAGACCAGATAATTATCGGGCCGCGGCCGCGGTCAAGCCATCTCCAGCCCGCACATTTTCCCATCAAACACGATTAGATCACGAAGCTCACTCTCGAACGCTATTATCAAAGACTTACCGGGGATTTTTAAAAACGCGAATATTAAACGCTCGACCAGGATTTCCGGTACAGCGCCATAGTCTCTCTTAATCATTTGGTCGTGGAATGACCGAGAATGGAATCGAGACATATTTCGAACTCCGGAAAACCCGCCAAACTCCTATTTTTCCCGCCAAACTAATTACGATATTATATTATAATAATTATTATACATTTAATATATGGCTTCAGTATCTTTTTTAAATTTCAAGCTATTCAGATCAATCAAAAGACTCAAAAAAAATATATAGGGCGGCTGGCCGAACGCAACCCTGACCGCACACATGTCGAATTGAATCGTTCTTGTTTGTTATGTTTCATCGCTGTCGCCGCAAGAAAACAGAAAATCGGGCTTTTCCGCTCTATTAATGCTGCGAAAAGCCGATGGCCGTTACAGAATACCTTCCCGACGAATAAAATTCACGCGAAGCAGAATTTTTGTCTTTTAAGTACTTTTTATATGTATTGTAATCCCACGTTCACATATAACTTCATTTTTTTTGACTTTCGGACAAGCAAAGTAATGCGGACGCATTGTGTCTGTCTATCTGTATTTCTCCACGATAGCGCCCAAACGCTTCGTCTTCGTCTTCGATTGAGCTGAAATTGGGCATGCAGGCATCATTTGGTCATGGCAAGAGGGGGTGCGCTAGTTATAATTCAATCTCGAAATATTGGACTTAAAGACTTGAAATTCGGCACACAGATGCGTCGAATGGTCGAAACCACATTGTTAAATTTCGAAATCACATTAGTTTCAATATCTCTCATACAAGCGTCGGGTTAGAGGTGGGAGGTGGGGGGTCCAAGTGAGGAGAGGGGCAAGGTGGGGGGGTTGTGAGGAAGGTGGGAGGGATTGGGTAAATGGCGGTTTGTGGGTGTTGGGGGATTGGGGGTGGTGGGGGGGTTTCGAGTGGGTTGGAGGAGTGGGGAGGTTTTTGAGAATGAGTATGGAGTGGTTGGGGCGGGGGGGGGGGAGGGTGGAGGGGAGGGGAGGGGAGGGGTTAGTTAGGGAGTTTATTGGGGGGGGGGGGGGGAGGTATTGTTTCGGACGAAAATATTCCTCTTATTCTTCGGATATTCCTCTTCTTCCGTAGGCTCTTGTCCCGCCTTTACCTAGGATGTTTAAATTCTCGGACGAAAACGGTTTTCTTTTTCCGATATTATTCTTCTTCCGTGGGTTCCTATACTGCCTTATCTAGAGTGCTTTAACTTTGAGAAAGGTAGAACAAGTACTCAGGATGCATAAAGTTTCGGACTAAAATATGCTACTTCCTCCGATATTTTTCTTCTACTTTGGGTTCCCTTTACGCCTTATCTTAAGTTTTTAAAAGATACCCAAATACTCAGGATCCATACAGTTTCGAAATAAAATATTCTTCTTCTTCCGATCTACTTCTTCTGTGGGTTCCTACCCCGCCTTATTTAGAAAGCTTTAATAGATATCTAAGTACTCAGAATACATAAAGTTTCGGACGAAAATATTCTACTTCTTATTTGGATTCCTCCTCTGCTTTATCTAGAGTGTTTTTTATTTTATTTTATTTTATAGCAAACTTACAGATAGTAAATATATGATACCTAGTATCTTAAAAACTTATTTAAACGAAACAAATTTACTATCCTTTGAATAGTTTGCAATGCTTGCATTACACATTAACATAGAAATAACATGAACACGTTGATAGTAGAAAGAAATATAATAAAGCTTATAATAATATAAGGGTAAGAAAATAAATAATTAAATAAGTTGTTAATAAGGTTATTTGGATAGAGCAAAATAGAAGTATGAGTAATTGGATAATAATATTCATTATAATATATAATATGATATAATACAATAGTATGTTATAATATAATAATCATATAATACAGTACAGTGTTTATATAGTTACCCAAGTACTATGGAGATATACAGCTTCGGACAATAATATATTTGCTATCGGGAGAGGAGGAGAGTGTAATAATGTTTAGATTAAACTCCTTGGCTACTTGCTGGGAAAGTCTTGGGGTAACACGATATTTTTTTTCCCTTACGACATAACTGGTGTGTTTTTCAATTTTTCTCCCGAAAACGCAACGCAATCGAACTCTATTCTTAGAAAACCTGCTTGTAGGCCCTCACACGAACCTGGAGTTTTCGAGATATCTCAGCACTTTCTCTTTTTCGCGCTATAACAAAATGATGTAGTTTCTTTGCGATTGTACTATAAACGCCAAACGCCTATCTCCCTTTCATGAATCAGTACAGATGACACGCAACGTTTATTTATTTATTTATTTATTTATTTAGTTGTAACACATCTAGTAAAAAGTTAATGTCATATTTGATTAAGATGTTAGCAAGAAATTGATGCGACATTATTTTTATGATTGACACAGTCGCCTAACTAGGCCTAGGCCTGTTCTAAGGCAGACTTTTAATGATGATATTAAGTGTGCACTGTCAACTTAATCTATAATTAGTACTTATTTTTAAAACTACAAATATTTACGCATATACAAATATGGATAGATACTTATATACATCTATAGATAAAATATATATCCATGTATGCACACATACACATACATATATTTATACGAAAATAATAATAAAACCAAAATAAATAAAATAAAAACTAAAATAATATACATATATAAATCAATTACATATTGATATGACGCTCACATACCTATAATAGTCATTTAAAATTATCATGGAAAAACTAAATACTAAGTACTAAATACTATCATTCAAAATACAACAGTCAACATCTTCCCTAAACCGTCCCTACCCACCTCCAACAACCAATCCGTTAGAGATTTTTTAAAAGTGGATGTGTTCTCACTACTTTTAATTGCGTCGGGAAGATTGTTATACATTCTAGGGCCAATGAACGTGAAATGGCGCTGGCCAAATGTTGTGTAAGATCTTGGCACCAACATATCACCAGTTCTTGTTGCTCTCGTCTTTCCAACTCGTTGATTATAAGGTGTCATTTTATTTTTAGTATATATTAGGGCCATGCGAACATAAAGCTGTCTTACATCCAAAACCCCGGACTGGATGTAAAGAGTGTCTGACGGAAATCGATATGGTTTACGTGCGATTATTTTTAAAATACATTTTTGCGCTACTTCTAGAGGGTGTAGAGTGGACCTTGTACAACCGCCCCATCCTATAATACCATAGCATAGTATTGACTGACACAATGCATAGTAGGTGTTTTTCAGTGTTCTCGGGTCCACAATATCTCTTATTTCCCTGAATATACATGCGAGTTTGCGCACCTTCATCGCCAGCTTATCAATATGTGGTTGCCAACGCATCTTATTGTCGATCGTTATACCCAGGTATTGTACCTGTTGTGCTCTTTCTAGAGTAGTGCAGTTGCAATGCTGAGTATTTCTGTCGCAGTCATGAATGGTCAGTCTATGGTTTAAATGTGGTTGGCCTTTACTATTGTTGCTGAACGTAAGGTACTTAGTTTTATGTATGTTCAGGCTAAGTAGAGAATTGTCTAACCATTCATGTACTTCATTAATACCCTCATTGGCTACGGAGAATGTTTCATTCCAGTTATAGCCCTCAAAAATAACGACCGTATCATCGGCGAAGGAAATTGTTTTGCCGACTAGATTGGAGAGTTTGTTGATGTAAATGAGAAATAAAATGGGCCCGAGAACAGTGCCTTGAGGGACACCATACTGGAGGTATTCTGGCTTACTGTGTGTATTGTTAACGGTAATAATTTGTTTCCTATTTGTCAAATAGCTTGTAAACCAGTCCAGAGTGATACCCCTAAATCCCACATTCCCTAACCTCTGAAGCAGTTTGACGTGTGAAACCGTATCGAATGCCTTCGCTAGATCTAGGAAAATAGCTAAACATTTTTTCCTCTTATCCACATTATCATAAATTATACTTGTTACCTCTGCAATAGCATCAGTAGTGCCCATACCCTCTCTAAATCCAAATTGATTTTTTGATAGAATATTGTTTTCTTGCAGGTATTTCGAAAGACGCTTTTTAACCACTTTCTCTATGATTTTAGATAGAGTGTTTAGTAGGGATATGGGTCTATAGTTGTCAATGTTTAATTTATCGCCGTTTTTGTAAATAGGGATGACTTTTGCACATTTAAGTATGTCGGGGAAAATGCCTGATTTAAAACTAGAATTCACAATATGAGAAATGGGACAACTTAGTTCTCTTTTTGAAAGCTTGAATATTCTTGAATTAAGATTGTCAATACCAGGAGCCGAGTCTAATTTTAGGGATCCTATTGTTTGCATAATTTCATATGGCGTTGTTGGAGTCAGGAAAAGAGACACAGGAAAATCTATCGACGGAGGCAAATGTCTCGAGAGAGAGAGAGTAATTCTTTTTTGTATTTTTTGCGCTAAGTTGTGCCCAACATTTGTGAAATGTTTATTTATATAATCTGCAAGTCTCTGCGGTGCGGTATCCCTACTGATTGTTTCATTTCCATCGATTAATTGGTCAATTGTATGTTTGGCGGGTATTCTATTAGCAATCTCGTTAATAATTTTCCATGTTTTTTTTGGATCTCCGTTAACTTTCTCTAATTCGTTTTTGTAGTATCTAATTTTGGTATTATGGATTAATTTATTGCACAAGTTGCGATATTGCTTGGACCGATTTTTCAAATCGAGGTTATCAGGGTTACGTCGAGATGCCGAGTGGAGTTTATCTCTTCTATGTATGCAGAAGATAAGCCCTTTCGTAATCCATGGTTTGTATATTTTTTCTTTATGTCTTAGTTTAATAAGTTTAACCGTACAATTAGTATTTATCACCTTTTGGATTTGCTGTAATAGTGATTCGGTGGCAGTATTAATATCCTTTTCCTTGTAGACAATCGACCAGTCTATGTCAGATATTTCTTTCTGTATTTTCTTATAGTCATATGTTTGTTTTGTAATATTTTCAGTATCTTTTTTTTTGGATAGTCAGCATTATAGTTCATTTTTAATAAAAGAACGTGATGGTCAGTGATTGTAGTTTGATACACTAAGGAGATTGTCGGATTGGGCGATCTACACATGATATGGTCTATACATGTTTTCGAGTTATTGGCTTCTCGGGTCGGTGTGTCAACTAGACAGTGGAGCCCATGTAGCGAAAGGAGCTCTAGATATTCGTTAGCCTGTTTGCTTTTGTTCCCATGTATGTCTATGTTTAAGTCCCCTGTTAGGATTAAATTTTTGATGCTGGAATTCTGTGTTAGTAAGCGATCTAGGCTCTTTAGGAAATTGTTAATATTAAGAACCGAAGGACTTCTGTAAATAGCTATTATGCAAGTTCTTTTGTTTAATGTAATATGTAAGCAATTTGCTCCAAATAAATTAATCTCATTGACCATTATGTCTGTGAATTTAGCACTTACATAAATACCCACTCCATCATTTTGAAGGTGGTTGTTTTTAGTATGAAAGAAACTGTACCCTGGTATACCTATATGAGAAAAATGTTTTCCTATCCAAGCTTCCGTTAAAATCAGAATGTCGAATTCAATTTTTAAATCATACATCATAACGAGCAGTTGGTCCAAATTCTTCTGCAAACTTCTGATGTTAAGGCATAGCATCCTTAGGGCCGAGCCTCCTGTTAATACTCGTCTGCAAGTATCGACATTCGATGACACATGAGACTCGTGTTGAGTGACATCAATGACATTCGCTACATTATCATCCAGCATTTAAAATAACAAGGGTATGTGCTAATTACTAAATCTATGCTCAGAAAATGACTGGAAGAGAAGAACGAAGGAGAGACTGGGTGGCGAAGCTTGTTGTACTTTGAATGATATATGAGGTGATCGATGTATGCTATTTCTGTGTAGAAGAATATTAAACAATGAAATTGTGAGAGTACGACTATTTTGGTTATATAATAATAAAACATTAAACTAGTTAGTAAATAATCAGAAAAATATAAATCCTTAGTGAAAATAGTTAAAAAAATTAAGAGCATTAAGAGCAATATTTCCCATAGATAACATATATAAGAATTAAAAAGATATTGAAATAAAATATAACCTAATATTTGGATTAGTAAGACAGCAATTATTGTTCTTATAAATGCAGATCTAAAAAAACATTTTCATTATTAATTAGAACAGGTTTTGTGGTATCGCTTTTTCGAATGAATACCCTGCCATTGCTTATCCACACATATTTAAATTTATGTTCTCGAGCGAATGATTTTGAGCGACCTAACAAATACTTCGTGCGTTGCGTTAGGTGCTCTGAGACATATACAGGTGAAATGTTGCCGGAGATTCTTAAATCTTTCGTATTCAATTTTTTGCTAACATCTTTACAGAGTCTATTGTGGTCTTTAATGGCCTTGAGTAGAATATTCCGCTTCGCTTCCTGGTTAAATTTGACAATGATGGCCCTGGGTTTTGTATCCGATTTTCTGTAGGTAGGCCGAAAAATATTACAAATATCGTCCGGTTTAATGTCGGATTTCACTTGGGACCCAATGTTTTCCATAAGAAGCTGTAGGTTTTCGTATTCATCGGGAATTCCTCGAATTTCTAGGTCACATTTCCTCTGTTGCTGTTCGTAATTGTCCGTTTTGTATTGAACAAGTGATATCTTTTCTATCAATTCCTTGTTGGTTTTCTGCAGTATAGGTATTACGGTATTCTGCTTCTCTAGAGCGTCAAGTCTTTCAGTTAATTTATCAAAACGATTAGCAAGGAAATCGGTCGTTTTGATTATTTCTTCATTTTCTTTCCTAAGTGATTCCATATTTTTGTATATAGTGCTCATTTTGTCATCTATGTACGTAATTATTGATGATTTGAAGACAGTTAGATGTTTTTCGATTAGTGAAGTTAGTTCGGCTAAATCAAGTAAGTTCGATCCTGGGCTTAGTGACGCCTTCTTTGAGCTTGTTGGGGTAGGAGTTAGTGCTGGTGAATGTACAGAGTTATCTAGACCAACATTTTTTGTATGCCGTGGATCTTGGGACGTGCATTGTTGACATTGCCACTGGGCTATATTCTTTTCAGTGAGTTTATTGAAGTTCATCTTTAACATACTGGCACATTTTAAATGAAAATGTTCCCTGCAGTGTGCGCAGGATAATTTATCTTTACTTAGTAAGTTCGAGTTTGAATGCTCCCGAAATGCGCAGCTACACATTATTCCAAACGAACTATTTCGAGATCACCAAATCGGGCTTTTGCGCTCTATTGCTGCTGCGAAAAACCTATGACCGTAACACTTAATTTTTGCGATGGGAAATTTTCCAATCTATCCAAATGTGTCGCTGCAGACGTGTTGAAGGACACATTTTTGCTATCGAATCATTAATTTATTCAATCAATCAGTATATCAGTCGGCGTACCCTGCTAAAAGCCATTGACATCTTTCGCTAGCTGTAGAAGCTTCGAGCGGGGAAATTCATGAGCCAGGCTTATTGATCCGGCTATCAAGGTATGACGTCTCAAGGCTCCGCGCCCAGCGTTATATCTTTACGTGCCTGATGGTCAGGCTCCTTATGATGAAAGGATAAGACGGAAGTAGGTAAATGGCATCTTCGGTGGTGATGACTGCTGTGCTGCGATACCCGCGCTGGTGGCCTGGTAAGCAGCGGAGCGAGTTGACGGATGTGCTCTTGCGTCGAGTTGGCGAGGTTTCGGTATGTATAGCGAGTTAGGCGCTTAAGTTATTGCTCCCTAATTTGAAAACTGTCGAATATCGGTCGACAGGCCCTGTATAGAGGCCTGTGACTTCTTCCATTTCTCGTACTGTTAGGTGGGGCTTCGTGTGAGCCGGTCCATTGGCCCGGCTTTCGAGCATATGGCGTCTCAGGGCTGTTCACCTTGAGGCAGGATTCTTAGAAGGTGTAAGAACAATCTTACACTCCTTTACTCGAGGCACGTCGTGGTAGGTCCGTTTTGAAAAAAATATTTAGAAGCATAATCGTTTCCTCTTTAGTGCCGATTTGGCACTCGTGTATCAGGTCCAGCAACTGAGACACCGTGATCGGGACCTGCTCGTCTTCCTCGAGAAAGCGCATTTCGTTCAGGAATTCCGGCTCTTCAGGCTGGGGTTGTGGGGCGGTGTGGTCGGCCACTATTCGTCCGTTTGAGTGGAGGCGGACGCTGTGGTTGCTCTCACCGACTGGGAGCAAGTGGGTAGGGCGGTCGCTTCGACCTCCATCTTCTCCTCCTGTCCCTAATTTGAAAAAAACATATTTTTCTTATGTAATATTTTAAAACACGAAGTGACACCGTGCTCTAAAAGGCCTCTATTGTTATATTTAACAACGAACGCATAGGTTTAGACAAAATAATCATCGGGTTGTAAAAAGGGGTCTGAAAGTCTGACGGAGTATAAACCATTTTTTCTCGTTGTAATTTAAATTTTACTTGTAAAATATTCAAGACTTATCATGGTGAAATTATTTTTCATGCCATCAAAGCAGAGCCCACAACAATAACGAATAAAGTATGTATCCATCGTTATTTTTAGCAGAAAACATTGCCCCAAAAAAACAGCCCGCCTTAATTAGGCAGCTTTCAAAAGCCAAAATTCATTTACGTCCCTTTAAGAACATTCACAAAGGAGGCATTAATTTCACCCCGACAACTCAAATGAAATGAAAGCAACTAAATGAATAATTAAAATTGCGAGAGGGTATTCCTAAACAGGGAAAAATGCGTTATAAATGGATCCCTTTGTTTAGGCTGAACTTATAAGTTTTGATCATATTATTATAAGTAAAACAGACAACAGAAGCTAGGCTCTTACGGTGCTGAATTTAATCAGTGAGGGAGGTTAAAAGCCTCAGAGATAAAAATAAAATACGCTAATGTATTTTTTGACAATAGGCATAAGTAAAATAATTAAAAACAGATGATGGAAATGATGAAGGGTAAAACCATTGATTATATAGTGTATTAATTTGCTTAATGTCGTACTAAGATTTGGCAACTAGGATTATACTACGAAAGGCAATATATAGATGGCAGTGATGGCACTCAAAGTTTCAAACACTGATTAATCTTCTTTTATGATCAAAATGGCGTACTATTAAAGGCGCTCTAAACACGCATATACGGTATCCTATCACGAAATAAAACAATAATATTATAACAAACGATGTTTTAAAGCATAAATCTTATTATTTTATTATGATTTACCTAAAGATGTTGAACATGCTTAAAAGCCTTCAAGGTAACTACCTGAGGGCTGCAACTGGCGTCATGAAGACCACCCCAACAGCGGGATTAGAGGTGGCACTCTGCTGCCCGCCTCTGGACAAGCTCATCATCCACTCCGCCAGACTTACAGCATACAGACTGAAGTGTTTAGGCGAGTGAAAGCGAGGAGGGCACAATCATCCTGAGCTAAACCTCGAGCTACCGGAAAAAAAATCGATAGAGAAGTCCTATAAAATCCTAATCCCCACCAGGGAAGAATGGAAAAATCCGCAGTGGCTCCAAAGCCACAACGCAGACGCCTGGTTCACCGACGGTTCAGGAACAAATGGACATTTTGGGGCAGGCGTGTATGGACCCAAAACCAACCACAGAATCAGCATCCCCCCCTTAGACAATACGTCAAAAAATCACCCTAATATGGATACCGGGTCACCAAGGCATACCCGGCAACGAAGAGGCCGACAGACTGGCAAAACTGGGCACACTGGAATGCCCGGTGGAGCCAGTTGTAGGGGTCCCCTTCGCTACAGGTAAGAAAATCATCAGGGACTGCTTGGAGCAGAAACATCGGGCTTCCTGGAAACAGAGCCAGGGAAAGAAGAAAACCAAGGCCCTACTTAACATGAGCAAGATGAACCTTAGAACCACTATCGGTCTCCTCACCGGACACACGACCCTTAGAGCTTATCTATTCAACCTTGGCTTGACCGAGAGCAAGGACTGCCGAATATGTGGCGAGGAACCTGAAGACAGCATACACATTGTTGGTCGCTGTCCAGGGCTCGCCGCCAAAAGACACATTTTACTGGGACGAGCCTTTCTCAAACCCAGCGATCTGCCCAACTTGAAGGTCAGTGATCTACTTGGACTGGTAAGAAGTACCGGGCTACTAGCTGACCACTGACCTAACCACATAGTGGGTAGTTACAAAAGACCTTACAGATATAGGTGACAACAAGGGCTGGAAACAAGCCCCCCACTCTATCTACTGCTACTACTACCTAAAGATGTTTATTTAATTATAAAAAATAATTTGGTATACAGGCTTCTGTACGAAATAATTTCTCGACTATGTTCAAATAGACTATTTTATGTTTTTTTTAATCTGTTCATATTATTTCAGTAGTGTAATTTGCCTCACGTGCTCGTTGGTGGAGCTAGATAGTGGACTGTCTTTATCCGCCTAGTCTTCACTTTGACTCCATGGGAGACAAAACGACCTGATGTCGTTTAATATCCCTGGGGTGACGGGTTCGCCCGTTGTGTTGACACCCATATATGATAGTATTTTAAAATAACTTGAATCTTTGAAAATAATCTTTGCATACCCCAAATACGACTGGCAAAAGTACAGAAAGCTACTTGTACCTTAGCATTAAATTCTATAATCTACTCCCTACAAAATTTAAACAGCTGGAGGACATAAAATTAAAAAAAAAACATCAAGGAGATGCTGATAGGCCACCCTTTCTATAATCTGTCCGAATTTGAGGGCCATGATTTTTCAAATATTGTGCCCATTTAAATTACTTAAAAAGTAGAGCCTTATTGTCTGATTATTTTATATGGTCTTATATTAGTACTTTTAATTTAAAATGCATAACGTAAATTTAATTTGATTATTTAACATTTTACTGACAATTTGAATATTACGATGAATAATTTTACTATGTATCTTTTCGAATTACTAACTACTTTAAATATTAGGCTTCTATTTTGATTATTTATATTTATAGCTTGACAATCTAGTAGTTAATTCTTGACTACCTATGTATGTTCAGTAAAGAGTAGTAACGAGACTTACTATCTAACCCAATTATTTTGACACATCCAAGAGCGGTCTTTTGCCGTCAATTAGACACGACTAAAATGTAAATGTAAATGTTACATACATCCTGCCATTATAACATTGTACTTTAGGCGTGTTTCTTTTCAATTCTATCACTTTGCCCTGATAAGAACCAACCTTAGCTGGTATTGAAGTGGCAAGGTGCAAGTGACAGGTAGAGGTAGTTAATTGCAAGAGTTAAGTACCTACCTCCTTATGTACGTCATGTGAAGTCATGCTGTAGGATGTCTTTGACTAATAGCGAATACTGGCAATCATATGAGCTGAGCCTGAATGCACTGTGAGCGTCGCAAACATTGAATAAGCTACCGATTTTCGCAATATAGTCACTGTACAAATCGTTTTATTTCCACATTTCTTTTAAAAACGCTGAATTGTTTGATAATAATTACAAAAAACAATTAACTTTTATATACTTATCCAGGCCACGTCTAGTTTAACAGTCCGCGCTTGTATGGTTTTAATGATGACGTCCGTAGTCGCTTTAAAAGCACCGCTTCACATCGAATAGTGCTGCGTTAGATGTTTTCGATGTCCCGTATGCGTATCAGAGGACGTCTTTCACGAAAAAGCCAGCGTTTTATCCATACATATTTTATAGATTGCCAGTGTTTTCCAACCTTTCTAATAAAACAAATAAAACTCTTACGCGACCCCCGCTTCGATTCTAGTTAGTTCTATCGATGCTCTTAGTCTCCTCTACAGCTGTAGAGGAGACTAAGGGCATCGATAAACCACACACATTTGAACTGTTTTTAACACGCTTTTATTAGGTCGACCTATATGTAACTAACTATGTAATGGAATCCAAGGATCGTAGCGTCATGAAAATTTGCAGCTGTATGTAGTTCTGATGACAATACAATAATATGGTACTGTCGAACTGATCTGATGATGGAGTCGGAAGATATGAACTGGAACTTCATGATGGAACATCGTATCATAGCTGTGTTTGGACTTGTTAGAAAAGTCTTGGAATGAACTTTGACCACGATTAGGTTTCGAGGTCTGATGTGGTTTTTACGTGCATTTATAAAAGCGTGTTTTTAGTGTTTTTTTTTAAACTATTAATTTATTAACACGCTTTTATTAGGTCGACTTGTATGTAACTAACTATGTAATGGAATCTAAGGTAACTAATTTAACCATCTTCCAAGGATCGTAGCGTCATGAAAATTGGCATCTGTATGTAGTTCTGATTACAATACAATAATATGGTACTATCAAACTGATCTGATAATGGAGTCGGAAGATATGAACTGGAACTTCATGATGGAACATCGTATCATAGCTGTGTTTGGACTTGTTAGAAAAGTCTTGGAATGAACTTTGACCACGATTAGGTTTCAAGGTCTGAACTGGTTAGAAAAGTCTTGGAATGAACTTTGGCCACGATTAGGTTTCAAGGTCTGATGTGGTTTTTACGTGCATTTATAAAAGCGTGTTTTTAGTGTTTTTTTTTAAACTATTAATTTATTAACACGCTTTTATTAGGTCGACCTGTATGTAACTAACTATGTAATGGAATCTAAGGTAACTAATTTAACCATCTTCCAAGGATCGTAGCGTCATGAAAATTGGCAGCTGTATGTAGTTCTGATGACAATACATTAATATGGTACTGTCGAACTGATCTGATAATGGAGTCTGAAGATATGAACTGGAACTTCGTGATGGAACATCGTATCATAGCTGTGTTTGGACTTGTTAGAAAAGTCTTGGAATGAACTTTGACCACGATTAGGTTTCAAGGTCTGATGATGAAGCCGGAAGATAGGCACTGGCATTCCATGATGAAATATCGTATCATAGCCGTGTGTATGTGAATATCGTATCATAGCCCAAAAGCGTGTTTTAGTGCTTTTTTTAAAAACTATTAATTTATTTACTTTCGAAGCTGTACTTACTGTACTGTAGCTGTACTGTTTCCATCTTAGATCAACATAAGGTGTTGTAAAAGAAATAGAAAAAAACACATAATAAATATGTTTCTCTTCCGAAGATGTAAATGTTTGCATATCAACAATAAAGATTTTGTAATATTTTCGAATTAATTTTTAGATATAGCATGCGACCCTTCGGGAGTCTCTTTGCGACCCTCCAGGGGGTCGCGATCCACTGGTTGAAAAACACTGCTCTAAGCAAATATTTAGCTGTATTTATACCGCTGCTTGTGACCGTGTGTCACGTTTAAAGTTACGTGTTTACCGCCAAGTTTACGTTTTCTTGTCACGTTACATGTCACGTTTTGTTATTTCATATCGTTTAATTATATTATTATTTAATATACGTAAATAGAAACGGATCCGAAAGTCGCTGTATTTTATTTTATTAACGACATAGTCGGTGGCGTAACTAATAAAACTGGGCCCCGGTGCAAAATTGAACAAAAGGCCCCTCCCCCCACTTATTTACATTAATTTTGGCATTTTCTGTGATCTCTCTAAGGCTTTTGATTGTGTAGAACATTCAGTTCTACTAGAGAAACGAGAACACTACGGGATTAGGAATAGGGAACTAGCGCTCATACAGTCCTACTTACAAGGTCGTACCCAGATTACGCAAGTGGGAAGTAGCAAAAGTACCCCACAAAGTATCTCCAAAGGTGTCCCTCAAGGCTCTATACTTGGCCCCTTTCTTTTTCTTGTTTATATAAACGACATCCCTGATTGCATTAGGTCAGTGGATGATGAGATTATCCTATTCGCCGATGACACATCCCTTCTTTTTAGCGATAAAAATAGAGACGAGCTTGAAATAAGGATTAATGAAACGATAAATAGACTTGCTGTCTGGCTCCAAGTTAATAAACTCTCGTTGAATGTTTCAAAATCTAAAACAGTGTGTTTTTCTTTACGGCCGTCCGACTCTAATAATATAGCCTTATTCTTTGGAACAGACGAATTGGAAAATGTCTCTTCTACTAAATTTCTAGGTTTGCAGATCGACCAAAAATTGCAATGGTCCGATCACTTAGAAGAGCTTAGTAAAAAGCTGTGTAGGGCTGTTTACGCAATAAAAAAGATTAGAAATTTATGCGGCTTTGAGGCTGCTAAATCTGTATATTTTGCTTATTTTCATTCTTTGATGACATATGGTCTAATGTTTTGGGGAATGGCAGCAAATTCGAAGAGGATTCTTATCCTTCAGAAAAGGGCTTTACGCAGTCTTTACAGAGCTTCTCCAAGAACTTCGTGTAAGCCGTTTTTCATCAAGTCGGGAATCATGACGATGTACTCGTGCTATATCCAACAAAATATTATGTTCGCTCGTAGGCACATATCGGATGTCCCGGCGAATAGCGATTTCCATCAACACAATACAAGAAATAAATTTGATCTACATCTAAATCGGCACAGGCTTAGTAAAGTGCGCAACAGTTTCCTTCATCAAAGCCTGTGTTATTATAACAAGGTCCCAACACATATCAGAAGTCTTGGAGAGAACCAATTTAAAAAAGTCTTATTTAATGGCCTAGTCAAGAATCCTGTATATGACTTAAGAGATTTGGATAATGCTGATTTCTTATTCCAGAGCATCCTAATGTAAAATAACGGATAATTCATGATAATCAACTTTGCCAAAGAACGTAATTTTTATTTTTATTTTTATCGACGACGGCTGTATTGCTAGATTTGACAATTAACTTAAATTTAGATATTTTTAATATACCCTCATCTATTTTCTTGACCATCATATTATTGCCTTGATAATTATGACTACAGACATTGAGCTCTTTTTTTGATCAGCAATTCTGATTATTAGATTATTTCTATTTATCAATGGTTTTCAAACCAATTATAATTTACTAAAATTAATTTATATTGCCACAACTATATAATGATAGTTAATATTCTTTAATTAATTACATTATATAAAATTTTAGAGACAAAGACGCATCCAAGTGTAGGAAAGCCTACCTACTGGAGCAGAAATAAATTGAAATTGAAATTGAAATATAGAGTGTAATTTTTTTATACCTAGCTACATCACATATTTATATTTAGGATAAATAAGTCGGCGTATTCATTGGGGTGGGGGGAAGGGGGGAGGGGGGTTGTATATCCTCGAACATATTGCGGAACAAATTCCAGTTTTTTTAATGTATACAGAATAAAGATATTTCAATCGTAATTTTGTTAAATTACAGGGCATTTTTTTGAAACTCCATTACTCGATTACATGTATCAACATTTCCGTTTCGGTTAACATAGAAATAACAGCACACTGTTTAGTTTCTACATAATTCATCTGTCCTGCTATAACCATACGTATACTACTATATGCCGTCATATAAAAAGCGAGATAACAAGGTCGCGAAATAATAAAAAAACATTATATTTTAAAATTAAGGGACGGTAACTACTGTCCCGCTAACACCGTTACACGTCATGTTAATTCATATGTTTGGACCACAGTTCGAGTTATATATGTAATCTTTGTTGAAACATGCGTATTTCAGTGTATTACATCGTTATATTTTACTCAGTGTGCCTAAATACATTTATCTAATCTATACTAATATTATAAAGAGGTAAAGTTTGAGACGTTGTAGGAAGTAATCTCTGGATCTACTGAACCGATTTTGATTTTTTTTACCAATAGAAAGCCACGCTATTTGTGAGTGTTATAGGCTATACATTAATCCGAAAAATGAAAAGACTTCTTCGTGGTAGTCGGATTTGCAAAGTAAGTCGGAGAATAAGCGGTCGAACGAGAACGTTTCTAACTAACGCTGCCTTAACGATGAGAGATATATGATTAAGTTTTAGAGACAAGTTGTAGAGCTTGATAATGCCTACAAAAAAGTCAGCGACAGCATATGTCTAACTTTTATATTTAAGTCACAAAAAGTAGTATTTTATATTTAAAAAAGAATTTAAATCGTTAGGTCATGTTTATTGGTCATATTATCAACAATTATGAATTCTTATTAAAATAAGTAAATTTATCGTCTCAAGTGTTTAAAACAAAAGACTTTTCCCTTTTACTGCATATAATTGCCCTTTTACTGCATAAATAGGTAAAGAGATAATACGCTCACAAATAAAACACTCACAAATAACGGTAATATAGTCAAATTGGCATGCAAATACATACATACATATGCAGTAAAAATATAACCCTTCTTTTGGCAGTCAGGAAATAAATCATAGCACTCAGTACTAACCGAACCACACTCATAATTTCATCACAAGTAAAACGTTTTACCGCCCAACGAAGTGGGCACGGGTCAGCTAGTTATATAATATATTCATTTTTATGTTAATGTAAATATGTATATTTATAGCTTAGCAATCTAATACGCTATATAATCAATGGTATGACTGTATTGACCGACCGAATTAAAATGACCGAACCTTTTTAAAAATCAGTCACCACTATCCAAATCGCTAAATTTGAATAACGACCTATAACTATTTGGTAGGATTTTTCTAGGTCTCTACAAGGCAACAGTGACTATTTTTCAGCAAATAGGATGATCGCCTATGAGTGGTTTCCACTGATTGGGGAATCGGCCGTCTCAAGGCCTGAGGCGAGATACCTCATCTCACCCAGCAGTCGCATGTATGTATAGTCGCTCGCGTGTCGTAGCGATCGAATGCAATTACCGCAGAGAGGCGTCGCGTCGCGTCGGCGTCGATGGGCCACCTCGTTATGTCTTCAAATAGAATCACCTCACGCGGGGGTGCGCATACGATCATTCAATATTCGCACCGATTTATAAGAACATTTAAGGGGATGCTATAGACCTATAGATGCTATAGACAGATGCTGATAGGCCACCCTTTCTATAATCTGACCGAATTCGAGGGCCATGACTTTGCAAATATTGACCAATTTGAATGATAATTATATATGTACTTGTAGTATTTAAATGTAAGATTTAGCTTTAGTTTGATTATTTAGAAATTTACTTACTACTTTGGATGTTACTATGTACAGTTTTTAGTACGTATATATTCGATTTATTGACTATTTCAATTCTTAGGCTTCTGCTTTGATTATTCAACTTTTTAACTGACTATTTTAATTATTGTGTGTTAAGTAGGTAGCCATTAGAATTATTAACTATTTTATTAAATAAGCCTTTACTTTGTTTTGTAATTCTACGACGAACAACTTTTAGTAGGTTCCAAAGTTTCTTAGATACTATATTAAAAAAAAATATGTATGGTAAGTAAAGATTAAAGTAGAAATGATACTTACTACTTAAAACACAAATATTTTGACACGTTCAAGAGCGGTTTTTAGCCGCCAATTGGACACGACGTAAATGTAATGTAATGTAATGTATACATACAGAATGAGTGTTTATTTACCGGCATCCTTCAAGTGGGTGTATCAGTACTAGCAACTAGGCAACTTTAATATAAAAAAATTAAAAGACAAACAAAATATATGTTGTCTTTTTTGTGATTTTTTGAAAAAATACCGGAAAAAAGTATAAAAAACTTTGAGCGCGCTGTCTCGTCTAGCGTTAGGTAAAATATCGTGAATAAAAAATATACGCTATATTATATCTATCGTTAGGTGACTCAGAGCGCTGAACACTAGTCAAACTTTTATTTAAAAATCAAATTTTTCAACTTAAACAGAATTTTATTAAAAAAGTCTTTTTTCCACAAATTTTTACTAAAAGTTGCCTGTTTGTTTGTACTAATTCACCCACCTCAAGGATGCCAGTAAATTCAATCTCACCTAGTAGATGAACCAGAAAAATACTATTTCACAGTATCATTTTTGCAGCAAAAAATAGGAATTTTATATATGTTTATTTTATATAATATGTAATATTTACTTTTATACGAAGGCTGTCTAAAAAGTACCCGATCTTTGGCCGGATAAAATATAATACTTGCATGACGGGATTAGGACCCTAATCGCCTTTAAAGTAGGTCCCTTTGGGCCCCACACACTTAACTTAACCCACCGTTCCTTTCACTGCCGGAAAAGCTTCTGGAAAGCTTCTTTTAGAATGGTGTTCAATTCTACTAAAATGTGTCTCCAATTTCGGAAACAATCAAGATTCGAAAGGAATCATATTATCTGGAGAGTAAGTAGGTTGGAGAAAGACTGGAATCCATGTTTCCCATAGAAAGTCATAATCAGGGGTGATAAATGAGACAGAGCATCTTCATGATGTAACTGCCAGTTTCTCGCTCTCCAGAGGTCTCGTGTATTTCGCCGAACTCTGCATAACTGAGTCGGCGGAGAACTTCATGACATTACGTCACTGAATCAACACAAAAAAAAAACAAAAAAATTAATCAATAAAATGAAATAGAAATCTGACAACAATTTGAGTTGTCAATTACAACGAGCGAACCCATCACCTCTGAAAGTCTTAACGGTATGTGATCGTTCTGTCTCCCGCGAGGTGAGCGTAGAAGACTTTGGGACTGTACAAACATACCTTTCAGCAAAACCACGAACTCGCCAGAGACCAACGCCATACGGCGAGGCACTAGGATGGTAACCCAGTGGGGCCACTTCGCCCCCTGGCTACCAGTATTGGTAGGCCATCTCCGCCTGGCATTAACTATTTCTTCCCGACTGTTTACAGGACCGAAGTCGCTTACGCGGCCTCTACCTGCGCACATTAAGCGGTGATTCAGATTGAATCTATCGCGGACCAAAGACATTTTTGCCCGGCTCTGAATTCAGGATCAGGTAGCCTAATCGTCAATTCAAGAGTGGTTGATGACAGTGCACAACCGATTGGGATCGCCGAACGGTGCGCAGACCGTCCAGTAGCGCCGGGAGGCAATCCCCCAGGGGAACCAATCCGCCAGCCGTGAGGCCTAAGACGCGAGAGTCTTACTCGGGGTAGCCATCCACACGAGGAGGCTACTGAATAGGAGTTGAACCGTGAGTTGGACCGATCCGGGTACACAATGGATCTTGTGGCTCAAGCTGCACGAAACCGTTCGTTACCTCACTTGCCGGCAACGACTGGCATACTAGAACGCGAAGGAAAAATTCAAGCATGCGAATTAAGCATTTTTCTTCTACTCTGCATAGTAGCGTCGCCTCAGCAGCACAACTGTGCGCGCGAATATTCAAGGTCTGATAGAGGCTCTCTAGACCAGCGGTCCGCAACCTTTTTGATGTTGCGACCCCAAAATTAAAAAAAGAGTTTTCAGCGACCCCAGAAAAAACACTAAATTTATAAATGCAAAGGTTGGTTCAGGTAACGAGATCAAGGTAAACTTCAATTTTCCTCCATCTTCTAGCGGTTTTTATTTCGTAAATTATATCGGAAAGTTTATTTATTTTGGAAAATAATATTAGAGCAAACGAGAAAATATGCCTTTACCATATTTATGAAGGCATTAAATGAGACAAGCAATTATTTTAACAATTTATTCACTAAGAAAATTAGGTAAGTAAGTTTAAAAATTAATTTGAACCTTGTGCTTGCACACATTCAGTCAGTATATTAATTCTTGGTGACATATTATCAGAAATAGACACCCTCAAATCAGGTTTTACATTGTCTGGGGCGATATTTTGTTTTTATAGCGGTCAATGTGGAGAAAGCTGTCTCACACATGTATGTAGATGCGAATGGCAGCAATTTCAGCAGAGATATTTTGTATAACAGTGGATATTACTTTTCCGTCATTATCCAGAACTTGGATAGATCCGTGGTTTTGTAGATAGCTCGAAGGCTTTCATCAGACATTAAATCGATCAGCTGCTCCTTTTCTTTTAAGTTCATCGAATCTCTCCGTTTTAAAGAAATTGGAATCAAAATGTGTATGGAGAGGTTATATTTTACGCATAAACTTTAATAAAAATCGATAAGTACAGGACCTTGTTGACTTTTTTGACGACCCCATAATTATATTTCGCGACCCCAGGGTTGCGGAAGGCTGCTCTAGACGATCAAGCATGCTTGTCAAGCATCGCGTCGCTGGATGGGAAGGAATCGTAAGCAGCAGGAAATATGCAAATATTTTTTTTAAATATTTACCAAATATGCCATATTTTGTTGTTTATACCACGGAGTCACGTTAATTAGACGTAATTGATTGATGAATGACGTGACACCCAGGTATAAAACTACAAAATAAATTATTAGTTTAAAAAAAACCACTAAAAACACGCTTTTATAAATGCACGTAAAAACCACACAATCAGACCTTGAAACCTAATCGTGGTCAAAGTTCATTCCAAGACTTTTCTAACAAGTCCAAACACAGCTATCATGATGGAATGGAACAATGATCTAAGATGGAAACAGTACAGCTACAGTACAGTAAGTACAGCTCGAAAGTAAATAAATTATTAGTTTAAAAAAAAAAAACTAAAAACACGCTTTTGGGCTATGATACGATATTCACATACACACGGCTATGATACGTTATTCCATCATGGAATGCCAGTGCCAATCTTCCGGCTTCATCATCAGACCTTAAAACCTAATCGTGGTCAAAGTTCATTCCAACTTTTCTAACAAGTCCAAACACAGCTATGATACGATGATCCATCATGAAGTTCCAGTTCATATCTTCAGACTCCATTATCAGATCAGTTCGACAGTACCATATTATTGTATTGTCATCAGAACTACATACAGCTGCCAATTTTCATGACGCTACGATCCTTGGAAGTTGGTTAAATTAGTTACCTTAGATTCCATTACTTAGTTACATACAGGTCGACCCAATAAAAGCGTGTTAATTAGGCATTTTTGGTAAATATAAAAAAAAAATATTTGCATATTTCCTGCGGTTTACGATCCTCTCCCAGCCCGTGTGATCGTCTAGAGAGCCCCATACTTTCAAGACATACCTCGTATATGTATATGCATCCCCAGTTCTACGATTTTTCCAATGCAGGGCAAAAACTTAACATTTACGCCCCTACCCTGCAGCATTTGAGATTAATAACTTAAAAAATACACAAAACAAATATACTTACAACCCTTAAATAAATTTTCCCTCCTTATAACCTATTTGCTAATAACTTTTATATATAAGTGACATTAATATAGAATACATACAACCAGCGTAGACAAAGCACAAGCCAGACTGTTCACACCTTTAATCTTAGGTATCAGCATGTTTTCCCTGCTACAGCTTTACACGTCGAGCTTTCCTTTTTGCGAAAGAATATAATCCCACATCAACTAATAATCACTTGAAACTTTTGAATGGGTAGTTGGTAACAAAAATAATCAAAGCGGATTCCTCGCACACCTAATCAGCCACATAAATACCGACCGTCGCTTGACGTTCGGCGTTTTGGGTTTATTAGGCTCGCTCGTGTAGCCTCGTCATGAATACCGACTCGCTAGAACCCCGAACTTCACTAGAGACGACGGTTACAAACTGTCTTCTACGTGTAACCCTCTTCTTAAAAAGTTCCCGCCGCCGAACGCCGAACTCAAAGACGTAAGACAGGTTACAGTGAGTGTTGTGTCTAAGACGGATTTTCAAAATTCGCGCGCTCCGAGCCCGTCTCCCCATTGCCGTTATAACCTACGCAGTGGCGGCAGCGGTATGCGGCCTACCCGCAAAACAACGGATTGACAGCTCTTCAGTCTACCCTGGACAACGGCGGCTGCAACGTCACCGAAACGTCGGGTGCTACAAATTTCACGCGGTAAATTCGTTTTCTATCCTATTAGATTATTCCATAATTAGTTTTTAAGTAAATATGCTGAAATCTATTTAATATGTTACTTTCGTAGGAAACGTTTATCGGCATAATGTTTTTTTTCTTCTACAATATGTTTATGCACAAGTATGTATATTGTATGCGCTGTATGTTTCCCGAAATAATAAAAATAAAAAAAATAATAAAATAAATAATGGTTCTTTTGACAAGCGTAGCAATTGTCCTAGACTGAAATTGCGTAGCTTAATATTGATTAATAGTATATACAGTCCAGTCCGGGGCCGCTTTGTATAGTAGTATCAGGCAATGGTCTGAAAATTGATGCGACGAAATGCTGTGCGGGTGTAGCAATATCGGCGGGTGACGCCAAAGCTGCCGGGACGTGACACAAGCAATGTCATAACTTTATTTCTATTGTGGCTATAATTCGCGTCGTGCGACGACAGACAGGCGATCGCCGCGGCATGGCCTTATATTACGAACCCTCTCTGCTTATTGATGGCGGAGCGGTTAGGGCTATTCTTTACCCTATTCACTGAGACGATATGATGTTATAAATAGGATAAAAACGAATTTACCGCGTGGTTTGTAGCATCTGAAGTTTCGGCGATGTTGCAACCGCCGTTGTCCAGCGTACACTGAAGTACTCTCAATCGTTATCCGTTGTACTGCGGGTAGGCGGCAACTGTTGTGTTACTTTCGCATATTATAACGTTGGTGGGACGGCGGGTTTAGCGCGCGCGAATTTTCAAATCCCACCGTGCACACAACACTCACTGTATTATGTGTTAAGTACTTGTGCTTAGCGATGGGCACTGCGATCATTTTAAAAAGACTTTAGCTCAAGCGAAATAAATTAATAGTTTAAAAAAAAAAACACTAAAAACACGCTTTTGGGCTATGGTACGATTTTTCGGGAGCTAACGGGCCCATGATGAGTTGGCCACGATGACCCATGTGTTCAGGGTCGGTCACACTCACGGGTCAACACCCATCCGATGGCCTCCACGCACGGGGTGCGAACCTGGGTGGACTCTGGCCAGCGAACCAGTTTCCCCTGGGAATCAAACCTCTGGCGCTCCTGGACGGTCTGCGCACCGTGCGGCGCAAGCCAATCGATTGTGCACTCCTACTAACAGTCGGGGGAGTCTGGAAAATGTATTGTTTCCTATAGAGCGGGGGTGGTTGCGTACCTTACGGCGACTGCTCTTGAAATGACCATCGGCTACCCGATCCTGGGTGAACAGCCGGGGAAAGGATGCCGTGGTCCGCGATAGGTTCGGTATACACCGTTTCACCGCTTCGTACGGGAGAGGACCGCGCAAGCGACCTCGAACTCGTAACCAATCGAGAGACTGGAGTAATCTGGTTCGCAATTGGAAGTAAGGGCGTGAGTGTAAGCCCGCTGGGTAATACTCCTGGCTATCTCTCTTACGGGTTTCTGGCGGAGCTAGACGGTGGACTGGTTTGTCCAAGTCTTCTGCGCCCACTCCAGGGAGATAGAACGAATAATCGTTTAAACTTCCTGAGGTGACGGGCTCGGCCGCTGTAGTCGACAACCCTAGTTGACAGTCGGGGGGGGGGGGGGGGGGGGGGGTCTGAAAACAGTATTGTTTCTTAAAGAGCGGGGGTAGTTTTTAACCTTACGGCTGCTCTTGAAACAACCATTCGGCTACCCAATACCAGGTGAATAGCCAGACAAAAGATGCTGTGATCCGCCATAGATTCGGTAGACACCGTATCACTGCTACTTAAGGTAGAGGGCCTGCGCAAGCGACCTCGAACCTGTAACTGATCGGGAGGAAGGAGGTATCTTGATGGGTAATTCGACGGAGAATCCTTCCAAACTGGTAGTCACGGGGCGAGGCTGCCCGCTGGATACCTTTTCCGATGCCTCGCCTTACAGTGTTGCTATTTGACGGGCATGTTGGCGAGACGATATATTTGTGTTGTCTCTAAGTCTTCTACGCTCATCCCACGGCGAAATAATGATCACGTATACTTATACCAGCCTGGGGTCCACCCGTTGTAGTCGACATCGCCCCACTGCCTATTATATAGAATAGAGTCGTGTGAAAGTAGGCTCCGCGAACGGGGAAGAGTCGGGCGTTTGGTTTGCTTGTCGCGTGCGTGGATCTTTTCATTCCCCGCACGCGTTGGCGGAGACGTGCCTGATGCCTCACGGATGCCGCCTATCCGCCCGCGCGGCATCGCGGTTTTTACCCACGGAGACAGTTATTGCCCGGATAGGCAATCGGCCGCACCTCCCAACATGAATACACCACAGTTGTTAGCCAAATTGCGCGCGGCTACGCCGCAAAGATCGCAAGTTACTGGCATTGGTTATAATCGTATTAGATGATCAGTCAACGAATACTCTATGTATACCTCAGCATCACCCAGCTTTCTTCACCTATTGCTGTATATGCCGCAAGATTATGGAATAACCTGCCTTCCAATATACCGCAAGATTATGGAATAACCTGCCTTCCAATATACCGCAAGATTATGGAATAACCTGCCTTCCAATATACCGCAAGATTATGGAATAACCTGCCTTCCAATATACGGGATACCGTTAGTTCGAGTGCGTTTCGCTCCCGGCTGAAGCTATATCTGCTCTCAAAATAATATAAGCTGATCCTACGTATATATTTTTTTATTTTTTTATTATGTATAATATGTATAATATGGATATTATGTATCATTTAATTTATTATGCACTTTATATATTGTATGTATATATGTATGTGTATGTGATATGTATGTGTATGTATATGTATTCTTTGAAGTCAATGAAAAATTTTAAAAAAATGTTCTGCCACGAACAAACGTAATAACTACCTGCTGGTTGGCTGGAGGATATTGCCGTCTATGGCAATAAGCCCGCCATTTGAACCCGTTGTGGTCAATAAAGAATTTTTATTATTATTATTATAGATTGTTCAATCATTCCGAAACGGCGAAATGCAGGTGTGGCTGATAGCATTAACGGCCAAAATAACAGAAATTTATTTGGTTATCTATAATAACATTGATAGTGAATGGTTTTTACAAGCATTTATTTACCTTGCAATATTTGTCAGTATGTTAGTTTATTTAGGTCAAATCTTGCAAACTGAAGTAGAACCTGAAGTAGAACTTCAATCTGAGGTAGAACCAATCCTTATCTATACTAATATTATAAAGAGGTAAAGTTTGTGAGGTTGTAGGAAGTAATCTCTGGATCTACTGAACCGATTTTGAAAATTATTTTACCAATAACAAGCCACGTTATTTGTGAGTGTCATAGGCTATATATTAATCCGAAAAATGTCGTGGTAGTCGGATTTGCAAAGTAAGTCGGGGAAAAAACGGTCGAACGAAAACGTTTCTAACTAACGCTACCTTTACGATGAAGAGATATATGATTAAATTCTAGAGAAAAGTTGTAGAACTTGATAATGCCTACAAAAAAGTCAGCAACAGCATATGTCTAACTTATAAAATTTAGGTGACAAAAAGTAGTATTTTATATTTAAAAAATAATTTCAATCATTAGGTCATGTTTATTGGTCATATTATCAACAATTATGAATTCTTATCAAAATAAGTAAATTTATCGTCTCAAGTGTTTAAAACAAAAGACTTTTCCCTTTTACTGCATATAATTTCCCTTTTACTGCATAAATGGTTAAAGAGATAATACGCTCACAAATAAGGCACTTACAAGAAGACACAAATAACGGTAATATAGTTAAATTGGCATGCAAATACATACATACATATGTAGTAAAAATATAACCCTTCTTTTGGCAGTCAGGAAATAAATCATAGCACTCAGTATTAACCAAACCACAGTCACAATTTTATCACAATAAAAAGTTTACCGCCCAACGAAGTGGGCACGGGTCAGCTAGTATTCGATAAAGTTGAAATTTTACTTGTTGCCTCAGTTCTGATGACAATGCCTTTTTTGGTGAGCATGACCTGATTCTAAACACAAGATCGGCTCCCGACGAGGGTACTCTTCCACGGTCAACAGCAAAGACACTTATTTTCGTATACGCATTCAATTATGATAGCCCGTTCTAATTTTACAATGAAATGGCTCTTGCACCAACAATTGCGCGCGGCCGTCGCCCCACTCAGTCGGTTTCGGTGCTTAAGTGATAAAACAAGTTTATCCATATATGTAGATAGGTATATATACATTCTCGAAATGTACTCAATAAGACCTCTCATTTGATACTAAACACTATGTATTTATCTTAATTTATTGATAATTACACATTTAGACAATTACTTGTATAACATTTGAATAGTTTAGGCCCTATGACACTCGAGACGACATAATGATTCTAACAATTCAACACATCTCTAAATCGGTTCAAGCGTTTAGAATTTAGGCTGGAATAAAGAAACGGTTAACATACATAATTAAATGAATCCTGAACACATTACACGCCTTTTTGTTGAGCTTCTTCTTCGAGTTCCACTCCTATCGGAGGTTGGACAACATCATAGCTATCTTCACTTTAGAGGCTGCTGCTCTGAACAGCGAGGTGGTACTGCAGCCAAACCAGTCCCGAAGGTTCCTTAGCCACGAATGCCGCTACCTGCCGGCGCTTCTATTCCCAGCGATCTTGCCTTGGATAATGAGGTGGAGCAATTTGTATTTCTCATTCCTCATGAAGTGACCGAAGTATCTTCCTGTATTTGATGATGTTCAGAGATTACATCTTCTTCTTAAGTCAGCTCAGTACTTCAATATTATATATAGTGACTCTGTCACGCCATGAGATTTTCAAAATACGGCGGTATATCCACATTTCGAAAGCCTTCAACCTTTTCGTCGTGTGTTGAGTAAGAGTCCATGCTTCTACGCAACATAGTAGGACAGAGAAAATTTGTTGAGCAGTCGTGTAAAAAGTAGGCAGTCCGAGTGACAAAACTACCCTCGCCGTTCGTCCAATGAACCGTGGGTTAACAATTATTAACTGTTCGCCCAATCAATCAACGCCAGCGCGACTAAAACGTAATTAATTAAAAAGCCGGGGTCACGCCATGTTTGAAAGCCAACTTGAAATTAGTTCAGCGGGCAACTTTGCTTGACGATAACCCTATTAAGCGGCCCAACGCCGCCGCTCATCTCTGGAAAGCGTCGGATTATCTTCTCCCCTCCGTCGCCCAAAAATTACATCGACCCCGAAATTTACCTATTCGGTCGCCACTTACCTCTGATGAGGAAATAGGGATATGCGATTGGATATAATAGAGTTCTCTGTAATTTAAATACAAAATATTATTTTAGTTTTGAAAATAAATTTTACACGAGTCTATATTTATTTCTCAAATTTAGATTTTTTGAAATATACAGCTTAGCATAATGATAAAATATAAGCAATATAGAACCACATCAATGAATTTATGTATCTGACGAAATTTTAGTTATATACTTTAGAAAATTTTAAAAATTAATATAAAATATGGTACATTATACTAAGAAAACAAAAAAGAATTTTAAATTTATAAGTACGCTATGTATATGAGGGTGTTGGTGTACAGGTGTTAGTGAACGTTTATGTGATGGAGAGCGTATAGGTGTATGTGTGTGTGTGTGTGTGTGTTTGTGTGTATTTATGTTCTAAAAACCTTGTGGTGTACGGCCCACATTTTGGTTTTGTTCCAACTACAGGCCTAAAGATGGTCGTGGCGATGTTGAGAACTCCGCGTACCGACCGCGAAAACCTGTGGTTAGAGGTAGAACTATTCCAGTTGATAGGTCGAAAAATGTCATCAGAAAATGTCGCTTGATGCCATAAAATGAATATATTTCACAATAGTGGCATGTATGGAGATGCTTGCGCCACGCTTTCGATTATAAGAATAAAAATATATTTATTTTCGAAAGTAATGTTCAAAAAGGTAATTTACAAAGCCTACCTAACTATACTATCCGCAGTACAAAGTGGCGACTCGGGCAATAAAAGACAGTTAAGAGCCCTATCACATATTTTTTTCCAGAAAGGCAAGAAAAGTGGATTTTTGGCGTTCTAATTCCAAGAAATGAAGAGATTTCTACAAACTTTAATTACTGAATTACCTGGACCATTTCTTGATGTTGACCATAGCGGCCTTTAATTTTAGATATAACGAATATTATTTACTTATTCAGCCCATTTTCCGAAAGTCGTTATTCGTAAAACGCTCGGAAGGCAAACTTTGAGCTCCTTAATACAGTAATATCACTACAACGAAAACCGTATACTATTTTTTTTTATGTCCGTCATGTATTCTTGATGTACACTACGGCTTTATTTTTTCGTTTTTTGACCACATATCCAAGGTATACATTACTTACAATTACACAAAATTAAAAAAAAATCTTCCTGTATCATTCTAATTTTCTCAGAAATAAAATAAGATTCTTATATAATACTTATACTATATTAAAGTTCACTCTTTTAGCAATACGACATAATATAAATTATTGTCATTAGAAAGGAGAAAACACTGCAAAAAACAATTAGAAATTGTGTATATATTTGCTTGCGCAAGAGAAGAGCGCTCAGTGCCGCGGTTTTCTCCCAGGGTTGAATAGTTATTTATTTATTTATTTATTTATTTATCCTATCTTTTATAGTTACATCCAAAAAAAAATGCGTTCATTTTTTCAACTCACTTTAAAAGAATACCTACGCTATTTTGTAATAAGGCTCTTAACGTAGGAATGGTACCATGTCGATAAAATATTTATCATTTATATAATAATTTACCTGCTAAAATTATGTAGATAGATAGATAAAATTCCTAGATTTAGCCAAAAGCGGTGAGTAAATTCCCCGAATAGGTGGTAAGTAGCTAACCGATTAGGACTATTAATTGTGGTAACCGTAACAGTTCGATTTCGACATTTTATGACATTTAAACGACACTTTTGTCAAATTAGTTATCGTCTACTATAATTATTGCACGTATTATGTAGGTCATTAGGCATTATTGATAACAAAATATTCTGCTATAAAAGGCTGACTTTCTTTCTTTTGTTTTAATTTTTTGTTTGTTTAACATATGTATAATATAAATTTGATACTTTTATATTTTTATGTAATAATTCAATATCAATATATATTTTTAACTGATTTAATATTTATCGTAATGAAACAATATTGAAATAATATTTATTTCCCTCGTTTCATTACTTTATCGATATTCCTTTTTTATGCGTAAAACTACCTGCACTACGGTTGCGAGTATCGCTCCATAAGGCCGTGCAAGTGCGAAAGAGATAGCACGATTTCGATGATAAATGACCTGACTCGCCACTTTGTAATGCGGATAGTATAGGCCGAGGCCCGTACCAAGGTATACTCGACTAGGGTGCTTGTAAGTTTTGTATTGTGCGCACACTTATCAAAGTATTATTACTGAGAAAAAGAAAAATGAAAAAATAAAATAAATCTAATAAATCTAATAAATAGGTAGTATGAATTTCAAGAGTTATTTTAATGATATATGATAGCTACTTCATAATCATGTTGAAAAATAAAAAGTAACAAACAAATCAAAATATAACCAGTAAAAATATTATTTTAAAAAATTAAAATAAAATACAATAAAATAAAATTGCAGTGATAATCGCAGTAAATGCAGTGATGATTAAAATCGCACTGATAAATAAAAAAAATAGCATATAGGTAATAAAAAAAAAACCAGTAATCAGAAGTACTAATTAAAATAGTCAGGTTGCTAGTCAATAAATAATACAGAAAAAGAGATAATACTATAAAATCGAAGTCTATCGCGGTTGTTTGACATTATAAATAGGATAGAAAACGAATTTATCGCGTGAAGTTTGTAGCACACGCAGCCGCCGTTGTCCAGGGTCTACCCTGGAGTCTACCCTGGACAACGGCGGCTGTAACGTCACCGAAACGTCAGGTGCTACAAATTTCACGCGGTAAATTCGTTTTCTATCCTATTTATAATGAGATAATACTAATCCTAGAAGCAACGAATAAGAAGAGAAGATTTAGTTGTCGGGTTAAATTTGAGGAGGCGTTTAATGGAGAATGAAGGCGATGAGCACCTCAATCTCATGTCTTTCAAATTCGAACAGTAGCCGAAAAATTTGTATTAAGTAGTATTTAAATACTACTTGGATAATTTAGTTGAATTTTGATATTACTATTTCTTTACACAAGCACAATTAATTGTTATCGTCTCTAGTTTTTACACTCTATGTGCAATATTCATACAAAAAAGACAATTATCCTTTAGAGTGGATTCAAAAATAGCTCCCCAAGCTCTAATAGCCTTTATCGGAAATATTTTAGTGGGAAATAGACTAGAGAAACGTCGGTAGGTGTGTAACACGTTATCTTTATATGTAGGTAGCACTCGGGCGCAATCAATTTTCGGCAGGCAAAAGTAATATGTGTGGGATGCGTAATGATGCATTCGGATGCGGGTCCCATCCGGATGGTCCCTCGGGATCCGCGGTCCGCGCGAGCGACAGCTGAAATGTGCTTTGATATATTTACTCCGGTGCTCGGTGGCGCCATCTTCCCTATTGTAACCGGATATTTGTGCCACTCATCCGGGAATGCTCTTCCTGTCCGGGGCGGTGCGCGTCCGCATTCTAATCGCCTTACCCGCCAGGGACCAAGGATCAACAAACCGCACAGTCATCTACTGAGTTTCACGGCAAGATTTTTGCTTTCAGGCGATGGGAAAGTAGTGTAGGCTTTTATTTCCAAGAATTCATAGTTGTGGTTTCCGTGATTCGGTTGAAGAGCTTTGTTTAAGGCCCGTTACATCTTCGGCTGGGCAATTTCTCTTACAATACAATACAATCAACTACTCCAGTAGATAGGCATTCCTACACCTTGATGCGTCACAAGATTAAATGTTAAAAGTTGATTTATTAAAAACATAACTGTTATGATACTTGTTATGGTTGTAATATTATAGTCAATATTACCTACATACAAATTATAAAAAAATACTAATGCAATTTAATAGCCAGTGTTATAAATTGAAACTCACACTCTCGTTTTTTGCACTATACGTAATTTATTTCTCTTCTCTTGTTCTCGATTATAAATAATTCCACCAAATCACTAGGCTGAATTGATTCCGCCTTTAGACATCACGTCCTAATAATGCGCTCAGCGCCATCTGTCGTCATTTCAGTAAACTACTCTATACATCGGTATTTTACACATTCCGCCCACCAAGGACTTGTCCTTCAATAACTGAACTCAATAAACCTTACTTATCTAATCCCATCACCGTAATTTGCTTGTAATACATAGTAAACAATAATATTAAATACTAAAAGAAACTAATATAAACTCAAAAAAACACATAAACATTTGTGATGCTAATGCAAATTTTACCGCCCACCGTGACAATGTGCGTTAAATTAATTTAGTCAGTACACAAAGCTTATTAACAGGGCGTTTAAAGGAGCCTCCCTTAAATTTTACGGTTACAACTCTCGTCACATTGTCCGGTCCGGCATGTTTCTCAAGTATTTTTCCTAAAAGCCACTTAGCAGGTGGAATGTTGTCGTCTTTTACTACGACTATTTCACCAATATCAACTTCTGGTTTTTTCGTACACCACTTATTTCTCTGATTTAAATTACTTAAAAATTCTTTGGACCATCGTTTCCAAAATGAGTTAAGCATTTTTTGTATCATTTTCCATCTGTCTAAGCCAGTTACATTGTGATCTGAGTAATCTACATCATTTATATTTATTAGCGGTTCCCCTACCAAAAAATGACCAGGTGTCAAGGGGAGAGGATCGTCAGGACTATCGCTAAGAACTGACAATGGTCGTGAATTTAAGCACGCCTCGATTTGTGCTAACAACGTAGAAATTTCTTCAAACGTTAATGTACTATCTCCTATGACTCGTTTTAAATGAGCCTTAGCACAACGTACACCCGCCTCCCAAATCCCTCCGAAATTGGGTGCTCTGGGGGGAATAAAATGCCACGTTGTTGACTCTAGACTTAGTATCTCAGCTATCTCATTAGGAAGCTCAGATTTAGCTCTGTTAAACGTGTTACGTAACATAACATCTGCTCCGACAAAATTAGTACCATTATCGCTATAGAGATCTTGACAATGACCTCTTCGTGATACAAATCGCCTAAATGCTGCCACAAAACCCTTGGCGGTTAAATCTGTCACAGCTTCGAGGTGGATTGCGCGGGTGACCATGCACACAAATAAACATATGTATCCCTTATAGGATTTGGCTCCTCGTCCTGGCGAAAATTTTATGTTGATAGGACCCGCATAGTCCACTCCTGAGGTTTTGAATGGTCGGCTTGGTTTTACTCTAACTTCTGGTAATTGACCCATCAGTTGGTTGGTTGCTGCCTTCGAATATCTCAAACACGTTGTGCAACTTCTGTAATATGTTTTAACCATAACTCGTGCGTTTAATATCCAGAATTTGGATCTCAAAAAACTCATCATCACTTGCGGTCCACCTTGTAGTGTCTTCTTATGGGCATCTGCAATTATTAATCTACTAAGATGATTCTTAGCGGGCAAAATAATTGGGTGCTTTTGATCGTAGTCCACATTAGCCAGATTTAGTCGTCCACCAACTCTTAAAATGCCGCTTTGGTCTACAATCAAAAGAGTATATAACGCGCTCCGTTTTGAAACATACCCTTTTGTTCTCAATGAATTAATGTCTTCATCAAACTCGGATTCCTGAACTTGTTTGATGCACATCTGAAAGGTTTTATTCATCTCATTAGGTGAAACAAATCTTGAAAATTCTGTCCTCTCATTTTTTGGCAATATTAGTTGGAGAAACCTTCGACACCTCGAAATTATATTTAACATTTTATTTAAGTCCGAAAATTTCATCCATACAAAATTGCACTCCTTGTTGAATGATAAAAATGCTTTAATTCTTTCTTCTTCTTTTGTATCAACTACCTCAATACTCTCTACGTCAATAACTTGTTCTGAAAGCCAACTTGGTCCATTCCACCAGAGTTTGTGATTGTTCAACTCGTTAGGGTTAATGCCTCTTGAGGCGCAATCAGCGGGATTCATGTGAGTTGATACATGTCCCCATTGCTCGACATCCATAATCGTATGAATATGTGATACTCGATTACTCACGTAAGTAACCCATCGATTAACAGGCCCACGTAACCAAGCTAACACTACAGTCGAGTCTGTCCACGCGTACAAGTCTTGTTTAGGGATATACATTACTTGTGAGACCTCGTTAATTAGTTTTGCAGCTAAAACTGCCCCACATAGTTCTAATCTAGGGATTGATACCTCCTTGTCGATTGGTGCGACTTTCGTTTTAGCCGTCACAAGCTTCATGTGTACTTGGTTATTTATGCCAATTACTCTCAGATATACTGCAGCTGCATAAGCTACACTCGATGCATCTGAAAATACGTGTAATTCTAGTTTGGAAGCTTTGGTCGATCCAAGCCACCGAGGAATCAATATGTTTGTAAGTTGTCTCAACTCGTTTCTAAATTTTAGCCACTCAACCATTAGCTTATCTGGTAACTCTTTGTCCCAATCGAGACTTGCCTTCCATAACTTCTGTATGAACACTTTAGCAGTAATCACCACGGGTGAAATCCAACCAATAGGATCATACAGCCTGGCAATATCTGAAAGAACCTTTCGTTTAGTAATAGGTTGCTCTGGTTCATTTAAGTTAACTCTGTATTCAAAATTATCTGTAAGTCTGTTCCAACCAATGCCTAACACCTTCATCATATTGTCACTTTTTATTGTCATCAATTGTTCATGACTTAATTTCTCCCGTTCAATATGTTTTAGAAAATCTTGATTGTTGCTACTCCATTTTTGTAATTGAAATCCACCATTGTTCATTAGTTTGCTCATTGACTCGTAAATTAGGAGGGCTTCATTTTCAGTTTCACAACCTGTCATTAGGTCGTCTACGTAATAATCACTCTTTGTTATTTGTGCTGCCAATGGAACTTGATCTTTCTCAAGTTCTGCTAATGTTTGCAATGTTTTCACTGCAAGGTATGGGGCACAAGCAGTACCAAACGTCAAAGTCAATAGTTTGTAATGTTGCATTGGCATTTCAGGTCTAAGTCTCCATAAAATCCTCTGGAAATCAGCATCATTCTCATTTACATACACTTGCCTATACATTTTTACTAGATCAGCAACAATGCAGATAGGATGCCTGCGCCATCTAATTAATAGATGACGTAAGTCCTGTTGAAGTTTAGGTCCAATATGAAGGTCGTCGTTTAATGATACGTTATTTAATCCCTTACTCGAGGCATTAAATACTACTCGAACTTTGGTTGTATCTTTATCCTCGCGTACGACCGCGTGATGAGGCAAGTACACTGCTTTCTGGTTATTAATCTCGTTGTCGTCAACTAGTTTCATGTGGTTTAAGGTGCTGTATACCTCTAAAACTTTATTATACTCATTTAAAATTATAGGATTTTTACTCAGTCTTCTCTCTGATGCAAGTAGTTTCCGGGCAGCTATGTCGTACGACTTACCATACTGACATTGCGGATCGGCTGATTTAAAAGGTAACCTTACAATAAATCTTCCGTCTTCTCGTCTTATTGTAGTTTCAGCATAAAACTGTTCACAAAGTTGTTCATCGCTCGTTAATTTTTTCTCAATGCTGTTAGGCTCGTTCTCAATCTCCCAAAATGTTTTTAGTAACTCGTCTTCTTTTATTTGCACATGTAAAGTTTTAATGTTTTCACTGTTTAACTCTTGTGAGACCTTTCCCGACAAAATCCATCCGAATAAAGTGTTTTGCGCTATTAAATTTCCGCGCTGACTCTTCTTTATTCCATCTAGTAATATTTCTCCATAGACGTCGGCTCCTAGTAATAAATCAACTTTACCTGGCGAGGTAAATCCTGGATCAGCAAGAGGTAATTGTTTCAGTTCCAGCCAATCAGGGATCTGCACTTCGCGCGAGGGCAATATAGAGGTTAATGATTTTAATACATACGCATTAACTCGTACGGTTTTTTCAGGTTCGATACGCGATTTGACTTCGAGACTAACTACGCTTTTGACCATCATTTGACCGTCTTCCAAACCTGACACTTTACCATTTACCTTTGTTCGTTTTAGACCTAGTGATTGTACAGTATCTTCAGAAATAAAAGAGGCTTGTGAGCCTTGATCAAGTAATGCCCTAATTACAAAAGAGGAACCGTTTTTACAAATAGTTTTTACAACAGCAGTTGCTAATAGTACATTATAAGTCTTTAAGTCGCCTCTCGAAAAGTTTGCTACCACAGTTGTCTCGTTCACGTTTTTAGTTGTTTCACTCTTATGTTGTAGTACTTCTCCTTTGGATCCCTCATTTTGTCTCGAGTGTTTGTATGCTTGTTTGTCTTCATCTTCAAAATGCAGCAATGTGTGATGTTTCTTACCACATTTACGGCAAGAGGTATTTTGGTGACACTTGAACACTGGATGCGTGGGCGCAAGACAGTTGAAACAAAGTCTTTTGGTTTGCACAATATTTTGTCTCTCAAGTACTGGCTGCTTCTTGAATTGATCACAGTAATATATGTAATGTCGTCCTTCACAAATCGCACAGAGCTGTTCAGCAGAATTTGTCTTCACATTTACAGCGGAATGAAATGCTTTAGCTTTGACAACTTGGTTTGAATGTTTACTTTGCATATTTGGTTTTGCAGTTGTAGATTGTTTACTCGTATCTACCATCTCCAGGCTTCTAAATCTCGTTTCTAAAAAATTCTCTAAGTGTGACCATTTAGGTAGGTCCTCTTCTATGGTACTCACATGATTTTCCCATTGTCTGTGTGACTCAGTGTCTAATTTTGAAACAACCAAGAATATTATGATTGCGTCCCATTCTTTCGTTATAACGTTGAGGTTATCTAATGTCTTTAGACACGATGTCGTTGTATCCAAAAGCTGTCTTATAGAGTTGGCAGACTCGTATTGCAAACCTTTTTGTAAAAACAATGTCTTTAAAATGGTATTACAATTGTACCTTTTATTGTTATATCGTTTAATTAATTGCACCCAGGCTTCTTTATAATTTGCTGATGTAGTGGGAAAATTCCTCAAAAGCATTTCAGGTTCTCCAGATAGACTCGTTTTTAAATAATGCAGTTTTTGTACTGGCGAAAGTGTGCTGTTTTCATGTATTAATGAAACGAACATGTCATAAAAAGACTGCCACTCGGTATATTTCCCTGAGAAAATGGGAAGTTTAATTTGCGGTAAGTACACCTCAGAATGGTTGTTTTTTGTAATGAGCACCGCTTTCTCATTCACCGTTCCAGAAGTCCTTGGCTTCGCCATAGCCTCGTAATCGTTAAGAAGGGCTTTATAAGTGATGACACCTTCTTGAAACGTATCCTGCATATCCTCAGTGAAGTATGGCAACGCTGCCATCTGCTCCATCGTAGCTATTGAGACAATTTGTATGTGATTTTGACTAAATGTTTTTTCTAACTTATCTAACGCCTCCATTCTGGCAGTTAAATAGCTATATTTTGCTCGAATCTCATGATTTGCCTTTTTGAGATTTCGCTCTGCTTTTCCCAATTGGTCAAGAAGCTCCTTTTGAGTTTTAAATAAACTCTCCATTTTGATGTTGTATAACGCCACAAAATTTTTACAAGTCCTTTTTTGTGTCCAATTTTTCTAAGTCTTTTTTTTAGTCGAAATTTTCTAAGTCCTTTTTTTTTAGTCGAAATTTTCTAAGTCCTTTTTTTTAGTCGAAATTTTCTAAGTCCTGTTTTAGCTCGAAATTTTCTAAGTCCTTTTTACTTACGGTTTCAGGTCCATTTTTTCAATCACAATTCACAACACTTTGTATTATTTTTCGTCTCACTTACTCCCTGGTTTCGGCACCATGTTATAAATTGAAACTCACACTCTCGTTTTTTGCACTATACGTAATTTATTTCTCTTCTCTTGTTCTCGATTATAAATCAATCAACGAAATCAGTCGACAGGCCATTTAGAACGGCCTGTGACGTCTACCACTAGGCCTTTTGCCTTTTCGTGGGGCTTCTCTTGAATCGGGCCCATAGGCCCGGCTTTCATGGGTATGGCGTCTCAGGGCTATTCACCCTGAGGCAGACTTAAATAGGTATGCTGCTCTCGAGGCACGAGGCAGGTCTGTCTGAAGGACCATATTCAGCAGCCTGGTGTTCTCCTCCTTCGTGCCGATTTGGCACGCGCGAACGAGTTCCAGCAGCTGAATTACGTTCAACAAGACCAGCTCGTCGCTCTCGAGGCAGCGCATCTCGTCCAGGTAATCCTCGGGATACTCCGGTACTTCTGGCTGGGGTTGTGGGGGTGGTGTAATTGCACTTTCTTCGTCCGTTTGTGTGCATGCGGACGCTGTGGTTGCTGTGGGCGTTTGGGAGCCGGTGGACTGGGCGGTCGCCTCGACCTCCATCCCCTCCTCCTGCTGCGGATGGGGTCCTGTTGGCTGCTGCTGCAGTGGCTTCGAGCGGCGTCGCCGGTTCTTCCTCTCCACAGCTGGCTGCTGTGGAGTGGCCGGCGGCGCCGGCTTTTTCCTCTACGACAAGGGCTCCGTAGGGGCGGCGGCAGGCTGAGACTTCCTCGGCGCTGGGCGTGGAGGAGGCGACGAAGGCGCGGCGGCGGTCGAGGCGCCCGGTGAGGCGCTTCGCGGTGTGGCTCGCGGAGGAGCGGTGGCTGCTGCACGCGGAGCACCCTGCTGCTTCCGCGTCGTCTGGCGGATTTCCGCTAGGAAACTGGGGCAGCGCCGGTTGTTGGCGGGGTGCTCCTGCCCGCAGTTTCCACAGGTTGCTCGGGCGGTCTTTGGCCGAGGGCAGTTTTTGGCAGCGTGCTCCTCGCCGCAGCAAACGCAAACCTGCGGCCGGTGGCAGTTGTGGCTGCTGTGCCGGAACTTTTGACAGCGGTGGCACTGCTTGGGCCCGTTCCGGCCTCTCCAGCTCTCGATGGTGACGGGCAGGTACCAGATGTCCGGGAGACTGAATACCTTGCGCCAGCCCTCGATCTTACGAATGACAACGAAGAACAGCGCGCGCCGCCCTCCATGGATCAGGCGCGCGTACGTCGCTTCGATGTCTTTAGCCGCCAGCCCTTCGATGACCTCCTGCTGGGTGGTGTTAGCCGGGAGGCCCCGAATGGCTATCTTGGCGTCCTTTTCTATCGGCGGCGTGTAGGTGTGCCACGCCACCGAGTTGCCAAGGGTGTGAAGGTAGGCCTGGACGACGCGGTACTCTGCATCGTCGGCCGGGCGGAATCTGAGGCCGCCGCCGCGTCCGAGCGGTGCGACGTTCGGCGCACGCCCCAACTTCGCGCGGAGAGCCTTCAGGTGGTCGGGCCACCTATCGAGCTTGTCCACGACAATGGGTCGGGGGCGCGGCGCCTGCTTCGGCAGAAGCGGCGCGGGCGGCAATGGTGCTGGGGCCGCATCGCTGCGGCACGGCGTCGGGCTTTTCCTCGCCGCTAGTTGGGCGTAGGTAGGCTCGTCTTCGGAGTCCGAGTCGATTATAAATAATTCCACCAAATCACTAGGCTGAATTGATTCCGCCTTTAGACTTCACGTCCTAATAATGCGCTCAGCGCCATCTGTCGTCATTTCAGTAAACTACTCTATACATCGGTATTTTACACAGCCAGGGATAGCAATATATTAAGAGCGTTGTCCCAAATCTAGGCGCTCGGGTTTTAGGTATTTAACCGCTCGACGCGCGAAGTGAGCGCGCCTGCGTGGGTTTTTCCTCACGCACGGGACACAGTTGCGGGGTACGGCGACTGAACGATCTTGATCTGTAGCTATGGCGTACCTATATTTTTAGTTAATAAGTAAATAACTAAAGTTTACGAAGAAAATAAAAAGACTGTCCAAAATAGATTAATTATGTATCTTAATTAAATTTATACAAATATGGATTATGCAATATTATTATAATCACATAAAATTACCTATATCGGTACTTATAAAAATAAACTCGTTTTACTTTTACGATTTTTAGGTTATGTAATGAACAACCAAACCGATTGTTGTTCTGCATTTTTTTTTAAAGCCGTCCAAGAAATATTGAAAATCTACCACGCGTCTTCCTTCGATATTTATAGATTCCGGTTCTGTTTTTGTAACCTAAAAAAAAGAGTAAATTAACGTTTTTTTCAAGTTTCATTATAGTTGAAAAGTAAAAATGATATTAGTTCTTACCTCAACATAACTAATCGTTAAATTAACCCAAATGTAGTCAATGAAATCATCGTTCATACCTTCAGTGCTACAAATGAAATGACGATATAAGTAATGAAATTTACAAAAATACGGAGTAAAACTGGAATATACATAACAATTTCAACTCACTATATATTTTGATTGGTTGAGTGACTGGTACTAGGCATTTCTGTTAACATTTTGGGTGGGTCTCCTTTTGCGTCAGTTTCCATATTGTCAGTACAACAAATAAAATAAGAAATATAAATAAACATAAACCCAAAAGTTCACAAACTGAAATACCAATAACAATTTTCTACTCACGATGTTTGATTATTTAGGTTATTTGTACTAGGTGTTTCCCTGGGTGAATCAAAAGTCTCATTAGGGTTTACTTCTTCAATTAAATCGATATCCATATTTTCAGTCCTACAAATAAAATTGCTGACATTAAAGAAAATAAAAAAAATAAAAGTTCACTTAGTAGATTAAAAACAACTACAATTTTCAACTTACGATATATCTCTAAGAGGCGAGGCAGAAGACACAGTTGAGGGTGCATTGGGGATTTTAGTATTTATTAAAGATTCTATTAATTTTGATCTGAGCGAAAAACAAAAGACGATTATTAAGGAAATTAGGGAATCCGCAGAATAAAAAAATACCAATATTTCATTGCGGTGTACCTACCTCTTATGTTTCAACAAGTAAGTAATAGTAATGCATTCTAAACAAGTAAAAAGTTTAAAGACCTAAATCCCGACTACTAACATATTTTCGTGGTTTTCGGTACATGTTTTCGAATTGTACTCATTGAGACCTTTTATTTGACACCAAACACGATGCTTATGTAAATCTTATTTTTTTTTGTAGCAGTTTTTCTAATATATGTCGTTTTTGTTTTTTTTTTTCATTATGTGATTCGTTAATAATCTATGTATTGCAATTGTTTGTTTAGAGATTTGCATTAGCTAAACCAATTTCAATATATCTTGTAAAGTCTCAGAAGTTGGGGTTATTATTTTTAAGTAACTATTTACAGTAACTATTAAATAATGATTGACAGTAAGTCAATAATTACTTAATTAGGGTACACTGAGAAATTACAAAATGGTCGTTAGTGATGGTATAAATAATAATGATTTGGACATCACGGTCATTTTATACCATCACTAATGACCATTTTGTAATTTCTCTGTGTACCCTAATTAAGTAATTATTGACTTACTGACAATCATTAATTAATAGTTACTCTAAATAGTTACTGAAAAATGATAACCACAACTTCTGAGATATTACAAGATCTATTGAAGTTGGTTTAGCTAATGCAAGTCTTTAAACAAACAATTGCAATACATAGATTATTAACGAATCACATATTTAAAAAAAATGTAATTCAGGGAACATTAGTATAATGATAAATAAGGGTAATTTACTAACTACGTGTCTACATTAAAAAACTACTATCGTTAGGTTTTAAGTAGTTATTTGGCTTATTGCGTAGTTTTACTTACTATTCCGCGTAAAATTTGGCTTTCAATAACCTAAGATAATAAAAAAAATATGCCGATCCCGAAGGCATGTCCATATTATTGACCATGTTTGAGATCATTTATTGTCTCGAATCTCACAATACCTCGATTGTCAAAATACGACTAGAAGTTTTGAAGATATGAGGGAACAGATGAACATACATACTTAAATACATACATACATACAAACATGCTTACATGGCCTGCTATAATCATAACTCTCCTTTTGACTTTGTTGTAGTCGGGTAAAAATAAACTGTTGCGGTTGATGGGTGACCGCTAATAGATTTGTCATTTACCTGACTACGAGTATTACCTATGTTGGTATAAAAACAATAACTTACACAAATGTATTGACACCCTGTTTAAAATTAAATAGATATTACGCAGCTTCTCTTGCCTTCTGCAAATTATTAATCATGTTACATTTTCGTGACATCACAGATTTCTTTTATCCATAATAATATTTTTATTCATTTCTACCCATGTTCTGTAAGTAGAATCAAAACACGTTTGTAGAGAAAATAAATATAAGTTAAGTACAGCTGTTATAAGCTTAATCCACTATTAATCAAAATATTGATTAATAGTAGATTAAGATTAATAAAAAAAATATATGAATAGCCTCGTTCAGATTCATAAATAAAATACAAAATACTTAGGGATCACAATTATTTAGTCGCACTATAATTTACGTAAATATTACGCGCGGCACTTGCGCGGTGGTGGGAGATCAACCGACATAGATCCTGCGTCGACGAGCGCCAGAGCGAGAATGATTTTAGACCGTCCAAGGCACACGATTTTATACTTACTTTGAAAAATTATTACAATAAAAGATGAAGACGGATATTTTTTCTTTTTTACACATTTATAGTACAATCTTTCTTCTTACGTATAAATTTTTTTTTGTTGTCAAATGACCTCTAGATTATGAGATATAACGTATTTTCTTGTAGTCGATTTTTAGATTATTGACTTTCTTAGACGTGATAAAAATACAAGTTTATGATTTTAAAGTCGAACTTTTCTTAATACGTTTTAAATTTCACGATATGTTCTTTCATATTAATATTTCCTACCTTCTTACCTAGTAATAATAATTGGTGTAATATTACTTCAAAATTGAGTCTTTGCGCGTCATCTAGAAATCGCGCTTTCGAAATCCACTGTTTACTAAGTCAATTATCCAATTTTATAATAATTATCCAATAGAGATAAAATAAATATATATGGTGTTTACGATGACTGAAGTCAAAAGAAGCTAAACCGATTAATTGTGTGACCAAAATCAATTCAAAAACTACCAATTTCTTGATTTACGCATGAAAAATGCTAACACGCTCTTAAAACAGAATAATATATGAAAACAATATAAATAAATAAAATACAAACGGAGCTGCCATGGAATTCACCGACCGAAGTCGGGCCCATAATATAGTGTTATTACACTTCTGGGTGGTGAGCAGTGGATTCCGGACTAACGACCGGCTGTGGTAGGTTTAGGACAGCTGCCTTGCCACATGTGAGCGTTCACTGTACCACCTATTCATTCCCCCTTCGAAGCCATATAATTTGAGATGCGGAAATCGCGGATTTAGATAATTTTTCTAAGAAGGAGTTGATTATTTTTCTGGAGAGACCAAGATCTTTAAAAAGGTGAAACAGAGATTTAGCTGGCAGGCCACGAGCGCCAACTTCCACCGCGTGAAGGTGAACAATGAAGCCGTTCCGGGTGACGGCTTTTGCGAGATCATGGTATGTATTTAATTTGTACTCGTGATCTTTTGGGATATTTGATTGTCATGGAACAGTTAATTCTACGATAAGGGCCATCTTCCGAGATAGAGAGTAAAGAGTTATATCTGGACGCAGGGCTGTGCATCCGAATAAAAAATAAAACAAATTATACGTAATATTATCAAAATGAAATAATTTTATTGTCAATCCAGCAATATGCCTTCGTATTTTTAAAAAAATCGGCTGTGTCATCCCAAGACTTTCCTGTCAACAAGCCAGGAACTTAATTCATCTAAATATTAATTTCATAAATTCTACCCCCCCCCAACCTAGCGTCACTCTTTAAACCCCCTCCCCCCCCCCCTCCCCGATGATGATGATGATGATGATTAAATCAAAATCGAAAACGAAATCGAAATAAAAATTGAAATCTAAACCGAAGCCGACACCGAAACCGAAATCAAAAACTATCGAAAACGAAATCAAAATTTTGGGTTTCTGCTAGTGACCATTAAGGAATTACCCCATCGGGAGCCAACCCAGGGTACATCAACCATGTCATGGTGGAACTTGGAAGGGGCGGCTATCATAATTGAATGCGTATACAAAATTTTGGGTCTCGGCTGTTGACCGTTTAGGAGTCCTCATCGCACTGTGGTCACGCGCCCATACGAGGTAGTGACAAAAATCATTTCAACACGTTGCAATACAATTTGTTTTTGAAAACACTATAATTTTGATTTATTAGTTAATTTTAAGCGAAGAAAACACCAGTTTCAGTTTCAGTTGCAGAAAACACCACGTACATAAAAATATATTCAATTTAAGAGCTACATAAACATATTCAAAAGCGACACATATTTGATGTTAATATTTTTTAGAACATTAAATATAAAGACCATATGTTATTAAAAACAAACATTAAGAAAATCGCATTATATTACATAATTCAATTATGCTAATTGAGTACACACATTGTATAAAAAAAAATTATACAATGTGTATAATTATAGTAGCATCCTATATATATATATATATATATATATATATATATATATATATATATATATATATATATATATATATATATATATATATATATATATATATATATATATATATATATATATATATATATATATATATATATATATATATATATATATATATATATATATATATATAAGTATTTTATTTTTATTTTCATTTAATAGCTGGCTGATAGCGAGCCCAGCAATCGTATATCGTCCCTTTAAAGAGTGGATATATTCGAATTTCAAATCGAATTTTCGAAATGTCATTCCGCATTTAAGAGACGATTGATTGTGATTTTTTTCATTGTTTTTGCTTAAATTTGTCTTTAATAAAGACATTTTATTTTGGTTTGCAAAAGGATACGCTTTGTTTTTGAGATGTGGATGAAGGGTGATCGTTCGCTAGCGATAAAGGGATCCCATTAAACCTACAGTGTACCGTCGAAAGTGGTACTCATCCAAGAATACATCTCGTTTAAACAATAAGCATTTCCCAGTCCAGTCCGGGAAAACCTTCCAGCTATGTAAGTGGCTTTTATTATTTTTATTTTTTCATCAAAGTGTCATCCTTTAAACGAATTCTTTAAAAAAAGATTTTACAAAAAACCAATCAAATATTAACTATATATATATATATATATATATATATATATATATATATATATATATATATATATATATATATATATATATATATATATATATATATATATATATATATATATATATATATATATATATATATATATATATATATATATATATATATATATATATATATATATATATATATATATATATATATATATATATATATATATATATATATATATATATATATATATATATATATATATATAGATATATATATATATATATATATATATATATATATATATATATATATATATATATATATATATATATATATATATATATATATATATATATATATATATATATATATATATATATATATATATATATATATATATATATATATATATATATATATATATATATATATATATATATATTACTAATGATACTAATTTAACATGCGCTCTAATGATTTAGGTACTTAGCTCAACAAATCAAATTCGTACTTAGACGTTACCAATTTCTTTTGAACGGGTAGCTTCCTGACGCCAGTTATGTATGAACCTGAACTGAGCAGCAGATCCGTATTCGTATGTACGCGTGACATTTTTCTAGTAAATGCTAGCATATATGTTCTTATATCCTTATTATTTGCTTCTGCGGCTTCTTTTGAGAGTTGACCTATTGGAAGTACCTCACGACGTATAACTTTTTGTGATGAGGATTTTGTGAATGTTTGGCGGAAGGAATTACCACGAACAGCCACAAGTTCTTTCGCCGTTTCGACACCGAATATATGAATGTTATCTGTATCAATTTCATGACCTGTAAAATGAAATGTTATTAGTTAGGTATAAATATGAAACAAATAACAAGGTACTATGGCTCTAACGGATTGAACAATAGGTTATACGTATAGAAAATATTTTTACCTGAAGATATTGCCTGTAGAATAGTAACACACCGGTCCATAATATCTTTGTCGATGCCTGTTATTTCTGCGGCAATTTCAGAATTTACAAAATAAAATCGGGCAGTGTTACCATCATTTGAATTTCCACGGCCGCAAGATTTGAGTATTCAGTATTTTCAGTTTTCAGTATTCAATTTATTCATTCAGAATATACATTAAAAGTATGAATTATCAATTAAAGCTAATAATCGCATATTATAATTAGTCAGTTGCTAGTAATATATGTAGATATAAAACTATTAATGCAGAAATATTATTTTAACAAGAGCATTGACTAAAGTCAAATAAAATAAACAAAAATACAGCTGAATCCATGTACATGAGTATACATATAAAATAGGCACTTAGGCACTCTATACAAAAAATAATCACACAATAGAAAGTATCAAAACAAAATTTGAAAAAACAACGTATGTATATGGTCAGGTATGTTACATTAAACATTGTAATCTACATATTAAATATTAAATTCATAATATTATTTTTAAACAATAAAAACTAAAAGGTACCTGAAAGTTACATATTAATGTTATTCCCATTTGAAAGAATTGGCATGCTCAAAAAAATCACCCAGCTTATAGAATGCATGTGTGAATTGCAGTTTTTGTTCTTCTTTTTACTTTGTTTACTTTTAAACTTCTTTGAAACTTTTTACTTTGTTTAAACTTTTTACTTTTTAAAACTTTTTAAAACTTTTAAAACTTTTTACTTTTTTTGTTTAAACTTTTTACTTTTTACTTCTTTTAAACTTTTTACTTTGTTTACTTTTAAACTACTTTTAAACTTCTTTAAACTTTTAAACTTCTTTGTTTCCATCTTTTTTGTGAAGAGTGGTAGCTGGTTAAAGAGCTTATAGCTCAAATATCCAAAGGACTTTTGTGTCTGCGTAAGGCGTACTTTAGGCAGGATAACATCATCACGCCTGCGTGTATTGTTGGAGTGCATATTCCCGTTTACCCCTTGTTCGTTAATATTAGATTTAGCATATAGTAGATATTTTAAAATATATTCAGACGTAAAATTCAGTATTTTGTACTTAATGAAGTATGGTTCGCAGTGCGTGTCACGGGATACTCCTGCAATTACTCTCAGTGCACTTTTCTTTAAAATGAAAACCCTAGAACTTTCTGTGGCATTCCCCCATATCAGTATACCATAAGTCATTTTTGAATGGAAACAGGCATGATACGCAGTTATTCCAGCGATTTCACCAGCTAAGAATTTAATCTTTTTTATCGCATATGTTGCCGAAGAAAGCGCGCTACACCGTTTATTAATATGGATGTTCCAGCTAAGATGATGATCAATCATGATACATAGGAACTTTATAGATTTGCCTAACTCTAGAGTACTGTTATTTAGAGTTATATTGAATGATATAGCAGACGATTTATATTTTGAGGAGAAGTGCATAGTTACGGTTTTTTTTGTATTAAGCAAGAGATTATTCTCTGTGAACCATGAACTTGCTAGGTTTAACGCATGATTGGCATTGGTTATGAGGTCGTTAAGATTGTTATCGTGAAACAGGAAACTTGTATCATCCGCATAGACAAGGTTTTGGTGTAGGTGGACGTGGACAAGCAATTGCCTACATCACTATTAAAAAATAAAAATAATAATAGACCAAGAATCGATCCCTGGGGAACTCCGCAGGATATCAGTTGAGGTATCGATCTAAATCCATTTATTTCTACTACCTGTGACCTGCCTGTTAGGTAGGATTTCATCATATTATTGGCTTTGCCCCGAATCTCATAACTGTTGATTTGAGCAATCTTATACCATATATAATCAATGTTTTACGTTTCAGAAACGCAGATTAAAATGTTAATTTAAAGAAACGTCGGCCTGCGCCGCTTTCACTATTTACCCCACAAAAATTCTCTTCCGTCCCTTTTAGCCCCTTGGCTCCGGCCGTCCTTCCGGGGCCTAAATAAGTATTTTGTTTATCTGCTCGCCGTAATCCCGCCCCCACTTTGTCTTTATTTTTCCGTCGGTATATTTACGGCTGCGTTAGCGTATAAAACCGACACCTAATCCGAATGGGATTGCTTCTCTTAATGGTAACCGCGGGAGTTCTGGGGAATCCCATCAAATTAGAGCCTTTTGCGCCCAGGGAAACTTTTCCTATCCGCAATTGTTTATTTTCTTTATTGCGGAGTTAAAATTATCTGTAACTAAGCATCGTGTGGTTGTTTGGCGTAAGTACGGGAATCGTTCGTCCTTGCCATGAAAGTAGGGAAGAGTTGGATTAATTGTAGAGGTCAGAACAGTGTTTCGATTTACACCTTAGACTTATAAGTAATAGTCCGCGCGACCAGCCTGAGAATGCGTCAGCCGAATAGAAAAAGACAGCAGCATATGGTACTGTCTCTATCCTTGTCTATTCGTAACAGCGGGACACACGTAAATATATCACTAAGGCAACTCATATATATCACTATGACAACGATTTGACGCCACAAGTCAACTAGACAAGGATAGAGGGAGCCTCATATGCAGCTATCTTTCTATTCCGCGAATACGTTCACCACAGTCTACCTTCGCACTCCCGCGCTCTATTCTATACCTCTGTGATTTACACCGTGTACCTACAACTACCGGTCTGGATATTTCGTGATTACTCGCAAACGATACGATAGATATAAGTTTATCAAGAGATTTTTTAAAAAATTTAATAAAGTTATCCAATTCAAAAATAGATTTTGGCAAAAAAAACGTAAGTAAAAATAATATATCTTTTTAACATTATTTTTGCGATGCGGATAAGATGACATTTGTGTGGATTTTATCACCCCACTACATTGTATTTTTGGGGTGATAGTATTTAAGACATAGTGACTTCACTTTTTTTTTAATTTTTCATTCATTCATTTCGATCGCTTTTAATTAAAAAAAAATAACTTCAATATATAAATATACTAGATAACCCGGTGAACTTCGTACCGCCTAAAATTGATTTGATTGTAACTCTTCATAAGCGTTTATTAATCCTAATCAACCTTCCAAATCCAATTAATTGAAATCTATGTATAATATGGCCGAATTATGTACGGTTTGAGTTTCGTTTGGTGATTAAATGAAAGTGGTTTGTAATTAAAATAAATTCAATGTATTTAATTTACATGATGAAATATACATGATTTTTCGACTTTTCGGACTTTTTCGACCTTTTCGACTTTTTTGCATTTTTCGACTTTTCGGACTTTTTCGACTTTTTTGACTTTTTCGACTTTACTGACTTTTCCGACTTTTTCGACTTTTCCGACTTTTTCGACTTTTTCGACTTTTTCGACTTTTTTGACTTTTTTGACTTTTTCGACTCTTCGACTATTTGAAATTTTACACAATCGCACGGAATGAATAACAGTTATGGATGGCGCAGCTGTCAAATAGGATCGCCGCGAACGCCATCTATTGAAAGTGGCCCATCACCCAAAATGACCAATTTCGATTTTGTGATTTTCAGTTGTTTCTTTTAATTTTTCCTAAATATTTTTTTTTGTAAACCACCCCTGAATCAAGGCAAACAAAACAAAAAAAAATATAATTCAAATCGGTCGAGTCATTTTCGAGATCTTCCGAGACTAACGCACGGCGATTCATTTTTATATATAAGAAAATAAATAATACATAAGAAAATATATAAATAGGTAAATAAATTAATAAACAAATAAATTTACCCATAAATTATATAGCCTGAAAGTTTCCTTACTATAAAAATATAAAATTATCTAATTATTTACTATAATATTATGATTTATTTTCATTTTAAATATAATCAACAAATTGTTTTTGTGGTCAAGTATTAACTATCAAAGATATTAGTTTATATCTTTAAAAAAACTTCTTTATGTCATAGAATTTAAAAAAAAAATAAAACACGACTGCCGTTACACAAGTAAACTAGTGTATCAATAATTATTATAAACAATGTGTTCCCGCATAACACGTCCGTTGTGTGAGGCTTGCGCCTAAGACAGGTTAGGCGCGACACGTCGCGGACGCGGAATCCGTTTAAAGAACGTTCATACAAAATGTATAGAAAAGACGCGATGCAAAACATACAGAAAAGACGGGGCGGCGCAGACACCATGCTCTTAAAAATTCGGGTCCGCGTTCCGTCTGTGCCCTGCGTTCGCTGTGTGTGGCTTGCGCCTTAAACTTACATTTCTCTACAGAAGGTGACCGGAGTGACGCTCGTAAACAATCCTTCACCGTAGTTTTTGACTACCAATGTTACCTATAACTATTACCTATGACTACCAACTACAAGTTGATGTAAAATGTAGAGGGGTTACACAAAAACACAAGTAGACCACAATAATGTGTTTTATTAATACAAGAAATCAAATAATTATGAATGAAACTGATCAAAGTGATTTCAATCTGCATTCACTTTGATTTGACTGAATTTTGTTTTAATTGAATTTAACTACTGTGAGGTGCGTGTGCGGAGGCGTGGCCATCTGCCACCTTAGTACCGAATATTCATTTTTATGTATTATTGCGCCACGTAGGATATATCCATGTGACCTCACAAAGTTTATTTGAAATAACTACAGAACCCTACTACTAATAGAACCCTACTGTATAACAAAACTTTAGCCTAGTTAGGCTGAGTTTCAACCTAATGCATCACCAAAAATATTTTTTCTTTTTTTTTTCTTTTCTTCTATGCCAGAGAACGTGCTAACGATACCAGACACGTCTAAATCGGATCAAGCTCTTAGAAGTTATGGTGGAATAAAGAAAAGGACAACATACATACGTGAACCCAGAAAACGTTACACTCCGTTTTTAGCATTCGGGTGATGTGAACTAGTTTACGTATAATCAACAATTGAAAACTACACAAACAATCAATCAAATGAGAAAAAGAATACGGCCAAATATACAATTTAATGTACTATTATTGTCTCTTGACGTTCAGTATTAAAATTAAAGACATTTTTTACTTTGAATTACAAAGGATGACGCTTGTACCAAGCCATCTCACAAACTCCCTACCCCTCGTTCGTCACATGATACGCCTTGTCGAGTCTTCTTTATTCGTCTTAGGAATTGGTATCGAATTGAGCGAGTATTGGGTATAGATTTCTTTCCTTTGTGCGGTATGAGGGGGCCGTTATTACAATCGGAGGGCGTGCTATCCTTATCGGTCGGTTTGATTGCGACGTTCTCCGCCAGATGGCGCCACTATCGACGCGGGCTTTCATTATTGCTCTCTCTCACACACATACACACAGACAGCTGCCATTAGGAAAGTTACATCCCCAAATTTTATGTTTCTATCTCTTGACATTTGAAAAATGTCCTCTTACGAACTTTGTAAAATAATATCCAGCGGTGTCTGTAATATACATATATCTTTATATCCATATACCATTGTCAAATTCCTTCTTTCTAATGACTTCCAAATATCTACCTTTCTCAGCGACTTTCGACTAATAAACGAAATATTTCATTTAAATTTGTATTTGTTTTACATGATTATGCTAGTATTTCTTGAAACTGCAGGAATTTCGTAGAAAACGATCTTAGCCGTTTTTTATGTACGAGTAAATTTATGCGATACCAAATTTGAAAAACGAGGAATAGCATTCGAGTATGCATGAACCTAACACTCGCAATAAAAATAATGTAGTAATTCCCAAAGTGCGGCTTTCTTTTTTACCAAAGATCATTTTTATATTTGGGATTTAAATTTTTCAACTCGTTGCCAGCAGAAATTAAAATACTTCAAAAGGTTGCATTTAAGAAATGCATAAAAAGAAACTAAACCATGCATGCTCTCTATAATTTTGATGAATTTGGCCGTCTTAATTTATAAAAGATAATTTATCATTTATCAAATCTATTTTGTCTGTATTTTGTTACTATAGTATTGATTTAATTGTAAAACTTATTGTTTAATAACTGATAATTCTAAAATTTTTGATTTACCATTTAAAAAAAACTTATTGATAGATTATTAAAAAACTTTGTTTATATTTTTTTTTGTTATTTGAGTCCGATTTGATTTTTATAATTGATCCGATAGTGCCTTGCCTTTACATATAAAAAGTTTATGTGCACGTAATGAAGTTGTAATAACTTCTAGCAAATGTAAAATGACGTATTCCACAGTATGTACATTATGGAATTAATAAAATATGACTATGACTATGACTATTGTATGCGCTGTATGTTTTCCAAAATGATTAACCCTTAGAATGCCAGCCATGAGAATGTAACTCACGACGGCACGTTTTTAACGCTCGGTAATTTGTTTGTATGGGTGTTAGTGCACGCACAACTAGATCTGTCAACTACAACGGACGAACTTGTCACCTCAGGAAGTGTTAACGATCTCCCGTGAGGCAAGCGTTGAAGACAAAAACGGTCCACTGTCTAGTTACGCCCTCGGCCGTAAGGGACTAACGCTTTACCGTGAGATAAACAGGTTAATTACCACGAGGGCCGACACTCGCGCCCTTACTTCCAGTTACAACCACATTACTCCGGTCTCCTAATTGGTTACATGTTCGAGGTCGCTTACCCAAATCTATCGTGGACCACGGAATCCTTTTCCGGGCTCTTCACTCGGTATCGGGTAGCTGATTGGTAATTTCAAGAGCAGCCGCCGTAAGGTGAACAACCACCTCCACCCTATAGGAAATAGTACTATTTACAGGCTCCCCTGGCTCTCGGTCAAAATGCACAATCGATTGGCGGAAGCCGCACGGTGCGCAAGCCGTCCAGGAGCGCTCGAAAATTGACTTCTAAGGGAAACTGGCCCCCAGGCCAGAGTTCTACCCTGGCTCGCACTTCTGCGTGGAGGCCGCCGGATGTTTGTTGACCCTTGAGTTTGACCGACCCAGACCACATGGGTCTTAGAGGCCAAAGTGCCACAGGGCCCATTAGCTCCCAAGTCTGAAGCCACCAGTCGGAAGCCCGGTTACAGGCTCGAAAATTCGACCATAACTAGTAGCGAGGGCGGTGAAACCGAATCTATCACGGACCACGGCATCCTTTGTCCGGCTGTTTACCCGGAATCGGGTAGCCGATGGTCGTTTCAAGAGCAGTCGCCATAAGGTGAACAACTACCCACGATATATAGAAGACAGTACTGTTTCCAAACTCCCCCGGCTGTCAGTCGGAATGCACAATCGTTTGGCTGACGCCGCTCGGTGCCCGAATGTTGACTCCTAAAGGAAACTGGCCCGAAGGCTAGAGTCCTACCCTGGCTCGCACTTCTGCATGGAGTCTATGGTACTTACTCGTAGGTACCGCCTTATGAAAGAAACAGAAATAAACCACAAATATCCAATGTAATCTGCGACAAGTTGAGCGTGAGGGCAACAAATGGCAATGGTCCGCATTGGGGCGGCAGATTTTGGGCGGATTACGGAGCTGAAATGGCGGGAAAAATAAACGTCTATTCGCCGCGAGCCGCCCAATTAGCCGCCCTTTCGGAAGGAAATGTTCAATGGATTCCGGACGAGCGAATTCATTACATGAACACCGCTTTTTCGCTGTTGGCGTTCGTTCGTTGCCGGTCGCGCGGCCGACAGAAACGGACCAACCGACATAAATTGGGTTAATTGGAAATTAACTATTGCCTTTTATTTACAAAGTGACACAACAAAGTGCCGGGCACCTCAATAAACTAGGTCATTATCTCTGTATTCACCGATTTTTACTTTCCCGTCCCACCAACTGACCAAGAGTATTGTAAACGCGCTAAAAATTTTTTTAGAGATGTAAACGGAAATATCGTGTTATTGAAATTAATTTTATTGTATTCTATGATAGGTATTTTACAAATATAATTTGCAGACTGACAGACTGACAGACGCATTAACATATTATCAATTACCTAGTTTTTAGAGTAATGATTAATTTCTACATACATTTTTTATTGCCTTAAGTTAATTCCTAATATTATTAGATACTATTTTTTTTTCTTTTAACATACGTATTTTAAAGTATGCACAAGCCACTATTTTCTTGGTACGCTTGCCTTAGTACGGGCCTAGGCCTAGTTAGGCAGCGTTGATCTAAAGATGGACTGGGCTGCGGTACTCTCTTTTTTGCTACTATTTACAACGGAGCCTCTAATGATAGTATGTAATGTACTGTAGTTTTAAAAAATGCGAATTTCTTTAAATAAATAAATAAAGAAATATATATTTTGACACCCCCCCCCCCCCCCGGTACGACTGAGGCTGGCAATAACGTCCGATTTTTCCCTACGTTAGTTCGATTCGATAACTAGAGCTGTCGACTACAACGGGCGAATCCGTCACCTCAGAAAATTTTAACGAAATTTGATCGTCCTGTCTCCCGTGCCGCGCAGAAGACTTAGGACATAAACATTCCACCATCAAGCTCCGCCACATGCCTGTAAGAGGCCAACGCCTTATCCGCGAGATAGCCAGGTTAATCAACCAGTGGTCCGACACTCGCGACCAGTTGCAACCAGATTACTCCGGTCTCCCAACTGGTTACGAGTTCGAGGTCACTTGCGCGGTCCTCTCCCTTACGAAGCGGTGAAACGGTGAAACCGAATCTATCACGGACCACGGCATCCTTTGCCCGGCTGTTCACCTGGAATTGGGTAGCCGATGGTCGTTTTAAGAGCAGTCGCAGTAAGGTGAACAACTACCCCCGCTCTATAGGAGACAGTACTGTTTCCAAGACTCCCCCCCCCCCCCCCGGCTGTCGGTCAGAATGAAAAATGGATTTGATTAGTTGTTTACCTTACGGCAACTGATCTTGTAACGACCAATCGGCTACTCAATAGCCGTAAGAACCGGGCATAGGATGCCGTGGTCCGCGGTAGATTCGGTAGACACCGCATTACCGCTACTTAAGAGAGAGGAACGCGCAAGCGATCTCGAACCTGTAACCAGTCGGGAGACCCGAGTAATCTGGTTGCAACTGATAGTAAGGGCGCGAGTGGCTGCCCACTGGGTGATTAACCTGGTTATCTCGAGGTAAGGCGTTGGCTTCTTACGAGCGAGTGGCGTAACTAGACAGTGGACTGTATTTCGTCCTAAGTATTCTGCGCTCACCTCACCGGAGATCGAGGAAAACGGTTGAGCGCATTAAAAATGTTTGGTACAAAATTTATCGCAAATTGTGTGCTCTAAAATTTTTCTTATACATAGATGTTAGCATCATTGGAGGTATAGAAACGTAGACAATCGCAAAAAAACCGTTCTTTTATCTTTGACCTTGAATAATTTACGACGCAGACACGAGATTGTATGAGACTTTTGAGACAGCTTTTAAAAGGCCAAAATGAAGGAGTATACGAGTTTCCAGTCTATTATCTCTTATTCGAAGGCGAGACCCCTAATATGACTGGACTACGAAGTCCCTAACGCAATAACACACTACCGTAAATATAGGATATAATTCAGGACTTCATTATCAACAAAATTGAAATTTGGCCAAAAGAGAACGTTTGCGAAGATTGTTGTAAAACTTTGCCACATATACTAAAACATGACGCCCGCCAAAATATTCACAAATTAATATACTGACACAGTTCCCATCATTAAATCCTATCCTTGACAATTCTTATTATTATTTTCGCTGACTTTTTATTTATTACTATTATTTATTCATTAAATTTGGTGACTATTGTTTGATATTATTAGATTTTTTTATTTTTTTGAATTTTTTTAACACGATTATTTATTAGGTATATGTGTTTTATTTTAAATATTTCCTGTTGTGATCATTATTTAGCGATTATTAGTTACAATTTGTAATGGTGACGGTAATATATATTTTTTTTAGAATAGAATAACTTTATTGTGCTATAAAAACATAACTTAATGAATATTACGCTGGTTTTATAAAAAAGACAATGTATGCACAAATGACGGACTTATCGCTATAGCGATATCTTACAGTCAACCATTCATACAGTCTTTTCCTTTTTATTTTTTTATTTTTTTCAAATCGCCGAATATGTGATCTAAAAACTAGAGAGCTCGCTGCCCTGGAACAAGTCCTGGTACTTAGTTGGGCAGCAGCAGTACATACCTGCTAATGCTCATATCGGCCGTGTTCAATTTTAATTTTAATTTTAATAATATATATTTTTATTGATATGATTGTTAGACCTATGCATTGTAAATGAATTGTTAAATTAATTAAATAAATAAATACCAATAAAAACCTTATTACAAGTGTAACATTTCATTCTGTATCAGCTAATCTAAAATACGTGATTGAAAAAAATAATTGTTTTAATTTCACAATATTTCTTTATCAATATCAACAATTAATAACAAAAATAACTGCATAACACCGAGTGTTTTTTTTATATTATCCGCAAAGCTAAAGCTGTAGACAAGCTAATAGATGAAATAGAAACAGCCAATAAGTAAGATAAAGATAGACGATCAGTGTGCGCCCGGGGGGTAAGATAAATTGTCATTTTGCACCTATGTAGATCGTTGTCATTTCTTCGTTTTACTTTGGGGTGTTCTGTTCTGTCCTGTTTTCATGTGATTTCGTTATTACTTTTTGGCTGTGATACTGGACTTGATTTATTTTATCTTTACGGTTGTATTTTAGCTGAATTGGACTTTACTCAAAAATAACTCCTATTTAACAAGATTTAATAACTAGTTTATTTAGGAAAATCATCCAGGTATACAAAATTTCCGTTGTTTATAATTCCAATAGGTACGACACAAATTAATGATTTGAACACTCATATTATTACTTGTTATACGTGTTTCAACCGCCGTTGTCCAGGATAGACTGAAGTGCTATCAATAGCTGAAGTGCTGTTCTTTGGATAGAACAAAGGTAATTTGAAACTACAGCCAGTGTACCCTACATATTCCGAAAGATATGTGCATGCCAGTTCACATTATTATCCCTACCATTTACGTTCAGTTCAACCATCACGTTCAGTTGTATATAAGATATATCAACCAAAATTGTACAATGTGATTTCGGCCGAATAAGGCATCTATTTACCATTTCAAGTATTAAAAGTCTAATATTTCGTGATTGATATATGAACGATTTCAACCACAATCTTTTCAACTCTTGCCATGACCAAATTATGCTTGCATACCAAATTCTAGCTCAATCGGATTAAGCGTTCGGGCGCTATCGTGGAGAAATACAAATACAGAGACACACACACACACAGACACACAGACAGACTGCAATCTGGAAATAGTCTTAATCTTCTTGAGGGAGCTCGAAATGGATATTTCCGTCTTCAATTGTTATGCTTCTGCTTTGATTATTCAACTTTTTACTGACTATTTTAATTATTGTGTTGATTTTAGTAGGTAGCCATTAGAATTACTTTAGTAGGTTCCAAAGTTTTTACAATAAATAACTTTTAGTAGGTTCCAAAGTTTCTTAGATACTAATTTTTTTCAAGCCAGTAGCTAAATTCTTGACAATCAACGCATGTTATGTAAAGATTAGAGTAGTAATGAGACTTACTACCTAACCTAAATATTTTGACACATCCAAGATCGGTTTTTATCTGTCAATTGGACACGATGTAAATGTAATGTAAAATGTAATGTAATGTATCGATTTTTTTAGAGCGTTCACAATACTTTCACACCTTGTCGGTTGGTAAGCCGGGAAATTAATAATTAGACGTACTTCAGATTCTAATTCCTTGATACCACAGAATTGTAAGACATTGTAGTAGGGTGCAAGAAGATTGACTTATTTAACCTGTAAGATGCTGCCTAGTTACTGGTCAGCCATATTTTTAATCCCACTTAGGTGCCTACAGGTATGTCTATATATATTTGTTGCACAACTCAGGAGTAGATGGGCTTACCACAGTGAAAAGGACACAATGAACACTTTCGCGGTGATTGCGTGAAAAGAAGCATGCAAACGTCATACTTCTGGGGCATTCTGCAACGTTCTGCCGGCGACATCGCCTGAATGGTGTATCGAGCTGAGAGGAGCTACGCTGGGAGACGCATCTACGAACGCTACCTCATTTTACAACAGACGGAACAATATAATTTAGTTAGACATATTATGACTTTGCTATGGGCGGGGGGGATTTTTACCTGAAGCACCGCAGGCAAGGTTTTAATAAATTTTTAGAAGAAGAAGAAAAACACATTTTTAGAAAGAATTCTCTGTCCTGAGCCAACCCTGGGTGCAGCAGCCATGTCATAGTGGAACTTATAACGGGCTATCATAATTGAATACTATGCAGATTTTTGTGTTTGTGCTATTGACCGCTTAGGATTGTCCTCGTTGAAGCCAACCTTAGGTGCAGCAGCCCTATTGCGGAGAAACTTAGAACGGGATACCATAATTCAATGCGTATACAAAATTTCGTTTCTGTGCAGTCGACCATTGAGGAATCCCCTTGTTGGAAGCCAACCCTGGGTGCAGCAGCCCTGTCGCGGTAAAAGTTATAACGGGCTATTATGATTAAATGCGTATCAAAATTGTGTGTCTGTGCTATTAGCCGTGGAAGAGTAGCCTAGTCAGGAGCCGATCCTAGGTTCAGGAGACGAAAGTTTCGATCAGGTCATGTCACCATAAAAATGAATTGTTATCGGAACTTAACCACAAGTAAAATTTCAACTTCATAGGATAAGAGGAAGGGGTTCTTATTCAGCTTGCAAGAGTTGACCTAAACTAGTAACATGCATACATACATTGTAAGGTAAATAAAAGCTTGTAAAAATAATTTACTACTAAAGAAAGGACTTTTACCCAATCGGGGGCTTTCATATTACCGTAATTTAACATCATGCCCATCGTGACACAAATGTTAACGACCCTAACTCATGGGTTATAATGGCCCAGCTGCACTGGGCCCGTTAGCTCCCAAATGAATATCTACACAGTCAGTCACCCGTTTCCATCGCCTTCACCGGAGAGACGCGCAGCCCTACGATGCCATATCCAGAAAGCAGGGCGAATGGGTTAGACTCACACGAAGCCCCACTATAGGGCAATTGCCCAGCGGAAGTTCACAAGCCTTAAACAAGGCTCGTTAACCGAATCCAGGAATCGGCTTGAACTATTCTCTTGAGTGGGTTCCACAGATGCTCGACTGGGTTCATGTCAGGGCTGCGTGCTAGCCAATACATTACTGGAATATCGACCTATTCAAGGTACTTGTATAATCCTGTACCAAACTCTTAATTTCAAATCCCGCAGAGCCGACAAATTATTACGTGTGAATCGCGTCGTCATAAAGGACACACACACACACACACTCATAAGCGAGTTGAACACCGCCGCGCGGTCGCTTTGTTCGTTCGAGTTGAATACTACCCGCCGTCGCATCATGGTCGCAAAATCGTCGAAAAGCTCTCGAAAGCACAAATGGGTGTGTGCTGATTCTCGTGCAAATTGGTGTGTGCTGTTTAGAGAATTGCGCGTGCGGTCCAGCATCTACGCGGTCGAAGTTTGTGGAATCGAGTGGGAGCCAAGCAGCTCGTCATTCCGCCAGGGGCACTGATCGACCGTCGAAATGGTTGGTGATTTGTTGGCATTTGTTCCATCGTTAAGAAACGTCCATTTATCCCATAAGTCCAATACAGTCCAAAATATCTCTTTATTTATCATACCAGCCGGATACTACTGGAAATAGTTTAGAAATGCGTGTTCTATCTCTGGGCTGAAAAATCGTCAGTCAGCCCGTCACAGTACTAATGCGCAATATAAGCGATGCACATACGGGTTCTTGATCGTTCTAGCTAGCCAAAATTATTTTTATAAAGTAATTGGTTGGAGACGCATTTTAAAATGGAATGATTGTACTATACGTTATTTGAAGTGTATATGAAAAAAAAAAGTCACTGATATGGCCTGTCGTTATTTCCAACATCCTTTATTATTTTTTTTTGCCATAATCTTTTTTATGGTTTTGGCTTTCTATAGCTTTATGTTCCCTGACCTGCAGGTTAAACGCCTGAACCGATTGACTTAAATTTGAAACAGAGACCCCTTGGGACTCAAGTTATCGGCGTAATTTATAAAAGTTTTATAAGGTTCAAAATTATTTAATTTACAAAAGTTCAAAAATGTGTCTTGCTGGCACGGCTTAAACCTTGAAACGTGAAATATATACTCATAGGGGTCTCTGTTTCAAATTTAAAAGATTTTCAGTTCAAAAAACGTACAAACGTCAAACGAATACAAAATTTATTATAGTCTTGCCCTGCGGGCTCGGACTAAACGATGACATTTAAAACATAGTATCCTGTAGGATCAAGTAAGCAAAGTGATTAATACAATGTTAAAAAAAAAACAAAAATGTTCACACGAATAGGGTAAGTTGAGGAGAGATGGACCACTTTTTTTTTCGGGGCCCATTTTTTTTTGTGAATTAGTAAAACACACGCTTATGGTATTATGTGAATATACTATTATACTATCCGCATTACAAAGTGGCGAGTCAGGTCATTTATCATCGAAATCGTGCTATCTCTTTCCCACTCGCAACCGTAGTGCAGGTAGTTTTACGCATAAAAAAGGAATATCGATAAAGTAATGAAACGAGGAAAATAAATATTATTTCAGTATTGTTTCATTACGATAAATATTAAATCAGTTAAAAATATATATTGATATTGAATTATTACATAAAAATTTAAAAGCATCAAATTTATATTATACATATGTTAAACAAAAAAAAAATTAAAACAAAACAAAGAAAGTCAGCCTTTTATAGCAGAATATTTTGTTATCAATAATGCCTAATGACCTACATAATACGTAAAATAATTATAGTAGACGAAAACTAATTTGACAAAAGTGTCGCTAAATGTCATAAAGTGTCGAAATCGAACTGTTACGGTTACGACAATTAATAGTCCTAATCGCTTAGCTACTTACCACCTATTCGGGGAATTTACTCACCGCTTTTGGTTAAATCTAGGAATTTTATCTATCTATCTAATTTTAGCTGGTAAATTATTATATAAATGATAAATATTTTATCGACATGGTACCATTCATGGCCGTGCCCAGGGGGGGGGGGGGGTCCGAGGGGTCCGGACCCCCCCCCCCGAAATTAAATGGATTTACACTAGATAGAATCGACTTTCCAAAATGAAATAGATTTACACTAGATAAAATTGACTTTTAGGTGCAAAAAATACATTATTAAGGGGTATTCCGCTAAGCTATGTTATCGGGTTAAAATCGAGGAAGAAATAACAGCAGTACGATATTGCAGTGACAGTAGAAATCTATAGGATAACAGACCCTTGATGTCTCTTCTTTTTGGCAATCCACCCAATGAGGGTGAAACCCTTGATCTCGGACCGACACATCCCGCGCAGTCAAGTGTCAGCTAGTAGAGTTGGACACTCACATTCATCTCAGCGTCGTGTTTCATCATATCATCAAACCCTCTGTTAGCGGACAGCGCTCAGAACGTTTCCGAGCAATTCTAAGGCGTTCACGGGTATGTTTTCAAGTGGTAGTTTCATATCCATCCGTTCCACTCATATCGAACAGAGCGTAGAGCTGTCAAAAGACTCAAGATTCAAATGTTTGTCTCCATCGCTTGAGTCAATTATTGGACGATTGGCATGGCCAGCGCCCTGCTATTAGACGGTGTAACGAACGTTTGACGTACGTGATACGTCTAATGTTTGAACAGTTACCTAAAATAATTTAAAAAACGGATAATGACGACGATGTTGTTCCTGTTGCCGCGGCAGTAGTCAGTCAGTCATGTTGTTTTGCTGCAAATTACTCCAAAATAAAGTTAAAATCCTAATAGGAAGTGGTGGATGGTGTGTATAAATAAAAATAGGACTATAATAAAAAAATATTTAGGTTTTTAGGTTTAAAAACGAAAATGTTAGTTAGTAGTTAGTACCTACAGTATTTTCAGTGGCAGGCTTCTCCCGTCTTAATGTAAGGGTAATAAAATTGAATTTGAATTAGCCGGTCTTTTTTTTTTTGACCCACCCCGAAAAAAAATTCTGGGCACCGCCTTGGTACCATTCCTACGTTAACTGTCTTTTATTGCCCGAGTCGCCACTTTGTACTGCGGATAGTATAATACTCTACCATTTATAAAATATATATAGCAAAACGACAGTTTAGGCAGGTACAATTTTAGATTCAAAAGAAAAGGTAGCCTCGGTCCATCTCTCCCACACTTATGGGTGAGTTGGACCATCGATTAAGATGAGATGGATCTACCAAAAATAAATAATACTTTGGATATTTTTTTATTCTTTAAGGTCCGTGTAGCAGCATTTACCAGTGCCATAGCATTGGAATGTGAAAGTTGGTCGCCTCGAGGCCCGCAGACAAAGGGTTGCACATGTCGGTGCGTCGAAACCCTTCCGAAAATATCCGTGGCGAAATCCGAGCAGGGGTCGGTTACCCAGCGGCAAATAAGGGTGGAGACTAAAGTGATTGGCAAATCTACCTGGTTCTCGGGATGTTTAGAATTAAGTTATTCTGTATTATTTATCTTTAAGCGTTACCTAGAATTTAAATTACATTAGGATTGTTTTGAGATTGTTCGTAGTATTGAGTTAAGCGTCGAAGCCGACGACCGATGGTTAGCTACCCCTACGATAGGGGCTGGATCGCTGGGAGCGCGGCCGGACGTCGGCTATTGTAGTTTTAGTTGGCCCGCCACCGTCATTGTAACGAGACGCTCTCGAAGTGTCTCGCGGGCGGGCCCCCCAGTCAATAAAACGGAATCGCAAACGAAGCAGACTTTCATTCATCACCACTGCGACAGCGCTACGCGACCATCAGCAGTCAAATTGCGTGTAGGTTTCGGTGACAGTCCACGGAGGCATATTGGGAGAAAATCCGTCATCCTACACGACCTGGTCCTTCGATACGGATAGTCGCTTGTGCAGTAGCAGTCAAGAAGAAGAAGAGAACGAGAACGATGGATACAGCGAGAGCATCAGTCCCGACGTCGCGGCCAGCGTCGAAAGCTTCAGGGAGAAGTGACGTCAGTCGAAGCAGCGCGGCGCAATTGGAAGCATCTGAAGAGGTACTACGCGTCACACGGCAGCAAGCAAGGATTGCTGCCGAGAAAAGGAAACTCCTGGCGAGGCAGGCAGCTCAACAGGCGCAGCAGGCGGCGCAGCAAGCAGCCATGCAAGCAGCCATGCAAGCAGAAATGGCGATGCAGCAGGCCGACTTGGAGGAGCAGGAGGGCATAATAGCGGCGGAAGTCGAGCACGCTCAGCGGGCATACGAAATATCGGGCGGCTCGCAGGCCCTTTCTACCAGTGATCGGGTACGTGCATGGGCTGCGGCCTCTAACCCTCCAGAGGAAGTCGACGACGAGGATCCCCCGAACGAAGAAGCGCCATCCGGTCCGGGGGAACGGCGCCGGCCGATGCAATGTCTGGTTGCGAGCGGGGAGAACGAGGGGGAGACGTTGATGCCGGCGAGGGGCGGCGCGGTCGGAGCCGCCCCCCGCGCGGCAAACGTGGACGCCACTGCGGCCGACGAAATGGCGGGATGGAGGATGGCGGGGACCGACGCGGGAACGAACACAGCGCTCGCGGACGGTCGCCTCCACCACGAGTTTGCAGCCGCGCGCGCCTCGCCGGGCGCAGCGAGCGACCGCCTTCGCGCAGAGCTCAAGGTCGCCGGCGAGCAGCCGAGCGCCGGTGCGCCGAGTTGCGCGCCCGGCGCGGCTGCGCGGGAACGGAGCTCGCCGACCAGCCGACACAACGCGGATGGGCCGCCGCTGAGCTCGGAAGGCAGTTCGAACGAGTTACTGCAACAGGTATGTCAATCACTGACCGTTTTCCACGCCAATGCCAATTTTAAAGATTTGCCACGGTTTTCGGGTGACATCATGGAGTGGGTTTCATTTTACGGTATTTACCAACATTCCACTGAAGTCGGGAAGATAAGCGACAGTATGAACCTATTGAGGTTGCAGAGGAGCTTATCGGGCCCGGCGCGGGAGGCGGTATCTTCTTTGTTGTATTCGGCAGCTAATGTGTCCCAAATAATTCGAACACTGGAAAGCCTTTTTGGAGACTGCGATGAGGTGGCTTACCGTACTATGAGGGAAGCGAAGGAGTTCGCTAAGCTGGGGGAGGAACTCAATTGTAGAGATTTACTCCGGTATTCCTGCAAGGTAAATAACCTGATAACCACGTTGAGGTCTTTGGGGCGCGGAGGACACTTGGCAAATCCTGAGTTGCTCGCTAGTCTGGTGGGTAAGTTGCCACGAACACTGGTAGCTGCATGGGCGGTGCATGACAAGGGAGCGGCAGATAGCGACACTATGCTGGACTGCTTCAGCGGGTGGTTAGGTGCGTCCTTGCAACGGATGAAATCTGCCGGAGTTGCGAAGTTAGACGTGAGGGCGGTCGAGTGTCGGGGTCCGCGCCCAGGCGGCCGATCTATCAGGGCTGCGGGTGCGGGCGATCATAGAAGACCAGTCTTCAATATCACCAATCGTGGATGTCTTTGTTGTAAAGGGGCACACGGATTATACCAGTGCGAGAAATTTGCTGGTATGGACATGGAAGCACGTTGGAGCGTCGTTAAAAATAATAACGCATGCTACTTGTGTTTACTAGTGGGGCATAATAAGTTTAATTGTCGAAGTCAGCAACGCTTTCCGACCCGGCGTTACCATCCCCTTCTAACGAAAACGAAACCGCAAAAAACTGAACCGCTGGCGTCGGAGAGAAATAATGATGAGCACTCGCCGACGGCACGCGCCGGACCGGAAAGTGAGAGTGGTCATAAAATTAATCCCGGTCGGGCTTTCGTGGCGCATGCGAGCTCGGCGAGTCTGGCTTTGTTGAAAGTTCTGCCGGCCACTATTCGCGGTCCGAAAGGGGAGGTTGAGGTATTTTGTTTGTTAGACGATGGCAGCTCTTTGACTCTTTTAGAGCAAGAGGTGGCAGACAAGGTGGGGTTGCATGGAAGGCAACGTAGTCTGGATCTGCAGGGCATCGGCCAGATGTCGATGTCAGAAAGTCGTTCACAAGCTGTGGCGTGCAGAATCAAGGGGGTGGGGGCGAAACGGTCTTTCGACCTGACCGCAAATACCGTGAAAACGTTAAATTTGCCCGAGCTGCGGACAGTGCCACAAGAGTACGTCCGTAAATACGATCACCTGCGTGCTCTAGCTTGCCAAGGAGTCACCGCCAGGCCACAGTTGATCATAGGTCAGGATAACTGGCCGCTGATAATATCGCGGGGAATAGTCAAGAGGCCGGGGTGCGACATAGCGCTTTCACGAACTAGGCTAGGATATGTACCACTGGGCAGGATAGCCACAGCGCAAGAAAACGCTCTGGCAACCTCGTTTCATGTGCGAAGTGCGGTGGACGACGGTTTGCACGAATTAGTACGGCGAGGTATAGAGGTGGACGGGTTAGAAATAAAGGGGGGTGATGCCCCCCAGACTTCCGATGAGGAACATGCGAGCGAATTGCTAACACAAACCACTGTGTACGAGGGGGATCGATGGCGTACTGGTTTGCTCTGGCGGCAGGAGAATATTTCACTACCTACCGCCGCGAGTGAAAACACAGCTCTCAGGCGGCTCAAGGCACTTGAGCAGAAAATGGACTCTTCCGCGGTTTTTGCTGAAGCGTATTGCGCCAAGATGCAATACTACATCGATCAAGGTTACGTAGTCGCGGTCGACCGGGCAGAATTTATTGACCGACCCAGAGCTTGGTTCCTTCCTCATTTCGCCGTCATTAACCCGCGCAAACCTGACAAGGTGAGGATAGTTTTCGACTGTCGGGCCGTGTCGAAGGGCGTGTCACTCAACCAACATCTGGTAATAGGGCCAGATCTGTACAATAGCCTTGTGGGAATAATATTTAGATTTAGAGAAGGAAGGGTGGCCTTCGTGGCCGATATACAAGATATGTACATGAGGGTAGCCGTGAGAGAAGAAGACTCGTACAGTCAAATGTTCCTTTTTCGAGGGATGGATCGATTCAGTTCACCTACAATTTATCGAGTCGGCACGCTAGTGTTCGGTGCACGGTGTGCGGGGGCTTGCGCTCAGTACGTGAAAAACGCACATGCCCAGCAGTACAAAATCCAATGTCCCGCCGCCGTTCAAGCGCTGCAACAAAGTTGTTACATGGACGACGTACTCGGAGTGGCCGACGACGACGATCAGGCGAGGAGTGTAATATCGGATTTGGTCAGAATATGTAAGGAGGGCGGGTTCAAGCTGACCAAGTGGGCTGCCAGTAGTGAAGGCGCATTGAAGGATGTGCCACAGTCAGAGAGATCGAGTGAAAGTGTGAGGTTAGAGACAGAAGACATCTCCTTAAATAAGGTGCTGGGCCTGCAATATGACCCAAAAGGAGATGCCTTTTATTTCAAGGTAGGAATAATACAGCTTCCAGAGGAATTAACATCTGCCCAAGAATGGCCTACCAAACGGCAGGTGTTAAGAGTGGCAATGAGCATTTTCGATCCCGCTGGCTTTATCAGTCCCCTGATTGCGAAAGTTAAGATGCTTCTTCAGGAGATCTGGCGGACACAAATTGGTTGGGATGAGCTAATTTGCGAGCCACAGTACAGACGGTGGGTGCGCTGGTTGCATCTTCTGAAAGAGGCGAATAGCGTGAGAATTCCCAGGTACTACGGGAAACCGGCAGGTCAAGTCACATCAAGGCAATTGCATATATTCGTAGATGCAAGTGCCGAGGGACTCTGTGCTGTGGCATATGTTAGACAGAAAGACGAGACAGGGGAAGTGTGGGTCAGTTTTGTCGCGAGTCGCACTCGTGTGGCTCCGCTGAAGTCACTAACGATACCGCGGTTGGAACTCAACCGCTGAGTGTGACCTACCCTATTATATTGAGCGATAAAGATCCGTTGACCGCGCTCATTATCGCTCAGTTTCATGCTAGGGCTAATCACGCCGGGGTAGAACACGTTCTGAACGAAACCAGAACGAAGTATTGGATAATCAATGGGAGACAGGCGGTTAAACGAGTACTGAGAAACTGTCGGCGCTGCAGCAATGAGAGAGTCAGACCGCAGAATCCTCGTATGGGAAATCTGCCAGCGGAAATATTGGACCACCATCAACGTCCTTTCACCAACACCGGCGTCGATTTTTTCGGAGCGTTTAGCGTATCTGTGGGCAGGAGAAAGGAGCTCAGGTATGGGGTATTGTTCACCTGCCTTAGTTGCCGTGCCGTACATTTGGAATTGGCGGACAGCTTGACGACAGATTCGGCGATACTCGCACTGCGACGGTTCGTGGCTAGGCGAGGGACTCCTCGCGTAATGTACTCTGATAACGGCTCTAACCTACGAGGAATGGCTGCGGAGCTGAAGAGGGCGATGACGGAGGCAGATCAGAGCGCGTGGGCAGATGCTTTGGCGGTCAGAGGCATTCAGTGGAAGTTTGTACCTCCTTTATCACCAGAGAAAGCCGGAGCGTGGGAGAGGTTAGTGCGTTCAGTGAAAACGGCACTGTCCGCCGTGTTGAAGGAAAGAGCGCCGCGGCCTGAGGTCCTGCATACGCTGCTCCTTGAGGCGGAGCTTGTGATCAACAACAGGCCCTTAACCCACGTATCTATGGACGCGAGGGATGAGGCGCCGCTGACTCCGCAGCACTTTTTGACTGGGTACCGCTGCGACAACCCGCCAGCAGGGGCATTTAACGAAGAAGACCTTTCATCACGGAAACAGTGGCGAATCGCTCAGTATCTGAGCGATGCCTTTTGGAACTCTTGGGTTCGGGCATATTTGCCGACGTTAACAAAGAGGCAGAAGTGGCACGCGGATGTGAAACCCCTGGAAGTGGGGGACGTAGTGATTATATGTGACGGCACCTTGGCCAGGAGCTGCTGGCCGAAGGCGCGGATCACGAAGATATACCCTGATAGGGACGGTAGAGTAAGGGTAGTTGATGTACAGATAGGTAGCAAAATATACAGAAGGTCATCAACTAAGCTAGCTAAATTAGAGGTAAATGCTGACAGCACTTAGTTAATAAAGTAAGTCCGTAGATATAGGCAGGGTCAGATCGTGGGCGAATTTGTTGTAGTTTAATTTTATTTTAGGTTTGTTCACTGAGAATTACACTGTCTGTAGTCAACAGTTGTGCAGATTGTAACCAAGCCGAGCTTGTTCTAAGGGGAAATTCAATCATTTTTAAATCATTTTAAATAATATTTTTAATTTAATTTGAATCGGTAAAAACATGTAATTTAGTATATCATCCTTTAAATTTGAATTACTTCACATGCTGTTAATTATTATTGTCTTGCTTTTTTCTTTATTACAAGGGTTTTAAATTGTAATTTTGATATTAGTTTGGGTTTTCTTGAATTTTTTTTCGGGACCCACAAGGGGATTTAATATGTGTAAATATTTTTTGAGTGAACTATGAACTATGAACGCGTTCTAAGGAGAATGGTCGTGGCTGTAGTTTCCGCGACTACCGATGCGGAAACTGGGGGAAATTATGTAGCAGCATTTACCAGTGCCATAGCATTGGAATGTGAAAGTTGGTCGCCTCGAGGCCCGCAGACAAAGGGTTGCACATGTCGGTGCGTCGAAACCCTTCCGAAAATATCCGTGGCGAAATCCGAGCAGGGGTCGGTTACCCAGCGGCAAATAAGGGTGGGGACTAAAGTGATTGGCAAATCTACCTGGTTCTCGGGATGTTTAGAATTAAGTTATTCTGTATTATTTATCTTTAAGCGTTACCTAGAATTTAAATTACATTAGGATTGTTTTGAGATTTTTCGTAGTATTGAGTTAAGCGTCGAAGCCGACGACCGATGGTTAGCTACCCCTACGATAGGGGCTGGATCGCTGGGAGCGCGGCCGGACGTCGGCTATTGTAGTTTTAGTTGGCCCGCCACCGTCATTGTAACGAGACGCTCTCGAAGTGTCTCGCGGGCGGGCCCCCCAGTCAATAAAACGGAATCGCAAACGAAGCAGACTTTCATTCATCACCACTGCGATAGCGCTACGCGACCATCAGCAGTCAAATTGCGTGTAGGTTTCGGTGACAGTCCACGGAGGCATATTGGGAGAAAATCCGTCATCCTACAGTCCGCTTAAACGTGATTTTATGTTCCAAATGTTTTTGCGGCTTTATTCATTCCCAGTCCGTCTTTCAGAACCCTTAACAGCATTGGTTAGAACAACCTTAGTCCATTTCCCTCTAAAAGCCACTTTTAAACTCACTTATATTAAATGCATTTCTGACAATTCGAAAATTAAACATCAACAAATACACAAAACTCAAACAACTACCAACTCCGTCTCTCCCGCTGGTCCATCTCTCCCGAAATTACCATATACACAAAATTAAAAACATGCTACAAAATACATTTTTGAGTAAGGAATTTATAACCAATCCTGATCACGAAAACCGCGGGTTTTCGGGACAGTTTCTTAAAATACCTATTACCGCATAGCCTTGTATAATATTCTCTATAAAAGTTCATATGTATATTAACATTATAAATACATTGTGATGTATATATATATATATATATATATATATATATATATATATATATATATATATATATATAAATATATATATATATATATATATATATATATATATATATATATATATATATATATATATATATATATATATATATATATATATATATATATATATATATATATATATATATATATATATATATATATATATATATATATATATATATATATATATATATATATATATATATATATATATATATATATATATATATATATATATATATATATATATATTTATATTACCTATATTTCTACATTTTATTATTACCGTATCGTATTATTTATATTAATTTATTGTTTGTGCACGTGTATGTATGTATATATGTATATACGTTATATATCATCATATATCATACATCTCCAACTTTTAATTGGCCTTAGATGTATATATTATGTGTTAGTATTAAGTATAAAATGCTGTAAGTTGTTTTCTGAAAAATAAAAATAAAATAAAATAAAAAATATGCCTTCGCCTAAACAGCGACAAAAGATGCGTGCACTCAAAAAAGACGATCACTGCGAATGATCGGACAGATTAATAGTTACGCGGGGGGGACCCCTGGGGGTAATTTTTAGTTACAGGGGGGGGGGTAATTTTTTCATTCACTGTCTATTAGTCTATCTCATGTAAAAAGATTACTCCCTATAGTGAGATAATGTTATTCCATTACGTCGCGACCTTGGGATATCGTTTCTAACATGACAGCATGTAGTAGTATTTATACCCACGGTTATAGTCAGATACATGAATCATGTTGAAACTACATTTTCGGTTGTCGCTTGCAATAACAAAATCGGGTCGAATAGACCTCTTACCAGAATGTGTCGCGTTTTTGATAAATCGTGTAAAGGATTAGATGTATTTCATGATTCCATAATATAATAAAAGATTCGATCATACCTAGCCTATCTCCTACTTTTTAAGATTGCTAACTGCCATCCTAATGTACTGTATTATATGATTATTATGGTATAATATACTATTGTATTATATCATATTATATATAATAAATATTATTATCCAATTTCGCATACTTCTATGTTGCTCTATCCAAATAACCTTATTAACAACTTATTTAATTATTTCTTTTCTTACCCTTATATTATTATTAGCTTTATTTTTTTTTCTGCTATCAACGTGTTCATGTTATTTCTATGTTAATGTGTAACGCAAGTATTGCAAACTATTCATAGGATAGTAAATTTGTTTCGTTTAAATATGTTTTTAAGATACTAGTATCATATATTTACTATCTGTAAGTTTGCTATAAAATAAAATAAAATAAAATTCACTATTATTTCCGTATCAACCGTAAGAAAAATGTTGATACGTATAATGGGGTAATACAGTTTCAAACGAAATTTCTTGTAATTCAACAAACTTACGTTTGAAACATCGTTATTCTGTATAAAGCCGTAACAACAAAATAGTGATTTAAAAAATAATCCAATATTTTTCTCAGTGCATACCTACGGCCCAAGATGGACATAGCTGCGCCAGCTGCCCAAGCAGAAGGTAGAGGAGAGTTAGGATATGTAAATGATGGTACGAGCGGCACAGTTTATCCAGCGCCTCGTCACATTAGGCGAGTTGGCAGTTTTCGCGACGGGGTGCGACGTCCGTCCGCGAGATACGAGTCGGAGTTGAAAACGGCTCACCATCACAACCCGCACCACTTCCCACCTCGCCGTACTACCTCTCCCACTAACAGCACCGAGGGGCCATTGTACTAGGAATGACAACTTGGGCCACTGTTTTATTTCGCGTTAAACGCGCTCGCTCGGAGACTGGATAATGGGTGATTTTCAAATAAATGCGAGGCACCGGGAAAGGTAAACAGTGGTAGCCTCACCCCTGACTACCAGTTTGAAAGGCCATCTTCGTCTGGACTAAAACTTCAGGATACCTCCTGCCTTTCTAGTTACAGGATCGAGGTCGCTTACGCGGTACGCTCCCTTACGCAGCGGTGATACGGTGTCTAACGAATATATCGCGGACCACGGCATCCTTTGCCCGGCTCTTCAGCCGGTAACGGGTAGCCGATTGGTCATTTCAAGAGCAGCCGCCGTAAGGTCAACAGCAAAGTGCGCAAACCGTCCAGGAGCGCCCGAAGGTTGACTCCTAGGGCAAACTGGCCCCCAGGCCAGAGTTCTACCCTGACTCTCACTTCTGCGAGGAGGCCGCCGGATGGGTGTTGACCCTTGAGTTGGCCGACCCAGAATACACGGGTCTTAATGGCCAAACTGCAACAGGGCCCATTAGCTCCCGAGCCTATAACGAAATAGAGATGTCAACTACAACGGGCGAACCTATCACCTCAGGAAGTTTTAACGATTAGTCGTTCTATCTCCCGTGAAGTGAGTGCAGAAGACAGATGCAGAAGATGACGCTGGACAAAACAGTCAACCGTCAAGCTCCGCCACATGTCCGTAAGAGGCCACGCCTTAACCGCGAGATAACCATGTGTGTTACCCAGCGGGCTTACACTCACGCCCTTACTTCCAATTGCGACCAGATTACTCCAGTCTCTCGATTGGTTACGAGCTCGAGGTCGCTTGCGCGGTCCTCTCCCTTACGAAGGGGCTGTTCTCCCGGTATCTGGTAGCCAAATATAGGTAATAGTCGTTTTAAAAGCGGCTGCTACTAGAAAAACAACCGCCCCCGGTTTATAAGAAAAAAAACTTTTCAGACTCCCCCGACTATCAGTCGGAATACACAGCCGATTGAATGACGCCGCTCAGTGCGCAAACCGTTCAGGAGCGACCGAAGAACGATTCCTAGGGTACCTGGCCCGCAGGCCAGGGTCCTACCCTGGCTCGCACTTCTGCGTGAAGGCTGCCAGATGGGTGTTGACCCGTGAGTTTGACCGACCCTCACATATGAATCGTAGTGGCCTAACTGCAACAGGGCCCATTAACTCCCCAGATCAGAACAGAATCTCAGTTAAACTTGGCCGGGACGTGTTTCGCTAGTTGTAAAAGCTTCGAGCGAGTTCCCAATCTTCCGTGCAGCGTATGTTGAGGTAACTCGATCTCCAGCTCAGGTTGATTAACTACGACGACTTCACGCTGTAAATTGCAACTCCCAAGGCGGCAGACCGCAGGAAATCACATTTTTCCTATGTATTACTTACAAACACGAAGTGACAGCGCGCTCTAAAAGACCGGCAGCACCGGTCTTGTACGGTTGGTGCATTTGACAGTTAATGAAACAACATATATATAATATATATATTTTTATTATACAATTTTATATAGGTTTACCCTATTTTGATAACATTATACAATCTTTATTATAAACTCCTCTGCCAGAACTAAAGATTGAAGTTTCTTCTTTCATTTCATTGAGCATATGGAGGTTTTTTTATTTTTATTTCGATTTAATGGCTCGTTGATAACAAACTCAGCCAATTGTATCATATTTTAAATGTTGGTAGCATTCGAAATTTGAATTATTTCGTAATGTCACTTTCATTTAGAAAACGGCTTTGCCGAAGTGATCAATAGTTATTTTTTTTATTTTTTCGCTTAATTCGTCTCAATTGAAGTCATTTTGTATTGCATAAGGATAAGCCCTATTTATGAGATATATGGATGAATAAAGATCGTTAGTCGACTGCAAAAGGACCTTTAAACTTACATTGCACCGTCGAAAGTCGTGCACATCCGTAAGTATATCTCATTCAAACATAAGCATTTCCCAATACAAGCTGGGATTTCCTTCGCTACTTTTTAAGTAGCTTTTACTAATTTTATTTTAAATAAAAACATCATCCTATAAACGGATTTCTTTACAAACCTTATCAAATATAACTATATATATATATATATATATATATATATATATATATATATATATATATATATATATATATATATATATATATATATATATATATATATATATATATATATATATATATATATATATATATATATATATATATATATATATATATATATATATATATATATATATATATATATATATATATATATATATATATATATATATATATATATATATATATATATATATATATATATATATATATATATATATATATATATATATATATATATATATATATATATATATATATATATATATATATATATATATATATATATATATATATATATATATATATATATATATATATATATATATATATATATATATATATATATATATATATATATATATATATATATATATATATATATATAAACTAATGATTATTAAAAATGTGTATCAATATTTCGGCCAAGGCAAAATTAATAAGGTTTATCATATCATCATAATCATCAAATGCTTTTTATTTTTAATTATCATTCATTTAAAAATAACGTTTTACACTGTTGGTTATGATATACTTTAACTTAATCGTGTAAAATATTATTATCTATTTCTTTTTGTTCGATTCCTTGAATTTAAATTTTCAACGAATTGTTCGATTTCAGAAATGTCATTTATCTTGACGACGGCTTAGCCGAAATATTGATACACATTTTTAATAATCATTAGTTTTTAAGATATATAATCGCCTATTATTTTCCAGCATTGATCTCATCTTTCGAATTGTTGTGTTGCCGCTGTAGGATAAAGTAGAAAGGTTCCAATACCACAGTAGGAAACCGCAAATACTGAAAGAAGAGAAAAAGAAAAAGGCGTGGAGTCGCTCCTGGTCGCCACAGACCAGATAAGTGCCCTTTCATTTATTTTATCATTTCATTTATTTAGTAATAAACATAATTTCAATTTGATAAAATAATAATTTACACATTTACAATCAAATATTTTTAAATACATATATAAACTCTGAACATATTTCACTACTTTTTTGATGAGCCGTCGTGTAAAAAAGAGTTATTCTGTCCTTGTACGACTCAGCAAGTTTATTTACCTTAAAGCACTTCAAAGCACAGCAAGTTTATTTACCTTCAAGCCTTAAGAACTTTCATACCTATTCATAACTACGTAATTATTTAATGCGGACGAATTCGCGGGTACAAAAGGGCTTTGCTGTATCCATCCCTATGTGAATAATCATAATCAAATTTGACCACATGGATCAGCTGTTGCGGCACTTTGCTCATCCAATACGGTCTACCACCCGATTAGCAATATTGGATCGGGGCCAAACAACCTACCTACATAGTTATACTGCCGATACTCAATATTATCAAATGTATTCAATACTCGGCATTCGTAAATATGTATATAATCAGCATTGTTAACGTCTGTAGAGGATGGCGCTACCATTATTCATTAATATAGATATTAGTTAGTACACACATTAAATTATCGAAAGGACCAATATTCGTTATATTAGGTCGACCTGTATGTAACTAACTATGTAATGGAATCTAAGGTAACTAATTTAACCATCTTCCAAGGATCGTAGCGTCATGACAATTGGCAGCTGTATGTAGTTCTGATGACAATACAATAATATGGTACTGTCGAACTGATCTGATGATGGAGTCGGAAGATATGAACTGGGACTTCATGATGGAACATCGTATCATAGCTGTGTTTGGACTTGTTAGAAAAGTCTTGGAATGAACTTTGACCACGATTAGGTTTCAAGGTCTGATGATGAAGCCGGAAGATAGGCACTGGCATTCCATGAAGGAATATCGTATCATAGCCGTGTGTATGTGAATGTCGTATCATAGCCCAAAAGAGTGTTTTTAGGTTTTTTTTAAACTATTAATTTATTTTATAACTGTAAACTTGTAACTTTGCCAAACAGCTCGAGATCCTAAATAAACCTATCGAGTAATACTACTAATTTCAAGTCAGTAATATTACTAATTTCAATGGCCATTAAGGTGATATACTTACAGGTACATCAAAGATTTTCAATTCATCATAATGTTACTCAGAAGAACCCAAAGAATCATTTACAAAAATAGTTTGTGTCACCACAAACCATTCCCGGCCATTAGCCAAACACGTGCATCCCGACTATATATAGACGTGCATCTCGACATGCATCTCGACTATATATAGACGTGCATCTCGACATGCATCTCGACTATATCTCTTTCTGTAAAAGGTTTTTAATCAATTTTCAATTTGACTAAAATGTATTGACTCTTTCTATTATTAGGTAGGCATATATTAATTATATCTTGACTATTTTTATTAAGAATATAATCACTAAGACCTTTTTCTTTTACTTTTTAACAATCGTCACATTATTTTTTTGTTCTTTTTGACATTACATTTATGAATTTTATACTAAAAAAAACTTATTTGTATCGGTATTTTAAAGAATTAATTATGTTCATTATAACCTTCTTTTTTTTCTCATTAAATTATTCATTATATTCAATGTAATAGAATCACTACTTATTGAGTTAATTTCTACATATCTTCTCTACCTAACATCTCTATATCTTACTTTCTACATATCTTACTTTGTGTTTCTTATCTGGTAAAATGTGTTTTTATCTTACTAAATGGTGAGACTCGATTAATTTTCCACAATAATACCTTCTTTATTCTTACAAGTAACCTTTTAGAAGAATTTGATCATTAATGAAGAATTTAATCAAACACAGCCAAATGTGAATGTAATACAACTGTCTATACAAGTATGTATTAGTTTTTAGGACAATTAATTATTTTGATTTCTTTTTAAACTGTTTATATAAATTAAGGTTCATATTACTCTTTTTACAAATGCTGTACATTGCTATTATAAATAATAAAAAAAATGACAATTGATATTTTTGCAGCACCGATGAGAATAATTTCATCAGCTTCGGAGACGTAAGTAGGTTAATATGAAATTCTAATGAAGAATAAGCGATTGGTATTCCGTGCGAAATGAATCGATGATAAGAAACCGGAATCGGAGCGGAGACCGAAACGGCATGCAAGTCCTGCGGGAGGTATTAATCATGAAGTGTCGCTCAAAAGTAAAATAAAACCCCTCCGCTGCGAGGAATCGGAAACGACAACGAGTTTGCCCGCGCTGGTCGGTGGCGTGTTTGTGTATATATTGTAGACACTATACTTAGATATTTGTCCGCGTATTCGACAATGTAAGCATAATAAACATCTTTGCGGAGCATGAGGAGTCGCCTTAATCTGATAAACAACTCCAAGAACTGACCCATGAATCAAAAAAAGACTGTAACGAGAAATCCACTCAATGTGACCAAATATAGTTACAAGCTTTACGACACGACGCTCGTCATTCAACCCAATCCTTCTAGGCATCACGACACCCTATATAAGACAACTTTAACTGTTATGTATTACGGGCGAATTTTTCTCACCAGCAAGGAATAACGATATTAATCAGTCTTTCAATTGTTGGGGTCAATGTAGAGCCTTAACCCTTCAGGCCTCGGCTCCTCAGCCGATTGACAAGTTGATGTCACAAAAATTTTAGTAAAAATTAGTAAAAAAATTAAATTATGACACTGTCTCACCAAAACATTAATTACAGCCAAACCACTGTACCTATAATTAAAGTAAAACATATTAACACAATAAAACATGATAAAATAAAACAAATTTAAAATAAAATTAAAACGGGGCCGTCACGCTGAATCGTGTTGTGGCCGATATCGGCCAATTGGGGCTCTAGGGGTTAAGGACGCAACAGTCCACCGCCTAGCGGTGAGACACATACCAGTGAGAGTCCCCAACACAGGCACGTATCCAGACTTCAGTTTCGGGGGGGGGGGGGGGAATTAATTAAAATAACGCGCGTGGCACCCACGAAATCTGAATTTGGTCATACAATTCTATGAAAATACGCTGGATTTCAGGGGGTTAAATCCCAACTACCCCCCCCTCCCTTCTTATCTTCTCCGCCAAGATACGTGCATGACAACTTGGGTTGTCGACTACAGCGGGCGAGCCCGTCACCTCAGCAAGTTTTAACGATTAGTCGTTCTATCTCCCTGGAGTGAGCGCAGAAGACTTGAGGACAAAACAGTCCACCGTCTAGCTACGTCACAAGCCCGTAAGAGGCCAACGCCTTAACCGCCAGGAATGTTACCCGGCGGGCCTACACTCACGCCCTTACTTCCAATTGTGACCAGATTACTCCGGTCTCTCGATTGGTTACGAGTTCGAGGTCGCTTGCGCGGTCCTCTCCTTTACGAAGCGGCGAAACGGTGTTTACAGAATCTATCGCAGACCACAGCGTCCTTTGCCCGGCTGTACGTGCATGACACTAGGTACATAAGTCGCGGCTTCTCCCGGATTCTCAATTTTTCTCGACTTTATTTTAACCCAAAATAAATCGGGGGACATGTGCCCTGTGTCCCCCCCCCCCCTTACACACAGGAACTACATAACGAAACAAAAAGTATCCGAGCCGTGTTTTGGCTTGTTGTGGTTGTCTTAACATGTACTCTGGCCATTCAAGATTTCCAGAAGGTTGGGACTGGAATTTTATAACGGAAAAAAGTGTCTTAACCGCGTTTAGGCTTGTTGGAATCGGCTTGAGATGCACTCTGGCCATTAATGCTTTCCATCGTCTGATGATGGAGCCGGAAAGTGGCACTGGAATTCTATAACGGAACAACGTATCTTAGCTGTGTTTGGGCTTTTTCGAATTGTCTTGAGATGTACTCTGGTTATGAATGATTTCTAGGATCTGACGACGGAGCCGAAAAGTAGGCACTGGAACTCATTAACGAAATAATGAATGCATAACTTGTTTGTGCTTTTTGGAATCTTCTTGAGATGTACTCTAACCATAAATGATAAGATTGTGGTAAGCCTAAAAGTACCCTTTAGTCTTATCACGTTTTAAGATAATACGAAAAAGTAAAATATAAAATAATAGTTTCCAAAAATTAAAAGAAACACTTTTGTAAATACTGCACTAAAAAGCAAAAAATAATTAACCACTATGTTATCAACTTTTACCCCGTAAGGGACTTAGTGTAAGCCATGTTTGTAATAAACTATATTATTTGAGTGTAAAAGTGCGGGGTGCTTTTTCGTTAAATCAAATCATTATAATGCTCCTTTGTGAAATGTTTCCAAAAAGCATTGTTATGAAATATTATGTATGTACCTAAACAAATACTAGACAAATATTTTTTTTTTTTACATACAAGGCATATGCTGTTTTGTGGAACCCGCCTTGTTGCCTATTGGCACCATCTTTTAGGTGGGCATGTGTAGCATCACGCAGTCAAACACTCAGGCGGTCACCCATCCCAGTATCGACCGCGCCCGCCGCTGCTTAACCTCGGTAACAATGAGGAGAACAGGTGTCAACGGGGCTACTTACGCTACCAGCACTTCACTTTACAGTTACAAGACGAAGTGCTTTACTATACTTTTACGATAATAGAATGTTTGATAATGACCATTTCATATTACTTATAACATTTAATGGGAGATAAAATGGGCTTCTCTATGAAATTATGTAAATTTTGTAATTGGCATCTATATTCTACATATTTGTATTATAGTAATGTCTAAAAGATGTTAAGAACTAAGGTAACAACGAGGAGAACCGGTGACAACGGGGCTACGGAAATTTACTTTGTAAACGCCCGCGATCGCACACGGTCACACACGGTCAATATAGCAAAGCTTGCGCGCTACGTTACCTGATTTTTTCCTCGTGATCACGAACTTCGTTTCGGAAACCTACATTAAGTTCTCGCGAACCCATGTTGGCCAGCGTACGAGTGGTTGGAAACCGCTGATATAGTGCTTAAGTGTAGTTTTTGTATAATATTACAGCCATGACAACTATCACGATAGTTATGTTTTTAGTAATTAAATTTTTAGCATTTAATTTTGTGACGCATCCAAGTGTAGGAATGCATATCTACTGGAGTAGTTGATTGTATTGTATTGTTATGGGGCGAGGCTGCCCGCTGGTTACCTTTCCCGGTGCCTCGCAGTAAGGCGTTGGCCTCTAACGAGCTTGTTGGCCGAGCTAGACAGTAGATTTTCTTGTCTCTAAGTCATCTACATTCATCCAACGGCTGAAAGAATGATCACATATCGTTATACCAACCTGAGGTGGCGGGATCGCTCGTTGTAGTCGACACCGCCCTACAACCTACAATAAAACCGCTTTTACAGTACGTTATTTGCTCAGGTTCTCAAAAAGGTGATAAATCCGCGCTCCCGAAATAAGCCTGCATTTTAATGAAAAATCCTCAGCGCGAAGCGAACTCGGGCCTCTTATCTCTGCCGCCTGACACGTCCTTTGAGGACACAATAATTCTCATGCAAATTTAAAAATATTACCTACCAACCAAGCGACCACCGCCGCGAAAGAACAGGAATTTTAAACCCCATTTGAGATGGGTTTGCCATCAGAGATGTAACGTTTTTATTATAAACCAACATATTTACTCGTTTGTAATTGGGCCGCTCAGAGAGTTTTGACAAAAGAAGTTTAAAATGAGTTACTGATAAATATAGCTCTTATTTTAATGAAATTTTTATTCATCAATCGATGAAATAGCATGAATTGATCAGTGAGTCGATAACAAATCCAGTTCGTATGAAATTCAATGCTGTCGCTGTTGCCGCCGATGACGGAGAAATAAATTTTAGACAAAATTGTAGGTACTTAAAATTCACACACGTAAATAGTAAATTTTCTTGTAAAAGACGATGGGTAGCTACAGAACGCTTTAAAAAAGTAGCTTATTCGTTATGAAATAATGACCAGAAACCATCTACACAGCCAAAACAGTCAAGAAGGATTGTATTTGTAAGTATACAAATAGAATGACACTTAGAATACTAACTATCATATAAGAATAAATAATTAATAGCCTGCAATTTAAATGAGTGAGGGTTGGTGGTAAAAATATCAAAATCTGGTGCAATCGAGTGAATTTCGTTTAAGCGCCGCAAAGCACGCGCCAACAAGTTCCACCTCGTAAGGTTAGTGCGCGAGAACGGCTCCGCGAAAAGATGGTGCGATCGAGCACGAACATAATTATTTGGTACGAAAAGACTCGCCTTGGCTAGGGTTATCACTTTTACCAGGAATTAGTTTCAAAACATAGGACGCGAATTAGTTTCAAAACATAGTTTCAAACATTCTCTCTTCTGAGACAGAGAGAATTATAGCCAACCATGCCTGTGATAAATGCAGTCGAATACAAAAATGGATAATATCCGTACTGTCTGAAGTACAAAAATGACAAAAAACACTTCTGTACCTTTTCCAGCATGAGGGTATAGGTGTCTTAATGCGGATTCCAAATAGCTGCATTCGTTTTCATGCGACTTCTAACAATCGAGTTGTTCAACGTGCGTATAACTCGAATATTATTGAAGTGTTTGGATTGCCGTATCACAAACCCTAGAAGCTTGAAAGAAGTTGTAGATAGTTGCCTAACGTGTTTCTCATAAACTGCATTAATATCACGTTGAAAGAGCTCGCAGGCCTCTGCTGGACTAGATATCTACTTTCAGTAGATAAAAATAATTTGACGTCATCAGCAAACATTAGACAACGTGCTGATGTGACAACTTTACTCAGATTATTAGTGCCGGATTAACCCATGTAGGGGTTAATCCGTAACCCTTAGGCCGTCAAAACCTCGGGAAGCCCCTTTGCGCCTTTCAGGGCCCCTTTAGGCTGTCAAACATTCTTACTACGATGGGGGGTACGCTATAGCTTGTGTAGCTTATACATAAATCCTGCTCAGTGCATATTGCAAGATGCAAATCGTGAAGTCACACGCTGGTCTTTTTTTATTATCTGGCCCACAGCAGCGACGATTTATTGTATTAGAGCGCCTTTTAATCAACCGTGAATGGTGCGGTGCTAAGAGACACGTACACGTGGGTAATCTGAATGTTAGCGGTATATTGTTGTTTCATTAGTTTCTTCACGGTAGTAAATAGAAACAAGCTCAGAGAGATAGAGTCATGTCGACCCATTTTTAAAAGGCTAAGAATCCTCACCTTAACCTCACTCTATCTCTTTAAGTTACTAACTGAGTTTTTTAAGAATAAAGAAACACATTATAAAAAGTTTTCAGATACACATACTAAAAATACGAGAAATAAATTAAACATTTTTATACCATGTATTAAACTAAACACAGCAAGGCAAGACAAAAAATACTCAGGGCCATATTACTTTAACAGGCTACCAGAAAGTTTAAAAACTATTCAAGTGGAAAGCTTATTCAAAAAGTTACTTAAAGAATTCTTATTAGACAAAGCTTTTTACTCGATCGATAAGTTTGTTAATTTTAAATAATTTTTCAAATTTTTTGGTCATTTTTTTGACAATTTTAAGTAGCATTTTTTAATTATTCTGACTTTTTCTGATTTTAATGATTATTTTTATCAATTATTTTAATTTGTGGTTTTAGTAAATAAATCTTAAAAATGATTTGGATGCCCTAAAAGCAATAATGAAGTAACTGTATGTACGTGGTGATAAATTTAAATATTGTAAAAACGAACTAATATACTGTAATTTAAATGTACCTAAATATTAAGTTTCTACAATCTGTTAAGATTTTTTTGGAAATAAAATAAATTGAAAAAAAAAAAAAAAAATTGATATTGTCCTCAGATAACTCTCCTCGAATGTGGTAATAAATTATCAAAATCAAAATCAAAATCAAAATGTTCTTTATTCATATAGACACAATTAAATATTATTTTTAATTTATGTTCTTATGATGCGTCCAAGCCTTACTCCCAAGCCGTTTTGTCATTTACATAATCAGATATTGTATAGTATGCTTTTTTATACAATTTTGCTTTGATGGTAGCTTTAAACTTATTTACAGATAGTTCTCTAATAGTATGAGGAAGTTTGTTATAGAAGCGTATACATTGTCCCAAAAAAGAATTGCTTATTTTGTGGAGACGAGTATAGCTGGGGATTTAGTGCGATGTACCCTGCATTTTGTGATTAAAGGCTCATACTTGGCACAATTATTCCTTTGGTGGTCCTGAGTGGATTTAGACCGGGAGCCATCGGGGACCACCCCGGGGGTGGCGGGGGGAGGGGGTGCAAATTTGATTCCGCCGCGCATCACTTTGAGCCCTATATCTCTCGGACTATAGGTACCAGGGAAAGTAGGATATCATTGTCGGATAATTCAGTAGTGACAAATTCATTTCTCAAAGAAAAAAAATACCTATCCATAGAAAAAATATGAAATAATTGGTAAAATCCAAAAATTGTTGACATCTTTTTTTTACTTATACGTAGTTTACTTTTTAACCATAAGTGGTATCGGTATGAAAAAAATATATTCTGAAAGCCACATTTACCTAAATTACAGATATATATTTTTTATTGGACTGCTTTTGTAAAATCTGAGTGAAAAAAATATAATTCATCGCACGGCAGACCGTGCGTATTACGTCCGTTACGTAGAGACGGGCATCGAGCCAAGTTAGATAAGTACTTATAAGATTATTTAGTTTCTGCGATAGGCCAGTGAGTTTAAAACAAGAAATACAATCGTTATTATTATTATGATAACTATATTATTATTGTTTTTTCTATTTAATAAAAATAATTCATCATTCACACACCGTACCTAACTGATATTTGTGCTTACATACCTTAAATACCTAAGTATTAATTTGTCTGCAATCCCTACCACTTCGTTGAAAAAATAATAGTAAGTAGTTTAAATGATACGAGCACATACCTACCCATAATTACTTAATTGATAGAAGAAACTATTAAAACACTGAAAATAGGCTATTCTTTTGAATGCCCATTTTCAAATTTCTCATTTCATTTCAGGTGAAACAGGGGCAACATCCTCGCTCTTCGTGGCCCTATAAGTGAAAAATGTAAGGGCTATGACTTTACAAATTTGATATCAATTTAGATGATGAATTTGTACTTTTAGTTTTTAAATGTATGATTAACTTTTATCTTTTAACACTTTACTGACTACTTTGTATAGGTATTACCTACTATCAATAACTTTTAATACGTTTTCGAACCTATTCGAATTATCGACTATTTCAATTATTAGGCTTCTATTTTGGTTATTTAACTTTTTGCTGACTATTTTAGTCAGTATGATGAGTAACTCTTAGTAGGTACCTATTTAAATTATTGTCTCTTTTAATTAATAAGCCTTTATTTTGTTTTGTAATAAGATTTTACAATAAAATAACTTTTAGTAGGTTCCAAAGTTTCTAAGATACTATTTTTTCAATCTAATAGCTAAATTCTTAACAACCTATGTATGCTAAGTAAAGATTAGAGCAGTAATTAGACTCACTACCTAATAATACAAATATTTTGCCACGTCCAAGAGCGGGTTTTAGCCACCAATTGGACAAGATGTAAATGTTATGAAATGTTATATACCTAATATATCCTATCTATACTTACTTAATATAAAACATACATTATAGTTTTTATCTAAGGCAGTCGCAATATCATGACAGCAGAGGTACTGGTGGTGTTTTCCAGTACCTTTGTGCCATACAGCTCCTCAAGCTTGATAATTGTTGTAATTTGCACTTCTGCTGCTGCTGGTCTGCGAAGTCAGTATCCACAGTCAGTAGCATACTTTTTGTCAAACCACGAGCGACATTGTCAGATACATGCACATCATGCGAGTGTCCACATCTTCGTGGTTACGTATCACGTAACCACGAAGAAGCGTACGCTTTGTATCACGTATGATATTGGTTATAATATTTGGTCCACCCATATTGCAAACGTCCTTGCCGTTGTCAGTGCAAACAAATCTTAATTAAGGAATTGTTCATCATCAAATTGACCTAACCTTTAGGTAGTTTCGTCGTAGCAGTGACCCGTGTTCTTTGAACCTTTCCTCTGTTAATATTCTTTATGATTTCGTTGTTATATGTCCCAAACCATATCTAATTTTGAAACCATGTAAGTTCTTTGCAAAGAAATGGTATACATACTAGTGTACCTATTCTCCAAAGTCTTCCTATGGCCAGAACTCAGCATGTGGACTAATGCAGATCCATCTAGAATTTTCAATGAGACTTGTGGGGCGTTTTGAATGGTTGCAGTGCCAAAAATACTGGTAATCGATTTTACTAGGTCTGACCTTGTTCCAGACCGCAATTTATATGCTAGAAGACTGGCTTGGTTTTCTTGCGCCAAGAATGAATCGAGATCTTCCTGTGCTCACAGGTTGCAATATAAAGTTTGCTGAATAGACTGCAGTCATTCTCAAGGCCTCTTATCTTTGCTTTCGGTTTGCTCTCACAGTTTTTTTACGTGTTTTAATAACTTGTATAATTATATTGTGTTTATTATTTGTTGTATAAGGAGAGATTACTGAGTTTGGTTGGATCCGGAAAACTTTTTTTAGAGTTTGTATGTAATCTTCCTATACAAATGTTATGTATTTAAGAGCAATAGCTTTATAAGATCAATAACTCTTTGCCGCTTTTTCTATCTTGAATACTGCATTTACAACTTCAGTACATAGAAGTCTGGAGACTGTTCGACAAAAGGATTTCCTGGAGTATTTATTGTAGCTACCGGTGATTGCAGGTCTAGAATAAAGTTCTTCCTTTTTGCGACAGTGTCAGAATGATGGCTGCCGTATTCATCTGTTGCGCTGTTCTCCGTATCAAAATACAAAAAATCCGGCTCAAGACTATAAACGGTATCTATAAATTCAGGTCCAGTGAGAAGCCACTTAGTCAGGGTTTTCAGTCAAACCAATCAATTCTGTGATGTGTAAAATAATATTATGTTGTATAATGAAGAAGTAATCACAAACTATTTAGCGTAACGATGAATGTATGTAAGTGTAAAAATAGGTCCTACCTACGTGTAAAAATAGGTCTCATTTTAATATGACATTCATTTGCTCACGTGCTTGGTCCAAAGCCATCCCCGTAAACTTGCGATAGCTTTTTCGATCCAAAATTTACAGATAGATTCGGTATACACCGTTTCACCGCTTCGTAAGGGAGAGGACCGCGCAAGCGACCTCGAACTCGTAACCAATCGAGCAAGGCGTTGGCCTCTTGCGGGCATGTGGCGGAGCTTGACGGTGGATTGTTTTGTCCAAGTCTTCTGCGTTCACTTCACGGGAGAGAGAACGACTAATCGTTAAAACTTCCTGAGGTGACGGGTTCGCCCGTTGTAGTTGACAACTCTATATACTGAACTGAGTGGGTGGACCTTTTGGTCCACCCACTCAGTTCGGCGGGGGCACTGCTCGCTCAAAAGAGCGAGTAGTGCCTGCGCCGCCTAGAAGCTTGACGGACTTCTCAACGCATTATAACGTATGGTAAAATGCCCTCCCTTATGTAATTAAGCAGGTATGGGAAGGTATGTACTTGTATATACTACCTACTATTATTTTTTTGACGAAATCGTAGGGATTACAGAAAAATTATACTTACGTAAGTATGCACAAATAATCAGATACGGTGTGTGAATGATGAAATATTTTTATTAAATAGAAAAAAACAAAAATAATATAATTATTAAACTAATTATTATTATTGTACTTATTATTTTTAACTCACGAACTTATCACAGAAACTAAATAATCCTATAAGTACTTATCAAACTTCGCTCGATGCCCGTATCTACTTAGCAGGCGTAATACACCGGTCTGCCGTACGATGAATTATATTTTTTTTACTCACTTTTTACCATGTCAGTCCAATAAAATATATACTGGTGTAATTAGGATAAGTGTGGCTTTCGGAATATATTTTTTGAATACTGATACCTGTTATGGTTAAAAAGTAAACTTTGAATATGTAAAATAAAGATGTGAATAATTTTTGGTTGTTACCAATTATTTCATATTTTTCTATGGACTGGTATTTTTTTTCTTCCAGAAATGAATTCGTTATCATTGAGTTACCCGAAAATGATATCCCACTTGCCCTAGTGTCTATAGTCCGAGAGATAAAGGGCTCAAAGTGACGCGCGGCGGAATCAAACTTCCACCCCCTCCCCCCGCCCCCCGCGGGGTGGCCCCCGATGGCTCCCGGTCTAAATCCACTCAGGACCACCTAAGGAACAATTCTGCCAAGTATGAGCCTTTAATCACAAAATGCAGGGTTCCCATACAAACTGTTGCACTAAATCCCCAGCTAGTAGCACGTACAACAAGGTTATGCTTATGCCTAGTATTAAAATTATGAGTGTCGCTTTTTATTTTAAACTTATCAATATTCTTGTGGACATACAACAGATTTTCGTATATATATTGTGATGCAACAGTAAGAATATTTATCTCTTTGAATTTTTCTCTAAGTGAAACTCGAGGACCAAGTTTATTTATAGCTCTTACAGCACGTTCTGTAGTATAAAGATGTTATAGACCGAAAACCAGCTAAGGTATTAATTTTTTAACCACTCATACAGTAGCGAAAGAGTCCAAGGATCGGCTTTTTGTATGCTTGTTTTTACCAAGTAAAACATCAGATCCTTTGGCTTCTTTGCTTCTGTGTGAGTGGCTTTTATTTTTATATCTCTTCGCATATATGTATATACACAATGGGAAATCCCTGCGTTGCATTTTCACAATCGAATTGACTGTCGTAGAATCCTATCTATTCGTGTGTCTATGTTATCCCGTTATTGCTCTCTGCCTTTTGAGACGCGAGTTTCCTAACGCGATTTCAGAGAGGAAAGAAGAATATAAAAATGAGGTGGCCCTTTGCTCGCTTCACAAAACACGACCGGTAATATTCTAAACAGTCGCATTGACAGTTAGACGTTGGCGACCGTCGTCCTACCATTTGGGCTTATAATGAAATGGATTTTGAAACGCTTTTGGATTTGTTCGATTTGCTCCTTTTGAACAGAGTAATGTGAACTCCATTCGCAGCACTAAAATTCAGTGAGACTACGGACATATTCACATTAAAATGTTTTCATTTCATTAAGTGGGTAAGGTTTTAAATAGCTTGCATGTTCGTAAAATAAAACCTGACGTTTTGCTCCCTTTCTTAATTATTGTGTCAATGTGCGCGACGCCCATTAACCCCTATATCCAACATTACTTCGAGATCCCGAATTCAGTCGCTTTGAGAAATAGGGTCTTGGTTAGTTTTAAACGTTGTATCTTTTTGACTGGCATGTTTTTGACCTGCATATTTTTGTATATACCAGGATGTAATGTGTGCAAGGAAAAACAGTACTACTCTAGCAAATTCAGATGCTCGTTCGCATAACACGTGGAACAAACAACACTTGCGTCCTTACAAAGTGCGAGTAAGTAAGATTAGAAATAGTTTTCTGTACCAATCCAAACCTTTTTACAATAAGGTTCCATTGTGCGTCACGGGTCTTCCAGACGTTCAATTTAAGAAAATTGCCCAGGATATTCTTTCTAAGACCCCAATTTATTCTTTTAAGGACTTTTTCACTATTGAATTTTCTAACATTTCAAATTTGATTACAATTTTACTTAAACTATTGACTAATTACATTACTAAATACAATCATTTTGATAATCGGAGACGGATTACTACATTAACATTTGTCCAGACTATTTTTATTTCTTTATATTTATTGCTGTAATTTAATTTTAGTAGTATTTCTATTTAGACTGTTTTATAACTCACTATTCGTTTGTATATTTTGACTATCTTTGCCAAAATGTATTGACTATATATTCGATGTATTTGACTACCTATGTATTTTTCAATTGTACCTACTTAAGTATTTTAGCAGCCTAAATATAATTAAAATATTTTATATTTTTTATACCTAATTTTAATAATAATATGTTTTTACAATTTAAAAAGAAACGATCAATAATTTACCTGAAATAAATAATTATATCATTATACCACATAAGGTAAATGATATAATATCAATTTGGCAATACCAAGAGTAGGGATTTTTACCAACTGGCTTATTTTATTACAAGACTGCCCAACAAAAAAGAAATTTAATGTGTTTAGGTTTCATCTATGTATGTTTTCCGTTTCTTTATTCCACTATAATTTCTAAATGTTTAAACCAATTTAGAAGTATGTAGTATTGTTAGAACCGGTATGTTATCTCGCGACTCGCGTATCATAGGGTAAACTATAAAAATATTCAGTAAATAGTTGTCTAAATATCTGAATCTCAAAAAATGTCACTATTAACATAAATATATCGTGTTTAGTGTCAAATGACAGGTCAGATTGAGTTTATTCTGAAAATATATATTATCTACATGGATAAATATATAAACCACAAATATTTCATAAAAAACCGTAAAGAAGTAATAAATACAGTAGTTAACTTTTTGTACAGGCAGTCGGTGGTTGCTTTCCTCTTAATATATATTTTGCATCTGATAAGATCAATAAATTTAATATCATTCAATAAATATATTTATATACCAGAATCAAATAGAACCATAATAAGTGCAAACATAACTTATTTTTTTGTCAATTTATTTTATATTAAAAAAGCACCACTTGATGAAATTCTGTGCTAAAATTCTAAGATAGGATATTTAAACCTGTGGTACGTACGAAAAGACGACGACGCAGCGCGCCTACGCTTAATGATCCGAGACTATAATTCCCGAAAACCCCAAGAATCCACTTTCCCAAAACTCAATTCGACTCGAGTACATTAGCCACTAACAGTGCTCGGTAGGAATTACCTGCGCTCGTAGAGGCACTGGAAAATTAAACTAAACCGAGCGTGGGAGAACGAAGGGCGGGCGGAGGGCGGGAAACGTCCCGGAAATCGCGGCGATTAGAATAAAAGTTCCGCCCCGGGCTGTCAATGTCTTGGGGCGGCGAGCGCACTACGCTGCCTAGTAGTCGGGAGCGAAGCGGGTGCTAAAGCCCAAGAAAGTGTCAAACGCCTAATGCCTTGTTACACGACTACCAAAAAAGACTACCATGGAAGTTACTGGGCCCTTGCTGAGTTGGCCACGAAGACCCATTCTGTTCAGGGTTGGTCACAGTCACAGGTCAACACCTATCCGACGGCCTCCACGCATGAAGTGAGAGCCTGGGTAGGACTCTGGCCTTTTGGTTAGTTTTCCCTGGGAATCAACCTTCTGGCGCTCCTGGACGGTCTGCGCACTGTGCGGCGTAAGCCAATCGACTGTGCACTCTGACTAACTATCGGGAGAGTCTGGAAGCAGTACTGTTTCCTATATAGGGGGGGTGGTTGCGGACCTTACGGCAACTGCTCTTGAAACGACCATCAGCTACCCGATCCTGGGTGAACAGCCGGGCAAAGGATGTCGTGGTCCGCGATAGCTTCGGTATACACCGTTTCACCGCTTCGTAAGGGAGAGGACCGCGCAAGCGACCTCGAACTCGTAACCAATCGAGAGACCGGAGTAATCTGGTCACAATTAGAAGTAAGGGCGTGAGTTTAGGCCCACCGGGTAACACTCCTGGCTATCTCGCGGTTAAGGCGTTGGCCTTTTACGGGCTTGTGGCGTAGCTAGATGGTGGACTGTTTTGTCCTCAAGTCTTCTGCGCTCACTCCAGGGAGATAGAACGACTAATCGTTAAAACTTCCTGAGGTTTTGCCCGCCCGCTGTAGTCGACAATCCAAGTTGACTACCAAAAAAAATTTGATGTAATGTATTCAGGGTTAAGAGGCCGTGCCGGCCTTGGCGGCCAAAAGCTATATGAAGCATAATTTTGTGGCCTGGTTGTGAGAACACGAAAAACAATTTTAATACAATTATGCCGGAGTTTATAGACCCGGTCCTTAAGCTATCATTTCGCCAAAATGAAATTAATAAATTATTTCCATATAAATTGTAAGTTATCTTTATTCTGTTACTGTTTTCCAAAAAAATAAAAACGAGCGAGATTTGTTTTCAGTTTTTGAAAAACCTAGAGATGATTCTCAATATTAAAAAATACTATATACACCAGCGTATGGTCTATTTGCAAAGTATTATGACAGTTTTTGGAACTTCCATACAAAAAATATAAGAAAAAATGTTTGTAATTACGTAATTTCCAGAAATGTTATGGCCAAACATTATTTTTTTCTATTTATTAAAGATACTTTGGAGTGATATAAAAAATAAGACAGTAATCTAAGTTATTTTATTATTGTAATCTAATTTTTACTTTATAAAAAAGTATTCGTTTGATAATTTATTATATTATAATTGAAAAGCCAAATCGAGTATATTAGACGACGCGCGAAGCCGAAATCGTCATTCGTAATTGGCACTGCCAACGGCGGGACGTATTCCCTTGTCGCCGCGGTATACCTATACATCTTTATGTATATATCGAAAGCGCGCGGGCTCGTGGCATTGCAAAAATATCTAAATTTTTAGTCGCGTCAACTCGGAAGGGAGCCTTAATCTATGTATGTTGTGGTTCCTAATGGTTTTATGCAGCTTGGGTGGTGTTTGCCAAGAATCTATGTCATCTGGCCTGCCCAACTCGCGGTTTAACTTCTATCCGGTAGCCTCCTCGAAGCAAGGCTTACCCTGTCAGGGCCGCTGTGAGATTCTGCCACGGCTGGAATCCTGCAGTCGGACGCGTTTGGGGTCAGAAGATCGCGAGTATGGGGGAATACCTCTGTCGGAACTAAGCAGTTGGTGCAGCATCCGGTTTACTAGGTGTTGAATGGCAAATAACCAGAGGGGTCTGGAGACAAACGTTTACCATGACAGGGGAGGGTGATTGCCGACCTGACGTCTCCAACCCTCGAATCGATCCCTCGGCCACCCGATCCCGAGTGACCATTACGGGCAAAGGACGGTGGACTGTTTTGTCCTCAAGACTTGAGGACAAAACAGTCCACCGTCTAGCTACGCCACAAGCTCGTAAGAGGCCAACGCCTTCACCACGAGATAGCCAGGAGTGTTACCCGGCGGCCCTACACTCACGCCCTTACTTACAATTGTGACCAGATTACTCCAGTCTCTCGATTGGTTACGAGTTCGAGGTCGCTTGCGCGGTGCTCTCCCTTAAGAAGCGGCAAAACGGTGTTTACCGAATCTATCACGGACCACAGCGTCCTTTGCCCGGCTGTCCACGCAGGATCGGATAGCCGATGGTCGTTTCATGAGCAGTCGCCGTAAGGTCCGCAACCACCCCCGCTCTATAGGAAACAGTACTGCTTCCAGACTCCCCCGACTGTTAGTCAGAGTGCACAGTCGATTGGCTTACGCTGCACGGTGCGCAGACCGTCCAGGAGCGCCAGAAGGTTGATTCCCAGGGGAAACTGACCATAAGGCCAGAGTCCTACCCAGGCTCGCACTTCATGCGTGGAGGCCGTTGAATAGGTGTTGACCAGTGAGTGTGACCAACCCTGAACAGAATGGGTCTTTATGGCCAACTCAGCGATAAAGCCACGTAGAAACCAAGCTAAAGCCACGTATGAAACGTAGCCGTGCGCAGCAGTGTGTCGCGAGCTATAGGCAGGTCGTCCACACGAAGGCGAGAAAAATAAAGTTCTTCGTCAGGCGGAACCGTACGCGTGTCGCGCAGTGTAGCCGCAGCTGCGACTGGCCGCGGGCGGACATCGCGCCAATCCCGAGATTAATTAAACGGCGAACTTTAATTAAATGCTACGGCGCGGGGCGACTAGCGACGAGCGTGTCGTCGTCGGATCCTAATTAACGTCGTCGCCACGGACTTAACGTTCTTTTATTCTCAAATTGAGCTTATTAAAAATGGAAGAACCCCTAACTCGACCATTCTAACCCGCTTTCGTAGGTCTACCCATATCGATATTATTGCATTAATTTCTTTGCGTGGGAATTTTTAATACGCTTTTATTAGGTCGACCTGTATGTAACTAACTATGTAATGGAATCTAAGGTAACTAATTTAACCAACATCCAAGGATCGTAGCGTCATGAAAATTGGCAGCTGTATGTAGTTCTGATGACAATACAATAATATGGTACTGTCGAGCTGATCTGACGATGGAGTCGGATGTTATGAACTGGAACTTCATGATGGAACATCGTATCATAGCTGTGCTTGGACTTGTTAGAAAAATCTTGGAATGAACTTTGACCACGATTAGGTTTCAAGGTCTGATGATGAAGCCGGAAGATAGACACTGGCATTCCATGATGGTATATCGTATCATGGTTGTGTTTGAACTTGTTAGAAAGGTCTTGTAATGAACTTTGACCACGATTAAGTTTCAAGGTCTGCTGATGAAGCCGGAAGACAGGAACTGGCATTCCATGATGGAATATCGTATCATAGTCGTGTTTGCACTTGTGAGAATGGACTTTGGACTTGGTCACGTAATGGACTTTGAACACGATCAGGTTTCAAGGTTATAACAAACCTATTATATATTGACTTGTAAATATTGAGTGTAAATAGTGTAAATATTGACATAGGTGCCTGTATAAATTGTATATAGACCTGTATATGGAGAGTGTAAATAGAATAATATTGATATATCTATATACGATGTATATTGAAGTGTAAATAGGGTAGTAGGTTGTTAAAGATCCCACCCAAGCCAAGGTGAGAAACGTGCCGAGGACTGAAAAGCATGAGGGTGGTTAATAATATCATGTCGCAAAGGTCACCTCAGGGAACCGGGCGAAACCCTGTTGTAAATAGCCTTGCCCGTCTACACGAACCTCGGGGGGGGGGGGGTCGACCGTTGAATTGTCTACTACTCGTGGGAATAATATGGCAAAAAGTACAAAAAAAGAAACAGCAACACGTGCATTTATGAAATCGTGTTTTTAGTGTTTTTTTTTAAACTATTAATTTATTATTTGTCTTTATCTCAGGAGTTGTCTAGTGGGTTTCGTGTGCGTAATAAAAAAAGATGTATTTTGTTTGGCCACGAAAACCCAACGTAGTGCAGTTTTCATAAATAATAACCTAGCACCCAAAACTTGAGCCTCTTTAAAGAGTTTATTAGAAGAATATTGATATGGTTTGCGATGCATGATTTATAAAATACACTTTTGCGCTGTTAGAAGTGGCGTCAGGAGGGTTTTGCAGCACCCACCCCACCCAATTATACTATAGTTTTGGGGTGACATAACCGATATTTTATTCCTCATTGTAGTTGGCGGCAATATGAAGACAGATATCGAAGTCAGAGTTCAATTTGTATCCTATGATACTGAACCCTAAAAAGAAGAGCTACAGTAATATCTCCGAGATGAGACAGACGTGGTCAGCGATGAAATTAAGGTGACGTGTCGCGACTAGCGGAGTGGCAGCAAGATTAAATGACTTTTTCTAGATCGCTTTGCGAAATAGCTTACGTAACTTCTATTAATGCCAGTAGATTAAACGCAGAGCTAGCGTTAATGCATTTTTTACACGTATTTGGCATTGTGTTGGTATATGGCATGGTTTCAAAAAAAATAATGTTACAAATCTATATATATACATATATATATATATATATATATATATATATATATATATATATATATATATATATATATATATATATATATATATATATATATATATATATATATATATATATATATATATATATATATATATATATATATATATATATATATATATATATATATATATATATATATATATATATATATATATATATATATATATATATATATATATATATATATATATATATATATATATATATATATATATATATATATATATATATATATATATATATATATATATATATATATATATATATATATATATATATATATATATATATATATATATATATATATATATATATATATATATATATATATAAATATATATAAATATATTTTGTTAATAAAATTTAAAAAAATATGTATTTTTTTAAATTCAAAATTAAACCATTTTAATTTAAATTCACATTATCATCCCGCCAAATCACCATTCTCCCAGTACCACAGAAGAAAAGCGGGTAGCCGTTGGTGACAGCAGCGGATGCCAGTATTCTTCTCGCCGCTGAGGAAGGAGCCACGGGCTCCGAAACGTTCGGCTAAGGTACTCAACTCTATCCCTTTTACTAACCAAAAACCCTAAAGTGTATAAAAAATAAAAAAGTATATATATATATATATATATATATATATATATATATATATATATATATATATATATATATATATATATATATATATATATATATATATATATATATATATATATATATATATATATATATATATATTTATATTTATATATATATATATATATATATATATATATATATATATATATATATATATATATATATATATATATATATATATATATATATATATATATATATATATATATATATATATATATATATATATATATATATATATATATATATATATATATATATATATATATATATATATATATATATATATATATATATATATATATATATATTGTAACATTTAAATCTTTATATGTATATATAAAAACCATAGAAACTATAAAAAATGTAAAAAAGGAGAGAAAGTTTCAGAATTTCTTTATTATACAAAAGAAACGTTACGTTCTGCAAGGAAGAAGTCCGTGCAGCTAAATACATAAAATGCAGATAAAAGATATTGAAAATCAATAATAAAAGAATATAAAAAGCCTTTAAAGGGAAATCAGATGTAAAATATAATAAATTAGCACAATTTAAAAACAATATAAAAAAATAATAAATAAAACGCTATTCAGCGGAGAGGAGAGAACTCAGGGTCGGCTCTCCGTTCTTGCTTCAATTATGGTTAAAAATTACAATTAAAATGGTTAAAAACATTAAAACACAATAAAATGATGGCTCAGGTAGGGGAAAAGGTTTGAATTTCGCGCCAGGTAGTTTCGCTGCTGTCCGCAGGGCTGCAGTTCCCACGGCGAACGCCAGGCGCTGACGTCTGTACCCCGCTCGGCGTGCGACGATACGATACTCCGCAACTATCGTACTGGTACGATTCGAGACTCGGGTTATTATGGAGATGCGTGCAGGAATCCAAATATCACGCCTGTCTCGAAGGGGCGAGAAGTAGGGCATAGCACGATGTGGCGGTAGTATGTACGACGTCCTGCGGCGAGAAGTAGGGCGTGCGATCACGAATATCGCCGTGGTACGTTTTCAACCTCCAGAACGTTTTCAATCCTCCGCGGAGATCCCTGGAGCCGTAGAAAGGCTTCATTACAATATGATCGCACCAAGAACGAAAACGGATCATTGAAAGGAACAGCGACTATCGCCTCAGTCCAGTCGTTGATTTCCGATACATCGTCAAACGATCCAAATAAAAGTCACTTAATAGTTCTAACATCGTGCAAACTCACCAGGTAATAGTCCTAAATCACACCCAGACTCCCCGGGATCTCGTTCGGAATCAAGTCGGATTCAAAATGACCCAAATTATCTTTTGGCTGGTAGACCGCCAAACTTTTGGCGGGCCCCGGCAAGGAAACCCCTTATGCGATACGCGCGAGTTTTTAAAATCAATTTCGACATTTGAATGGCGTTATATTAAAATATTAAAATCATGTGATAATAAAAGTGATTTTTATTTATAGTGAAAACTATGATGAAATACCCATATTGCACTATCCTTAATTTAAAATCCGGAATCCAAAATCGTAAAGGAACCAATGACCTTCGAATGCTGTCAATCTACATTCCACAAATCCATCAGAGAATAATTAAAATTATTCTGAATGTAAATTTATCAGCTAACAAAATAATTAGGAATTATGACCAAAAGACTAATCCAAAACTATAACTAAATAATTAACCACTTTTGGCCGATATTCCGAACATCGTACAGTCTCCTTTGTTTCTGGCAACGATTCTCATCGAATCATCGCAGACGTCACTATTCGCTTCTGATTGGTCAGCCGCGCGAAAAAGTCGGAACTGTCAAAAATGAGCACGTCGCGACATCGATCGATGGAGTGAATGAATATTGTGGATG